>CM038675.1:114132982-114732982 GCA_021605145.1 Aegilops bicornis
TGTCGAAGAGTTTTGTTACTCGGCCGGCCCATTTTCACGCACACCTTAGGAAAAATAGAATAGAAAAGGGGGACGCATGAGGGTTCGATTCCTTGTCCCCGTGAACAAACCAAGCGCAATAAGCCACCGCGCCCGCCCACATGAGGGTTCGAAGTGAGAATTGTTTCTCCACTTCTTTTGGTCATCAGGTCCTTTTATGTAGGTCAGCTATATTTTTCGTCCGTCGTTCAAGCGTGACCTGGTTAGAAAATAAGAAAAATAAAAACTGGCGTTGGGGATTGAACTCCAGTCCTCCCGGCCTATTACTAGAATCACAACCAGTTGAGCTAGGTCTCAGTTGCGGTAGATAAAGCAGGTAGCTCCTACTTAATACAAACAAACGTATGGGCCCTGTATCCCGCACATGGGCCGAAGTTGGGCCTGGTATGCAGTATAGTTAATCTTGCGAGAAGGACAAAGCCAACTGAATTGGCTTTCCAAGCCAGCCAATTGTGTTAGAAAAACAAGCGCGTTTCTAAATTAATTAGTCTCACATCGTTTTTTTACATCAAATCTCATCAATTTATATACGTAGTGAGTTGTACGAGGAATTTAAGTACAAGGAACACGCATGGCATGCGCACATACACACACTCAAAAAGAAAATCACGCCTGGGGCACGCCCGTGTGAGGAGCAATTGAATTGTGGGGGAAAAGAAGTCGAAATTACTCCGGACTGGACAAGAGAACCATTAGTAGGTGTGCATGCCATGCGTAACAAGAAACAACGTACTTACAAAGAGGCAAAAATAACTCAGGCGGGGTACTACACAGGGATATTTTATCCCAGAGCTTATAAAATAAATAAGCATGGAATTATAGGCACATAAGTTTGCTGCTGAATATGACTATCAATTATTAAAAATGTGTACAACATCAGAACACTTCTTACTTACAGATTTGGCTAATTATTGTGATTTTATATTATCATATGAAATGTTATGTTATCTAATGAAGAGTAATATTATTCCATGCCTAAAATCATAGTTTGGGAATCTATCTCTTTGCTATCTCATTTTCTCTCAAGAGACAATCGATCACCCCGCTCTATTGTATATTTTTTCATGCACGTCTTTACGTGAATGTTTCAGTTATATATTTGATAATTTACGTAGAAACCTACTTTTTTAATGTATGAACTTTGCATACTCTACACCAGGTATGGGGGAATATTTACATTTCTAAAGGGTCGGTGCATTGTTGTAAAATTTTCCATTAAAGTGATTGTCAAATTTTATTTTGTATTCAATAGTGGCTTAAGCTATCTCATAAAGTTATTTTAGATGTGCCTTGGTACTCCTACAATACTCAGACGGTTTTTCGAGATTGCTACCCGGTAGACACAATTACCAACCACCCTCGGACAAGAAGAAAACTGGAACAATGTAAATTTAATCATTTCTTACAACACGAGGCAACCTCCATTGTTCAATATCCAATCAAGACGAGCAACCCCAGCTAACATGAACAATTCTTCAGAGAGTCATCAAAAGATCGTGCGGTAGAGAAAGATAGTCGTTCTAAGATGATGCAAAACACAAACAGTCATATATGCAGGGTGGAGGAAGGAGTAATTCAACAGGAAAAAAAAGGTCGGCATTGTCACCTGATTAATGTGATAGTCAAAAATATGTGTAATACACACAATTGATATCGAACCACAGAATATGTATCCTAAAGATATGTCATACAAAATTGGTGTTGTGCAATAGAATATGTATGCCCCGTTGCAACGCACGGGCATTTGTGCTAGTGTTAACTAAAAGGGACGCGACCTACTTGAGGCACGTCGAGATGGTTTTTTCCGTTTGTTTCTTTTTTCTTCTCCTTTTTTTCCTTTTTCTTCTCCTTTTTTTCTTTTTTCTTCTCCGATTTTGTTTCATTCGTATGTCTTTTCTTTGTTTCTTTATGTTTTTCATTCTACATTCCTATATACGTTATCAACATTTTTTCAGATACTTGTTGAACATTTTTATATACATGATCAACATTCTTTTCAAATACTTGTTCAACAATTTTTAAATATTTGTTTGAATTTTTCAAATACTTGTTCAACATTTCTTAAATACTTGTTCAATATTTTTTAAATACTTGTTCAACATTTTTTAAAGGGACGCAACCGGCAGAAGACCATCTTAGAGCAAAAAAGAAACAAAGGGCCGTGCCACCCGCCGGCTCCCAATAGCAGACCGGAGATCTCAGCGGGCACCACCGTCACCACCAGCACCATGCGCGAGATGAGTAGCTGAGCCGCACCGAGCCCCCCGAACTAGACGCCGTGCCGCCCTCATGGCCACAATAGCAGTCGTGGTCGCCGGAGAAATCCGGGGCCGCCGCCCGGCGCCCATTTCCGCGGTAACAACCATGCCGTCCAGGGCCGCCATGGAGCTCCAACCGGAGATCCCGCAACACGAGAGGAATGGCCCCCGCCGCCATAAATCATGCGAGGAGGATGAGGACCCACCACCTCCGTTAGCCTCGTGGCCTTAGACCGGAGGCGTCCTTCGGCGGCGGCGAGGGGAGGAGGATCAGAGGAGGAAGGGCGGCGGTGCGCTCGTGGCATCCGCCCGAGTCACCCCTCATGGGAGCGACGTGGGGGCGATCCCCTTTTTTCGCTATGCCCGGTCCTCCTAGCTCAAGCCACTCTTATTTCGTGGGTAGTTCAACATATATGGGCGCGCCTATGTCTAGCATGACAGCACACGTAGGGGCAGCCTTGCCTAAAGGTGATTGCGAGATGGGCTGGCCCATGCACACATGCGAGGCCACATGCTACAGCCGATTTTTTCCTTTTCTTTTCTCTTTTTCTCTTTTGTTGCCCCTTTTTTTACTTTATTTATTTTCGTGAATATTTTTTAAATCATGACCATCTTTTTTTCATCAAACTCAAAAAAATTCACCGAGTTAAAACAATGTTCATCAGTTTCAAGAATTGTTCATCATATATTAAAAATTGTTCATCCAATTGAAAATTTGAAATTGTTAACATTTTTTACACATTCGCAAAAAAATTATGAACTCATGAATAATTTTTAAATTCACATTTCCTTTTAGAAATCATGAACAATTTTCAAATTCGCGGACATTTTTACAAGTCCTGAACATTCTATGGAATTGCAAACATTCTTTCCAGAATCGCTATTATTTTTGAATTTCCAACCGTTTTCTGAAATCCACAAACATTTTTTCTGAACCCATTAACATTCTTTGCATTTACATACATTTTTTTTCAAATTCGAGAACTTTTTGAATACGTGTACATTTTAAAATTTTGAGAATATTTTTTCAAATACATGACCAAATTTATAGATCTAGGAACATTTGTTTCCCAATGTCGTGAATCTTCTTGAAATTTTGGAACTTTGTTTTATCCGGTCATGTTTTTAAAGGAAAACAAGGGCGCCCAACCTTGTGAGCCGGCCCAAAGCCTTGACGTGGGAGATGAGGTACGCGATTGCTCGCTATCCGCCGAGCCACGTGGGGAATAGGAGCTCCCCCTGGCTCATGCCCACTAAATTAAGTTCACTTTTCCTCAAAAAATAAATAATGAAGTTCACTTTATTTACTACCGTAGTTACCATTCATCTTGTATTTGCAGTCCTTAAAAAATTATCAAGCACCTTTGGGTGATGAAGAATACATGTTACATAGATAATCCATGCCAACAGTAATGAATGCACAACCTAAAGACCACCCAACACACTCTATTTTGTTACATTTGTGTACTCCATATTGTATTCTCGTTATATCCATCCTCCCTTGAAGGATCAAATATTGCATGAAATGTATCAAAAATGTAAATTGTCGAGTTTAAACTCGTTGACAAAGAGTATATGATGAATACAAATATTTCAGCCACTTGTAAATGATTTAACAGACATTGAACTCAAGACGAATGAAATTGGGAGGACATTGCTTCATATTGCAAGTGTTTAAAGGTAAGCTGCCATTCACACATATATGAAGAATATTATCTTCCTTTTCAAAAAAATGAAGAATATTATCTTACAAATCGTCATGTGAACTCAAGCACAACTTATTTCCCATGCGGGATAAGGGATTTCTCCTCTAGACATGCCAGATGAAGAAAATCAAGTAGAAGATAGTTTACTTATCTGTTAGTTGTACAACATAAATCAGGAAAAGGATCTCTAGTTATTAATGCGAAAGTATGCTAGTAAAAATCTTGTTTACTTTTGAACTTTTCGATCAATATCTAAGTATTCAATTAAATACAATAATAAAAAATAGAAACTAAAAAAAGGTTAAGTTGAGTATTAAAACAAAATACCAACACCGAAAAAATAATACAAAACAAATCTGCCCATGACATGATGATATCAAGTTTGGGTTGGAAACCATTTGTTCCACGTGGTCAATCACGATGAGGATATAGTTTAACTTATATCTATGCACAGTTTCAGACTGCAATTTCGGATTTTTTTTTTCCAGAGATATACATGACTAAGAGTGAGATTAATAGAAATGTTATATGATATATGCTTGTATGAGTTAAACATAATAACAACGCGAGATTAGTGCAGAATGCGTGTCTCTTGGAAATTTCTGATGAATAGAAAAAGGGGAAATGTATCCAATAAGGCATGTCTATTATATATGGATGCCACACGTGAATATTTGGTAAAAATGTTATCCAATAATATGGCATCCTATTATATATGGAACTCTGCACGCCAAGCCGTATATAGAAGCATGATAAACAACTTAATGAATTTCCCTTAAACATGTTGAAAAGAGAGGATGCTAATTTATTTAAACATTCTTTTTTGATAAACCAGGACAATGCCTATGCATTGCCACGGGATAAATATCTACACATGATTTACCTTATATTTATCTGTTGTAAATAATTTTTTATAA
Organism: Aegilops bicornis; assembly: GCA_021605145.1. Classification (NCBI taxonomy): domain Eukaryota; kingdom Viridiplantae; phylum Streptophyta; class Magnoliopsida; order Poales; family Poaceae; genus Aegilops; species Aegilops bicornis. The sequence continues at coordinate 114,137,903 of CM038675.1, forward strand.
AATCCTACCGTTCATCTTATATTTTAGTGAGAAGTTTGATAAGTAAACTAAAGTAGAATTGGTTCGAACCGATGTGCTGAGAAGAGTGAAACATGGAAGCTTACGAGTTTTTTAAGTAAAAAAAGGGTAAGATAAGATAAGAGATAGAGAAAGAAGAAGATGTAGATATAGAGCCCCTGTATCAAAATGTAAGACGTTTTTTGACATGATTAAAATTTAAAAAAACATGTTACACCGGAAGCAGCGAATAAAAAAAACCTTTTCGAGCATCTATAAACTTCCTCTTCCGTACGCAAAACACTGGGCGGTGCTAGGCGTCGGTCAACCGACTCAGCCTGTCGCATAATGGACGTGCAATTTTATTTCTCCCAGCCGTCAGATCTTTCTCCACCGCTTCGTTCCCACACATCCTTTTCCCCAAAAATCACAGCGACGCGATGGGAAGACACTGCCACACCACCGGACCACCGTCTCGCCGCCTAGAAACATCACCACACCACTAACTCGCCGCCTCTTGCCGCCGTTCGCGAGCCACCTCTCAAAGCAAAAAGTTGTTGTTGGTTCAGTCGTCGTTGCAGGATCCCACGACACGGTTCCAGCTCGGCACCGTCACCAGTGCATCTCTCCCAGTGTCGCCGCCGTCGCCATTGCAGCATCTCGCGACACGGTGATGGTGGCAGCTCGTGGCGGTCATCATTGCTGCAAATCCAGCACACCGTGCTCACGGGCTCTCCATGCTCACCGTGCATACCATTGAAGACAGTAGGTTGCAGCTTTTCCACCCGCCGGTTCCAGCTCCCGTTGACGCCCGTCGTAGCACCAAACATGATGGTTGCAGCATCCTTGGCATCGCCATCGTAGCAATGCCCGGCGCGGCTTACAGTTTTTTCGCCAGCCGGTTCCAGTTTCTAGTGATGCCAGTCGTAGCACCGGACATGCCGGTTGCAGCATTCCCCGGTGTCATCGTCGTAGCAATGCCCTAGTGTGGCTTGCAACTTTTCAGCCAGCCGGTTCTAGCTCCCGATGGCCTGGTTGCAGCATCGCTGGCGTTGCTGTCGTAGTAACGCGTGGCGCTGGTCATAGGATCCTTGATGGCTGGTTACAGCTCTCGCTGGTGCCTGTCCTAGCAGCCTGGTGGACCGGTTCCAGCATGCATGTGTCATCGACGTAGCACCCCATGGTCATCGTCCCAACACCAGTTGGCGGTCGTAGCGTGGCCATGGTTTTCACTTTTAGTGAGATTTCGATAAAATTCACTGAATTTCATAAATTTCAGCAGTCATTGAAATATTTACCTTTCGGTCAAAATATTTCAGCAATTTAAGTAGTACACCTAAATTCAAATATTTTTCAAAAATATTTTCAGAAAAATCAAATATTTAATTGATTTCAAGTGAATATTTTGGCCTTTTGACCGAAATGAAAAGTGAAATTCACTGAAATTCGGTAATTTCAGTTGGCCTTTTGACCAAATATTTTTGTCTCCGCTTTATTCAGGGAGGGGAGGAGGTGCTTTGGCGTACGTGGAGCCGTGGACAACCCTGAGTTGAAGGCGCGTCAATGGTGGCATCGAGGAGAGAGATGCGGGGATAGACGAATTGTTGGTCCTCGTCACGAACAGAAGAGATAAGGTGTGCTGGGTCGTCTGGTATGTTCCAGATGAATAGATTGCAGAGGCACGATTCGCGGCAATCTAACGATGAGCGTGCGACCGGCAGAAGCTGTGGCCGGTCGCCCGGCTCGAAACGTTTCCCCAAAACAATTATGTAGGATGGATTAGAAGGAGAACAAAAGGAAAAGCAAAACCCTAACTTACCCGACCGCCATTCGTCTTCGAGTCGCCGCCGCGAGGAGGACCATGCACGTTGCCTCGCCGGACGAGTGGAGGAACTGGGCGTCGTTGCCCGGCGACGTTCTGTGCATCATCCTCAGCAAACTCCCGCAGACCGACATCCTCAGCGGCGCAGGGCTCGCGTGCTCGCCCTGGCGGCGGCGAGCCAAGGATGAGCCCCTGCTGTGGCGGCACATCGACCTACGTCCCGATCCGTGGGACGAAGAGCACGAAGAGTACTGCTCGTGGGACGAACTGCCACTGCCGGCAGGATGGAAGGCCATGGCGCGCGCCGCGGTGGAGCGCAGCGCCGGCGGCTGCGAGTCATTCAGCGGCCACGTCGACGCCGATGTCCTAGTCTACCTCGCCAACAGGCACGTAGTACCCCTGGCCCTGAGTCAACACGGCAACAGATCAATAAATCTACCTATCATGACTATCTCTCTCCTAATCACCTGCAGGGCGCCATTGCTGAGGAAGCTCTGTGTCACAGGCTGGCCTTACATCGATGACGGAAAACTTATCACGGAGATCATCAAGAAGCTCCCTCTGCTGGAGCGCCTCGTCATGTCGGACGGCTGTTTTCAGATACAGCTACTCAACGCCCTCCTCGACCATTGCCCACGCCTTGAGCTGCTGGATGTCACTAAATGTTGGCCCACGTTCAGGGACTGGGAAGAGCCTATTAACACGAGAATACAGAACTGCACCATCAAAGACCTACGTCTGCCGGACGAGGTTTTGGAGTGATGCATTGCCTCCTGCAGAAACAATGTTAATACATTAATTACATCAGCTGTCTTCTTTATCTAGCTAGTTATTATTGGGTTTACGTATGAGAATTTTTGAATGAGTAAAGGGCAAGAAACCAAAGGCTCTGAATACTTTCTGAAGGTATTTCGAGTTTTATTTCAGTGGAGTACTAAACTGCTTGTGCAGTAGTTGTATAATGAAAACACTAGGTGTGCATAGTGTGGCCCTCTTGTGGATTTTGCGGTCAGAATCTCTATAGCCGGCCGCTTAAAAAAAAAACCCTCATACGCCCGGTCAGTGACCGGTCAAAGAAATCCGACTCAGACGGGCGCCTTAAACCGGTCTCAAACACTCAGACTGACCAGCATCCCTTATATCCAACCCAAATATGAGGTGGATATGGGAAGGTCCGGGCATGTGCACCATGTCCCCCACGCTAGCTCTTCCGACCTCACATATAATAGTCCCCATCCACTCTCCAGACCAAACCCTAGCCATTCCACTTTGCTCCCCTAGCTCTGTCCAGCGATCTCCGACCTTCCTATCATGGCAGGCAGCAAATCTGACTCCAACAGTCTGGATCCGTCTACTGTTGTCCCATGCGGGGTGTAGGAGGCAATGGCTGTCCGCATTGCACTCCGTCGCTCTCGGGAGGACTACGCGCGATCGACGATGGGATCTATCCGGCACGAGTCCATTGCGTCGGTGCATTGGGCAGTCGGATCTTTCGGGGTTGGATCATCGCGGTCGTCCCGAGAGACTTCCAAACTCCCTTTTCCCATCACCGGCCCGTTGGAGTATGAGTGCTACTTAGACCGGTGTGCCCGCCATGGGAAGGAGAGGATGAGGGTGACCGAGGCCCGCCTCGCTTCCGACATGGAGGCGGCGGATGCGGCGGCGCATTCTACCGCAGAGGAGGAAGCCATCCGCGCCTGTATCTTGAAGAAGCGGCAACGAAGTAACATGCATGCCCGCGCCCAAGAGCAAACTCGGGCTGTCCGACATGGCCGGACTGCCCCCCAAGGAGGAGAAGGAGCAAAGCGACGGGTCGTACGGGTTCAAACCCGTGACTTTTGACGTGAAAGACAAGCACTCTAACCAACTGAGCTATTTCCCCTTTCGTAACTCCCTAGTTGAAGTCTTCTTGGTGGCCCAACCCAACATGCATTTTAGAGTGCCCTGCCGAGGAGAATAGGCGCTCCGCCAGTCATGCACAATCGCCAGAGCACATGGATAAGCGTGTGCTCGTGTACACGAGCGACTTTAACTATACCGTGTTAAAAAAAACTCAACCGAGGAATAGCTAGGCTCCAATATTCATCCCACGACTCCCTAAAAAAATCATCGCACGACAGTGGGGGTCGATCGTACGACCACAGATTTGTGAATCCGATGGCACACACTCCTGCCCTTGCGGCCTTGTTGCCCTACTCGTAATCCTTGCTCCAGTTGCATGTCTCCCGCGCGCCGTCATCCTTCCCAGATATAGAACCCGAGCGCACAACTCCTCGATCTCCATCTTCGGGTGATTGATCGAGCAATCACGTCCTAGCCATGACAGAGACCTTGCCCCTCCATAGGGTAATCGATGCCGGCCGGTGGGACGCCGAGCGCCTCCTCTGCCGCCTCATAATCATCGTCCACGCCACCTTCCTCGACACCGGCTTCGTGTCCCATCCATACGCCGTCCCCCCGACGTCCGGCCGGGTTCCGAGGCTGGTGGGCGCGACGGCCTCGACGCTCTCCCTCCGGTAAGCCGCGCCGGGCCTGCGGGGCGCGGTCGTGCTGAGGATGAGCGCGCACGGGATGCGCGTTGTCTTCTACGTGCGCGTCAGATCCGACCAAGGCCGAGGGCCAGGCCTGCACTGGGTGTGTGTGGACGCGCGCGCCTGTTGGTGTCGAGCCCTAGCTTGCTTTTTGCGCCGGTGCCCAGCTCCCTCTCGCTCTTTCTCTTGCATGAACGAAGGTAGAAGAAAGAGAAGATACAGAACACGGTGGTGTTTTTCTGGCGCACATACGCCTGCCGCACGAATGGCTTCTTCCTCGAGCATGAATTCGAACCCACGTCTCCATGCATGCACCGCACTAGCTAACCTTACGGAACGGCCACACGGCTCGGTCGTCTCCTTCCATGCATGCAGCTAGCTGCTAACAAACACAACACGTGCAACTAACAACCCCTAACCGATGCAAGATCAAGACTATGGCTAATAATTTTCCCCCTAGTCTTGATACGGCTCGTCATCGGTCCTCGCTGCATGGCCGTCGCACCGAGCCGCCGCAGCCTCTGTCATCGCCATGCAGCGCCTCCATGCTACCACGCCTCTGCCCGACGCTGTGATGTGCTGCCTGCTCGCCGTCATCACGCACTTTCATGCCCGCTGCGCCGTGCTGTGTGCCCGTCATCGTCGGAGTTGATGCAGCTCGTTGTCGTCGTCACAGCCGTGACCCAACCCGTAGACCCGACCTGGCGCATCGATGCCGGTCGCACCGTGCTCCGTCACGACTCCGGCGACACATGCCTGGGGTCCTTCTGCGCCCCGCACGTCCTGCGCGCATCCGGCACGCCCGATGAGCCCGACCGCACCAGTGCGTCCCGTACGTCTCGCGCGCACCCGGCGCGCCCGACAAGCCCGACGGCACGAGACGTTCACCGTGCGCAGTCTCCGCGTCCGCCATGACAGCCGCCAGCGACAAGCACCGAAAGGACGTAGCCGAACGCAAGCACGGACTCGAGCACAATGGAATGTTGGGACAAACCCACCGGCGACATACGCCGAACCGTCCTCTGGCGACACACGCCTGGGGTCCCTCTGCGCCCCGCACGTCCTGCTTGCACCCGGCGCGCTTGATGAGCCCGACCTCACCGGTGCGTCCCGTACGTCCCGCGTGCACCCAGCGCGCCCGACAAGCCCGACCGCACGAGACGCTCACCGCGCGCCGCCTCCGCGTCCGTCATGGCAGCCGCCAGCGACAAACGCCGAAAGGATGTAGCCGAACTCAAGCACGGACTCGAGCACAATGGAATGTTGGGACAAACCCACCGGCGACATACGCCGAACCATCCTCCGGCGACACACGCCGGGCGGAGGTAGAAGACGATGAACAATCACACTTCCAGCCCCGGCCGACGAACGGCCTGTATATTGGCATCTATTCATCTCAACTCTCTCAAACACACATACATGTAGGTACATACACACACACGCATCACAACCCGAGAAGAACTCTCACGTCGACCGGGCGCATACCACAGTCCCGACGGACAGTGGCGGAGACAAGCCTAGGGCAACTGGGGCTACAGTCCTAGGCTTAGTGACAATAGCCTTTGTAATTTCTTCTTGCAAGGTATAAAAAATTACTAAAATGCATAACTCAAGCTAGCTTAGCCCTAGGCGTAACCTCATGCTAGCTCCGCCATTGCCGACGGAGACTACATCTTTCTTAGGCCCCTCCTCCTCGGCTCGGCACATACATCGTGACGCGACGACAACCCGGCGCACCTCGATAAACAAATCAGGGGGCCTTTTATACCCGGCTGCACACACACACGACTACCACCCACGCACGCACTAATCTAACCACTAACCCAACTAGTACTCCTACATGCGTGCAAGGCTAGCACACAGCTCCGTGCATGCATCAGCTAACTATGCTGGCTAATCTCCGTGCACCACGCATCCGCTGCAGCCCGTGCGATCCTCGCGCACGGCCAGTGCGCACGAACGGGCACGGCGACGGCCACGCACACGGACGCACGCGCCATACGCGCCAGCCATCACATGGAGACGTGGTTTACTCCTACCATATTCCCCCTAAATCATGACTTGCTCACTGTGGCCGGAGTTGTTGCAGCTCCTGTCGTCGGCGTCGTTGTCACGGCCGCAGACTCGACCTGGCGCGCTGACGCCGGCCGCCACCGCCACGGACTCGAGCTGGCGCGCTGACACCAGTCGCCACCATGCTCCGTCACGTCTCCGATGACATACGCCGAGCTCCTCCTCCGCCGGCGACATGGCAGCTGCCAGCGACAAACGTCGGAAGGATGTAGCCGAACTCGAGCACGGACTCGAGCACAACGGCGACATACGCCTCCTCCCAACGTCAACTGCACGCTCGTACGCGTGCCCGACACGTCCAGTACGCACCCATAACACGCATCGATCGCGCCCGGCTCGCCGTCACGGGTTATTGCCCTGCACCGCTGCGGCCTCAACCGCAGCGCAGCACCTCCATGTCGCCATGCCGTTGTGTGTCGTTGAAGCCGCCATCACGCAGGTCCTTCGCGGCCTCGTCACCGTGCCGCCGCAGCCACCGCGGCCTCCTCGCCGCGCCGTGCACCTTCATAGACCGACACACGGCCTGGAGCATCGCGCAGGCGCCGGCGAACTCCGCCACCGCCGGCACGCCTCCGCCAAGGAGAACGACACCCAAGATGAACCAGCTCATGATACTAATTGTTGGCGCCGAGCCCTAGCTTGCTCTTTGCGCGGGTGCCCAGCTCCCTCTCGCTCTCTCTCTCGCACGAACGAAGGTAGAAAAAAGAGAAGACACAGGACACGGAGATGTTTTTACAGCGCACATACGCCTGCCGCACGAACGGCTTCTTCCTCGAGCACGAACTCGAACCTACGTCTCCATGCATGCACCGCACTAGCTAACCTTACGGAACGGCCACACGGCTCGGTCGTCGCCTTGCATGCAGCTAGCTGCTAACAAACACAACGCGTGCAACTAACAACCCCTAACCAATGCAAGATCAAGACTATGGCTAACAGCGCCGCGGCGCCGCTCCTTGTCGGTGGCCTGGACGACACCGCGCGGGCGCTGACCAGCCATGGCGCCTGCGGCCGCGGGCTTGCCGCGCCGTGGAGCGAGCTCACGGAGAAGCTGTGCCGGGGTGCCCTCGTCGACCTGCACCGTACGAATGCCTTCGTGCTTCTCCCCGGCGACATCATGCTGGAAATCCTGGCGAGGCTTGTTGACGGTCTGAACCTCTTGAGGGTGGCGAGCACCTGCGTCGAGCTGAGGCGCCTCGTCGCCGACCACGACCGCGAGCTCTGGAAGCACAGGCTGTCCTCGGCGTGTGGCTGTGGGGATGGCTCGATGAGTTGGATGGAGAGGTGGTGCTGCTGCTGCTGCAAACATACACGGTCTGCGAAAGGAATTGGTTTGTCCAGTATGAAAAATGATTATCGTAAATATTTGGAGGCTAGATCAGTCCACCAACACTTGACATTTGACTCGATTGTACCTACGCAATTCTCAGTCCACCAACACTTGACATTTGTAGTCTTACCTTGTCTGCACTGTTCCGTAACCACTAGTGCATCTCCTTGTGAATTGGTACACACTGGAATTTAGACTCTCCTATAAACCAAATCAGATTTCAAACATTTTTTGAAGAACCCTCTGCTTTTTTCGGATTCCTATGAATCAAGCGTCCAACTCCACGAAACATACAACCCTACCTTATTCTTGTGATTTTATTATTCCCGCGTTTACGGAATCCCTTGAATCAAAGAAGGCCTTAAATGGTGGGGCCACGAGGAGGAGGTCGAAAATTATTCAGGATTCCTTCCCATTTAAAGCAACTCTAACCGATCCCCTAAAACTGGTTAGAGGAGTAAACATCCAGTTTTAGTCCTCTAAACGGAAACTAGCCAAACCCGTATAAGCTATAGGTGAGTATAAATTTTACTCCACCGCTTATCTTGCGAGTAAAAATACTCCATCGCTCGGCCTCAGAGTAAAACTCCCCACGCCTCCTCTGCCTCTCTCCTCCCCAATCCCCGCTGCCGGTGACCCCCCACCGTTCCCACATCCTCACCAATGTCGCCATGGCCTCAGATCTCGGTGCAGTGCGGACGTGTCCTCCTCATGCCGCCGCCTTGCCGCTGCAGCCCCATACAGCAGGCTTGCCAGCTTCCCCGACCTCCCCGCGCTGCCACCGCCACAGAGGAAGTACCGCAGTGTTCGGCAGCGGGCGTGGCGGGCGTGGGTGGCCAAAATCACCAATTGAGACACCCACAAGAAGCTTTGGCTTGGGTCGTTTCACACTGCCGAGCTCGCCAGCAGCGAGTGCGACCTTTGGTCAGTCCGGCTGCACGGCGCCGATGCCCTCTTGAACTTTGCATGGGGCGAGATGCCGCTGCTCGATCCACCGCTACCGAGGGTGGTGAATGCGATGGTGCCTCAGGAGGACCAGGAGGCGAGAGAACGGCTCGCGGAGAAGAAGCCCGATGACGAGTCGTAATGGCCGACCTCCGCCGCCAGTACCCTAAGCTAGCGGAGGCCGAGCGCAAGCTGTACGAGGTCTGAGCGGCTGGCAGGGCGAACGCCATCGTCCTCTCAAGCAACGAGGAGGACGACAGTGGCAGAGGAGGCGGCAACGACGAAGGCTTCAATATTGGAGAGTGGCGAAGAACCTTCCCCGGCTGCGATGATGACGGTACAGGGCCTGACCTCATGGGCGGATTGGCTATCCCTCACAAAGTTGGATAGCGACTAAGTTTTTGGTTAAATTTAAGTATTAGTTCATGTTTAAATTCAAGTTTTAGTATCGGTTGAAACTAGACTATGTTTCAGCGGATGGTAATGTAAATTATGTGTCGAATTTCGGTCCAGAAGTTTGAATCTATGTCCATCTTATCCAAATTTAATTTTTACTCTGTTAGATTTAGGGGATCGGATGGAATCGACCAAAACTTAATAGAGTTAATATACTTCATTAAGGTTTACTCGGCCGGATACTCCTATATTTTTTTAGAGGATCGGCTAAAGCCGCTCTTACTTCACAAAACCAGCCGTGGGAAGAAGTAGGCTAGACACTTCCCCAAGCTTCTCATGTTTGCACACGGGTGGCCGCGAGAACGGTTCGCAATAGATCATCAATGTTGCAGGTGTGGCATGGATGAATCTGATACTCATTTGTTCTTCTCTTGTCACTTCGTGCTTGCAGCGTGCTTGCATGCGTGCTTTGCTTCTTTCGTTTAGGAATACAGGAAATGCAAGGTGCAATTAATCATGATTTTTTTTGAGTGAAAGGGACCTCAATTAATCACATGATGGACATCTACAGAACTGAGTACTCTGTAACCTTCAATATTCTCTGGTCTATGTGAAAGGCATGAAATGGCCTTCTTTTCAACAGGACACAATGTACTCCCTCGCAGGCTCTATATGCAATGGTTGTTCTTAATGCTGACGAAGTACCACAACATTGGACAGAAGAATGAAGTTGAGATACAAGACAAATAAATGTAGCTAAAAGACTGCTAGGATCTCTGATCTCTCTTCTTTTGACAAATGAATGGTTATTAAAGGGCCTAATAATTTATACATCTGCTTTGTTCTGTTCTTTTTCAAGTAGAAAGAGTAAAGCGGTCCTTGGAGTTTTCATTCAGTGCCACAACGGTGACACCAAGCTTGCCTTCTTAGTAGGAGTTAATTGTTCACTGGTATGACAATTGGGACAGTTTCAACGGATTGGTACCACATTTCCAAAAATTTACAAGGCAATATCATGTCTGGGACGTGCGGCTACAAATCGAACTAAACTCCATATAAACACGTGACGTGGTGTGTTCTTTCGTAAAAATACCCTTGCTTTATATGTAATCATGCAAATGCCCTTGTTACGGAAAAAAAGGCTGACGCTTTTTTTCGTTTGCAAGTTTCGCAAAAACAACCCATGTCCCCGCCAGGATTTGAACCTGCGATGCACCGTATGCGGACGCGCAAGCTGACCACTACGCGTGAGCTTATATGGCTTTATAATTTAAACTTTAGACACATCCGGGCCTTTTTTGACTGTTTTGTTTTTTCTATATGTGTTTTTTCGGATTTCTTTTATCCATTTTCAGATCTTGGGTATACTACGGGTTTTACTTTCAAAATTTTGCATATCTTTTTATATAGGTTTTGTAATAAACAGTGTACATTTTTTACATACTGTGGACATATTTTTAATTTACACTGATTTTTTTATTATGCGATATATTTTGTAAATACATACTGACCATTATTGTATAATATATGCCGAACAGTTTTGTTATATACATTGAACTTTTTTTAATATACAATAATCTTTTCCTATTATACGATGACCATTTTTTAAATATTTGACGAAGTTTTCTAATATAGATGGAACTTTTTTATATATTATGCGATATTTTTAAAAAATACACACTGAACATTATTGCATAAATACACACCGAACATTATTGTATAATGTACGATAATTCTTTTGTTATATACATTGTACATTTGTTTTTACTTTAGAATGATTCTTCTTAATTATATGATAAAGTTTCTTAATATATAGTGAACATTTTTTATATTATGCGATATTTTTGAAAATACAGAGTGAACTCTTTTTTATAAATACAAACCAAACATAATTGTATAATATATGATGAACAATTATCTTATACACATTGATCATTTTTTAATATACAATTATATTTTTAATTGTATGATAATTCTTTTTAAATATACGAAGAAGTTTTATGAATAAACATTGAACTTCTTTTATATTATGCGATATTTTTGTAAATACACACTGAACGTTATTGTATAAATACACACTGAACATTACTGTATAAATGTAAATTTAACATTACTGTATAATATATGATGACCCTATTTGTTATATTCATTGAACTTTTTTTAATATACAATGATCTTTTTAAATGTATGCTAAACATACGATGAAGTTTATAAAATATATTGAACTTCTTTTCTATTATGCAATATTTTTGTAAATACACACTGAACAATATTGTATAAATGTACATTGAACATTATTGTATAATATATGATGAACATTTTTGTTATATACATTGAATAATGTTTTTATATACAATGATCTGAAAAATATTGCATAATAATAAGTTCATTGTAAATTAAAAATATGTTGATAGTATTGCAAAAGCACACACCATTTATTAAAAAACCTATATAAACAAGAAAAATGCAAAAAATTAAAGAAATGAAAACTCTAGGAATACACAAGATCTAAAAAAAGATAAAAGATATCCAAAGCAAAAAAAAAAACACATACGAAGAAACGGAACAGTCGTGTCTAATGTGGGGTATAACAACACGAAAGCCTCTACTTGGAGACATGCATTTTTCTAGCGTATTGGTCGCGCCTTAGGCTTCATAGTGAATTGGATTTTTTTTTAAAATGGTACCAATTCGTTGAGACTGTCCTAATTGTGGTACTGGCGTGCAATTAACTCACTTAACAGAGGCAACTTCCATGGTGGCTGCCAGCCCTCACTGTCCACAAGCAGGATCGACGCTTCATGGCCCAAAGCGAGAGGGCAGCCGGCCCTCTCCGACGACAGCTTGGTGTGTGCAATGCTATGATTTCCAGTGGTTTCCAAAGAAGGCACCGTTTCATCTTTAGTCAGTAGTCTCGGTTGCATCTGATCAGTGAGGTACTGAGGTATGACTACTACTATACTCTTCTTATTTTTTATCAGGAGCATGGGCTGGGCCGAGAAAAATCGTCCACAGGCCCATGCCCGCACGGCGAGGGCGTATGGGCCTTCCTTGAAATACTCCCCCGCCTTGGCGCCCGAACGTAACCGTCGCAACCAACAGCTTTCGCTTTTCCCCACCTCGCCGGAGCGCCGAGAAACCAAGAACCCACCATCCCTACCTCCACCGCGCCGTAGACAGATGGAGCAGTTCCAGGACGGCCACCACGTGCGGCTGCGGAGCCGCGAGCACGGCATGTACCTGCACGCCGACAAGGACGGCCGTGGCGTCTCCCTCCGCCGGCCCCGGGCGTCGATGAACTCGGCTTGGGCGGTGCACATCTACCAGGGAGATGGCGATGCCCAGTACGTGCTCCTCCACAGCGCCGCCTACGGCGGCTACCTGACGGCCATGGACGCACCGGCGCCGCTAGGCCACTGCGGGCGCCGCGTCGAGCAGCGCGACTACGAGAAACGGGAGGAGGAGGACGTCAGGTGGCAGCCCGTCAGGCTCGTGCCCGGGGACTACATCCTGCTCCGCCACGCCAGCGGCCGCTTCCTCCGCGCCAACGGGAAGTACCTCCCCTGGAACAACGGCGCCAGCGTCGACGACTTCGACACCGTCAGCACGATGACTCACTGGGTCGTGGAGCGCATCCCGGCCAGGGAGGGCATGCCTGAGGTGAGCCCGCTTCTTGATTCTTCCCGAATTTGCGCGAATTTGGTTAATTTCACTCGCCTGGAAGCAAAATTTGCGTTTCTTGGGAGCGTTTCTTGACGTCTTCCGTTTTGCACCCTCACAAGTGCAGCTCCCCCTCGCCGGAGGCCTCGACGTCCTGCTGCCGCGGCGGTGGATCGTGTATGCCTCGGCGGGCGCAGATGGGGGCCCCTTCTTCTGGGCTGCGTTGGGGTTCAAGGGGAGGTCTGTGTTCCGCCTGAGGAGCGAGCTGGCCAGCGAGATAGGCATCGGCATGAACGACCTCGTCATGTGCGTCCAGGCGGGCACTAACGGGCGGCCTACCCCACTCGTCGTCAACCTACCCCGCGGCACGCGGACCCTTTACATCGTCGTCCTCATGGCCGGGGAGCCAGCCCCAGGTGAGAGGCCTACTCATCTCCATGTCCCAAAAACAGTTTACTGAAACTGCTGCTACTCTGGTTCAGTTAAGACTTGCGAGTTTGTCTGAACTGTTGTGTTTGATATAAGTAGAAGTAGTTGAATGCTATACAGTGGTCTGAAGCTAATTAGTTGTTGGGAGAAAAACATTTTATAAACACGTATTCACACTCAACCTTGATTTGGAAATTATTGGTTTTGAACTGTCCATGATTTAGATGAATCCAGCTCTTCAATTTAATCTGTATGCTGTTAGCAGTAAACTTTGGAACTTGAAAACCCAAATCTGGTTCAGTTGAGTAAACAGCAAGAAACACATATTTTTGGTCTTGAACTTGTTTTGCATGTTGGTGGATGGCCATGCTTGTGCTGTAAGTAGAAGTTAAATAGAAATAATGTTCAGATTTCTTCAGAGAAACACTGAATAAAACAGTAGCCAGTAGTTGTGTACAAAACGTGGTCTGAAGCTTGTTGGTAGAAAATCATTACATAAGAAACATATTCACGCTAAACCTTGACACAGAAATTATTGGTTTCATACTACTGTCCTTGATACAGATAATTTAGTTTCCCATTTGGTACTATTTGCCGCGAGTAGAAACTTTGGAATTTAGAAACCCTAATCAGTCAAGTCATGTGTTTAAGCGTTATAGAGAAGATACGATTTCTGTTTGATTTAGCATATGTAAATGTTCTGAGTAACTTTTTGAACCAAATTCAGGTTGTATACTATAGTATTCCATAAAAGCTAGTTTCTGCACATTATATTGTTGTTTTTCAGGTTTTGTGCATAAGAAGCAGTCTTCTTCGTTAGCTCTGTAAAACAGTGATACTTAAGTTATTAATCTTTTCCAGTGGTTGTATTACCTGTGATACCCGGATGCCTGACTTCCTCACTTTCTGTTCTAATTCAGCCAACGTCGAGCTGCGGTACCCGGATGTCGGTGCAGAGTAGAAAAGGATAAGAGCAGGACTCCCTACCGTCGCCCTGTCACTGTCAGTCCACCTCTTCAGAAGTGTCGCCGCCTCGGACATGATGATATGAGAACTCAGAACTGCATTTTGCATTGAGATATAGGTTTAGGAAAACCCCAACAGCTCTTGTGATTCTGCTAGCTGAAATTGATTCATTTTCCAAACAGGAGGAACCTGTCAGTTTCACCCTTGTGGTTCTGAACTTTAAAACCTCTGTGAACATTGGTTCGTAATGTTTGCTTTCTTATTCTGGCTGCTACTTCAGCGCTGCCGGGTGCACTTCTTTTAGGTGTCAGCAATGACGGATGTGGTGGTTCTTGCAGTTAATTGAGCACTCGATTTTAGCTGTGCGTTTTCAGGTTTGAATTTTGACAGAGTTCTGAACATGCATTGTACATTTGGTTTAGGCTGTTGTAAAAAAATTGAATAACATGTGAACAAAATTGTATCCCACGACACCGTACGAATACTAGTTTCTGCAAGTTACATTGTTCTCAGGCCCTTTAGAGTCTCTCGCTACCCTCCCTGTACGTTGGACACAGCAATAGCCAATAGGATTGGATTCTCAGGTGGACACCACGGCTAGACAAATCAACAAACACTTTACACGCACAGCACAGCTAAGAAAAGAGCACACAAAGGCCAGCGATTTCCAGCCCACCTTTCAATGTGGTTGCCTTCTTTAGCTTATTCAGTACCTCATCTTCGAGTCCAAAAGGAGAAATTTACACATTTGGTCCTCGAATTTGCTGGCACCTAACACAACCATATCGAAACTTGAAAAATGCTTCAATATGGTCCTTGAATACACAAATACATAACATCTAGATAAGGAGGAAATGAGAATATCACCACCCCGCACGCCACAAAACCGCCTATCGCCAGCCAATGGCATCACAACGCAAAGAAAACATCTAATTTAGTTGGGGCCCACCATAACGCTATGTCGAAAGAACGGACGTGCGCACCGCTGACCTTACCCAGAACGACACAGGCAACACAGAG
Source organism: Aegilops bicornis (assembly GCA_021605145.1). Taxonomy (NCBI): domain Eukaryota; kingdom Viridiplantae; phylum Streptophyta; class Magnoliopsida; order Poales; family Poaceae; genus Aegilops; species Aegilops bicornis. Next base: position 114,153,072 of record CM038675.1, read on the forward strand.
CAGTTGCCATCAAACCAGGCTGGCACAGCCGGGCAGGTCCCACGACCAAAAAGCGCTCGCAGACACACCCATGATGGCAAGAAGACGGGTTTTCAAAGACCCCCAAAGTCCGATGGAGTCGATCGGGTGAAGGCAACACACAGGCACCAGCCGACAAAGCGGGTGAATGTCGAGCTGGCATTGCGACTGCCACACACCTCGGCTGGTGTGACCGGACCAACCCGATGCGCTAGGTGATGACGCCAACAGGTGGGTCCGGCCACGCCATCGCACGGGGGGCAGCGCGAAGGACATAGCTCGCGGCTGCGCCCAATGCCACCCAATGACAGTGACCTCGGGCACGCACCCGCGGTCCACCCGTCATGGACCGCCGAGGCGGATCACCCTGGCGTTCTGGCCCGAAAGCAGATCGACGGCGTGGAGAGCCCCCGAGAGGCCCCCGCGGCACGCCACCGGCAGACGGACGGCGCAGAGGCCCTCTCAGCCCTCGGCGAGCCCCAGGAAACTGTTGGAAATATGCCCTAGAGGCAATAATAAATTAGTTATTATTATATTCCTTTGTTCATGATAATCGTTTATTATCCATGCTATAATTGTATTGATAGAAAACTCAGATACATGTGTGGATACATAAACAACACCATGTCCCTAGTAAGCCTCTAGTTGAATAGCTCGTTGATCAACAGATGGTTACGGTTTTATTAACATGGACATTGGTTTTCGTTGATTAAGGGATCACATCATTTGGAGAATGATGTGATGGACAAGACAATCCTAAGCCTAGCACAAAGATCGTAGTTCGTATGCTAAAGCTTTTCTAATGTCAAGTATCATTTCCTTAGACCATGAGATTGTGCAACTCCGGATACCGTAGGAATGCTTTGGGTGTACCAAACGTCATAACGTAAGTGGGTGGCTATAAAGGTGCACTACAGGTATCTCCGAAAGTGTACATTGGGTTGTACGAATCGAGGCTGGATTTGTCACTCCGTGTAAGCGGAGAGGTATCTCTGGGCCCACTCGGTAGGACATCATCATAATGTGCAGTGTGACCAAGGGGTTGATCACGGGATGATGTGTTACGGAACGAGTAAAGAGACTTGCCGGTAACGAGATTGAACAAGGTATCGGGATACCGACGATCGAATCTCGGGCAAGTACAATACCGCTAGACAAAGGGAATTGTATCTGGGATCGATTGAGTCCTTGAAATCGTGGTTCATCCAATGAGATCATCGTGGAACATGTAGGAGCCAACATGGGTATCGAGATCCATTGTTGGTTATTGACCGAGAACGTCTCGGTCATGTTTGCATAGTTCCCGAACCCGTAGGGTCTACACACTTAAGGTTCGATGGCGCTAGGGTTATAAAGGAAGTTTGTATGTGGTTACGAATGTTGTTCGAGTCCGGATGAGATCCCGGACGTCACGAGGAGTTCCGGAATGGTCCGGAGGTAAAGATTTATATATGGAAAGTCTGTTTTGGTCACCGGAAAAGTTTGGGTTTTATCGGTAACGTCTGGAACCACCGGGAGGGTCCCGGGGTCCACCAAGTGGGGCCACCGGCTCGGAGGGCTGCATGGGCCAAGTGTGGGAGGGACCAGCCCGGTGGGCTGGTGCGCCCCACAAGGGCCCAAGGCGCCTAGGGTTTGGGGAGGGGGCGCACCCACCTAGCTTGGGGGGCAAGTTTCCCCTCTCCCCCCCTTGGCCGCCCCACCAGATGGGATCTGGGCTGGCCGCCACCCCTAGGGTGGAACCCTAGGTGGGGGCGCAGCCCTCCCTCTCCCCCTATATATATTTGAGGGTTTTGGGGCTGCCAACACATGAGTTTTCACCTCTCCATGGCGCAGCCCTGCCTCTCCTCCTCCTCCTCTCCCGCGGTGCTTGGCGAACCACGCTCCTCCACCACCATCACGCCGTTGTGCTGCTGCTGGACGGAGTCTTCCTCAACCTCTCCTTCTCTCCTTGCTGGATCAAGGCGTGGGAGACGTCACCGGGTTGTACGTGTGTTGAACGCGGAGGTGCCGTCCGTTCTGCACTAGGATCTCCGGTGATTTGGATCACGATGAGTACGACTCCTTCAACCCCGTTCTCTTGAACGCTTCCGCTTAGCGATCTATAAGGGTATGTAGATGCACTCTCCTTCCCTCGTTGCTAGTTTCTCCATAGATAGATCTTGGTGACACGTAGGAAAATTTTGAATTTCTGCTACGTTCCCCTACAGAAACGAGTATTCCAGCACCCCTTATAGGAGTAATCTGTACCACTACATAATGTATCAGCTTTGAATGGACCTAAATCATCAATCTTGATCGTTGGTATCCTCAATCTAACTGTTGAGAGCGGCGGGATTCGCATGAACAATACCCATCAGCTAGCTGTCCCCGATGTGTTATGGAACCATCACGTCATCTTTACCAGAAAAAGGTAAAGGTGCATGCCTACTAGGCAAGAAGAAGATGTGTTGGGTGGCTTGTAGATGTTCTAGAAAGAGAACGAGAGAGAAGAAAATCGGTTATTTTTCTTTGTTTTTTTGTAACGTTTGTCACCAATCAACAGGAAGTACACTTTTCTAAAGTACACTTTTCTAATATTTCTTTTTTTACAACAACAATAATCCAATCCTGTCTACATTCAAATGTAGACCATATTGTTTTGCATTTCTTTTCACGGTGTAGCCTAATGCTTTTGTCCTTATATAGGAACAAACCTCACCAAAGGAACATTGACATCAAGGTAGACCCGAGCCCTCAAATTTTTTGAAGAATTGATTATTCCCTCGTTGACAATCACCGTTAAGGGTGGCTCCCCTACCTTTCTCAAAACCTTCTATGCCAGTTCCTTCTTTCTCATGAGACCATTCAGCACACCATGAATTCTTGCCAAGACCGGAATCTTATCCAGTTTATAATCCTCCACATTGCTAGAACCATCATACTCTTGCATCACTACAACTGCATCTCGAAACAACCATGGGCCTTCATCTATCACCCGTTTCCAATCCCTCCGACAACTAAGCTGAAAAATGAATAAATTTTGCTCCCATGGTCTTGAAGGTAATTTGCCGTGTCGACGCCTACGCAGTGCGCAACACGTTAAACATAGCAGCGCGACTAAATATTCTAGTGGTATGGACTCTGAAAATTGCCGGCCACCTAACCTCATTGATCAGAGTCTACAACTTTGCATAATCAAGGTCCATTTCTTCTTCACCATGCAGATTGAGTCCTTCAAAACGGTCTTCCAGAGACGGTTCCAATCCCAAATCACGTTCCTCCTTATCTACTTTCGGCTGACCCCCATCGTCTTAGATCCATCTCCCTCCCTAGTCCACACTACTGACTGGCTGCACCTTGACAGGTACTTCCTTCTCTAATTCCTCTACCCCTGCGCCAGTCCTCCATCTATCTTCCCTCCAAGTCTTTCCCAACAACCGCGGGTGGATCCGTCATGCAACCTTGCACCTTAAGGCCCCTACCTGACTAGACTCCCGTCCCCCCAATAGATCGTCGGTGGAACATGAGGAAATTTGTGGACTTCGGCATGATCGCCAAAGGATGGGTAAACCCTAGAAAACTAGCGAGAAACTATTTTGCTTTTTCTTAGCTTAACTTTTTTTTTTGAGGCAAACATTCTTTATTACTCAACCACATCACGAGAAACATTCTTTTTTTTGAGGGGTGCTTTTTAGCTCTTTTTTTAGGGGGGGCTTTTTTAGCTTAACTGAGAAACAGAGAAGTGTTACGTTTCCTAGGCACGGCCCACAAGCCCACGTAGTGCCGAAAGCTGAGCACGGCGACGGCGTCAGGCCACCTTTGAAATACTCCGGCTTGGCGCCCAACGTAACTGTCTCAACCAACAGCTCCCGCTTCTTGGCTTCCCATCTTCTCTTCGTCGCCGGAGCGCCAAGAAACCAAGAACCCACCATCCCCACCTCTCCACCGCGCGCCTCTGCTCTCCAGCGTCACCCGCGACCGATGGAGCTGTTCCAGGACGGCCAGCACGTGCGGCTGCGGAGCCGCGCGCGCGGGACGTACCTGCACGCCGACGACGACGGGCTTGGCGTCTCCCTCCGCCGGCTCCGCGCGTCGATGAACGTGGCTTGGTTGGTGCACTTCTATCAGGGCCAGTACCTGCTCTTCCAGAGCGCCGCCTACGGTGGCTACCTCGCCGCCACGGCCGCGCCGGCATGGCGCGGCCACCGCGGGCGCCGCGTCGAGCAGCTCGACTACTATCACTCGGAGGTGGATCTAATGCTTTGGCAGGCCGTCCAGATGGAGAACCTCTTCCTCAACCACATCAACGGCGGAAACCTCCGCGCCAACGGGAGGTACCGCCCCTGGAACAACGGCGTCAGCGTCGACCACATCAACGACATCAACAACATCAGCACGATGATGCACTGGGTCGTGGAGGTCATCCCCGCCAGGGAGATCATGCCTCGCCTTCCACGTCCGTCTCCGGTGAGTCCGCCATGTCTGCTTCTTGATTCTTCCCGAATTTGCGCGAATTGGGTTCTTGAATATCGTTAACATGCATCGGAATATGACCACAGAGATAGCAAATCGTGTTAATTTGGCTCTGTTCTTGCCAAATTTGCGCTTCTTTGGCTTCCCCATCTGAAATTCGTAGCTGTTCTTGGTTTCTTTGGCTTCTTTGATTTGATGATGGTTCTTTGCGACTCAACTGCAGCTTCCCAACCTCGTGTTGCGGCCGCGGATGATCATGTACGTGTGGCCGGACATCCACGGGGGCCTCATCACCCACGGCACGTTCGTGTTCGGGGGGAGGTCCGTGTTCCGCCTGAGGAGCGAGCTGGCTAGGCGGCTGGGTGACCTCGCAATCATGGACTTGGAGGTCGCCGACCTCGTCATGTGCTTGCCCACGCATGATGGCCAGCTTATTCCACTGGTCGTCGATCTGCCCCGCAGCGGCGAGACCCTCCACATCGTCGTCGTCATCGTCGGGTCGCCTGGTGAGAGCCCCTCCATATCCTACTCTTCTTCACTTGTCCGGATATTATGGGTTTCATGTCAGTTGAGTGCTAATCTGAAAACAGTGTTCGAAACTACGAGTAGTAGTCTGAAAAACAGTTTGCTGAAACTAGTAGACTAAATTTTGTTTCAGTTAGTCTGAACTCTGAACTGCTGTAAGTTGCTCAATCAGATCAGTAGGTGTTCAACAGGCACGACATTATGCTAGAAGGTTGTCTCAAGCTAGTCGTTTGTTGTAAAAAAATCATTATTTCATAAGTCAAAAAATCCACACTGAACTTTGATATGGAAACTATTGGCTTTGATGTCACTGTTCTTTGATTCAGATGGTTTAGTTCTTCGATTGGAAAACCTCTGAACTTGAATCAGTTCGGCCTGCCTAGTTCAGCTTCACAGAAAAGATAATGATTTCTGTTTTTTAGCCTACTGTAACTGTTTGAGTAACGTGTGTACCAAATTCAGGTTCTATCCTACAACACATTACATTGTTTTGAGGTTTTGTACATCAGCTTTCTTTTCCAGTATCTTCTTATTTAAACTTGTTGCGGTACCTGTGACACCTGATGCCTAACTGCTTAACACTTTTTCTGCCAACTCAGCCTACATGACGCTGCAGTACGCGGATGTCGATGCATAGCAGAGAGATACCAGAGCCAGGACACCTAGAAGTCTCCTTCATGTCCACCTCGTCGGAAGTGTCGCCGCCACGGCATTAGAACTCAGTTCCTTTCGTTGAAATATGGGTTCAGGAAACCCAGCATGGTTCGTTGAAATATGGGTTCAGGAAACTTGTATGCGTTGGCATCACCATTCTGTAATTCCGAAACTGATTGAACAATGACGCGGTGACATTAGTCTGTAATAATGCGTTGGCATCACCACTATTTCAACGTTGCTAGCTGCATTCTCTTAGCTGCAGTGAGTTGAGCACCTGAGTTGATTCTGCTGAAAGTTTCAGTCCATCAGCAGAAGATGAATTTCGTGCTTTCACTGAGACCAGAGTTCTGAACATGGTGAGGTTAATGTGTCCGGACACGAGTTGCTGCATTTTGATGCGCCCGTGGTTTATTTGATTCAGCCTATGGCAGTGTTCTTGGCTGGCCCTTAGGTGCCTCTCAAATTGACCTAAATTTTACCCACAAAAAAGATCGCCTAAATTCGCTATGTTTCTATTAAGTTTGGGTCTGATGGTCTGAACTTTTGGTCAGCCCAGCTCTGGGACTGACAAGAGGGCCATGCCCTTAACCCTCGGCCACTAGCTCTCTTTTCTCCATGGTACCCCGGTAGGCCTCTTGAGTCTTTTTTAAAGATGATTACCTGGGCGCCCCTATATCTCGCCTTCGGCAAGTACAGCTTCCAACTCGCTGAAGGGGTGAGTGAGCTGGGCGTCCCGCGAGCGCGGGAGACCACTGCCTCTTTCTCTGTTTTTTTTACATTTTCTGTTTTAATTTTGTAGGATGGTTTTACAAGAAAACCCAAAACCCACATGAAATGGAGTCCTTCCCAAGGACTTAAAGAGTGAAAACAAGGGACAAGTGGGGCCCCATGGATGAGCTGCACCCATGAACGTCCCACCCCTTGTGGGACCCCCCATAAGGAGGTTCCCACCCTTCCATGTCATCCCTAGATCTTTTGGGCAAAGCCCCAAAAGGTGGCTTTCCGTAAACTATCCCAAAAAGCACTTTTACTATTCACGACGACATTTTTAGCGTCCGTTCGAACTGAAAATATTTATGTGGGCTTAGAACATTTCCAGTACCCACCATAATAATTTTCAACGCATTCTGGAACAATTCCAGTTTAGTGATTTTCATCTGCGAAAAGCATCTGAACCGGTTCCTGCAGCTCCGGAACATTTCCGGTTTTTATTTCTGAAAATTCCAAAAAGTTTCCAGAATGATTCTGGCACCCTTCAAGAATTATCAGGCATGTGCCGAAACCATTTTGACTTAATGGCATACTCCGAAACAACTATTTCGGTTTCACTGAAACTCATCCCTTGACCTCTCTTTGCGGAACTTTTCCGCTGTCCGAAACTTTTCGGTGTCCGAAACTTTTTCGATGATTTTCTCTCAGACTCCCTGTCTAGTATTTGGCAGATAGATGACCCTTAAGCGTGTGACCCTATAGGTTCGATGAAGTATAGACATGACCCGGAACCCCTTCCGATCAATGATCAACACCGGAGCCGTGGACACCCATATTGACCCCTATACCCACACGAATAAATATTCGAGTGAACCTCCAGTTGCAATGAGCTATTCCTGTTGCTTCGCGATATGTCACAAACACCCGAGGTGAGATTTATGCATCCCCATGGACTAACAATTTGTCCACCATGCAGGTTACCTCATTACCGGTTTTGTTCTCTTTTCTCGTTTCTGTGTTCCGCATCCTAGTGATCAAATCACAAGGTGTCTGGCCAGACGATTATGGATATCGTAACACCGAGAGGTCCCGGGAATATCTCTCCATCGCCGGAGGGGCAAATCCCAATCTTGAGCTATCAAGTTGCTTGACATACTTTTCCTTGAACCCGTAAGCCGTCGTAATAGCCACCCATTTACGGATGACGTTTAACAAACCCCAAAGTTCATGAAGCAAGCATGAAGAAACTTGATACTCTCACGGTCTAAGGAATCATGCAAACGTACCATTAAACTTGTGACGAATGAATCTCATAGCATAACATCAATCCGGGTTGATTCAACACAAATGTTCTCTTAACATTGTGCCCTCAAAGTTGCTGGCATAGACATGCCCATGACCAGGAAAACAGAATCATCATGCAACACTTGAGCTAGTCTTAGAGGCCAGACTAGGAATACTTCTTACCGTTTATTATTCCACACGTGCATATGAGTCTTCCTCCGAGCCTCGTGTTATTGCAGACTCGAGAACCATAGAAATTATAGCATGGAACATAAACATAATTATGGACATGGAGATAAGTAATAGCATTTATTATTGCCTCTTGGGCATATCTCCTACAAATTTTCGGTAGTGAACTGGGATCCCTTGATAACTAAACGTGAGAGATCAATCCCACAACCAAATAATTTCCTGTAATTATTTTGTTCACCTTTGGCGCGTCCTAAAAAGAATAATTCACTTTTGTGGAAGTTTATTTTAAGATCGGACAGTTGTTCAAAAAGACACGAAAGTAATGTCATATTTCTTGCCTTAGGCATATCATGTTTCATGAAAATTATAGTATCATCAACATATTGTAGGATAGAGACACCCCCATCCATAAAATGTGGGATTAACCCCCCCCCCCTCCCCACCCTACCTGATTGTCCTCTTTGGATCCACAAATTAGGATTGCTACCATGTTTCCAACAATGTTGAACGGGATAGGGGACAATGGGATCTCCCTTGCAGCAATCCATTCTACATCTAGTAATAATCACCAACATCATCATTTACCTTGACACCAGCATAGCCTCCTTGTACAGAGGTTTCAACCTAGTTCCTCCAAGCAGTATCGAAACCATTCATCCACAGAGCCTGCCTTATCATCCAACCTTGACACCAGCAAGCCTTATCAAAATGCACTTTGAAGACAGCTTTGTCAAGTTTCTTGAAATGACTTTCATGTAAAGTTTCATGCAAAACCACAACACTCTCTAGTATGTATCGTCCTGGCATGAAAGCAGTCCGAGTCAACTTAACCACAGAATGCGCAATCTGAGTTAGATGATTCGTACCCACCTTGATGAAAATCTTAAAACTAACATTCAGCGGGCAAATGGGCCTGAACTGCTCAATTCTAACTGCCACTTCGTTCTTAACCAACAAAGTAATAGTCCCAAAGTTAAGCTTGAAAATTTAAAGTAGGCCATTTAAAAGATCGTCGAAAATGGGCACCAAGTTTCCCTTAATAAGCCCCCAACATCTCGGACATAATTCCGCCGAGAATCCATACGCACCAAGCACCTTATTATTCTTCATCTGCACAATCCTTGAAAACCTCCTTTTTCGTAAAAGGAGCATTGAACACCTCATTCTCTTCCGCACATAATTGTGGGATATCCCCATTCGTGCCCTCATTTAGGGAAACAAAATTCTCTATCGGAGCACCAAAAAGCTTTTTATAGAAGTTCAAAATGTACATTTTAAGATTTTTGTGACCTACTATTGTATCTTCATCCTATTCAAGTTGGATAATTCTATTTTTCTGTACTTTCCATTCGCAATTAGATGGAAAAACTGAGTGTTATTATCTATTTGTATGAATTCTCAGACCTTTATCTCATACGACAATACCTATGCCATCGGGACACCGGCCCAAAATATATACAAACTCTTTATTGTAAAGGATGCACATACTTGGCATTGAAAACACAGAATCTACACGTCAATCGATCATCCGTGGAAATCCCGCCTGTGTCAGAAGCATTACAAGGACAAGGGCACAAATGAAAAAGATATAAGAAGAAATGGTGTTCGATTTCTCTTTTTTGTCACCCTTGGTGGCTAAGGTCCGGCTTGTGATACAGCTTGTACAGCTTCGTTTATTTGTATAGCTTGTAACATTGATGCTTGTGAGACAACGTTTTTTTATAGAGCATGATTTCAGAGATTTGTTTTTTTAGTAAAGCAAGACACGTGGACTTTTGGAATATGGCGCCATGCGAGGACCATATCCTCTCCATGTGTTCTTATTTGAGATCTGTATTAATATAGCGTTTTCCTCAATACGTGACAAATACAAGCTATACTTTAGTGAATACGGGCGTCCTGACAAATACAAGCTATACTTCATCATAGCTAACAAATGCTACCAATGTGTTTGTTGTATTGCAGACTTCTATGGCTCTATCAATGTGTGCACAGCACTCAATTTTATGGCACTTGTGATTAGGTGATGAGGCCTCCATTAGTGTGTCGCTCATCAATATAGGCGGATGAATAAATGTAATACTAACACAAAAATATTAATGCATAATGACGGTTATTGGAAACTGGATGGTATACTGTAATACTCATATGCTAATTAGTCCTAATTATTACTCCCTCCATTCACAAATATAAAGATGTTTTAGATATTTCACTATGAACTATATATAGATTAAAATGAGTGAACAAACACACCAAAAGGTGTCTATGTGCACTCGATTCTGAAAAAGTTGGAACATCTTATATTTGCGAATGGAGGGAGTAGTTTAGCTAATAACTGACACATTGATTAAACACACCTTTTATGTGATTAGGGCAGCTGTACAGTACTCATACATAGAACATCAGCTAAGCACACGAAGTTAGTTGCAACCATGACAAACTTGCTCCCATATATTTTGATAACTAAATGTAGCTCGTAGATATTTTCATATTGTAAAGTTCAGTTAGAAATATGTGGAGTTGATTTTGACATCTCGAATTTATTAAAAAATGGGAACAGTAATTCTTGGTTAACATCCAAAGGATGATTATGAAGCTGAGATCAAAACCAAAGCCATGAAAAACTCGGCATTCTTGATAAGCCCTGCACATTTTTTTCCTATAATTTTTTACGTGGAATACAGAGCTCTTGAAGATACGTGGAATACAAAACTTGACCTTAGTTTCTCAAACAGCTGCGGCGGCGGAGACCACAGTACGACACAATCGAGATATTGATGTAGGTATATAATAGTCCTCCGCATTGTTGTTTTTCTTTTGACGGATTGTGGACGATTAGAATCTTTTTTTTTTGAGGTGATTGTGGACGATTAGATTGTTTTTTTAGGGGTTGTGGGCGGTTAGGTGGGCTGGATCAAACTTGCGCGGGCATCGGGACCTATGTCCAACGGCCCACCTAGTGCCGAAAGCTGATCCTTGAATAAATACTCTGCCTTGGCGCCCAACGTAACCGTCTCAACCAACCAACAGCTCTCGCTTCTTCTCTTCTCCGCCTCGCCGCAGCGCCAAGAAACCAAGAACCCACCTCTCCTTCCCCCGCGCGCCTCTGCTCTCCATCTTCACCGGCGACAGATGGAGCAGTTCCATCACGGGCAGCACGTGCGGCTGTGCAGCCGCGTGCACGGCACGTACCTGCACGCCGACGAGGACGGCCATGGCGTCAACCTCCGCGTCCGCCGGGAGTCTATGAACGCGGCTTGGGCGGTGCACCGGCACCCGGGCGAGGACGGACAGTTCCTGCTCCTCCACAGCGCTGCCTACGGCCACTACCTCGCCGCCACGGACGTGCCGGCGCCGCCCGGCCACCGCGGGCTCCGCGTCGAGCAGCGCGACTACGACCATCCTGAGGTGGAGCCACTCGTTTGGCAGGCCATCCTGTCAGAATCCGAGGAAGAGGTCTACCTCCGCAACGTCTACGGCGCCTGCCTCCGCGCCAACGGGAGGTTCTGGAACACCGACGCCACCGTCGACTTCGTCGTCGACCTCGACAACATCAGCAGGAAGATGCTCTGGGTCGTGGAGGAAATCCCCGCCAGGAGGTCATGCCTCCCTTCCACGTCCGATTGGGGTGAGCCCGTTCCTTGATTCTTCCCCAATTTGAGTGAATTGGGTTCTTGGATTTTCTTTCATTCGCATGCTCTGTTTCTTTGGCTTCTTTGATTTGACCATGGTTGTTTGGGACTCAACTGCAGCTTCCCCACCCCATGTTGCGGTCGCGGATGATCATGTACATGTGGCGGAACATCCTCGGGGGCCTCATCACCCGCGGCTCGTTCCTGTTCAGGGGGAGGTCCGTGTTCCGCCTGCGGCATCAGCTGGTCAGGCGGCTGCGCCCCATGGTAGAGGACTTGGACGACTCCGAGCTCGTCATGGGCCTCCCCACACGTGATGGCCGGATGTTTCCACTCGTCGTCGACCTGCCCAGCACCGGCCACACCCTCCACATCTTCGTCGTCATCGTCGGGACGCCTGGTGAGAAACCTTCCTACTCTTCTCCTTTGGCAAGAAACTCATATTCGCAGTAGTCTTGAACTACTAGTCTGAACTCTGAAAAAGAGTTTACTGAAACCGGTGTAATCTGAAACTTTTGAGAATCTGTTTCAGAATTTCAGTTAGGAGTTGAGACATGGAAATAGTCTGAACTTCCGTAGGACTATAGACATCAGCATAAGTTTCCGAATTAAATCAGCAGGTGGTCAACAGGCATGACATTGTGCCGGCTGGGTTTATGGAAATAGTCCGAACTGCAGTACGATTATGGAAATTTAGTAAAAGTTTGGGTTTTCGAAACTACTAGTCTGAAAAACAGTTTATGTGGTCTGAAACTTGTCCTAATGTGTTTCAGACTTTCAGTAAAAGTTGTTGAATCAAATCAGTTCTTTGATGCTATTATGGACAGATTTAAAATCCACACTAAACATTTATATGGGAACTATTCGTTTTGATGCTACTGTGCTTTAATACGATATATGCCGCTAGTGGAAGAGTTTGGAATTTGAAAACCCAAATCAGTTCAGTCTGCCTAGTTCAGCTTCACATAGGTTTCTATTTTCTAGCCTACTGTAATTGTTTCGAACTTTTGATAATCTGTTTCAGACTTTCAGTTAGGAGTTAAGACTTGGAAATAGTAGGAACTGCTGTTGGATTAAATCAGTACGTGGTTAACAGGCACAACATTGTGCCTGTTGGGTTTATGGACAGATGCTAGAAGGTTGTCTGAAGATAGTTGTTTGCTAGAGGTGGGGAATCATTTCATAAGTAAAAAATCCACACTGAACCTTGATACGTAAACCAATGGTTTTGATGGTACTGTTCTTTGACTCAGATTATTCATTTCTTCAATTTAATACTGTACTTGGGTTTTTAGCCCACAGCACTTTAAATTGTTTTGAGGTTTTGTACATCAGCTTTCTTTTTTATCTTCTTATTTAAAGCTGTTGCAGTACCTGTGACACATAATGCCTAACAGTTTAACTATTTTCCTGCTAATTCAGCCCACGCGCGCCAATGTACGCGGATGTCGATGCAGAGTAGAGAGATGCCCCTAGAAGTCGCCTTCCTGTCCACCTCTTCAGAAGTGTCGCCGCCTCGGACACGACGACATAAGAGCCCAGTTCCTTTCATAGAGATATGGGTTCAGGAAAACCCAGCAGTTCATGTGTTCCTGCTACTTAAACTTGGTTTTTTCTCCTGACAGTAGGAAGCCTATTTGCTTTGCCAACACGGTTCTAAAATTCTGAAACTGTTTGTACAATGGTGCAGTGGCATTGGTCTGTAATGCGTTGACAATGTCTACTACTTAATTGTTGTTAGCCGCATTTCTCTTAAACTTGGTTTTTTCTCCTGACAGTAGGTTGAGTTTTGTCCTGATGTTGCGGTGGTTCTTGCAGTGAGTTGAGCACTTGAGTTTTGTTATTCCACTTAAATTTTTGTTATTCTCTTAAATGAATTTGTGTTTTCATGGAGACCAGAGTTCTGAACATGGTGAGGTTAATGCACCCGTACACGACTTGCTGCATTTTGCTGCGTGCGTGCGTGTTAGCCTATGGTAGTTTTTTTGAACAAAAATTCAGGTTGTATCCCACGATACTGTAAGAATGCTAGTTTCTGCACATTACATTGTTCATGAGCATGACAACAACTTCAGACATTTTATGCTTCCTTCTCGGTTTCTGTCTCTTTCTCTCTCTGTCTCTGTCTCTCTTGTTTCAGTATTGACTACTGAAACGTTTGAAGGTCAGTAAAAATGTATGTTTTGCTTTTTTTTTCTTTATTGTGAGATTGCAGTATGTAGAGTACGAGGATGGTAGTCTGTGGCTAGGCTACTCATGGCATGTAAAGTTGACCCAAATACTTCAACTCCATATTTTAGGTAGAGAAAAATAAGACTTGACTCTGCAATCTTATGGAGTACTAATAAGACTCTTCACCTTTTTTTTGCGGGTTCGACTCTTCACCTGTTAGATTCACATAATCTTGTATGCTGTCCATATACCCATCCGATTTTGCAGTTGATGTGAATTCACCCATCAATCTAATTAAACTACTCCAAGACATCAACCTGCCACAAAGTGGTACTCACTTCTGTTCGTCAATTAACGGTGATCAAGGAATGAGATACTCCCTCTGTAAACTAATATAAGAGCGTTAAGATTACTAAAGTAGTGACCTAAACGCTCTTATGTTAGTTTACGGAGGGAGTACAATGGAAGGTCGGACACTATCTCAGAATGTGTGAAGCAGAGGAAGACAAAATCATTATCAAGAAGGAAAAATAAAGAAATGAAATGAATAAAAGAGTACTTCAGATATTTCACAACCACCTCTCTCTATTCTGAATCTACAACTAACTTGTTAGCCAAATATCCTTTTACCGCTCTAGAGGTGGGAGTGGAGTGGTGCTGGGTGGAGATCTCCCAACATACTCGTAAGAGTCGTTCGATGATGCTTCACTCGATGCTTCTGTTTGTTGGCCAACAAACTGTTGGGTAATTAAGTTTTTCTTCGATTAATTTAATCCATAGATAAACCATATAGCAACATCAATATTAATTCGATACAGTAAACATGCTAGTGCGTACTAGGCATATAAATGTCATATCTATCAACGTGCTAGGTACAACAAACGCATCAACCAGTAAGACATGGACTAACAGATCATACCCTCCAGTTGACCAGGAAAAGGCCGCGGCCATGGTGGCAGCGTTTTCCTTGGCTTTCTTCTTTGGAGCATCGGAGTTGTCACCCATGGCGATGTCGGTGAGGTCGAGGACGTAGCTGAAGTGGAGGAACAACATCGAGCAGCCACGCCTTAGACGCTCCGCGAAAACCTAATCGCCCTTCTCCTCGTTTAGAGTCACAAAGACGGGATTCCAGAGGTCTGCTCTCATGTACAGTCGTGCACGTAGATGGGGTGGATCGCCAAGCAGTAGCAGCAAGAGGAACAAGGATGGGTTGTCTGTGAGGAGGTAGAGCAAAAGTGGTCTAATCAGGGTGGTGGCTAGGTGTTGCCAACGCCTCCAATATATAGGCGGTCAGGCAAGGAGACGTGGGTTGAGGCCCACAACCGACTCGGTAACATCTCACGATCCGATGGTCTGGATCGTAGCGCACCTGTTAGTGACTTGTAAATAATTGCCAATTAATTATTTGTTCCTAACAAGCAATAATAAAGTGCATACATGACATAGGTCTGAGATCGGTTCGGTTCGGCTCATTCACGAAACACAACGTGCGGGCTAGGCATGGTGATCGAGATATACGATGGAGGAGGAGCATGTGTGTACCACTTCTCTTCTCAAGCTCTATTAGCACGTGAAAGAGAATACCTTATACCTTGGTCGTAACTCTCCTCCAAATGTGGGTGGTAATAAACTTCTCACCATGTCATGCAACCCAGCATGGGCCTTTGAGATTTCTCAGGAATTATTTCATATATGGACCCTGGGCTCATCTATAATTCAACAATCTCCACCAGACCTCGGAGACTCATTTTGTTGTCCTATGTTCCAAACAATGTTTTGACATACAATATTTAGTGAAGACCGATTATAGTTGAACATCCACCTAGAGCAAAGAGATACACTTCTTCAAAACTGAACAATGGAATATGCCTAAAATTGTCAGTTTGGCGTAACGAAATTTCACCAGTTCTCTTACCGGTACTAGGTTTCCGAAAGCTAACCACGCGGTGGAGCATATTAGCCTCACTCCTCGCCTGTTCACGAGCTTACTAGAGATTACCCTATCTCACAGACTGTGACTAACAGTTGGGTTCATATATGTATGTTCTTTCAAATATTGCTCTGTATGATAGCATCTTGCTTATAAAAGCCTCAAAATACATTAAGGAAAAAGTCAACCTAGCATACATGCAGTTTTGGAGAGTAGTGCATCTCCAACAGAGTGGGTTCATAAAGTTACTCTCCTATAGTAACCAATAGCTTATTTTTCCACGTCCTACTTCACGGGACTTCGATCACATAGGTGAGGTCACTACTGATGTCTTATACCCATCTCCCTCGATGCATTTCTATCACAACATTTGATAGTACTTTTGTGAAGGGTCGTGTCAGATTCTTAGACGATTGGATGTAATCCAAGCTATCACTCTGAAGTTTCTTAAATGTTTGACAAACCTCAATCTTCTAATTATCTTCTTTGTGAATTGCATGTTGTCCTTTGAACTGCTTGCTTTGACAAGCACTGTCTGATTGTCACAATTCATGAGGATAGATGAAATTAAATTTTCAATATAATAAATGGCAAGTCCATAAAAATTCTCTCGAAGTGATTCTACTTCAGTACAATATTTATCTATTGTTGTGAGTTATGCTTCCGGAAGGGGAGCCTTGGTGCACTGGTAAAGCTGCTACCTTGTTACCATGAGGTCACGTAGACCCAAAGTGGTCGGACCCTTCCCCGTGTTGGGGAACGTAGTAATTTCAAAATTTTCCTACGCACACATAAGATCATGGTGATGCATAGCAACGAGAGGGGAGAGTGTTGTCCACGTACCCTCGTAGACCGAAAGCGGAAGCTTTAGCACAACGCGGTTGATGTAGTCGTACGTCTTCACGATCCGACCGATCAAATACCGAACATACGGCACCTCCGAGTTCAGCACACGTTCAGCCCGATGACGTCCCTCGAACTCCGATCCAGCCGAGTGTTGAGGGAGAGTTTCGTCAGCACGACGACGTGGTGACGATGATGTTCTACCGACGCAGGGCTTCGCCTAAGACCCGCTACAGTATTATCGAGGTGCACTATGGTGGAGGGGGGCACCGCACATGGCTAAAAGATCAAACGATCAATTGTTGTGTCTCTAGGGTGCCCCCTTCCCCCTGCTACCTCTTGAGCTTGCGTTGGATTTTCCCGAAGAGGAGAGGATAATGCAGCAGAGTAGCGTAAGTATTTCCCTGAGTTTTTGAGAACCAAGGTATCAATCCAGTAGGAGGCCACGCGCAAGTCCCTCGTACCTACACAAAACAAATAGCTCAACGCAACCAACGTGATTAGGGGTTGTCAATCCCTTCACGGTCACTTACGAGACTGAGATCTGATAGAGATGATAGATAATATTTTTGGTATAAAGATGCAAAGTAAAATAAAAAGCAAAGTAAAGAGCAAAGCAATAATAAAGTGATGGAAGATTGATATGATAGAGAATAGACCCGGGGGCCATAGATGTCACTAGTGGCTTCTCTCAAGAGCATAAGTATTTTACGGTGGGTGAACGAATTACTGTTGAGCAATTGACAGAATTAAGCATAGTTATGAGAGTATCTAGGTATGATCATGTATATAGGCATCACGTCCGGGACAAGTAGACCGACTCCTGCCTGCATCTACTACTATATATTACTCCACTCATCGACCGCTATCCAGCATGCATCTAGAGTATTAAGTTAATGAAAACAGAGTAACGCCTTAAGCAAGATGACATGATGTAGAGGGATAAATTCATGCAATATGATCAAAACCCCATCTTGTTATCCTCGATGGCAACAATACAATACGTGCCTTGCTGCCCCTCATCCTTTGGGAAAGGACACCGCAAGATTGAACCCAAAGCTAAGCACTTCTCCCATTGCAAGAACTACCAATCTAGTTGGCCTAACCAAACGTATAATTCGAAGAGACTTGAAAAGATAACCAATCATACATAAAATAATTCAGAGAAAATTTACATATTTCTCATAGATAATCTTGATCATAAACCCACAATTCATCGATCTCAACAAACACACCGCAAAAAGAAGATTTACATCGAATAGATCTCCACGAGAGAGGGGGAGAACATTGTATTGAGATCCAAAAAGAGAATAAGCCATCTAGCTACTAACTATGGACCCGAAGGTCTGAAGTAAACTACTCACACTTCATCGGAGAGGCTATGATGATGTAGAAGCCCTCCATGGTGGATTGCCCTTCCGGCGGAGCTCCGGAACAGGCCCCAAGATGGGATCTCGTGGATACAGAAAGTTGCGGCGGTGGAATTAGGTTTTTTGCTCAGATTCCGATCCTTCGGGGCAATGCGAGGTATATATAAGAGGAAGAAGTACGTCGGTGGAGCAACAGGGGCCCCATGAGGGTGGAGGGCGCGCCTGGGGGGCGGGGGGGGGGGGGAGGGCGTGCCCCCAACCACGTGCCTTCCCTGTTGATTGCTTGACGTAGGGTCCAAGTCTCCCGGATCATGTTCGGTGAGAAAATCACGTTCCCGAAGGTTTCATTCCTTTGGACTCCGTTTGATATTCCGTTTCTTCGAAACTCTGAAATAGACAAAAACAACAACTCTGGTCTGGGCCTCCGGTTAATAGGTTAGTCCCAAAATTAATATAAAAGTGGAAAATAAAGCCCAATATGGTCCAAAACAGTAGATAATATAGCATGGAGCAGTCAAAAATTATAGATACGTTGGAGATGTATCAGGCATCCCCAAGCTTAATTCCTGCTCGTCCTCGAGTAGGTAAATGATAAAAAGATAATTTTTGATGCGGAGTGCTACTTGGCATAATTTCAATGTAATTCTTCTTAATTGTGGTATGAATATTCAGATTCGAAAGATTCAAGAAAAAGGTTTAATATTGACATAAAAATAATAATACTTCAAGCATACTAAGAAAGCAATCATGTCTTCTCAAAACAACATGGCCAAAGAAAGTTATCCCTACAAAATCATATAGTCTGGCTATGCCCTATCTTCACCACACAAAGTATTTAAATCATGCACAACCCCGATGACAAGCCAAGCAATTATTTCATACTTTTGACATTCTCAAAACCTTTTCAATCTTCACACAATACATGAGCGTGAGCCATGGATATAGCACTATATGTGGAATAGGATGGTGGTTGTGGAGAAGACAAAAAGGGAGAAGATAGTCTCACATCAACTAGGCGTATCAACGGGCTATGGAGATGCCCATCAATAGATATCAATGTGAGTGAGTAGGGATTGCCATACAACGTATGCACTAGAGCTATAAGTATATGAAAGCTCAACAAAAGAAACTAAGTGGGTGTGCATCCAACTCGCTTGCTCACGAAGACCTAGGGCAATTTGAGGAAGCCCATCATTGGAATATACAAGCCAAGTTCTATAATGAAAAATTCCCACTAGTATATGAAGGTGACAAAATGAGAGACTCTCTATTATGAAGATCACGGTGCTACCTTGAAGCACAAGTGTGGTAAAAGGATAGTAACATTGTCCCTTCTCTCTTTTTCTCTCATTTTTTTATTTGGGCCTTTTCTCCTTTCTTTATGGCCTCTTTTCTTTTTCTTTTTTGTCCGGAGTCTCATCCCGACTTGTGGGGGAATCATAGTCTCCATCATCCTTTCCTCACTTGGGACAATGCTCTAAAAATGATGATCATCACACTTTTATTTACTTACAACTCAACAATTACAACTCGATACTTAGAACAAATATGACTCTATGTGTATGCCTCCGGCGGTGTACCGGGATACGCAATGATTCATGAGTGACATGTATGAAAGAATTATGAATGGTGGCTTTGCCACAAATACGATGTCAACTACATGATCATGCTAAGCAATATGACAATGATGGAGCGTGTCATAATAAGCGGAACGGTGGAAAGTTGCATGGCAATATATCTCGGAATGGCTATGGAAATGCCATAGGTAGGTATGGTGGCTGTTTTGAGGAAGGTATATGGTGGGTATATGATACCGGCGAAAAGTGTGCGGTAATAGAAAAGCTAGCAATGGTGGAAGGGTGAGAAAAGTGTGTATAATCCATGGACTCAACATTAGTCATAAAGAACTCATATACTTATTGCAAAAATCTACAAGTTATCAAAGCAAAGTATTACGCGCATGCTCCTAGGGGGATAGATTGGTAGGAAAAGACCATCGTCATTCCCCGACCGCCACTCATAAGGAAGACAATCAATAAATAAATCATGCTCCGACTTCATCACATAACGGTTCACCATACGTGCATGCTACGGGAATCACAAACTTTAACACAAGTATTTCTCAAATTCACAATTACTCAACTAGCATGACTCTAATATCACCATCTTCATATCTCAAAACAATTATCAAGCATCAAACTTTTCTTAGTATTCAACACACTCATAAGAAAGTTTTTACTATTTTTGGATACCTAGCATATTAAGATTATTTAAGCAAATTACCATGCTATTTAAGACTCTCAAAATAATCTAAGTGAAGTATGAGAGATCAATGGTTTCTATAAAACAAATCCACCACCGTGCTTTAAAAGATATAAGTGAAGCACTAGAGCAAAACTATATAGCTCAAAAGATATAAGTGAAGCACATAGAGTATTCTATCAAATTCCAATTCATGTATGGCTCTCTCAAAAGGTGTATACAGCAAGGACGATTGTGGTAAACTAAAAAGCAAAGACTCAAATCATACAAGACACTCCAAGCAAAACACATATCATGTGGTGAATAAAAATATAGCTCCAAGTAAAGTTACCGATGGAAGTGGACGAAAGAGGGGATGCCTTCCGGGGGCATCCCCAAGCTTTGACTTTTTGGTGCCCTTTGATTATCTTGGGGGTGCCATGGGCATCCCCAAGCTTAGGCTCTTTCCACTCCTTGTTCCATAATCCATCAAAAAATTTCACCCAAAACTTGAAAATTTCACAACACAAAACTCAACAGAAATCCCGTTAGCTCCGTTAGCGAAAGAAAACAAAAGACCACTTCAAGGTACTGTAATTAACTCATTATTTATTTATATTGGTGTTAAACCTAATTTATTCCAACTTCTCTATGGATTATAAACTATTTTACTAGCCATAGATTCATCAAAATAAGCAAACAACACACGAAAAACAGAATCTGTCAAAAACAGAACAGTCTGTAGTAATCTGTAACTAACGCAAACTTCTGTCACTCCAAAAATTCAGCCAAAATAGTACGACCTAGGAAATTTGTTTATTGATCAGAAGAAATTTGAATCACTATTTTATCACGTTCTGGTGATTTTTAACAATTGTTTTCGTGAACAGAAAGTTTCTGGAAATTACAGCAAGATCAAATAACTATCACTCAAGAAGATCCTATAGGTTTAACATGGCACAAACACTAATTAAAACATAAAACCACATCTAAACAGAAGGTAGATGGATTATTTATTCCTAAACAGAAACAAAATCAAAAAACTAAAAATAAAATTGGGTTGCCTCCCAACAACTATCGTTTAACACCCCTAGCTAGGCATAAAAGCAAGGATAGATCTAGGTATTGCCATAATAGTGGTATGGCAAATCATGAAAACTTCTCTCATATTCTCTACGTTCGGCAGCAAGTTTTCTTTGAGGGAAGCAAAAATAATCAAAAGGGCTAAATTTAATGGGACAAAAGTCCCCAAGATCAATCTCGGGAGGTATGGGTTCCTCCTTAGGCCCTTCATATTGCACAATCAATTCATCGTTAAGAGCATTCTTTTGGCAAAAAACTACAAGCCTTCGTTCAAGAGGAAAACCTAGTCCATTATTTTGAATAGCAAAATCATCATTAAGCTCGGAAATTTTATCAACTAGAACATCGACAGGAACCTTTTTCCTAAGATTTTCATTATAAGCAATATGATCTAAAGATTGTAAACGCATCATGTCTTCTTGATTAAAAAGGATAGCTTCAATGGGAGGATGACTAGCATCTACCCTATAATGCGCAAATATTTCTTTGGCCTCTTTTATTATAAATTAAACTCATGAGCCAAAAAGATAGTGGCGGCACGCTTAACAGAATAATGCTCAATATTAGAGAATTCTAAGAAAATTCTTTGTATGCAAGGGTGCATGTGCATAAATTGCCTTTCAAGTTCAACTATAAGCATGGCAATGGCGTCCGCAAGACTACTGGTTCTATGAAGAATATAACCTCCCATAGAAGGCAAAGCACCGGCACAAGTAAAGAAATCTTGAATAACTCATTTTCCAATAATATTACCACTACCAACTCGAATTTTTTTTGTATGCAGGGTAGGGGGTTCTTCAGCAGGAGCTTCAAAATTTTCCATGATATTGTTATTGTCCATATCGGTAATAATTTCCCCAAATCCAGACATAACGACAAGCAAGCGAGAAAAAGGCAAACGAAAAAGAGAAGGCGAATAAAACGACAAGGGTGAAGTGGGGGAGAGGAAAATGGAAAATAATGTAATGCAAGAGATAAGTGATTGCAATGGGTACTTGGAATGTGGACTTTTGCGTAGACCTCCCCGGCAACGGCGCCAGAAATTCTTCTTGCTACCTCTTGAGCTTGCGTTGGATTTCCCTGAAGAGGAGAGGATAATGCAGCAGAGTAGCGTAAGTATTTCCCTCAGTTTTTGAGAACCAAGGTATCAATCCAATAGGAGGACACGCGCAAGTCCCTCGTACCTACACAAAACAAATAGCTCAACGCAACTAACGCGATTAGGGGTTGTCAATCCCTTCACGGTCACTTACGAGACTGAGATCTGATAGAGATGATAGATAATATTTTTGGTATTTTTGGCATAAAGATGCAAAGTAAAATAAAAAGCAAAGTAAAGAGCAAAGCAATAATAAAGTGATGGAAGATTGATATGATAGAGAATAGACCCGGGGGCCATAGATTTCACTAGTGGCTTCTCTCAAGAGCATAAGTATTTTACGGTGGGTGAACGAATTACTGTTGAGCAATTGACAGAATTAAGAATAGCTATGAGAGTATCTAGGTATGATCATGTATATAGGCATCACGTCCGGGACAAGTAGACCGACTCCTGCCTGCATCTACTACTATATATTACTCCACTCATCGACCGCTATCCAGCATGCATCTAGAGTATTAAGTTAATGAAAACAGAGTAACGCCTTAAGCAAGATGACATGATGTAGAGGGATAAATTCATGCAATATGATAAAAACCCCATCTTGTTATCCTCGATGGCAACAATATAATATGTGCCTTGCTGCCCCTACTGTCATTGGGAAAGGACACCGCAAGATTGAACCCAAAGCTAAGCACTTCTCCCATTGCAAGAACTACCAATCTAGTTGGCCTAACCAAACGTATAATTCGAAGAGACTTGCAAAGATAACCAATCATACATAAAAGAATTCAGAGAAAATTCACATATTTCTCATAGATAATCTTGATCATAAACCCATAATTCATCGATCTCAACAAACACACCGCAAAAAGAAGATTACATCGAATAGATCTCCACGAGAGAGGGGGAGAACATTGTATTGAGATCCAAAAAGAGAGAAGAAGCCATCTAGCTACTAACTATGGACCCTAAGGTCTGAGGTAAACTACTCACACTTCATCGGAGAGGCTATGATGATGTAGAAGCCCTCCGTGGTGGATTGCCCTTCCGGCGGAGCTCCGAAACAGGCCCCAAGATGGGATCTCGTGGATCTGAGAAAGTTGCGGCGGTGGAATTAGGTTTTTGCTCCGTGATCTGATCGCTCGAAGTGCGTAGGTATATATAGGAGGAAGAAGTACGTCGGTGGAGCAACAGGGGCCCCACGAGGGTGGAGGGCTACTGGGAGGGAGGGCGCGCCTCACCTCGTGCCTTCCTGTTGATTGCTTGACGAGGGTCCAAGTCTTACGGATCATGTTCGCTGAGAAAATCACGTTCCCGAAGGTTTCATTCCGTTTGGACTCCGTTTGATATTATGTTTCTTGAAACTACAAATAGGCAAAAAACAGAATTTCAGTCCTGGGCCTCCGGTTAATAGGTTAGTCCCAAAAGTAATATAAAAGTGGAAAATAAAGCCCAATATGGTCCAAAACAGTAGATAATATAGCATGGAGCAATCAAAAATTATAGATACGTTGGAGACGTATCACCCCCGTATATAAAGGAGCAAGGGGGGAGCTGCGGCCTGCCAAGAGGGGGCGCGCCTGGAGGAGTCCTACTCCTACCGGGAGTAGGACTCCCTCCCTTTTCCTTGTTGGATTAGGAGTGGAGGGGGAAAGAGGAGGGAGAGAGGAAGGAAAGGGGGGGGGGGGCGCCGCCCCCCTCTCCTTGTCCTATTCGGACTAGGGGGAGGGGCGCGCGGTCCTGCCCTGGCCACATCTCCTCTTCTCCACAAAGGCCCACTATGGCCCATCAAGCCCCCGGTGGGTTCCGGTAACCCCTCGGTACTCCGGTAAAATCCCGATTTCACCCGGAACACTCCGATATCCAAACATAGGCTTCCAATATATCAATCTTCATGTATCAACCATTTCGATACTCCTCGTCATGTCCGTGATCACATCCGGGACTCCGAAGAACCTTCGGTACATCAAAACATATAAACTCATAATATAACTGTCATCGAAACGTTAAGCGTGCGGACCCTACGGGTTCGAGAACTATGTAGACATGACCGAGACATGTCTCCGGTCAATAACCAATAGCGGAACCTGGATGCTCATATTGGCTCCTACATATTCTATGAAGATCTTTATCGGTCAGACCGCATAACAACATACGTTGTTCCCTTTGTCATCGGTATGTTACTTGCCCGAGATTCAATCATCGGTATCTCAATACCTAGTTCATTCTCGTTACTGGCAAGTCTCTTTACTCGTTCCATAATACATCATCCCACAACTAACTCATTAGTTGCAATGCTTGCAAGGCTTAAGTGATGTGCATTACCGAGTGGGCCCGGAGATACCTCTCCGACAATCGGAGTCACAAATCCTAATCTCGAAATACGCCAACCCAACAAGTACCTTCGGAGACACATGTAGAGCACATTTATAATCACCCAGTTACGTTGTGACGTTTGGTAGCACACAAAGTGTTCCTCCGGTAAACAGGAGTTGCATAATCTCATAGTCATAGGAACATGTATATGTCATGAAGAAAGCAATAGCAACATACTAAACGATCGAGTGCTAAGCTAACGGAATGGGTCAAGTCAATCACATCATTCTCCTAATGATGTGATCCCATTAATCAGATGACAACTCTTTGTCCATGGCTAGGAAACATAACCATCTTTAATTAACGAGCTAGTCAAGTAGAGGCATACTAGTGACACTTTGTTTGTCTATGTATTCACACATGTATTATGTTTCCGGTCAATACAATTCTAGCATGAATAATAAACATTTATCATGATATAAGGAAATAAATAATAACTTTATTATTGCCTCTAGGGCATATTTCCTTTTGTCTCCCACTTGCACTAGAGTCAATAATCTAGATTACACAGTAATGATTCTAACACCCATGGAGCCTTGGTGCAGATCATGTTTTGCTCGTGGAAGAGGCTTAGTCAACGGGTCTGTAACAATCAGATCCGTATGTATCTTGCAAATTTCTATGTCTCCCACCAGGACTAAATCCCGGATGGAATTGAAGCGTCTCTTGATGTGCTTGGTTCTCTTGTGAAACCTGGATTCCTTCGCCAAGGCAATTGCACCAGTATTGTGACAAAAGATTTTCATTGGACCCGATGCACTAGGTATGACACCTAGATCGGATATGAACTCCTTCATCCAGACTCCTTCGTTTGCCGCTTCCGAAGCAGCTATGTACTCCTCTTCACACGTAGATCCCGCCACGACGCTTTGTCTAGAACTGCACCAACTGACAGCTCCACTGTTTAATGTAAACACATATCCGGTTTGCAATTTAGAATCGTCTGGATCAGTGTCAAAGCTTGCATCAACGTAACCATTTACGATGAGCTCTTTGTCACCTCCATAAACGAGAAACATATCCTTAGTCCTTTTCAGGTATTTCAGGATGTTCTTGACCGCTGTCCAGTGATCCACTCCTTGATTACTTTGGTACCTCCCTGCTAGACTTATAGCAAGGCACACATCAGGTCTGGTACACAGCATCTCATACATGATAGAGCCTATGGCTGAAGCATAGGGAACATCTTTCATCTTCTCTCTATCTTCTGCAGTGGTCGGGCATTGATTCTTACTCAACTTCACACCTTGTAACACAGGCAAGAACCCTTTCTTTGCTTGATCCATTTTGAACTTCTTCAAAACTTTGTCAAGGTATGTGCTTTGTGAAAGTCCAATTAAGCGTCTTGATCTATCTCTATATATCTTGATGCACAATATATAAGCAGCTTCACCGAGGTCGTTCATTGAAAAACTCTTATTCAAGTATCCCTTTATGCTATCTAGAAATTCTATATCATTTCCAATCAGCAAAATGTCATCCACATATAATATCAGAAATGCTACAGAGCTCCCACTCACTTTCTTGTAAATACAGGCTTCTCCAAAAGTCGGTAGAAAACCAAATGATTTGATCACACTATCAAAGCGTTTATTCCAACTCTGAGAGGCTTGCACCAGTCCATAAATGGATCGCTGGAGCTTGCACACTTTGTTAGCTCCCTTTGGATCAACAAAACCTTTCGGTTGCATCATATACAACTCTTCTTCCAGAAATCCATTCAGGAATGCTGTTTTGACATCCATTTGCCAAATTTCATAATCATAAAAAGCGGCAATTGCTAACATGATTCGGGCAGACTTAAGCATCGCTACGGGTGAGAAGGTCTCATCGTAGTCAATCACTACAAGAAATATGTCAACTTGTGACCTTGACTATTGGTCACTGAAAGGTCATGGTTTTTCATTTGCGACCTTTTTGTGACCAAAAAGAGAAGGTCAAAAGCTGGCGGTCGTTAACTGACTATAGCGACCTTCTCTATGAGAAGGTCGTAGACGTTTATGACCAAAATATGTCCAATACGGCGTTTTGGTCGCTAGCAACCTCCCCAGGCCATGTAGGCATCCAGCGTGGCAATCTGATGTGGCACAAGATTCAGCCCGGTCCAATTCGATTTTCTACATGGGCCTAGCCCAACAATTCGGCCTTTTAATGTATTTTTTTCTTGTTAATTTTCGGTAGCTACATGGGCCAAGCCCAACATTTCGGCCTTTTTATCTTTTTTCTCTCCCAAATTATGTTTAACCAAATGAGTCCAGCCCAATATTTTTCAGGCTTTTTCTTTCCTGTCCAATCCACATTCATTTATTTTTGTTTCATTTTTTGCCCAAAATATTTGTCCAATATAATTTGATCCTTGGCCTCTTTAAGGTCCAACTCCAGCCCATTTAACGGACATTTTCAAACCAGTTTGAATAACAATATGAATCACCACCAATTAGCTGAATATTACAGAAATATCTCAAAACTCACATTCTACAAATTTCCATCAAATCCGTATTTTATACAGATCCAAGCAACCTACAACATTACGTATTCAAGCATTCAGCTGCTGAAATACTCTAGAACATGAAAGAATAAATATAACTATCTAGTGCTTCACAACAAGAAAACATGTAGTCTACTTCTTGGTAATCGCTTCTTCCTTAGCAATGACAAATGATGCAAAACATCTGGCATTCAAAAGAGAACAAAAAGTATGTCACCGATATAAGAAATATTACACGAATACTTTTAAAATGAAAACTAAAGGCACATGAGATGGAAACAAGTAATTTGAGATGGAAAGTTAGCCAACAGAATTTATATAAAAGATCTTTTGCGGTACAATTATCTTATGTACATATGAATGACACCCAAGTAATTTGAGATGGAAACAAGTACATCTAGCAATCTAACATGTATAGTGGCACCAGCAAAAGAGCAAGACATGGAAGAATTTTAGCATTACATAATGTTTACAAGAACAGGACCCTGATACAGGATTTAGCTTGTCCTCGACACTGTTAACAAGGTACTTTTAAAGTAGCTATGTGCATCAGCCTCACCAAGTCTTATCATGAACTGGTTGCTTTTAAAAACTATACTATATTTCTGAACAGCAAACTAAATAGACGGATGCTCTCAAACCGTACATCCAAACAAAGCAAATAAGCACTCTACGGAAACCTTAGAACATGCTTTACAACTCATATGTAGAGGCCAACTTGAAATTATGAGCATAATGAACTCGTTTTTCAGTTAGAAGCTCGCTGCCCAAAACTGTCAGGTAGTGCAGTTTTTTAACTGAACCAAATTCAGTTTACACAGAGGTAAGTAAGGAACTACTTCAAAACCAGAGGTGCTAACTATGTTTACACAGAAAAACGAGTACGGTGTCTATTTGCCAAACTTGCAGCAGCTAAGAATTCATTCCCCATAGAGAAAATGAACTGACTGAGACTATGATATGATTGTCGGCGGCCTACGTTTACGGTATCCTAACACATCATAAAGAAAAGAGAGCATGTCCCGTCGTCATTAATTAAATTTCTACTAGTACACAGTGCTAGAACCACTATAACCTATGGAGTGACAAGCACTATAACCATACAAATAAAGTACTTTATCCCATACCTATATGCATAACACCAACGGAATAACAGCAAAGATAAAACAGTAGTATAGAAACTTAAACACTAGCATCACCTACTTAGTAGTGACCAGGAATTAATCCACAGTTGGTAGAGCAAAACAAAATCACAAGCACTACCGGCAAGAGTAACGTGTAGCAGTAGATCACAGTCACTACATCCAGCATCACCAATCTTATTGTATGCAAACAATCTTATTTTATTTATATTACTAAAACAAAGGTGTATGAGGTCAGATCAGGAACACTATTAGAACAACAGACATATCTTCCTTTATGTGAAGAAGTCTGCTCACTTCATTAATTAGTAGTAATCATTCCATGCTTATCAACCGTGTGCGTGTGCTTGATCATGGTCTGGAGATTACACGCATAGAGGAATAGATTACACGTGGTGGGTGCTCAACCCATTTACCATACACAAGCAACACTTAAACAATAGCATGTGCATATATAACTTGTCTCACATTAGGGGGTTCAGAATGTACTCAGTATATTCTAATAAATATAACATGAGCAATTTCTTCCGTCAACATCACCTCCGAGCAACTTGATGTAACCACCATCGCAGACAAGCTTTTGCTCATGCTTCACCGTGAACTGCAGCACGAGTGTCTTCTCCTTGTTGCTGAACTTAGGGTACTCCACCGAGATGGCATAGAACCTGTAGTCCTCTGAGGTTTGGATACCTACATCAAGATTCAAGAATCAAGGTTTCATTAGTAAATCATAAGAAAGAAAATCTCAAGTTAAGTTTTCCTGAATCAACTAAACTTCAATGTGTAGGTACTACCAAGTACCAATAGAAAGCATAGTAGTATCAAACTGAAACACCACACCAAGAAGATGCATCACAACCAATTACCCCCATCCGTGGAAAAAATTGCAAAAATAATTGACTCTGTTCGTGGCTATTTAACCAAGAATTTGTTTGAACATGCTTGTTACAAGTAATCCAAAATTCAAGATTTTGTTATTGAATAAAGGGTAGACAGTTTACATAAATTTCAGCCAACCTATCCTCTACAACAGCAACAATAGGAGTTGTACTCCAAATCAAAGTGAAGCACGTCAGGAGCTGCAAGACAGAGAAAGATAGTAGAAGAGGGGAGAGAGAACCTCCACGGCATCGGCCGCAAGCGATCTTGAGGTTGCTGAGCAGAACCTCCATGACATGGCCTTGGTTGGTGCTTCCCCACCCGCTCCTCTACTGCTACAAAAGAAGATAATTCAAGACATGAGATTAGAGAGGGAAGGGAGAGATAGGAGGAAGGAGGGGGGAGGGGGATGAACTCATCGGACATGGCGGATCCAGCCGGAGTAGAGGACACAGCGGAACGAGGCAAGCTCGGCGCGGTGCTGCGCGGTGGCGGGAGACGCTGGGGATCGACGGAATCAGGCGGCATACATGGAGCAGTCGCGAAGAGCGAGGAGGTCGTGTGCACGCGAGAGTGGATGGTGGTCGGCGGCGTGGTACGAGGTGGTGGACGGGGGCGGTGAGAGTGGATGGCGGTAGCAGGTGGGGGGATGCGGATGGGGCGACGCGGATCCAGGTAGTGGAGGGCAGGAGCCACTTGAGGGCGGGGAGGTGTGGGGAGTCGATGCAGGGGGGCGGCCATGGTGCGAGGGGCGGCGGCGACAGCGTCTTTGTTTTTGGTGAGTTGTGCGGGCGTTGGAGGGAGGCAGCAAAGGAGGTGGAGGAGGAGCGGTGGTGGAAGGGGGAGACACCGCCCGGGGAGGTGAAGCCCGTCTTTGCTCGCTTCTGGCCGCCACTCCAGAGATCGGGCTCCCCGCCCGCAGACGGTTCATGGCGGGCTCGCCGGAGCAGGGAGCGATCTGGGTAGAGGACGGCGGCGTATTGGATTGGGCTACGTGGGGGTAGGGATAGGGGCAACGGCGGATTGAGATCTGAGGGAGGGAGAGGGTTAGGGTTGGAGATAGGGTTAGGGTGAGAGGATGAGGCCGTGAGGGGTGCCGTCCTGATCCGGAAATATCAGACGGTGTATGATGCGTGATCCGCGTAAAGAAGCCTATGGACCAATCAAAATGCAGTAAAAGCTTTGACAATCTTATGACCATCTCAATTGGTCTTAATTGATTGAAATATAAGTATTTTTTGCAGAAAAAATGCATTTTTCATTTCAGTTTTGTTGTAAAGAACCTACCAACTCTTTGTTGCAAAATTGATCCTACCAACTCAAAGTATCTATTTCATCACAGGAACACAAAAAGTTTCGCAAGATTTCACACCTACATAAGAACGTTCATACCGACAAATTTGACCACATTTATCAATAGCCTCTTATTTCGGGTAAACAATCGACATATTAGCCTCATGTTGTATGTTTAAATGACCCAATATTGTGTTCATATGTGTATCTTGGGACGACAAACAATGTTGATTTGAGGGGGTTTTATTTTCTTTACAAAAAAAATCATTTTTCAATTTTGCAAAGCCAATAATCGAGTTTTTTGTGAAGGCCCTATCATATATTTATTGCAAAATTGAAAAAAATTATTTTTCTAAAATACTACGCCATATTTAATGAACAAATGACCAAATAGTTGGGTCTCAAAAGATTCGAGCCACCTCTCGTGAAGAAGACAAATTTTCGTCGATTCAGCAGGAAGCGGTTGATTTTGAACTGCAGCCGCCTCATAGTTTGCTCTTTATTTTTTCCAAAAATAATTTCTAGGTACAAAAGTATCTATTTTATCAGAAAAACACCAAAAAAATTTCCAAGATTCAACCACTAGCTAGGAACGGTCATTCCCGCCGTTTTGACCGCATTTTGAAACGGGCATAAAATATTCAAAACAAATCAAAAAATTGGGAAACCTTCGGATTGTGTCATTATATGTGGCCAAGTTCCCAGGAAAAATAACAAACTTGTAATACGGCAATTATTTTAAAAAAGTGTTCTCAGAAACGAGCTATCACGTGTGGAGATCAATGGCTTTCAAGCCAAATGATCAATCTTATGGCCACATTCATGGCATAGTTTGTTTAAACAATCTTATATTGTGCACAAGAGTGCATATTGGAATGGCAAACAATGTTGCCTAAGGAAGTTTTCATTTTCGTTGGACGAAAAAACCATTTTCCATTTTTCGAGTGCACAAAAGGAGGTTTTTTTGTGAAGGACCTCCTAAATAATTGTTGCAAAATTGGACCAAATCAATTTTCTAAAGTAATAGGACATATTTAATGCACAATTGACAAAATTGTTGGGTGTAAAAAGTTTTGATCCACCTCTCGTTAAAAAGACAAATTTCCGCCGATTCAGGTGGAAGCGGGTCAAACTTGAACTGTAGCTGCCTTTTAGTTTGCTCTTTATTTTTTCCAAAAATCATTTCTAGGTACATAAGTATCTATTTTATCAGAAAAACACCAAAAAAAGTTCAAGATTCAACCACTAGCTAGGAACGGTCATTCCCGCCGTTTTGACCGCATTTTGAAACGGGCATAAAATATTCAAAACAAATCAAAAAATTGGGAAACCTTCGCATTGTGTCATTATAAGTGGCCAAGTTCCCAGGAAAAATAATAAACTTGCAATACGGCAATTATTTTAAAAAAGTGCTCTCAGAAATGAGCTATCATGCGTGAAGATCAATGGCTTTCAAGCCAAATGATCAATCTTATGGCCACATTCATGGCATAGTTTGTTTAAATGATCTCATATTGTGCACAAGAGTGCATATTGGAATGGCAAGCAATGTTGCCTAAGGAAGTTTTCATTTTCTTTGGACGAAAAAATCATTTTCCATTTTTCGAGTGCCCAAAAGGAGGTTTTTTTGTGAAGGACCTCCCAAATAATTGTTGCAAAATTGGACCAAATCAATTTTCTAAAATACTAGGACATATTTAATGCACAATTGACAAAATTGTTGGGTGTAAAAAGTTTTGATCCACCTCTCGTGAAAAAGACAAATTTTCGCCGATTCAGTTGGAAGCGGGTCAAACTTGAACTGTAGCTGCCTTGTAGTTTGCTCTTTATTTTTTCCAAAATCATTTGTAGGTACATAAGTATATATTTAATCATAGAAACATCCAAAAAATTCCAAGATTTAACCACTAGCTAGGAACGGTCATTCCCACCGTTTTGACAACATTTTGAAACGGGCATAAAAAATTCAAAAAAAATCAAAAAATTGGGAAACCTTCGCATTGTGTCATCATATGTGGCCAAGTTCCCAGGAAAAATAATAAACTTGTAATACGGCAATTATTTTAAAAAAGTGTTCTTAGAAATGAGCTATCACGTGTGGAGATCAATGGCTTTCAAGCCAAATAATCAATCTTATGGCCACATTCTTGGCATAGTTTGTTCAAATGATCTCATATTGTGCACAAGGGTGCATATTGGAATTCCAAACAATGTTGCCTAAGGGAGTTTTCATTTTCTTTGCACGGAAAATACATTTTCCATTTTCCGAGTGCCCAAAAGGAGGTTTTTTTGTGGAGGAACTACCATATATTTGTTGCAAAATTGGACCAAATCAATTTTCTAAAATACTAGGCCATATTTAATGCACAATTGAAAAAATTCTTGGGTGTCAAAAGTTTTGATCCACCTCTGGTGAAAAAGACAAATTCCCGCCGATTCAGCTGGAAGCGGGTCAAATTTGAACTGCAGCTGCCTCATAGTTTACTATTTATTTTTTCCAAAAATCATTTCTAGTTACATAAGTACCTATTTAATCATAAATACATGGTTTGGTGGCGATACGTCGAGGTTTGGGTGATGGCCGTGGCCCACAACTCTAGAGCGCGTAAACTCGCATGCCCGCCGCGTGGTCACCGCGTGACGGTGGCGTTGCCATGTGTTCTGGGCAGCCTAGGTATGTCTAGTGGGTTGGGCACTCCCCAGGTAGGTGCTAGGAAGAAAATCACAACATAAGATTCTCACGAGGAGACCGATCGATGCTCAAACATGAATAAGCAGCCAAGTGTTTGATTTGCGGTATAGGAAATGCACATGGCTAATGGGCGTGAGTTTTGGCTGAGGATGATTAGTTACTAAGAAGACCGTCTTCACAAATTTTTAGCTCAAAAGGAGGAGCCTATGTGGTACTTGCTTTGCAAACTACCACACTGGACATAAATACGAATGTTGAAGCTCGGCTCAAAATAATGAATGGATTGAGCTGGCATTTGGTGGAGGATGGTTATTTGGGCATAGAAAAGCAATCAGAGAAAATGGATACTATTTGGACATGCCAAAGTGGTACTTCCTTCACAAACTGTTGTTACGAGCAGAATAGGAAAATGAATATTTTTGAATTATTTTTGAACTAGGCAAGGAAGGTTTTACATATTTGATGAAGATATGACCCAAAGAATTTATGAGATTTTTTGGGAATTTTAGAATGACAGAAATATAGGTTGCTTCACAACCTAGGGCAAAACCGCCACATGGACATGACACATAAGCAAAAGCGATGAGGTGGCGCCTAGTCATAGCAACCCACCACAATTTACAAGGCTATGACCATCTATATTGGTCGTTAACAACTAGAAATAAGGCAATGGACTAGCTACTGTTTGATTTATGACCTTTTCGTGTAAGTATATTACGACCTTTCTGACAAAAATGGTCGCAATGGTTTAGGGTTTGGAGCCCCTCGAACAGCTTTTGACCAATTGGTCTGAAATGGTCTTAGATCTATGACCAATTCTTCCAGGGTCACTGACAGAAGGTCACTAGTTGACATATTTCTTGTAGTGAATCCCTTGAACTTGTCGAAAACCTTTTGCAACAAGTCGAGCTTTATAGACAATAACATTACCGTCAGCGTCACTCTTCTTCTTGAAGATCCATTTATTCTCAATTTCTTGCCGATCATCGGGCAAGTCAACCAAAGTCCATACTTTGTTCTCATACATGGATCCCATCTCAGATTTCATGGCCTCAAGCCATTTTGCGGAATCTGGGCTCACCATTGCTTCTTCATAGTTCGTAGGTTCGTCATGGTCTAGTAACATAACCTCTAGAACAGGGTTACCGTACCACTCTGGTGCGGATCTTACTCTGGTTGACCTACGAGGTTCAGTAACAACTTGATCTGAAGTTCCATGATCATCATCATTAACTTTCTCACTAATTGGTGTAAGCGTCACAGGAACAGATTTTTGTGATGAGCTATTTTCCAATAAGGGAGCAGGTACAGTTACCTCATCAAGTTCTACTTTCCTCCCACTCACTTCTTTCGAGAGAAACTCCTTCTCTAGAAAGGATCCATTCTTAGCAATGAATGTCTTGCCTTCGGATCTGTGATAGAAGGTGTACCCAACAATCTCCTTTGGGTATCCTATGAAGACACATTTCTCCGATTTGGGTTCGAGCTTATCAGGTTGAAGCTTTTTCACATAAGCATCGCAGTCCCAAACTTTAAGAAACGACAACTTTGGTTTCTTGCCAAACCACAGTTCATAAGGCGTCGTCTCAACGGATTTCAATGGTGCCCTATTTAACGTGAATGCAGCCGTCTCTAAAGCATAACCCCAAAACGATAGCGGTAAATCAGTAAGAGACATCATAGATCGCACCATATCTAGTAAAGTACGATTCTGACGTTCGGACACACCATTACGCTTGTGGTGTTAGGGTGGCGTGAGTTCTTGAAACTATTCCGCATTGTTTCAAATGTAGACCAAACTCGTAACTCAAATATTCTCCTCCATGATCAGATCGTAGAAACTTTATTTTCTTGTTACGATGATTTTCAACTTCACTCTGGAATTCTTTGAACTTTTCAAAAGTTTCAAAATTATGTTTCATCAAGTAGATATACCCATATGTGCTTAAATCATCTGTGAAGGTGAGAAAATAACGATATCTGCCACGAGCTTCAACATTCATCAGACCACATACATCTGTATGTATGATTTCCAACAAATCTGTTGCTCTCTCCATAGTTCCGGAGAACGGTGTTTTAGTCATCTTGCCCATGAGGCACGGTTCGCAAGTACCAAGTGATTCATAATCAAGTGGTTCCAAGTCCATCAGAATGGAGTTTCTTCATGCGCTTTACACCAATATGACCCAAACGGCAGTGCCACAAATAAGTTGCACTATCATTATCAACTCTGCATCTTTTGGCTTCAACATTATGAATATGCGTATTACTACTATCGAGATTCAACACAAATAGACCACTCTTCAAGGGTGCATGACCATAAAAGATATTACTCATATAAATAGAACAACCATTATTCTCTGATTTAAATGAATAACCGTCTCGCATCAAACAAGATCCAGATATAATGTTCATGCTCAACGATGGCACAAAATAACAATTATTCAGGTCTAAAACTAATCCCGATGGTAGATGTAGAGGTAGCGTGCCGACCGCGATCACATCGACTTCAGAACCATTTCCCACGCGCATCGTTACCTCGTCCTTAGCCAATCTTCGCTTAATCCGTAGTCCCTGTTTCGAGTTGCAAATATTAGCAACAGAACCAGTATCAAATACCAGGTGCTACTGCGAGCATTAGTAAGGTACACATCAATAACATGTATATCACATATACCTTTGTTCACCTTGCCATCCTTCTTATCCGCCAAATACTTGGGGCAGTTCCGCTTCCAAAGGACTACCGCTTGGCAAGAGAAGCACTCAGTCTCAGGCTTAGGTCCATACTTGGGTTTCTTCTCTTGAGCAGCAACTTGCTTGTAGTTCTTCTTGAAGTTCCCCATCTTCTTCCCTTTGCCCTTTTTCTTGAAACTGGAGGTCTTATTGACCATCAACACTTGATGCTCCTTCTTGATTTCTACCTCCGCAGCCTTTAGCATTGCGAAGAGCTCGGGAATCGTCTTTTCCATCCCTTGCATTGATGTCTACTACACAACCTTCTCCTTGTAGACGTTGTTGGGCCTCCAAGTGCAGAGCTTTGTAGGACAGTAGCAAATTTCCCTCAAGTGGATGACCTAAGGTTTATCAATCCGTGGGAGGCGAGGGATGAAGATGGTCTCTCTCAAACAACCCTGCAACCAAATAACAAAGAGTCTCTTGTGTCCCCAACACACCCAATACAATGGTAAATTGTATAGGTGCACTAGTTCAGCAAAGAGATGGTGATACAAGTGCAATATGGATGGTAGATATAGGTTTTTGTAATCTGAAAATATAAAAACAGCAAGGTAACTAATGATAAAAGTGAGCAAAAACAGTATTGCAATGATAGGAAACAAGGCCTAGGGTTCATACTTTCGCTAGTGCAAGTTCTCTAAAAAATAATAACATAATTGGATCACATAACTATCCCTCAACATGCAACAAAGAGTCACTCCAAAGTCACTAATAGTGGAGAACAATCGAAGAGATTATGGTAGGGTACGAAACCACCTCAAAGTTATTCTTTCCAATCAATCTGTTGGGCTATTCCTATAAGTGTCACAAATAGCGCTAGAGTTCGTACTAGAATAACTCCTTAAGACACAAATCAACCAAAACACTAATGTCACCTAGATACTCCAATGTCACCTCAAGTATCCGTGGGTATGATTATACGATATGCATCACACAATCTCAGATTCATCTATTCAACCAACACATAGAACCTCAAAGAGTGCCCCAAAGTTTCTACCGGAGAATCACGATGAAAACGTGTGCCAACGCCTATGCATAGGTTCATGGGCGGAACCCGCAAGTTGATCACCAAAACATACATCAAGTGAGTCACGTGATATCCCATTGTCACCACAGATACGCATGGCAAGACATACATCAAGTGTTCTCAAATCATTAAAGACTCAATCCGATAAGATTACTTCAAAGGGAAAACTCAATCCATTACAAGAGAGTAGAGGGGAGAAGCAACATAAGATCCAACTATAATAGCAAAGCTCGCGATACATCAAGATCATGCCAAATCAAGAACACGAGAGAGAGAGAGAGAGAGAGAGAGAGAGAGAGAGAGAGAGAGAGAGAGAGAGAGAGAGAGAGAGAGAGAGATATCAAACACATAGCTACTGGTACATAGCCTCAGCCCCGAGGGTGAACTACTCCCTCCTCGTCATGGAGAGCGCCGGGATGATGAAGATGGCCACCGGTAAGGGTTCCCCCCTCCGGCAAGGTGCCGGAATAGGGTCCCGATTGGGTTTTGGTGTCTACAGAGGCTTGTGGCGGCGGAACTCCCGATCTATTCTCCTCTTCAGAAGTTTTAGGGTACGTGGGTATATATGGGTGAAAGAAGTACGTCGGTGGACCTCCGGGCTGTCCACGAGGCAGGGGGGCGCGCCCTAGGAGGGTGGGCGCGCCCCCACCCTTGTGGGCAGCCCGGGACTCCCCCAGTGAGCTTCCGGTACTCCGTGGGCTTCTTCTGGTCCAAAAACAAGTTCCGTGGAGTTTCAGGTCAATTGGACTCCGTTTGATATTCCTTTTCTTCGAAACACTGAAATAGGCAAAAAACAGCAATTCTGGGCTGGGCCTCCGGTTAATAGGTTAGTCCCAAAAATAATATAAAAGTGGATAATAAAGCCCAATATGGTCCAAAGAAGTAGATAATATAGCATAGAGCAATCAAAAATTATAGATACGTTGGAGACGTATCAGGCATCCCCAAGTTTAATTCCTGCTCGTCCTCGAGTAGGTAAATGATAAAAAGATAATTTTTGATGCGGAGTGCTACTTGGCATAATTTCAATGTAATTCTTCTTAATTGTGGTATGAATATTCAAATTCGAAAGATTCAAGACAAAAGTTTAATATTGACATAAAAATAATAATACTTCAAGCATACTAACAAAGCAATCATTTCTTCTCAAAATAACATGGCCAAAGAAAGTTATCCCTACAAAATCATATAGTCTGGCTATGCTCTATCTTCACCACACAAAGTATTTAAATCATGCACAACCCTGATGACAAGCCAAGCAATTGTTTAATACTTTTGACATTCTCAAAACTTTTTCAATCTTCACGCAATACATGAGCGTGAGCCATGGATATAGCACTATATGTGGAATAGAATGGTGGGTGTGGAGAAGACAAAAGGAGGGAAGATAGTCGCACATCAACTAGGCGTATCAATGGGCTATGGAGATGCCCATCAATAGATATCAATGTGAGTGAGTAGGGATCGCCATGCAACGGATGCACTAGAGCTATAAGTATATGAAAGCTCAACAAAAGAAACTAAGTGGGTGTGCATCCAACTCGCTTGCTCACGAAGACCTAGGGCATTTTGAGGAAGCCCATCATTGGAATATACAAGCCAAGTTCTATAATGAAAAATTCCCACTAGTATATGAAAGTGATATCATAGGAGACTCTCTATCATGAAGATCATGGTGCTACTTTGAAGCACAAGTGTGGTAAAAGGATAGTAGCATTGTCCCTTCTCTCTTTTTCTCTCATTTTTTTATTTTTTTGTTTGGGCCTTTTCTCTCTTTTTTATGGCCTCTTTTCTTTTCTTTTTTTCTTTTTCGTCTGGAGTCTCATCCCAACTTGTGGGGGAATCATAGTCTCCATCATCCTTTCCTCACTGGGACAATGCTCTAAAAATGATGATCATCACACTTTTATTTACTTACAACTCATGAATTACAACTCAATACTTAGAACAAGATATGACTCTATATGAATGCCTCCGGCGGTGTACCGGGATATGCAATGATTCATGAGTGACATGTATGAAAGAATCATGAACCGTGGCTTTGCCATAAATACGATGTCAACTACATGATCATGCTAAGCAATATGACAATCATGGAGCGTGTCATAATAAACGGAACGATGGAAAGTTGCATGGAAATATATCTCAGAATGGCTATGGAAATGCCATGATAGGTAGGTATGGTGGCTGTCTTGAGGAAGGTATATGGTAGGTGTATGATACCGGCGAAAAGTGCGCGGTATTAGAGAGGCTAGCAATGGTGGAAAGAAGAAGGGTGCGTATAATCCATGGACTCAACATTAGTCATAAAGAACTCATATACTTATTGCAAAAATTTACAAGTTATCAAAGCAAAGTATTACGCGCATGCTCCTAGGGGGATAGATTGGTAGGAAAAGACCATCGTCATTCCCCGACCGCCACTCATAAGGAAGACAATCAATAAATAAATTATGCTCCGACTTCATCACATAATGGTTCACCATACGTGCATGCTACAGGAATCACAAACTTTAACACAAGTATTTCTAAAATTCACAACTACTCAACTAGCATGACTCTAATATTACTACCTCCATATCTCAAAACAATTATCAAGCATCAAACTTTTCTTAGTATTCAACGCACTCAAAAGAAAGTTTTACAAATCTTGTATGCTTAGCATATTAGGATTATTTAAGCAAATTACCATGCCATTTAAGACTCTCAAAAGAATTTAAGTAAAGCATGATGATTCATATATTTCTTCAAAATATAACCACCGCCGTGCTCTAAAAGATATAAGTGAAGTACTAGAGCAATAATAACAAACTACTCCTAAAGATATAAGTGAAGATCAATGAGTAGTAGGATAATTATGCAACTATGTGAAGACTATCCCATTTAATAATTTAATATCTTGGTATTTTATTCAAAAAAGCAAGCAAAACAAAATAAATGACATTTCAAGGATAGCACACATCATGTGAAGAAGCAAAAACTTAGGTTCAACCGATACTAACCGATAATTGTTGGAGAAGAAAGGTGGGATGCCTACCGGGGAATCCCCAAGCTTAGATGCTTGAGACTTCTTGAAATATTATCTTGGGGTGCCTTGGGCATCCCCAAGCTTGAGCTTTTGTGTCTCCTTAATTCCTCTCATATCACGGTTTCCTAAATCTTAAAAGCTTCATCCACACAAAACTCAACAAAGACTCGTGAGATAAGTTAGCATAAACCAATGCAAAAACCTTATCATACTATACTGTAGCAAATCACTAAAATTATTATTCAACATTGCATACTAAATTCCTCTGCATATTTAATACTCCTATCATCAATTAGAATCATTAAACAAGCAAACA
This sequence comes from Aegilops bicornis, assembly GCA_021605145.1. Classification (NCBI taxonomy): domain Eukaryota; kingdom Viridiplantae; phylum Streptophyta; class Magnoliopsida; order Poales; family Poaceae; genus Aegilops; species Aegilops bicornis. The sequence continues at coordinate 114,193,261 of CM038675.1, forward strand.
TATGCAAACAATGCAGACATAACAGCAATCTGCCAAAACAGTACAGTCTGTAAAGAATGCAAGATTCATCATACTTCACTAACTCCAAAAATTATGAAAGAAAATTCCCACTGTAGTAAATTTATCAGAGCTTCTTATGCAAAAGGTTTCAACATTTTATCACATTCTGACTTTTCTAGGGAAGTTTTGCAACAGCGGTAAACTTTCGGTTTTGAAACAGCAACATGTATACTTGCAAAATAAGCATGGTAAAAGCTATCCTTGACATTTTTATTGAAACTAGAGATGAAAAACACTATTCTAAATAACAGAAAGCAAATACTAACAAAATAAAATGACGCACCAAGCAAAACACATATCATGTGGTGAATAAAAATATAGCTCCAAGTAAAGTTACCGATGAACGAAGATGAAAGAGGGGATGCCTTCTGGGGCATCCCCAAGCTTAGGCTCTTGGTTATCCTTGAATATTACATTGGGGTGCCTTGGGCATCCCCAAGATTAGGCTCTTTCCACTCCTTATTCCGTATTCCATCGAATCTTTACCCAAAACTTGAAAACTTCACGACACAAAACTTAACAGAAAACTCGTAAGCTCCGTTAGCGAAAGAAAACAAAACACCACTTCAAGGTACTGTAATGAACTCATTATTTATTTATATTGGTGTTAAACTTACTGTATTCCAACTTCTCTATGGTTTATAAACTATTTTACTAGCCATAGATTCATCAAAACAAGCAAGCAACACAATGAAAACAGAATCTGTCAAAAACAGAACAGTCTGTAGTAATCTGTACCAAATGTATACTTCTGGAACTCCAAAAAGTCTAAAATAAATTGTTTGTCCTGAGGAATTTTTCTAGTAATCATCTGCAAAAAGAATCAACTAAATATCACTCTCCAGTAAAGAGTTGAAGCAAACCTCGTGAGCGCTAAAGTTTCTATTTTTTACAGCATGATCATTAAGACTTCACCCAAGTCTTCCCAAAGGTTCTACTTGGAACAAACACTAATTAAAACATAAAACCACATCTAAACAGAAGCTAGATGTATTATTTATTCCTAAACAGAACCAAAAAGAAAGAAAGTAAAATAAAATTGGGTTGCCTCCCAACAAGCGCTATCGTTTAACGCCCCTAGCTAGGCATGATGATTTCAATGATGCTCACATAAAAGATAGAAATTGAAACATAAAGAGAGAATCATGAAGAATATGACTAGCACATTTAAGTCTAACCCACTTCCTATGCATAGGGATTTTGTGAGCAAACAACTTAGGGAGCAATAATCAACTAGCATAGGAAGGCAAAACAAGCATAACTTCAAAAATTTCAACACATAGAGAGGAAACTTGATATTATTGCAATATGTAGAAGCATGTGATCCTCTCTCATAATAATTTTCAGTAGCATCATTAATGAATTCAACAATATAACCAGCACATAAAGCATTCTTTTCATGATCTACAAGCATAGAATTTTTGTTACTCTCCACATAAGCAAAATTATTCTTATCAACAATAGTGGGAGAAAACTCAACAAAATAACTATCATGTGATTGAAAATTAAGATCAAGATGACAAGTTTCATGGTTATCATTATTATTTATAGCATACGTGTCATCACAATAATCATCATAAATAGGAGGCATGCTATCATCATAATAAATTTGCTCATCAAAACTTGGGGAAAAAAATATCATCTTCATCAAACATAGCATCCCCAAGCTTGTGGCTTTGCATATCATTAGCACCATGGGTACTCAAAGAATTCATACTAACAACATTTCAATCATGCTCATCATTCAAATATTTAGTGCAAACATTTTAATGCATTCTTCTTCTAACACTTTGGCACAATTTTCCTTTCCATCATACTCACAAAAGATATTAAAAAGATGAAGCGTATGAGGTAAACTCAATTCCATTTTTAGTTTTCTTTTATAGACCAAACTAGTGATAAAACAAGAAACAAAAAGATTCAATTGCAAACCTAAAGATATACCTTCAAGCACTCACCTCCCCGGCAACGGCGCCAGAAAAGAGTTTGATGTCTACTACGCAACCTTCTCCGTGTAGACGTTGTTGGGCCTCCAAGTGCAGAGGTTTGTAGGACAGTAGCAAATTTCCCTCAAGTGGATGACCTAAGGTTTATCAATCCGTGGGAGGCGTAGGATGAAGATGGTCTCTCTCAAACAACCATGCAACCAAATAACAAAGAGTCTCTTGTGTCCCCAACACACCCAATATAATGGTAAATTGTATAGGTGCACTAGTTCGTGAAGAGATGGTGATACAAGTGCAATATGGATGGTAGATATAGGTTTTTGTAATCTGAAAATATAAAAACAGCAAGGTAACTAATGATAAAAGTGAGCACAAACGGTATTGCAATGATAGGAAACAAGGGCTAGGGTTCATACTTTCGCTAGTGTAAGTTCTCTCAACAATAATAACATAATTGGATCACATAACTATCCCTCAACATGCAACAGAGAGTCACTCCAAAGTCACTAATAGTGGAGAACAAACGAAGAGATTATGGTAGGGTACGAAACCACCTCAAAGTTATTCTTTCCAATCAATCCATTGGGCTATTCCTATAAGTGTCACAAATAGCCCTAGAGTTCATCCTAGAATAACACCTTAAGACACAAATCAACCAAAACCCTAATGTCACCTAGATACTCCAATGTCACCTCAAGTATCCGTGGGTATGATTATACGATATGCATCACACAATCTCAGATTCATCTATTCAACCAACACATAGAACCTCAAAGAGTGCCCCAAAGTTTCTACCGAAGAATCACGATGAAAACGTGTGCCAACCCCTATGCATAGGTTCATGGGCGGAACCCGCAAGTTGATCACCAAAACATACATCAAGTGAGTCACATGATATCCCATTGTCACCACAGATACGCATGGCAAGACATACATCAAGTGTTCTCAAATCATTAAAGACTCAATCCGATAAGATTACTTCAAAGGGAATATTCAATCCATTACAAGAGAGTAGAGGGGGAGAAGCAACATAAGATCCAACTATAATAGAAAAGCTCGTGATACATCAAGATCGTGCCAAATCAAGAACACGAGAGAGAGAGAGATCAAACACATAGCTACTGGTACATACCCTCAGCCTCAAGGGTGAACTACTCCCTCCTCGTCATGGAGAGCACCGGGATGATGAAGATGGCCACCGGTGAGGGTTCCCCCCTCCGGCAAGGTGCCGGAACAGGGTCCCGATTGGGTTTTGGTGGCTACAGAGGCTTGAGGCAACTCCTGATCTATTCTCCTCTTCGAAAGTTTTAGGGTACGTGGGTATATATGGGTGAAAGAAGTACGTCGATGGACCTCCGGGCTGTCCACGAGGCAGGGGGCGCGCCCTAGGGGGGTGGACGCGCCCCCACCCTCGTGGGCAGCCCGGGACTCCCCTGGTGAGCTTCCGGTACTCCGTGGGCTTCTTCTGGTCCAAAATTAAGTTCCATGGAGTTTCAGGTCAATTGGACCCCGTTTGATATTCCTTTTCTTCGAAACACTGAAATAGGCAAAAAACAACAATTCTGGGCTGGGCCTCCGATTAATAGGTTAGTCCCAAAAATAATATAAAAGTGGATAATAAAGCCCAATATGGTCCAAAACAGTAGATAATAATGCATAGAGCAATCGAAAATTATAGATACGTTGGAGACGTATCATGCATGTTATAGTTCATTACGAAGCTCTTGTAGCTTGGTGGCAGTGATTGAAGAATTCTGTCAATTTTTGCGCTATCATCCGGAAGATTAACTCCCAGTTGAATCAAGTGATTATTATACCCAAACATTTTGAGTATATGCTCACTGACAGAACTATTCTCCTCCATCTTGCAGTTGTAGAACTTATTGGAGACTTCATATCTCTCAAATCGGGCATTTGCTTGAAATATTAACTTCAACTCCTGGAACATCTCATATGCTCCATGACGTTCAAAACGTCATTGAAATCCCGGTTCTAAGCCGTAAAGCATGGCACATTGAACTATCGAGTAGTCATCAGCTTTGCTCTGCCAGACGTTCTTAACGTCGTCAGTTGCATTAGCAGCAGGCCTGGCACCCAGCGGTGCTTCCAGGACGTAATTCTTCTGGTGCAGCAATGAGGATAATCCTCAAGTTACGGACCCAGTCTGTGTAATTGCTACCATCATCTTTCAACTTTGCTTTCTCAAGGAACGCATTAAAACTCTACGGAACAACAGCACGTGCCATCTATCTACAATCAACATAAACAAGCAAGATACTATCAGGTACTAAGTTCATGATAAATTTAAGTTCAATTAATCATATTACTTAAGAACTCCCACTTAGATAGACATCCCTCTAATCCTCTAAGTGATCACGTGATCCAAATCAACTAAACCATAACCGATCATCACGTGAAATGGAGTAGCTTTCAATGGTGAACATCACTATGTTGATCATATCTCCTATATGATTCACGCCGACCTTTCGATCCGAGTGTTTCGAGGCCATATATCTGCGTATGCTAGGCTCGGCCAAGTTTAACCCGAGTATTCTGCGTGTGCAAAACTGGCTTGCACCCGTTGTAGATGGACGTAGAGCTTATCACACTGGATCATCACGTGGTGTCTGGGCACGACGAACTTTGGCAACGGTGCATACTCAGGGAGAACACTTTTATCTTGAAAGTTAGTGAGAGATCATCTTATAATGCTACAATCAATCAAAGCAAGATAAGATGCATAAAAGATAAACATCACATGCAATCAATATAAGTGATATGATATGGCCATCATCATCTTGTGCTTGTGATCTCCATCTCCGAAGCACCGTCATTATCACCATCGTCACCGGCGCGACACCTTGATCTCCATCGTAGCATCGTTGTCGTCTCGCCAATCTTATGCTTCTACGACTATCACTACCGCTTGGTGATAAAGTAAAGCATTACAGGGCGATTGCATTGCATACAATAAAGCGACAACCATATGGCTCCTGCCAGTTGCCGATAACTCGGTTACAAAACATATCATCTCATACAATAAAATTTAGCATCATGTCTTGACCATATCACATCACAACATGCCCTGCAAAAACAAGTTAGATGTCCTCTACTTTGTTGTTGTAAGTTTTACGTGGCTGCTACTGGGCTTAGCAAGAACCGTTCTTACCTACGCATCAAAACCACAATGATAGTTTGTCAAGTTGGTGCTGTTTTAACCTTCGCAAGGACCGGGCGTAGCCACACTCGGTTCAACTAAAGTTGGAGAAACTGACACCCGCCAGCCACCGTGTGCAAAGCACGCCGGTAGAACCAGTCTCGCGTAAGCGTCTGGCGTAATGTCGGTCCGGGCCGCTTCATGCAACAATACCGCCGAACCAAAGTATGACATGTTGGTAAGCAATATGACTTATATCGCCCACAACTCACTTGTGTTCTACTCGTGCATATGACATCTACGCATAAAACCAGGCTCGGATGCCACTGTTGGGGAACGTAGTAATTTCAAAATTTTCCTACGCACACGCAAGATCATGGTGATGCATATCAACGAGAGGGGAGAGTGTTGTCCATGTACCCTCGTAGACCGAAAGCGGAAGCGTTAGCACAACGCGGTTGATGTAGTTGTACGTCTTCACGATCCGACCGATCAAGTACCGAACGTACGGCACCTTCGAGTTCAGCACACGTTCAGCCCGATGACGTCCCTCGAACTCCGATCCAGCTGAGTGTTGAGGGAGAGTTTCATTAGCACGTCGGCGTGGTGACGATGATGATGTTCTACCGACGCAAGGCTTCGCCTAAGCCCCGCTACAGTATTATCGAGGTGGACTATGGTGGAGGGAGGCACCGCACACGGCTAAAAGATCAAACGATCAATTGTTGTGTCTCAAGGGTGCCCCCTGCCCCCGTATATAAATGAGCAAGGGGGGAGGTGCGGCCTGCCAAGAGGGGGCGCGCCAGGAGGAGTCCTACTCCTACCGGGAGTAGGACTCCCTCCCTTTTCCTTGTTGGATTAGGAGTGGAGGGGGAAAGAGGAGGGAGAGAGGAAGGAAAGGGGGGGGGGACACCCCCCCTCTCCTTGTCCTATTCAGACTAGGGGGAGGGGCGCGTGGCCCTGCCCTGGCCGCCTCTCCTCTTCTCCACAAAGACCCACTATGGCCCAGCAAGCCCCCGGTGGGTTCCGGTAACCCCTCGGCACTCCGGTAAAATCCCGATTTCACCCGGAACACTTCCGATATCCAAACATAGGCTTCCAATATATCAATCTTCATGTCTCGACCATTTCGAGACTCCTCGTCATGTCCGTGATCACATCCGGGACTCCGAATAACCTTCGGTACATCAAAACATATAAACTCATAATATAAGCATCATCGAAACGTTAAGCGTGCGGACCCTACGGGTTCGAGAACTATGTAGACATGACCGAGACACGTCTCCGGTCAATAACCAATAGCGGAACCTTGATGCTCATATTGGCTCCCACATATTCTACGAAGATCATTATCGGTCGGACCGCATAACAACATACGTTGTTCCCTTTGTCATCGGTATGTTACTTGCCCGAGATTCGGTCGTCGGTATCTCAATACCTAGTTCAATCTCGTTACCGGCAAGTCTCTTTACTCGTTCCGTAATACATCATCCCGCAACTAACTCATTAGTTGCAATGCTTGCAAGGCTTAAGTGATGTGCATTACCGAGTGGGCCCAGAGATACCTCTCCGACCATCGGAGTGACAAATCCTAATCTCGAAATGTGCCAACCCAACAAGTACCTTTGGAGACACCTGTAGAGCACCTTTATAATCACCCAGTTACGTTGTGATGTTTGGTAGCACATGATGTCTACTACACAACCTTCTTTTTGTAGACGTTGTTGGGCCTGCAAGTGCACAGGTTTGTAGGACAGTAGCAAATTTCCCTCAAGTGGATGACCTAAGGTTTATCAATCCGTAGGAGGCGTAGGATGAAGATGGTCTCTCTCAAGCAACCCTGCAACCAAATAACAAAGAGTGTCTTGTGTCCCCAACACACCCAATACAATGGTAAATTGTATAGGTGCACTAGTTCGGCGAAGAGATGGTGATACAAGTGCAATATGGATGGTAGAAAAAGGTATTTGTAATCTGAAAATATAAAAACAGTAAGGTAACAAGTGATAAAAGTGAGCGTAAACGGTATTGCAATGCTAGGAAACAAGGCCTAGGTTTCATACTTTCACTAGTGCAAGTTCTCTCAACAATAATAACATAGATAGATCATATAACAATCCCTCAACATGCCACAAAGAGTCACTCCAAAGCCACTAATAGCGGAGAACAAACATAGAGATTATGGTAGGGTACGAAACCACCTCAAAGTTATTCTTTCAGATTGATCTATTAAAGAGTTCGTACTAGAATAACACCTTAAGACACAAATCAACCGAAACCCTAATGTCACCTAGATACTCCATTGTCACCTCAAGTATCCGTGGGCATGATTATACGATATGCATCACACAATCTCAGATTCATCCAACCAACACAAATTACTTCAAAGAGTGCCCCAAAGTTTCTACCGGAGAGTCAAGAACGTGTGCCAACCCCTATGTGTAGGTTCATGGGCGGAACCCGCAAGTTGGTTGATACGTCTCCAACGTATCTATAATTTTTGATTGCTCCATGCTACTTTATCTACTGTTTTGGACTATATTGGGCTTTATTTTCCACTTTTATATTACTTTTGGGACTAACCTATTAACCGGAGGCCCAGCCTGTAATTGCTGTTTTTTGCCTATTTCGGTGTTTCAAGAAACGGAATATCAAACGGCGTCCAAACGGAATGAAACCTTCTGAACGTGATTTTCCAACCGAACGTGATCCAGGAGACTTGGACCCTACTCCAAGAAGTGCTGAGGCAATCACGAGGTGGAGGCGCGCCTGGCGCCCCTACCTCGTGGGCCCCCTGACGCTCCACCGACGTAGTCCTTCCTCCTATATATACCTACGTATCCCCAAACAATCAGAACAGGAGCCAAAAACCTAATTCCACCGCCGCAACCTTCTGTATCCACGAGATCCCATCTTGGGGCCTGTTCCGAAGCTCACGGGAGGGGGCATCCACCACGGAGGGCTTCTACATCATCACCATAGCCCCTCCGATGTAGTGTGAGTAGTTTACTTCAGACCTTCGGGTCCATAGCTAGTAGCTAGATGGCTTCTTCTCTCTTTTTGGATCTCAATACAATGTTCTCCCCGTCTCTCGTGGAGATCTATTCGATGTAATCTTCTTTTTGCGGTGTGTTTGTTGAGACCGATGAATTGTGGGTTTATGATCCAGCTTATCTATGGAAAATATTTGATTCTTCTCTAAATTCTTTTATGTATGATTGAGTTATCTTTGCAAGTCTCTTCGAATTATCCGTTTGGTTTGGCCAACTAGATTGGTAGTTCTTACAATGGGAGAAGTGCTTAGCTTTGGGTTCAATCTTGCGGTGTCCTTACCCAGTGACAGAAAGGGTTGCAAGGCACGTATTGTATTGTTGCCATCGAGGATAACAAGATGGGGTTTTTATCATATTGCATGAATTTATCCTCTACATCATGTCATCTTGCTTAAGGCGTTACTCTGTTTTTAACTTAATACTCTAGATGCATGCTGGATAGCGGTCGATGAGTGGAGTAATAGTAGTAGATACAGAATCGTTTCGATCTACTTGTTTTGGACATGCTGCCTATATACATGATCATTGCCTAGATATACTCATAACTATGCTCAATTCTGTCAATTGGTCAACAGTAATTTGTTCACCCACCGTAGAATACTTATGCTCTTGAGAGAAGCTACTAGTGAAACCTATGACCCCCGGGTCTATTCTCATCATATCAATCTCTATCACTTTATTTACTTGCTTTGTTTTTACTTTGCTTTTACTATTTACTTTGCGTCTATCTATCAAAAAAATACCAAAAATATTATTTATCATCTCTATCAGATCTCACTATCGTAAGTGACCGTGAAGGGATTGACAACCCCTAATCGTGTTGGTTGCGAGTTGCTATCATTTTGTGTAGGTACGAGGGACTTGTGCGTGGTCTCCTACTGGATTGATACCTTGGTTCTCAAAACTGAGGGAAATACTTACGCTACTTTGCTGCATCATCCTCTCCTCTTTGGGGAAATCCAACGCAATGCTCAAGAGGTAGCAAGAAGAATTTCTGGCGCCGTTGCCGGGGAGGCCTACGCTAAGTCAAGTCAAGATTTGAACTCCCGACAACGAGCCATTCTGGCGCCGTTGCCGGGGAGGCTCACGCAAGCAAGTCAACAATACCAAGTACCCATTGCAATCCCTATCTCTCGCATTACATTATTTGCCATTTGCTTCTCGTTTTCCTCTCCCCCACTTCACCCTTGCCGTTTTATTCGCCCTTCCTCCGTTCAATCTTGTGTTACCATGTGCCTTCTTTTTGCTTGCATCTTAAGCTTGCTAAGAGTTTATGGATCCTCATCCACTTGCTAATCTCTTTAAGAGATCCAATTATGATGAACCTATTGCTAGTGAGTTGAGTGCACTAGATTATCTTTATGAGGTTTTGCCTGAATTTCGTGAATCTAAAAATTGTGATAAAGTACTTTAAGAAACGATTCACGATAGGTCTTTGAATAAAAAGCATGATTGCAATGATATTATTATAAATTCTATTGATGTAAATTGTGCTAATAATATGCAAAACCCTAAGCTTGGGTATGCTAGTTTTTCTATGTCTACTACTTGTTGCAATGATCATGATTGGGGTGATTCTTCTTTTGATCTTGAAAATTTATTTAAGCCCCATGATGAATATGAGATTGATAATATTGTTTGCAATAATATTGAAAGTGGGTTCGGAAGAGTGTCAACTTTAGATCCCACATATTTGGAGAATGTTCAATCTTATGAAGTTTTTGATAAAAGTGGGTTTGGAAAGGTCATGACTTTAGTTAATGATAATCCCACTATTTTGGAAGAGTATCAACTTTGCATGCATGTGGATCGTGTTGAGAATATACTTTGTGATAGCTATTTTGTTGAATTTTCCTATGATCCTACATGTAATTATTATGAGAGAGGAAAATATGGTTATAGAAATTTTCATGTTACTAAATTACCTCTCGTTATGTTGAGATCGCTATTCTTCCTTTCCGCTTCCTTGCATATGCTAGTTTTTGCTTGCTACGATAATTTGTTTGCCTATAATATGCCTATGCATAGGAAGTATGTTAGACTTAAGTGTGTTTGTCACATGTTTTATGATGCTCTCTTTGTGCCTCAATTCTTGTCTTTCTTGTGAGCATCATTGAATCTCAATGCCTAGCTAGGGGCGTTAAACGATAACGCTTGTTGGGAGGCAACCCAATTTTGTTTTTAGTTTTTTTGCTTTTTGCTTCTGTTTAGGAATAAATAATCCTCTATCCTCTGTTTAGATGTTATTTTATCTTTTAGTTAGTGTTTGTGCCAAGTTAAACCTATTGGATCTTCTTGGATGATAGTTATTTGATCTTGCTGTAATTTCCAGAAACTTTGCGCTCAGTGCCCGAATTGTTAAAATTGACCAGAACGTGATAAAATATTGATTCCAATTTCTTCTGACCAATAAACAAATTTTCCAGGTCTTCTAATTTTGTTAGAAGTTTTTGAGTTCCAGAAGTTTGCGTTAGTGACAGATTGCTACAGACTGTTCTGTTTTTGACAGATTCTGTTTTTCGTGTGTTGTTTGCTTATTTTGATGAATCTATGGCTAGTAAAATAGTTTATAATCCATAGAGAAGTTGGAATACAGTAGGTTTAACACCAATATAAATAAAGAATGAGTTCATTACAGTACCTTGAAGTAGTCTTTTGTTTTCTTTCTCTAACGGAGCTCACGAGATTTCTATTGAGTTTTGTGTTGTGAAGTTTTCAAGTTTTGGGTGAATTCTTTTGATGGATTATGGAACAAGGAGTGGCAAGAGCCTAAGCTTGGGGATGCCCATGGCACCCCCAAGATAATCCAAGGACACCAAAAGTCAAAGCTTGGGGATGCCCGGAAGGCATCCCTCTTTAATCCACTTCCATCGGTAATTTACTTGGAGCTATATTTTTATTCACCACATGATATGTGTTTTGCTTGGAGCGTCTTGTATTATTTGCGTCTTTGCTTGTTAGTTTACCACAATCATCCTTGCTGTACACACCTTTTGAGAGAGCCATACATGATTTGGAATTTGTTAGAATACTCGATGTGCCTCACTTATATCTTTTGAGCTTGATAGTTTTTCTCATAGTGCTTCACTTATATCTTTTGAGCGTGATAATTTTTGCTCTAGTGCTTCACTTATATCTTTTAGAGCACGGTGGTGGATTTGTTTTAAAGAAACTATTGATCTCTCATGCTTCACTTAGATTATTTTGAGAGTCGTTAATAGCATGGTAATTTGCTTAATGTTAATATACTTAGTGTTCAAGATATGTGAAACTTCCTTTTGAGTGAATTGAATACTAAGATAAGTTTGATGCTTGATAATTGTTTTGAGATATGGAGGTGATAATATCAAAGTCGTGCTAGTTGATAATTGTGAATTTGAGAAATACTTGTGTTGAAGTTTGCAAGTCCCGTAGCATGCACGTATGGTTAAAGTTGTGTAACAAATTTGAAACATGAAGTGTACCTGGCTTGTGCATCCTTATGAGTGGCGGTCGGGGACGAGCGATGGTCTTTTCCTACCAATATATCCCCCTAGGAGCATGCGCGTAGTACTTGATTTTTGATGGCTTCTAAACTTTTGCAATAAGTATATGAGTTATTTTGACTAATGTTGAGTCCATGGATTATACACACTTTTACCTTTCCGCCTTTGCTAGCCTCTTCGGTACCGTGCATTGCCCTTTCTCACCTTGAGAGTTGGTGCGAACTTCGCCGGTGCATCCAAACCCCGTGATACGATACGCTCTATCACACATAAACCTCCTTATATCTTCCTCAAAACAGCCACCATACCTACCCATCATGGCATTTCCATAGCCATTCCGAGATATATTGCCATGCAACTTCCATCATCATTATTATGACATACATTACTTTTGTCATATTGACATTGCATGATCATGTAGTTGACATCGTATTTGTGGCAAAGCCACCATGCATTATTTTCCATACATGTCACTCTTGATTCATTGCACCATCCCGACATCACGGAGGCATTCATATAGAGTCATATTTTGTTCTAAGTTTCGAGTTGTAATTGTTGAGTTGTAAGAAAAATAAAAGAGTGATGATCATCATTATTAGAGCATTGTCCCAAGTGAGGAAAGGATGATGGAGACTATGATTCCCCCATAAGTCGGCATGAGACTCCAGACGAAAAAAAGCAAGGCCAAAAAAAAGTAAAGGCCCAAAAAAATGAGAGAAAAAGAGAGAAGGGACAATGCTACTATCCTTTTACCACACTTCTGCTTCAAAGTAGCACCAAGATCTTCATGATAGAGAGTCTCTCATTTTGTCACTTTCATATACTAGTGGGAATTTTTCATTATAGAACTTGGCTTGTATATTCCAATGACGGGCTTCCTCAAAATGCCCTAGGTCTTCGTGAGCAAGCAAGTTGGATGCACACCCACTTATTTTCTTTTGTAGAGCTTTCATATACTTATAGCTCTAGTGCATCCGTTGCATGGCAATCCCTACTCCTCATGTTGACATCAATTGATGGGTGTCGTGGTTCTAAGTCTGACAGTAGAATGGGGGGTAGGTATGGAGTGGCAAGATCCTAGCTATGGAGTAGTTGTATACGCAAGATGTTTACGAGTTCAAGCCCTTCTAGGAGGAAGTAACAACCCTACGTCTCGGAGCCCGGAGGCGGTCGACTGTATTATGTGCGTATGAGTTACAGGGGTGCGAACCCTTGACACTGAGGAGGGGGGTGGCTTATATAGAGTTCGCCAGACCCCTCCGGCCCTCAGTTATGCAGGGTTAAAGGTACATTAAGATAGGGGGTTACTGGTAACGCCCACATAAAGTGCTATGATGACCATAAAAGCTACTTAATGATCGACCGTTCGTGTGCAGACTGGCTTTAGATCTCCTGGCGGTCGAGTGGTTGGCTTCATGGTCGAGTGTCTTCCAGTTGGTCGAGTGGAACCCTTCCGTGTCGATCGAAAGGTAGTTTCTTCTAGAGATATCCTTGGGAGGGTGTCTTAGACAAGTCCATGACCCTACCCTAGGTACATGACTTCATCATTAGCCCCCGAATGGATCGAGGTTTGAGTGGGGAAGGAGTTGAACATACTCCCGACTCATTCTTGTGCTGCAATAGTGTCTTGTCTTGGATCAAATGGACTTAAGTGACGGCATCAACTTCTTTTTTAGTCGCCTTGATCCATTCTTTGTATCCGCCGAGTGCGTTTTCTGTACTTGGCGATTTCCGAATGACAGGACAGAGGAAATCTTTTGTCTAACGATTTGCTCTGAGGCGCGCGGATTCAGCGGGATTTGAATCTTCGGGAAATGAGTGGGACTGAGAGAGAGCCGCAGTAATCGGACGGGATAAGGCAAGGACGCCTCGATCTCGGCGCCACCTTTTTCGCCACGTATCGCGCGGGCGACTGTTGCGGGATTTGACAGGATCGCCTGGGCCTACCGGTCAGTCACTCGGAAGCAACCTCATATAAGGCCCAAGACTGGGGATTTTTTGAACAGCGCGTTCCCCTTTCCTCCTTTCTTCCTGTGATTCATCCGCCGCGCCTGCCTCCACCTCCGAACCGCTGCTCCACGCGCGTTCCGCCGGCGACAATGGTGAAAGAAAAGACGGCGGCTTTGGAACGGGTGAAGAAGGTGACGGCGAAGGCGAAGGGGAGAGCAACCAGTCGGGGCGGATCCTCGTCGCGGGCCGGTTTGCCGCAGGGCTGGATCCAGGGCGACTGGATTCGCTCGACCATCCGCCAAAAAGATCTTGACGACCTGGCCAATGAGGGATTGATCCCTCATGGATCAGTGACGCTTCCGGGGATGGAGTGGCAGCCGCAGCCTCAGGAGGGTGAGTGCGTCCTCTTAGCCACTCACGACGACCGCGGGTTTTCTTTGCCGCCCCACCCTTTCTTCTGAGGATTTCTGAACTTTTTTGGGGCACAACTCCACCACTTCACACCCAACTCTATCGTGTATCTCGCCGCTTTCGTGCTTTGTGTGAGCATTTTTTGGGTTGTCGGACGCATTGGGGCCTCTTCAAACACATTTTCACCTGTCGCTCCCAGACGGTGAAAAAGGCCAATCCGAGTGACGAGAGAACCCAAGTGATTCAGATGTGTGGGGGTCTTGGGGTCCAAATGAGAGGTAAGAGCTCTTTTCCAGCCATGATCCTTCCTGAGTCGGTTCGAGGGTGGCAGTCTACCTGGTTCTACTGCCAAGACTAGCCGATGCCAGGGAAGTCGACTGGACACCCTCCTTTCTCCATGGATCGAGTGAGCAGGCCGTCCTCTCTGAAGGTGGTCCCGGAGGAGAAGTCTCAGGTCAAGGTTTTGGTCGAGCGTGTAGTCCAGCTCATCCGTGACGGGGTGACTGGTATGGATCTTGTAGAGGTTTTTCTTCGACTCCGCATCCAGCCACTTCAGTATCGAGACCATCCGATGTGGATATATTCTGGCACTGATGACACCACTCGGGTCCACCCGGAGGAGGTCAAGGATGCAACACTGGAGAGATGGATGACCTCCATCACTGGGAACAAAGATAACCACCAAGGAGCCAGGAGGATCCCTCCACTCGACCAATCGTATGAGCCAGACAAGGTTCAATCCCGTATCTTTGACTCCGACTCAGCTTACTCCATTTTGTTTGCTTAAATCGGTCGACTGATTCATCTTGTTTGTCTTCTTCCAGGTCACCACTGAGATGTACTCGATGCCCAACGGGGCACAGGAACCAGTTGAGGAGGAGGAAGGGAGCGGAGGTGAAAGCCAGGAGGAATGGCAGTCTGACGGTGGGGGGGGGGGGGGGACGAAGATGACAACAGCTCCGACGAAGAGGAGGAGGAGGAATAGGAGGAAGAAGTCGACCCTCCTCGCATGGAAAGGCGGTCCAAGCTCACCCAGGACCCCGCGGTTGAGCGCGGCAAGGCTATCGCGCCTGAAGGGCAGTCGACGAAACGTCCTCGGACGACCTCTCCGGCACCGACTGAAAAAGCGCTGAAGCAACCCCGAGCAACGCCGTCGAAGCCGACCAAGGTTTTGCCCAAGATGAAGATGGCTATCCCCACTATTTCCGGGTACAGCAGAACTTGAGCTTTTTTGTTCAGCGGAACATACTTTTGGTCGTCTTGTTGACTAATGAACTGATTTCTGAAATCTGCAGCGCTGCCACCTCCGAGACCTCAGTCAGGAACGAAGACCAGGAGATGGAAGATGCTGCTACCTCTAACCTTGGTATGATCGCTGCAATTTTGCTTTTGGTCGACTGGATTTCCGTTTTTAACTTTGAATCTTTCCTGTAGTCCCTCCTCATGTCATTGATCTCCCTGATGATGATGATGAAGCACCGTTGAGGCGGAGGAGAACTAAGAAGGCACCTGCCGGCAAGACCGCTCAGGTTGCGTCGATGCCTGAGGCGCTGGTTCATGAGGGTGGCAACACCACTCGGACTTCTGTGTCTTTCGATGTGCCACTGAAGAGTATCCGGCCTTCAACGTCGACTGCTGATCCGCCTTCCCTTTTCGCCACGCACCACGTCCCGAAGGACCAAGTAGGTGCTGCTAAGGAGGCTATACGCCAAGAGGGGCTCATGATGGAGCAGATGAAGGTGGTCCGGGAAGCCAGCCAAGCGGCCTATGATGCCAGCTCAGCTCTTCAGAGCAATGTCCAGGTTAGTTGGTCACCACTTGTTCTGTTAGGATATGCTACCTGAAAAACTCTTCTTTCTGAAGATCTTCGTATCTGTACACCTTCTTGGTGTGTCGATTGAATTTTCGGACTGGTGGGGGCACGCTGAGTGCACCCACTGGGTGTAGTCCCCGAGACTATGGTGGATCTGGCAATCGATCGTAGTCTTTATACTTTGTATCTCGTTGATAACTTCTTCACTCGGTCTGGTCGGACCATGTCGAATGGAATCTTGAAACCGGTGGGGGCACGCTGAGTGCACCCACTGGGTGTAGTCCCCGAGACTATGGTGGACTGCTGGCAGTCGACCGTAGTCTGAAGAACTCTTTTTTTTGTCTCTTTCGGTCGACTGATCGAACCGAGTCAGTAGGACCAGTGGGGGCACGCTAAGTGCACCCACTGGGTGTAGTCCCCGAGACTACTGTCGAATATTTTGATTCGGCTGTAGTCTTAGAAACGCAATGATTTTTCTTAGTCACTTGGAAGTAACCTATCTGTGACGTCTGTCGACTGATTCTTTGCAGAAATCTTGCGAGCTTGTGGCTCGATACACTGAATTGGAGAACAAACAAATCCAGCTCAACCTTGACTTGAAGCTTGCACTGGAAAACTTGCAAAAGGCGAGAGACGAAGCAAAAGGTATGGCTGGTGAGATCTTGACGACTGTTTTTATTTTTCTGTCCCTTCCTAATTCTGACCTCACTGTCATTTTGCAGACAAAATGGAGGAGGCTCTGAAGAAGAAGGATCATGACCTTGCCGAGGCGCAGCAGACGGCTTTGAACAAAACCAAGCTCGCGGAAGAGAAGCTGTCTTCAGTCGGAAAACTTGAAGAGGAGAACGCCAATCTGAAAGCTGCTCTCGACGCGGCCAACAAGGAGGTTAGCCGACTGAAGAACGACAAGATAGCTCTGAGCTGTGGCGGGCGAATCAAGGGAAGAGGAATGATCTAGAGGCTTATCTGGGAGGGCTCGCCAAGAAGCTATTCCTCATGCTTGAAAGTTATTCCTTTTATCTGACTGACTTGTTATCACCGACTCATCATAGAACCATTAGCTTGAACTCGAGTCATGTTTGAAGAAATCTGTCAAAACTTCGAGGAAGAGACTAGTCGAGTGGAGACAAGTCTGGACCCCATTAACTCCCCCGTGAAGGATGAAGCTGCCATGAATGTGCTCCGACTGGAGTCTCGTGTTCTTCTTGTGGTGGACTACCTCGCTCGACTGAAGGTTGCGGTGTCGCGGATCGACTCAACACTCTGGCCAGGTGAAACACTTCAAAATGACCTCGAGTCTTTAATGACTCAACTGAATGACGTTCCAAGTCAAGTGCAGGAATGGAAGAAGTCTTCTGCCAGATGTGGTGCTGATGTCGCTCTGTCCCTGGTCCGCGTTCATTGCAAGGAGGCGCCAGAGGAAAGGTTGACGTCCATCAAAGTTGCCAATACCAAGAAGTACGACTTCCGATCTTTCATGGAGACTTTCATTGGTGCTGCCACCCGAATCGCTGATGGGATCGACCTGGACCAGTTCGTCGCGCCTTCCAATCCTCCACCTGAGGAGTAAAAAACTTCTATGTTTCGTCTTAAATTTGCCTCGGAATGCCGAGTGATCCTGTAACCGATAAACTTTAACATGCTTGAGGCCTGGGTACTTCTGCATCCTTAGGATGTTACCCGAACTTTACTTATCGTCGAAATATGCTTTTGTTTGTCTTCGAGTGAACTTTGCTCTTCACTCAGATTATGCTTCAATGCTTGAGATGCAGCTCTGAGGTGGATCGAGTCGACCTACACTTCACTGTTCTTGCAGGCACAGGAGAATGTAACAGTCGACCTGCACCTCGTCATCCTTGTGGATCAGGAGGGAGTGCATGTTGTACTTGTGGTGCAGCTCCAAAGGAGAAGGCGACAGTCGACCTGCACCTCGTGATCCTTGCAGATCGGGATGGAGCGCACGTTGTACTTGTGGCGCAGCTCCGAAGGAGAAGGTAACAGTCGACCTGCACCTCGTCGTCCTTGCGGATCGTAATGGATTTACGTGCTTAGGCGTCTTGGACTGCAGCTAAGCCTCCGAGTGGGAGGTTTTGCTCTCCACTCGGTAGGATTTTTCAAACTTAGGTAGTCTTGGACTGCAGCTAAGCCCCGAGTGGGAGGTTTGCTCTCCACTCGGTAGGATTTTTCAAACTTAGGCGATCTTGGGCTGCAACTAAGCCCCGAGTGGGAGGTTTGCTCTCCACCGGTGGGATTTTTCAAACTTAGGCGTAGTCTTGGACTGCAGCTAAGCCCCCAAGGAGGGTTTTTGTGTCGTAGCTCAAGGGAAGGCAACCTTGACCTGTACCTCGTCGTCCTTGCAAAGTACACATTGTATTAAATACTTAGGCGAGTACTTGGACTGCAGCTAAGCCCCCGAGTGGGAGGCTGGCTCCTCACTCGGTAGGATTTTCAGATACTTAGGCGAGTACTTGGACTGCAGCTAAGCCCCCGAGTGGGAGGCTGGCTCCTCACTCGGTAGGATTTTCAGATACTTAGGCGAGTACTTGGACTGCAGCTAAGCACGCGAGTGGGAGGCTGGCTCGCCACTCGGTAGGATTTTCAGATACTTAGGCTAAACGGATTCGGCTAAGCCCCGAGTGGGAGGCTGGCTCTCCACTCGGCAGGATTTTTTACAAACTTAGGAGAAAGCAGGTTCGTGGCTAAGCCACCCAATCGGGGAAATTTCTTATGTAAACGAAAAGTAATAACAATCACTGGGAAAATTATAACATTCTTGTCTTTGATAAACAAACTACAGAGGTACTTTTATTACATCTCACCCGAGTGAGTTCTTGAGTGTAAAAGGGGCGAAGCAGCTCCGCATTCCAGGCTCGAGGCTCATCAATCTGGCGTTCGACGTTGTAAAGATGGTAAGCTCCATTGTGGAGAACCCCGGTGATGATGAAGGGACCTTCCCAAGTAGGAGCGAGCTTGTGTGGTTTCTGTTGATCCACTCGGAGGACCAAGTCCCCTTCTTGAAAGGCTCGGCTCTTCACATTTCTAGCATGGAATCGACGCAAGTCCTGCTGATAGATGGTCGAGCGGATCAGGGCCATCTCTATCTCTTCTTCAAGGAGGTCGACTGCATCTTGCCGGGTTGCCTCTGCTTCAGCTTCAGAGTAGAGTTCGACTCGGGGCGCATTGTGAAGGTGTCGCTCGTAAGCTGCTTCAGCTCCATAGACCATAAAGAATGGAGTTCTCCCAGTCGACTGATTAGGAGTGGTCCTTAATCCCCAAGGAACCGACGGAAGTTCGTCGACCCACGCTCCTGCTGCATTCTTGAGATCACGCATCAGTCGAGGTTTCAGTCCTTTAAGAATTAGACCATTTGCTCGTTCTGCTTGTCCATTCGACTGGGGGTGAGCAACTGAAGCATAGTCGACTCGCGTGCCCTGAGAGGCGCAAAAGGCTTTGAACTTGTCGGAATTGAAGTTTGACCCATTGTCAGTGATGATGCTGTGCGGAACTCCATATCTGAATATCAACTCTCTGATGAAACTGATAGCGATTGCGCATCAAGGTTCTTGATAGGTTTAGCGTCGATCCACTTCATAAACTTGTCGACTGCCACAAGCAAATGAGTGAAACCGCTCCTGCCAGTTCTCAGTGGTCCAATCATATCCAACCCCCAAACAGCAATAGGCCAGACGAGTGGAATGGTTTTCAATGCTGAGGCGGGTTTGTGTGACATATTGGAGTAGAACTGACATCCTTCACACTTGTCGACTATTTCCTTTGCCATTTCATTTGCTTTTGGCCAGTAAAATCCCGCTCGGTATGCTTTAGCCACGATGGTCCGAGAAGACGTATGGTGACCACAGGTCCCCGAGTGGATATCATCAAGAATTATCTGACCTTCTTCTGGCGTTATGCACTTCTGGCTGACTCTAGTCACGCTTTCTCTGAATAACCGTCCCTTGATCACAGTAAAGGTCTTGGATCGGCGGACGATCTATCGAGCCTCTTCTTCGTTCTCCGGGAGCTCTTTCCTCAGGATATACGCTGCGATGTCTGGTCTTGTCGATCGGGAGTAATGACCACGACTTCCATGATCAGGTCGACCCTTCTTTGGGACCTCAACTTCGGTCGGATCGGTGGCACTTTTTGGCTATGGAGCTTCTTCGGTGAAAGGATCCTCTTGAATCGACGGTGTGCGGATGTGCTCCAAAACACATCACCGGAATGGCTTCCCTCTTGGACCCTATTTTCGCCAAATCATCGCCGCTTGATTTTTCAATCGGGTATATGATGAAGCTCTAACCCTCAAACTTCTTCTCTAGCTTCCTCCTTTGCATTACGATAACCAGTCATGGATGGACTTACGACGTCCCCACTCCTTCATCACCTGATTAACCACTAGATCTGAGTCGCCATAAACCATGAGGCGACGCCGAGTGAAATGGCCATACGCAACCCATACAACAGTGCTTCGTATTCAGCTTCATTGTTGGAAGAATCAAAGTGAATCTGGAGCACATATCTGAGCTTATCTCCTCGGGGCGAAACCAATACTACCCCAACACCGGAACCATTCAACATCTTGGAACCATCAAAGAACATAGTCCAGTGCTCCGAGTGAACTTGAGTCGTTAACTGTTGTTCAATCCACTCGACGATGAAATCTGCTATTGCTTGGGACTTGATGGCTTTCTTTGCCTTAAACTTGATATCAAGGGGAAGAAGTTCAATCACCCATTTCGCTACTCGACCAGTTGCATCTCTGTTGTGCAAAATCTCTGATAATGGGGCGTCGCTGACGACTGTAATGGAATGATCAAAGAAGTAGTGAGCAACCTTCTTCGCGGTCATATAAATCCCATACACAAGCTTCTGATAATGAGGGTATCTTTGCTTTGACGGGGTTAATACTTGGAAAGATAATATCTTTGAGCCTTTGAACTTTGAAGGCCTTTCCTTCCTCTTCCCGCCGACCGTAAATCTTGCATCGAGGACTTGTCCTGTGGCTGCAATGTAAAGCAGCAACGGCTCCTTGTTGATTGGGGCAGCAAGCACCGGCTGGGTGGAGAGCAGAGCTTTGAGCTCTGCAAACGCTGCATCAGCTTCAGGAGTCCACTCGAACTTGTCTGACTTCTTCATCAGTCGGTAAAGAGGCAATGCCTTTTCACCAAGGCGAGAGATGAATCGACTTAAAGCGGCCAAGCATCCAGTAAGCTTCTGGACATCGTGCACACGCATGTATGCGTTTCATTCGGAGTATAGTGCCAACTTTTTACGGTTAGCGTCGATTCCTCGCTCGTAAACGAAAACCGAGTAACTTTCCGCTAGGAATTCCGAATGTGCACTTTGATGGATTAAGCTTGATATCATACCTCCTGAGATTGGCAAATGTTTCAGCAAGGTCAGCCAATAGGTCGGAACCTTTCCGTGACTTGACCACAATGTCATCCATGTATGCTTCCACATTCCGACTGATTTGAGTGAGTAAACACTTCTGAATCATCCTCATGAACGTGGCTCCGGCATTCTTGAGGCGAATGGCATGGTGACATAACGAAGCACCGAATGGAGTGATGAAAGATGTTTTGATCTCATCGGGTCCATACAGACGGATCTCGATGGTACCCGGAATATGCGTCTAAGAAAGACAACCGCTCACATCCCGCAATGAAGTCGACTAGTTGGTCGATGCGGGGAGAGGAAAATGATCTTCGGGCAGGCCCGATTGATATGTTTGAAGTCGATGCACATGCGCAAAGTGAATTGTCCTTCTTAGGGACCATGATGACATTGGCGAGCCACTTTCGGAGTGGTAAATCTCTCGGATAAACTCTGCGCTAAGAGCCGAGCCACCTCCTCGCCAATGGCCTTTCTCTTACGACGGCGGACCGTCAAAGATGTTCTTTGACAGGTTTAACTTTTGAGTCGACTTCGCAGACGATGCTCACCCGATCCACAGGAACACCCGGCATGTCAGCAGGCTTCCATGCAAGATGTCCCAGTTCTCACGGAGGAACTGGATGAGCGCTTCTTCCTATTTGGAGTCGAGTGTCGTTGAGATGTGAGTCGGAGCAGCATTGGGATCAGTCGGATGAATATGAATCGGTTTTGTCTCTCCGGATGACTAAAATGCCGACTCCGTGGCGGGCTTCTTGGCTCGCAACAAATCACTCGGGTCTGCAGTTTTCTGGTACTCTTGCAGCTCGACCACTGCCATCTGAGCATCAGTGATCTTAGAGCCTTTACGGAAACACTCTTACGCCTTTTTCCGATTGCCAAAGGCGGTGATCACACCTTTGGGACCTGGCATCTTCAGCTTGAGGTACACATAACATGGTCGAGCCATGAAACGCGCATATGCCGGCCTCCCCAGGATAGCGTGATAAGCGCTCTGGAAATCCACGACCTCAAAGGTCAACTTTTCCTTACGAAAATTCTTGTAGTCACCAAAAACCACATCGAGAGCAATTTGGCCGAGTGACTTAGCCTTTCTTTCCAGGGATGACTCCATGGAAGCTCATGTTGTTGGTGCTGAGTCTGGACATCGGAATGTCCATCCCTTTTAATGTCTCTGCATACAATATGTTCAGGCCACTGCCACCATCCATCAAAACCTTAGTTAGTCGAGTGCCTTCGACGACTAGGTCCACCACCAACGCTTGCCTCCAAGGGGTGGCTATGTGTGTTGGGTGATCAGACTGGTCGAACGTGATGGTGGTCTGCGACCATTTCAGGTAACTGGGTGTCGCCGGAGCGACCATATTCACTTCGCGGTTGATAACTTTCAATCGACTTTTGCTTTCAACGTCAGCAAAAAACATCACAGTGGAATTGACCTGAGGGTACCCACCGTCACTATCTTCCTTGTCCTCAACTTTGTCCGACTCCTTTTCCTTGTCCTTGGGCTGCTTCCCCTGGAACTGCTGAATCAAGAGTCGGCACTGTCGAGTGGTATGCTTTGGGTAAATAAGTTTACCCTCTTCATCTTTCTTCTTGTGAATATGGCACGGCAAGTCCAACACATCATTTCCATCTTGGTCTTTCACTTTCTTGGGGTTCCAAGGCCCCTTGGGTTTCCCCTTGAACTTTCCTGGAGTCATGGCCAAGGCTTCTCCAGGAGCAGCTGGCTCGGCTTTCCGCTTCTGTTTCTGACTCAAGTTCCCTCCACCGGCTTCATTAGCGGCTGACTTGTACTTGCCACTCCGGAGCCGATCCTCTTCTTCACCATTAGCGTACTTGATGGCAATCTCCATCATTCGACTCAGGGTCATGTCTCCTGTCCGACCGAATTTCAGACTCAACTCTCTGTTTTTAACTCCTTCATTGAAGGCACAGACTGCCTGATGATCAGATACATTCTCTACCGTGTGGTGCAAAGTGATCCATCTCTGGATGTAATCCCTTAGAGTTTCATTCGACTTTTGCACACACGACTGCAACTCTGTCAACCCTACTGGTCGCTTGCAAGTTCCTTCAAATGTCCTGACAAACACTCGGGCAAGATCTTCCCAAGTGTAAATGCTGGTGGGTGCTAACTGATTCAGCCATGCTCTGGACGATTCCTCTAACATAAGAGGCAGGTGTTTCATGGCCATTTCATCGTTGCCGCCGCCAATCTGGACAGCCACTTGGTAGTCCTCAAGCCAGGTATCCGGCTTGGACTCACCAGTGAACTTACTGACTCCAGTCGCCAACCTGAAGTTGGGAGGAATCACCGCGGCTCTGATGGCTCTGCTAAAACACTCTGGTCCCGAGACGTGTACTCTGCCGCTGATGGGTGCATTTCTATCATGACCTTCACGGTTAGCTCTGTTCCTGTCGACCAGACCTTGAACGATGACGGATCTCGCATCAAAGCCTGGTTCCCTGGGGTCGACTGGAATCCTTCACCCAACATTGTGCTCGCGTCTGTCATCTTGCTGCCGAGGCGTATATGACCCACCCCTTGGGGGAGGAGTGGGCACTCGACGTCGATCATCACGATTGAATCGGTCCTCATACTGATCACGCCAGACTCCATGTCCCTCACGCCTCAGGGGCGATCTTGGGCTATGTGCCGACTGGACTGTATTCGCAGTGACGGATCTGCTGTGTGTTCCGCGACTGCGATACAGCTGAATTTTGATCTCCTGCTGCCCGGAGCAAATCTCTGATCTGGAGTAAGCCCCTGCCAGCCTCCGACTGGGAAGGCTGAATGGACTCTGCTATACGGGCTGCAGCTGCTAGATTCTGAATGGGAGTTCGGTATACCTGAGTTGGTTGTGGAAAGAGTTGACGTCGACTGGACGACGGGACCCGTTGTTGCGCTCGTTCATCGAGCACTCGCTGGAGATTTTCCAGTCGAGTGCGCTCAGCCAAGTTGGCCAAACGCGCATTTCTAAGGCGCGGGCCTCGGGGGTTTCTCAAACTTTAGGTGTGTGAAGCGCATCCTTGTTCCGGCGGCGAGCTCCTCCTCTCAGAGCGAAGTGAGGGGCTCGGGTTGGTACTCTTCGTGAGCCTGCGCCGGCTCGCCTCCGCCAACGCCTCCGTCTGTGCGGGGGAAACCAGGAGGACTGCGTGGTCCGTCGACCATCAAAACCTCCGCCGCTGGATCGCTGCTGTCGCACTCGGATGCAGTCTCTACGGAGCCAGTCGACAGATTGAACATGCCGTAGAGAGATTCGTCGGGCTCGATTGCCACAACTTGGGGAGTGGCCGACTGGCGGGCCACCACGTGCCTCACCCACCGCTGAAGCCTCGATCGACCGGAGCGCTTGCCCCGACGCGAGACCGGGAGGGAGGACGGCACAAGAGCCGACCGATACTGGGTCGACGGCTGCCGTAGGAGGATGCCGCGACGACGCCTGAAGTGTACGCTTCGCCCGGACGGGAGTGCGTCAACGCCGAGTGGAGCCTCCTGCAACCAAGCGGAGTCTTCGGCGATGAACGTGAGCGCCGAGACGGATCTCGCGGCCCTCAACCAAAACTCCGCCTGAAACCATGATGAATGGGATCGTAAAAATGCAACTTCTCCAACAAGTCGCTAAGACACCTGCCCCAAGGTGGGCGCCAACTGTCGTGGTTCTAAGCCTGACAGTAGAATGGGGGGTAAGTATGGAGACGCAAGATCCTAGCTATGGAGTAGTTGTATACGCAAGATGTTTACGAGTTCAGGCCCTTCTCGGAGGAAGTAACAGCCCTACGTCTCGGAGCCCGGAGGCGGTCGACTGTATTATGTGCGTATGAGTTACAGGGGTGCGAACCCTTGACAATGAGGAGGGGGGGTGGCTTATATAGAGTTCGCCAGACCCCTCCAGCCCTCACTTATGCAGGATTAAAGGTACATTAAGATAGGGGGTTACAGGTAACGCCCACATAAAGTGCTATGATGACCATAAAAGCTACTTAATGATCGATCGTTCGTGTGCAGACTGGCTTTAGATCTCCTGGCGGTCGAGTGGTTGGCTTCATGGTCGAGTGGAACCCTTCCAGGTCGACTGAAAGGTAGTTTCTTCTAGAGATGTCCTTGGGGAGGGTGTCTTAGACAGGTCCATGACCCTACCCTAGGTACATGACTTCATCAATGGGCATCTCCATAGCCCGTTGATTAGCCTCGTCAATGTGAGACTTTCTCCTTTTTTGTCTTCTCTACACAATCCCATCATCATATTCTATTCCACCCATAGTGCTATATCCATGGCTCGCGTTCATGTATTGCGTGAAGGTTGAAAAAGTTTGAGATTATTTGAGTATGAAACAATTGCTTGGCTTGTCATCGGGGTATAGAAGTTGGGAACATCTTTGTGTGACGAAAATGAAGCATAGCCTAACTATATGATTTTGTAGGGATGAACTTTCTTTGCCATGTTATTTTGAGAAGACATGATTGCTTTGATTAGTATGCTTGAAGTATTATTATTTTTGTGTCAATATGAACTTTTGTCTTAAATCTTCGGATCTGAATATTCATATCACAAGTAAGAAGATTTATATTGAAATTATGCCAAAGTATCACTCCGCATCAAAATTCTTTTTTATCATTTACCTACTTGAGGACGAGCAGGAATTAAGCTTGGGGATGCACGATACGTCTCCAACGTATCTATAATTTTGATTGCTCCATGCTACTTTATCTACTGTTTTGGGCTATATTGGGCTTTATTTTCCACTTTTATATTACTTTTGGGACTAACCTATTAACCGGAGGCCCAAATGTAATTGCTGTTTTTTTTTTGCCTATTTTAGTGTTTCAAGAAAGCGGAATATCAAACAGAGTCCAAACGGAATGAAACCTTCCGAACGTGATTTTCCAACCTAACGTGATCCAGAGACTTGGAACCTACTCCAAGAAGTGCCAGAGGAGGTCACAAGGGTGGAGGGCGCCAAGGCGCGCCTCTACCTCGTGGGCCCCCTAACGCCCACCGACGCATTCCTTCCTCCTATATATACCTATGTATCCCCAAACGATCGTAACAGAGCCGAAAACCTAATTCCACCGCCGCAACCTTCTCAGATCCACGAGATCCCATCTTGGGGCCTGTTCCAGAGCTTCACGGAGGGGCATCCACCACGGAGGGCTTCTACATCATCACCATAGCCCCTCCGATGAAGTGTGAGTAGTTTACTTTAGACCTTCGGGTCCATATCTAGTATCTAGATGGCTTCTTCTCTCTTTTTGGATCTCAATACAATGTTCTCCCCCTCTCTCGTGGAGATCTATTCGATGTAATCTTCTTTTTGCGTGTGTTTGTTGAGACCAATGAATTGTGGGTTTATGATCCAGCTTATCTATGGAAAATATTTGATTCTTCTCTGAATTCTTTTATGTATGATTGAGTTATCTTTGCAAGTCTGTTCGAATTATCCGTTTGGTTTGGCCAACTAGATTGGTAGTTCTTACAATGGGAGAAGTGCTTAGCTTTGGTTTCAATCTTGCGGTGTCCTTACCCAGTGACAGAAAGGGTTGCATGTCACGTATTGTATTGTTGCCATCGAGGATAACAAGATAGGGTTTTTATCATATTGCATGAATTTATCCCTCTACATCATGTCATCTTGCTTAAGGTGTTACTCTGTTTTTAACTTAATACTCTAGATGCATGCTGGATAGCGGTCGATGAGTGGACTAATAGTAGTAGATGCAGAATCGTTTAGATCTACTTGTTTTGGACGTGATGCCTATATACATGATCGTTGCCTAGATATACTCATCACTATGCTTAATTCTGTCAATTGCTCAACCGTAATTTGTTCACCCACCGTAGAATACTTATGCTCTTGAGAGAAGCCACTAGTGAAACCTATGACCCCTGGGTCTATTCTCATCATATCAGTCTCTATCACTTTATTTACTTGCTTTGTTTTTACTTTGCTTTTGCTTTTTACTTTGCATCTATCTATCAAAAACATACCAAAAATATTATTTATCATCTCTATCAGATCTCACTATCGTAAGTGACCGTGAATGGATTGACAACCCCTAATCGTGTTGGTTGCGAGTTGCTATCGTTTTTTGTAGGTACGAGGGACTTGTGTGTGGTTTCCTACTGGATTGATATCTTGGTTCTCAAAACTGAGGGAAATACTTACGCTACTTTGCTGCATCATCCTCTCCTCTTCGGGGAAATCTAACGCAGTGCTCAAGAGGTAGCATTGGTCACCAAAACATACATCAAGTGGCACGTGATATCCCATTGTCACCACAGATAAACACGGCAAGACATACATCAAGTGTTCTCAAATCAAAGACTCAATCCGATAAGATAACTTCAAAGGGAAACTCAATTCATCACAAAAGAGTAGAGGGGAGAAACATCATAAGATCCAACTATAATAGCAAAGCTCGCGATACATCAAGATCGTGCCATAGAGGGAACACGAGAGAGAACACGAGAGAGAGAGAGAGAGATCAAACACATAGCTATTGGTACATAACCTCAGCCCCGAGGGTGAACTACTCCCTCCTCGTCATGGAGAGCGCCGAGATGATGAAGATGGCCACCGGTGATGGACTCCCCCTCCGGCAGGGTGCCGAAACGGGCTCCCGAGAGGTTTTTGGTGGCTACAGAGACTTGCGGTGGTGGAACTCCCAATCTATCTTCTCTGTGGATGTTTTTAGGGTACGTGGGACTATATAGGCGAAAGAAGTCGGTAGGGGGGTGCTTGAGGGGCCCACGAGACAGAGGGGCGCGCCCTACAGGGGGCACCCTCCAATCTCGTGGCCTCCTCGAGGATCTTCTGACGTGAACTCCAAGTCCCCCGGATCATATTCTTCCAAAAAATCACGCTGCCGAAGGTTTCACTCCGTTTGGACTCTGTTTGATATTCCTTTTCCTCGAAATACTGAAACAGACAATAAAACAGCAATATGGGCTGGGCCTCCGGTTAATGGATTAGTCCCAAAAGTAATATAAAAGTGAATAATAAAGCCCAATATTGCCCAAAACAGTAGATAATATAGCATGGAGCAATCAAAAATTATAGATACGTTGGAGACGTATCAAGCATCCCCAAGCTTAATTCCTGCTCGTCCTCGACTAGGTAAATGATAAAAAAAGATAATTTTTGATGTGGAATGCTAGTTGGCATAATTTCATTGTAATTCTTCTTAATTGTGATATGAATATTCAGATCCGAAAGATTCAAGACAAAAGTTTAATATTGACATAAAAATAATAATACTTCAAGCATACTAACTAAGCAATCATGTCTTCTCAAAATAACATGGCCAAAGAAAGTTATCCCTACAAAATCATATAGTCTGGCTAAGCTCTATCTTCACCACACAAAGTATTTAAATCATGCACAACTCCGATGACAAGCCAAGCAATTGTTTCATACTTTTGACATTCTCAAAATTTTCAATCTTCAAGCAATACATGAGCGTTAGCCATGGATATATCACTATGGGTGGAATAGAAGGGTGGTTGTGGAGAAGACAAAAAGGGAGAAGATAATCTCACATAAACTAGGCGTATCAACGGGCTATGGAGATGCCCATTAATAGATATCAATGTGAGTGAGTAGGGATTGCCATGCAACGGATGCACTAGAGCTATAAATATATGAAAGCTCAACAAAAGAAACTAAGTGGGTATGCATCCAACTCGCTTGCTCACGAAGACCTAGGGCACTTTTGAGGAAGCCCATCATTGGAATATACAAGACAAGTTCTATAATGAAAAATTCCCACTAGTAAATGAAAGTGGCAACATACGAGACTCTCTATCATGAAGATCATGGTGCTACTTTGAAGCACAAGTGTGGTAAGAGGATAGTAGCATTGTCCCTTCTCTCTTTTTCTCTTATTTTTTTTATTTTTTTTATTTGGGCCTTTTCTCTTCTTTTCTTTTTCTTTTTTTTCATCTTTTTTTTTCGTCCGGAGTCTCATCCCGACTTGTGGGGGAATCATAGTCTCCATCATCCTTTCCTCACTGGGACAATGCTCTAAAAAATGATGATCATCACACTTTTATTTTCTTACAACTCAAAAATTACAACTCGATTCTTAAAACAAAATATGACTCTATATGAATGCCTCCGGCGGTGTACCGGGATGTGCAATTACTCATGAGTGAAATGTATGAAAGAATTATGAACGGTGGCTTTGCCACAAATACGATGCCAACTACATGATCATGCAAAGCAATATGACAATGATGGAGCGTGTCATAATAAATGGAACGGTGGAAAGTTGCATGGCAATATATCTCGGAATGGCTATGGAAATGCCATGATAGGTAGGTATTGTGGCTGTTTTGAGGAAGGTATATGGTGGGTGTATGATACCAGCGAAAGGTGCGCAGTATTAGAGAGGCTAGCAATGGTGGAAGGGTGAGAGTGCGTATAATCCATGGACTCAACATTAGTCATAAAGAACTCATATACTTATTGCAAAAATCTACAAGTTATCAAAGCAAAGTATTACGCGCATGCACCTAGGGGGATAGATTGGTAGGAAAAGACCATCGCCGTCCCGACCGCCACTCATAAGGAAGACAATCAATAAATAAATCATGCTCCGACTTCATCACATAACGGTTCACCATACGTGCATGCTACGGGAATCACAAAGTTTAACACAAGTATTTCTCAAATTCACAACTACTCAACTAGCATGACTCTAATATCACCATCTTCATATCTCAAAACAATTATCAAGCATCAAACTTTTCTTAGTATTCAACACACTCATAAGGAAGTTTTTACTATTTTTGGATACCTAGCATATTAAGATTATTTAAGCAAATTACCATTCTATTTAAGACTCTCAAAATAATATAAGTGAAGCATGAGAGTTCATCTATTTCTTCAAAAATAAAACCACTACCGTGCTCTAAAAGATATAAGTGAAGTACTAGAGCAAATGACAAACTACTCCGAAAGATATAAGTGAAAATCAATGAGTAGTCGAATAATTATACAACTATGTGAAGACTCTCCCATTTAATAATTTCAGATCTTGATATTTTATTCAAACAGCAAGCAAAGCTAAAGAAAATGACATGACGCTCCAAGCAAAACACATATCATGTGGCGAATAAAAATATAGCTCCAAGTAAAGTTACCGATGAACGAAGATGAAAGAGGGGATGCCTTCTGGGGCATCCCCAAGCTTAGGCTCTTGGTTATCCTTGAATATTACCTTGGGGTGCCTTGGTCATCCCCAAGCTTAGGCTCTTGCCACTCCTTATTCCATAGTCCATCGAATCTTTACCCAAAACTTGAAAACTTCACAACACAAAACTTAACAGAAAACTCGTGAGCTCCGTTAGCGAAAGAAAAGAAAACACCACTTCAAGGTACTATAATGAACTCATTCTTTATTTATATTTGTGTTAAACCTACTGTATTCCAACTTATCTATGGTTTATAAACTATTTTGCTAGCCATAGATTCATCAAAATAAGCAAACAACACAATGAAAACAGAATCTGTCAAAAACAGAACAGTCTGTAGTAATCTGTAACTAACGCAAGCTTATGGAACTCCAAAAATTCTAAAATAAATTGGTGGACCTGATTAATTTGTCTAGTAATCATCTGCAAATAAGAATCAACTAAATAGCACTCTCCAGTAAAAATTTGAAGCTAATCTCGTGAGCGCTAAAGTTTCTATTTTTTACAGCATGATCATAAAGACTTCACCCAAGTCTTCCCAAAGGTTCTACTTGGCACAAACACCAATTAAAACAAGAAAACACATCTAAACAGAAGCTAGATGGATTATTTATTACTAAATAGAACCAAAAAACAATAAACTAAAATAAAATTGGGTTGCCTCCCAACAAGCGCTATCGTTTAACGCCCCTAGCTAGGCATGATGATTTCAATGATGCTCACATAAAAGATAAGAATTGAAACATAAAGAGAGCATCATGAAAAATATGACTAGCACATTTAAGTCTAACACACTTACTATGCATAGGGATTTTGTGAGCAAACAACTTATGGTAACAATAATCAACAAGCATAGGAAGACAAAACAAGCATAACTTCAAAAATTTAAGCACATAGAGAGGAAACTTGACATTATTGCAATTCCTACAAGCATAAGTTCCTCCCTCATAATAATTTTCAGTAGCATCATGCATGAATTCAACAATATAACCAGCACCTAAAGCATTCTTTTCATGATCTACAAGCATAGAAAATTTACTACTCTCCACATAAGCAAAATTCTTCTTATTCTGAATAGTGGGAGTATCATAAGAGACTTGAACACTAAAAATTGTTTCCACATTAAAAGAGTAATGTTCAGAGAAAGGGTAATCATAATCATGAAAAGATTTGTAAATATAATCATCACTACTTTTTATAGCATAAGTTTCATCACAATAATCATCATAAGTAGCAACTTCGTTCTCATCATAATCGATTGAAACCTCTCCCAAGATAGTGGAATCACTAAATAAAGTTGACACTCTTCCAAATCCACCTTCATATTCATCACAATAAAATTCAACATCCTCCAAAATAGTGGGATCACTACTTCCTAAAGTTGACACTCTTCCGAACCTCATCAATATAATCATCATAGGTAGGATGCATGCTATCATCATAACAACTTTGCATATCAAAACTTGGGGTGCTAAAAATATCATCTTCATTAAGCATAGCATCCCCAAGATTGGGAAAAACATTAATTTCAGCAAATATATTCTCAAATATTTCATCCTCATCAAACATAGCTTCCCCAAGCTTGGGCTCTTTCATATCATAAGCATAATCACTCTCATCATTAAAAATATGGATAGCACCAATAGTAAAGAAATTATCATCATCACAATGAGTAGTAGGGGCAACATCATTTTAGAGGGATACCTTTCTACCTTTGTTGCTCCTTCTTTTCTTTTTCTTCTTCACATTATGCGTAGGTTCAACCTTCCTCTTTGAGCTCCTTATTGATGAGATTGGTTGAATAGAAAGCTCCTCCTCGTTACCTGATTCATCATAAGAAATAATAGGAGGAGATTGGGAAGTCTCTTCCCTTTCTTTAGTATTCTCATGATCTTCCATTTGCTCTCTTTTCTTTAGGTAATTGGCAATATAAGGATTTTCAATGCAATTCTCCGCACAAAACATATAAATCTTTTCTAGATCAATATCAAGAAAATGCTTAAGATTAAATTCTGGAATAGGCTTAGTTAAACGTTTCAACTCTTCACAACCCAAAGCAATCTAAGTTCATTGCAATGAGAAAGGGAGATCAAATCATCACAATTTTTGGACACGATCCGATCATGAAACAATTTGCATTGGAGATGTAAATGATCTTGTTTATTGCAAAATTCACAACGGAAAGATATCTTAAATTCTCCGCACTCTTATCTAGCCTTTCTTGCAACTTCTTAGTTTCTAAATACTTATGCCTCTTGCAATATATATCTTCTTTATTTGGTGTGTTA
This sequence comes from Aegilops bicornis, assembly GCA_021605145.1. Classification (NCBI taxonomy): domain Eukaryota; kingdom Viridiplantae; phylum Streptophyta; class Magnoliopsida; order Poales; family Poaceae; genus Aegilops; species Aegilops bicornis. The sequence goes on from CM038675.1 coordinate 114,226,018, forward strand.
ATGCAAACATGCACTCCACAAAAGTTGACATGCTTATGAGAGATATTTTCATCATGACTAGAGCAATCATCATTAGTATTATGGATATTCAAGGAGTTTATACTAACAACATTGCAATCATGCTCATCATTCAAAGATTTAGTACCAAGCATCTTAAAGCATTCTTCTTCTAGCACTTGAGCACAATTTTCCTTTCCATCATACTCACGAAAGATATTAAAAAGACGAAGCGTATGAGACAAACTCAATTCCATTTTTTTTGGTAATTTTCTTTTATAAACTAAACTAGTGATAAAACAAGAAACAAAAAGATTCGATTGCAAGATCTAAAGATATACCTTCAAGCACTCGCCTCCCCGACAACGGCGCCAGAAAAGAGCTTGATGTCTAGTACACAACCTTCTTCTTGTAGACGTTGTTGGGCCTGCAAGTGCACATGTTTGTAGGACAGTAGCAAATTTCCCTCAAGTGGATGACCTAAGGTTTATCAATCCGTAGGAGGCGTAGGATCAAGATGGTCTCTCTCAAGCAACCCTGCAACCAAATAACAAAGAGTCTCTTGTGTCCCCAACACACCCAATACAATGGTAAATTGTATAGGTGCACTAGTTCGGCGAAGAGATGGTGATACAAGTGCAATATGGATGGTAGAAAAAGGTATTTGTAATCTGAAAATATAAAAACAGCAAGGTAACAAGTGATAAAAGTGAGCGTAAACGGTATTGTAATGCTAGGAAACAAGGCCTAGGGTTCATACTTTCACTAGTGCAAGTTCTCACCACAATAATAACATTGATAGATCATATAACAATCCCTCAACATGCAACAAAGAGTCACTCCAAAGCCACTAATAGCGGAGAACAAATGTAGAGATTATGGTAGGGTACGGAACCACCTCAAAGTTATTCTTTCGGATTGATCTATTAAAGAGTTCATACTAGAATAACACCTTAAGACACAAATCAACCAAAACCCTAATGTCACCTAGATACTCCATTGTCACCTCAAGTATCCGTGGGCATGATTATACGATATGCATCACACAATCTCAGATTCATCCAACCAACACAAAGTACTTCAAAGAGTGCCCCAAAGTTTCTACCGGAGAGTCAAGAACGTGTGCCAACCCCTATGTGTAGGTTCACGGGCGGAACCCGCAAGTTGGTCACCAAAACATACATCAAGTGGCACGTGATATCCCACTGTAACCACAGATAAACACGGCAAGACATACATCAAGTGTTCTCAAATCAAAGACTCAATCTGATAAGATAACTTCAAAGGGGAAACTCAATTCATCACAAAAGAGTAGAGGGGGAGAAACATCATAAGATCCAACTATAATAGCAAAGCTCGCGATACATCAAGATCGTGCCATAGAGGGAAGACGAGAGAGAACACGAGAGAGAGAGAGAGAGAGATCAAACACATAGCTACTGGTACATATCCTCAGCCCCGAGGGTGAACTACTCCCTCCTCGTCATGGAGACCGCCGAGATGATGAAGATGGCCACCGGTGATGGATTCCCCCTCCGGCAGGGTGCCGGAACGGGCTCCCGAGAGATTTTTGGTGGCTACAGAGACTTGCGGCGGCGGAACTCCCGATCTATCTTCTCCGTGGATCTTTTTAGGGTACGTGGGACTATATAGGCGAAAGAAGTCGGTCGGGAGGTTCTCATGGGGCCCACGAGATAGGGGGCGCGCCCTACAGGGGGGGCGCCCTCCTATCTCGTGGCCTCCTCGAGGATCTTCTGGCGTGAACTCCAAGTCTCCCGGATCATATTCTTCCAAAAAATCACGCTGCCGAAGGTTTTATTCCGTTTGGACTCCGTTTGATATTCCTTTTCCTCGAGATACTGAAACAGACAATAAAACAGCAATATGGGCTGGGCCTCCGGTTAATAGGTTAGTCCCAAAAGTAATATAAAAGTGAATAATAAAGCCCAATATTGGCCAAAACAGTAGATAATATAGCATGGAGCAATCAAAAATTATAGATACGTTGGAGACGTATCAGCACACAAAGTGTTCCTCCTGTAAACGGGAGTTGCATAATCTCATAGTCATAGGAACATGTATATGTCATGAAGAAAGCAATAGCAACATACTAAACGATCGAGTGCTAAGCTAACGGATTGGGTCAAGTCAATCACATCATTCTCCTAATGATGTGATCCCATTAATCAAATGACAACTCTTTGTCCATGGCTAGGAAACATAACCATCTTTAATTAACGAGCAAGTCAAGTAGAGGCATACTAGTGACACTCTGTTTGTCTATGTATTCACACATGTATTATGTTTCCGGCCAATACAATTCTAGCATGAATAATAAACATTTATCATGATATAAGGAAATGAATAATAACTTTATTATTGCCTCTAGGGCATATTTCCTTCACCCCGAACCCTGCGCAAGCGGGAGCGACATGCATCAGGCAACCCTTTTTTGTTGTGAGTTATGTTTCCATGTTGACTTTGTTCAGATAATCTGCTTGCAAGCCTTTCATGAAACAACGCCTCCTCCAAGTGTAAACACACATCCACTTATGGCCTTGATCTCACCAGATCCAATTAGCATCCCTATACCCTTCAACTACTGTCGGGTATCGGGTGTAGTGAAGTCCATGACTCATAGTACCTTTCAGATAAATAGCTCCTTCAAGTGCATGTTGTACATCTCCCAAATTGGAAACAAACCAGCTCACTTTTGCTCATAGAAAACGCGATGTCAGACCTCGTAGCACAAGCTAGGTACATAAGTGAGCCAATCACTTAAGAGTATCTCAGTTGATCATATGGCGCAAGAGAAGATTTACAATTAAATATAGCCAAACAATCTCAGAATCTTCTCAACATAGAGAAATTGTAGAAGTGTAATCACACTCTCATTATCTCTCGGCATTTGATGTTCAAGAAAACTCACCAACACCAAGATCTTCATCTCAAAATTATGAGATAGAAAATTCTTAATCTCCTCGATGACTTCGAGGTTTTTTCAAAATATCAGTATGTCATCGACATACAGGCACAAATAACTCCTTTACTCCACCATCGCGATAGTATACATATTTGCCAGCTCCATTAACAACAAAGCCAAAACATGTTAAAGTTTTTTATCAAACTTCTCATGCCCTTCCTTAGGTTCATGTTTCAGGTCATACAAACATTTCAATGACTTGCACACATTTCCATCCTGACCATCTACTACAAAGCCATCAGGTTGTTGCATGTAGATTTCCTCATCTAGCTCTTCGTCCAGGAAAAACTTCTTGATGTCCATATGATGAAAAATAAGACCATGTAAGGAAGCCGAGATGGTAAAACTCAAATGGTGGCCAATGGTTCTGATGGGCAACGGTTCAAGTGCTTCTGTTCGTGGTATTGGCACGGTCGATCTGAAGTTTACTTCGGGGAAGATTGTGCGGCTGAAGAACGTGCATTATGTCCCCTCCGTCAATAAAAATCTTGTTAGCGGATCTCTTACGTAGAGATGGCTACAAGCTTGTCTTTGAGTTGAATAAATTTGTAATATCCAAGTATGGAACCTTTGTTGGTAAAGGCTATGAGTCAGGAGGCCTGCTTCGTTTATCCTTATCATACGTTTGCAATAAAGTTGTTAATCATATTTGCAACAATAGTGAATCAAATGTGTGGCATTCACGTCTTTGTCATGTTAACTTTGGTTGCATGTCGTGACTAGCCAAATTGAACTTAATCCCTAGTTTCACCACTATCAAGGGGATCTGAGTGTCAAGTTTGTGTGCAAGCTAAGCAACCTCGTAAGTCTCACACGACTGCGGAAACGAGAAATCTTGCACCACTAGAACTCATACATTCGGATCTATGTGAAATGAATGGTGTTTTGACAAAAGGTGGAAAGAAATATTTCATGATGTTAATTGACGACTCCACTAGATATTGCCATGTTTATCTTCTGAAATCTAAGGATGAGGATTTGGAATTTTTCAAGATCTATAAAGCTGTAGTGGAAAACCAACGTGATCGGAAAATCAAGAGGCTTAGGTCCAGCCGTGGTGGAGAGTATTTTTCCAATGAATTTGATGCTTTTTGTGCGGAACATGGTATAATCCATGAGAGGACGCCTCCCTATTCACCTCAGTCAAATGGGGTGGCCGAAAGAAAAAACCGTACTCTAACAGATTTGGTTAACGCCATGTTAGACACATCGGGTCTCTCCAAGGCATGGTGGGGGGAGGCAATATTGACTGCATGTCATGTCCTAAACCTAGTTCCCACAAAGAATAAAGAGATAAATCCATTCGAGGAATGGGAGAAGAAAAGATTAAAACTATCTTATCTACGAACCTGGGGTTGTTTGGCGCAAGCTTGGACCAAAGACCATGGATTGTGTTTTCCTGGGATATGCTTTTCATAGCATTGGTTATAGATTCTTGGTTGTAAAATCAGAGGTACCTGGCATGCGTGTCGGTACGACCATGGAGTCGAATGATGCGACTTTCTTTTAAGATATCTTTCCAATGAAGGATATGGCTACCTTATCTAATCAGGAGATGCCTAGTTCATCGAATCAGGAACCAGTTACAATTACCGAACCTGCCATTTCGATGGAACACTTTGAAAATCCCGTGGAGGAGAGCAATAAAGTTCCTACTAGGAGCAAGAGACTGAGGACTGCAAAGTCCTTCGGTGATGATTTTCTTGTGTATCTCATAGATGACACTCCCAGTTCTATTTCATAGGCCTATGCATCTGAAGATGCCGACTCTTTGGAAGGAAGCAGTTAAATGGCGAGATGGATTCCATCTTGGCGAATGAAACTTGGGAGATAACTGATCGTCCTTATGGGTGCAAACCTATAGGATGCAAATGGGTATTCAAGAAGAAGCTTAGGCCCGATGGTACTATTGAAAAGTACAAGTCTCGGCTCGTGGCTAAGGGTTATACCCAAAAGGAAGGGGAAGACTTCTTTGATACTTACTCACCTGTGGCTCAACTGACCACTATTCGAGTTCTGCTTTCACTAGCTGCCTCACATGGTCTTCTCGTTCATCAAATGGATGTTAAGACTGCTTTCCTAAATGGAGAGTTAGACGAGGAAATTTATATGGAACAATCAGATGGGTTTGTACTAGATGGTAAGGAAGGAAAAGTGTGCAAGTTGCTGAAGTCTTTGTATGGACTCAAGCTGGCACCCAAAAAATGGCATGAGAAGTTTGAAAGAACTTTAATAGTTGCAGGCTTTGTTGTAAACGAAGCTGACAAATGTGTGTACTATCGCCATGGTGGGGGCGAGGGAGTTATCCTTTGCTTGTATGTTGATGACATACTGATTTTCGGAACAAATCTGAATGTTATTAAGGAGGTCAAGGATTTCCTATCTCGCTGCTTTGAGATGAAGGATTTAGGAGTGGCTGATGTCATTTTGAACATCAAGTTGTTGAGAGACGATGATGGTGGGATTACATTGCTTCAATGTCACTATGTGGAAAAGATCTTGAGTTGCTTTGGCTATAGTGACGGCAAGCCCTCTCCAACACCACATGATGCGAGTGTGTTACTTCGAAAGAATTGAAGAATTGCTAGAGATCAATTGAAATATTCTCAGATTATTGGCTTGCTTATGTACTTAGCCAGTGCTACAAGACCTGACATCTCTTTCACTGTTAGCAAACTGAGTCGGGTTGTCTCAAAACCAGGAGATGTGCATTGGAAAGCTCTAGAGAGAGTTTTGCGTTATTTGAAAGGCACTGCGAATTATGGAATTCACTATACCAGGCACCCAAAGGTGCTTGAAGGGTATAGTGACTCAAACTGGATCTCAGATGCTGATGAGATAAAGGCCACGAGCGGATATGTATTCACTCATGGAGGCGTGTCACTGTCTCTTGGAAGTCTTGCAAGCAGACCTTCTTAACGAGGTCAACAATGGAAGCAGAACTCACAACACTAGATACAGCTACGGTCGAAGCAGATTAGCTTCGTCGTCTCTTGAATGACTTGCCGGTTGTTGAGAAACCTGTACCGGGTATCCTTATGCACTGCGACAATCAAATTGTAATCACAAAAATGAGCAGCTCAAAGGATAACATGAAGTCATCAAGACACGTTCAGAGAAGGTTAAAGTCTGTCAGGAAAATGAGAAACTCCGGAGTTATTGCATTGGATTATATCCAACCGTCTAAAAATCTGGCAGATCCTTTCACTAAGGTTCTATATATCACGTAATGTGATAGATAATGCATCGAGGGAGATGGGTATGAGACCCACAATATGAGTTGTTCACAGTGGTAACCTAGTCTATGTGATCGGATATCCCGTGAATTAGATGTGGAAGACAAGCTGTTGGTCAACTGAGGGGAGCGTATCCTTACTATTAACAATACCAGTCCATTTGATGCAATACTCTCCTAATCTGCATGGTAGGTTGATGTATATCTTAATGTGTTCTAAGTGGCTCATTGAAGCAGAGATGCCATCCTGCATAACATCTTTTGAAGAACGAACCTATATGAGTCTGATTTTTAAACATCGCAATCTATGAGAGTAGGGTTCTCTCTAGTAAACTCATGAAAGGTCTCGGAGTATGACGCGTAAGCTCCACCCGCGGGGAAGTCCCAAGGTAGCCACGTATCGGTCAAGGCTTTATGTGAAGCTAGATTCGCAGAAAACTTGCAGTTCAAGGCCCAGTCCATTGTTCAAGTTGCTTACTAGTGTAGCATAGAGTTCTAGTTGGAAGTTCAACTTAACAGTCTCCACTGCAGTACCAGTATATAAAACAATGTTTTGGAACCAAAGGCAAATTTTGTGTGCCTCTGGGATCTGGTGGGGAATTGCTGGAATTTTGTCTATTGTGGGCCTAACCCAATAGCAGTTTCAGAAATTCCTAATAAATCCTAGAGGCCCACGCAGCCCATTCGTGCAAGGCAAGAGGTGGAACTAAAGTTTAGTCCCACATTGCTAGTTTAGAGGTGTTGGACCTCTTTATAAGGGAGGCTCTTTCTCCACATGTATGAGGATGAGAACAAGAGAGACATCCACGCGTGCTCCTCCTCCGCCGCCCGCCTCGCAACGCCACACCACGCCTCGTCACGACGCGCCGCGCCGCGGGTTGCGGGTTGCGGGTTGTAGTGGAGATTGAATACGAACGGTGCACCTCTTCGCCTGCTGCCTGTTCGTTTCGTCTCCCTCGTTCCCTTCAGTTCCTGGCGCATCCTCTCGCCTCCTTCTCTTGCGCCTATAAAAGAGAGGTCGCTCCTCTCAGAGAGACGCACCAAAAGACCCTCTTCCACTCGCCACAAAGTTCCTGAGCACTGCGCTGCTGCTACGATCTTCCCCATCCCGGCTTGCGGCGTGCACCGCTGGTCGAGACAGTAGGCCTCCGAAACTCCACCTCTTTGAGTCCTGTACGGGAGAAGGGTGATAAGGTTTTGGGAGGCGCTCAGCGACCATCGACTTCTTCGTCACGCCTGCAGACTCCGACGACTACTTCCCCGACGACGACTTCTTCCCCGACGTCGACAACCTCCTCGATGACATGGCTGGCGAGGACACCGACCCCAAGTCCAGCGCTTCTGTTGCTGCTGTCCCATACGTGTTCTTCCTCTTTCTATTAGAGGCCCTGCTACAGTTTCTTGTTCCAGTATTTGCCCTAGATATGTTAGACTCTGTTTCATATATGCAACTTGCTATACTGTCTGCTCTAGATGTGTTTAGTTACAGTTCATATATGAAGAGGCTGTTTACCTTTTCTTTGTCAAATTGCATGACTTGTTTTACCACTGCTATACTAGTCATGCTTTATCTAGTATTTCTGTTAATAAAATCATTCGGTAAATTGCTCATATTTCCAACAGGTGGGTAAGGTCCTCCACTCACGATACAATACATCTTATACACTTTGATGCGCATTAAACTACTTTTTAAGCATGGTACGCCAAATTTATTTTTAGCAAAGCATGAAACAAGCGGGTTTTTTCTTGAGTGCAGAAACACATGAGTTTCTTTTAGAAACATAGCAATATTAAACTTAAGAGAATAGAACCATCCAATGGTGCTTCAACAAGCTCGATGCTCCAATTTGTTGGCCTACAGACCACAAGATACCTGTACATCAGCTACCTACTGGATAACTTTTGTCAGCATAATAGGGAAGGCCCTAGTATGGTAATCTTTTTATGGAAACTAGCAGGGCCACCCGCGCATTTGCGCGGCTAGACTATTGTAGTTATTCCTTTTATCATTTCAATTATATGTGGTACTTAAATTATAGTATATTTCATGTTGCGTCAACAAAATGGATTGGCTTATGGATTATGCTAGAATTTTAAGTTCAATATTTTCAATGCTTAGTGGACTTCTTCCACATTTGAGATGCAAGAATCATTTTAATATGAGTAACGTTCCATGTAGTTCAATTAATTAAATAATCATTGGTTCTTATACAATTTCTTTCGCTTAGTGGACACCTTTTTTGTTGAAATAGTTGTTTACGTATTTATTTGTATTACATAAATAATTATCACACCAAATCTATATCATCACAACAAAAAGTGGTTAATTTGTTCTTATGATTTTTTTGCTAACGATCCAAAGTCGGAGGAGTATGCTCATCATCTTAGTGTAACTTTCTCCTATTTTTCTCTATTGACCCGATGCACCATATGATTTTTGTCTTGCCATAGAAAATTTAGTATTCACAAAACATCTCATGTGTTTCTTAGTCTTTTTCGCTCCTCTCTTGGATCATTAGACATTTGACGCCGTCTAGGTCAAGTTCCTTCAATTGAAAGTAATTTCATTGAAATTTTAAAAAAAATGATTGCATTTGTTTCTCTTTTTTTTGTGATTGCATTTGTTTCTCAATCATTGCCTCAAACCAACAACTCAAAAATTTCCAAGAACGTAATTTTGTTTCCAACCCAAACTCTTTTAGGTGGATGTAGGTTCCATTTGAGGTTGAGTGAGCTATATATATTGACTACATGATAAATTTTGCTACACTTGGCTATGTCTAACGATGTTAATAGGACCGACCTATGTGGGAAGGAAATAATTTGCGTGTTTTCCATTTAGCGAGTTCTTTTATTTACCGTGTTCTTCTCATTCCAACTTGTGTTCTCTCTTCGAACTGAAATCATTGGTTAATTTTGGCATTATTATTGTGAATTTGCCCACAAATTTGGATATTCCTATTTACTTTCTTAGAAAAATGGAATCTTGTGGCTTGATTAAATATGATATCATGAATAGGCATTATATATAAGTACATTTAATATACTAACATATGTGTTTATTAGTGAAACACTTTGGTAGTTGCAATATAATGTGTAAGTATGAACTTTTGTTTGTCTGTTTTGATGCCAACGTTCGTCGCATGTCAGTTTCGTTGTTGGTTTCTCATGTCCATGAAGAAAGCATGCAGTTATTTACTTGGGCCGAAGATAATACATACTTATATAGCTGAATCCCAAGTTCAAGTTGTTCGTCTATTTATTTTCTTCTTAGTTTTTGCAAAAGACAATTGGAACTGTTTGGATATTCCTATTTACTTTCTTAGAAAAATGGAATCTTGTGGCTTGATTAAATATGATATCATGAATAGGCATTATATATAAGTACATTTAATATACTAACAAATGTGTTTATTAGTGAAACACTTTGGTAGTTGCAATATAATGTGTAAGTACGAAATTTTGTTTGTCTGTTTTGATGCCAACGTTCGCTCGCATGTCAGTTTCGGTTGTTGGTTTCTCATGTCCATGAAGAAAGCATGCAGTTATTTACTTGGGCCGAAGATAATACATACTTATATAGCCGAATCCCAAGTTCAAGTTGTTCGTCTATTTATTTTCTTCTTAGTTTTTGCAAAAGAAAATTGGAACTGTTGTATGCTCGATAAGATCATTAGGAAAGGCTCTTAATAAAACAACTATAAGGGTAGTTCAAAATTATTTACGTGTTCTTGTAAAATCATGCGTATTTTGATTTGGTCGTTTTTTTTTTGCTCCATGATATTTAGCTTAACCATGAGCTTAACTTTGGAGAGCACAAAAATCTACCCTTACAGAAAGAGCCTAAGAGAAAAATTGGTAAATTTAAATGCATTGATAGATTTGACACACCTTGCTGATTAGCACCGACAATGTGTCACAGTGATCTACTCCAGCCTGATCCAAAGGGTTGCAGCGTGCTCAAAAAGCTGGACCGACAATGATGCTCCGTGGTATTTTATACAATGTTAGGCAGGCTAGTGATCATATCATTGTAGTGTTGTCTTCGTCGCGTGCACACGGTTTAGTATAACCTGGAAGGTGCCAGCTGATATGAGTTTATATGTGAAACTTAATACTTTGAACTGAGATGTATTGGATTTTGTGACAAATATGATGGGTCGCTGCTCTTTTGCCTTCCATCGCCGCCGGCGTTAAGCATCAAGAATTCATAACAACGATCTCTCCGATTAAGTTGGCCAGCAGTGTCATACTTTGCCCTCAATCCCGATAGCTATGGTCTCCATGGGAACCGATGCATCATCTTCGAAGCCTACGTATGTTCCTAGCCAATATTTTTGTTTTCCTTCTTAAACTTCCTAATCAGATTAAGAAACTGTCAAGCTGAAGATTAAGAAACTGTCTACATGGTTATTGTTGTACGTTCTATTTTTATAATAATTTTTTGCAAATTTTATAAGATTGTAGACACCTTAATTTTTTAATTATCTATATTTCCATGTTACAAATGTTTTCTAATACTAAAAAAGTGATTTAAATTTATTCATTGTGGGTTTTTCATATATCAGCCTTTTTTTGCTTTTACTGTAGCAACATTCTATACATTTTCCCGTAAAAAAACATTGTATAACTTTTTTAAAATACAAAACGCTTGTACATGATTTCCTACGTCATGCAAAATAAAATACTATTAATTAGATAACGGCAGGCGATGTCATCGTTTGCACATGGATGCCAATACAAAACGGATTGCACCACGCTGCCGATGGTGCCTAATGCCTATGAACATGTGCTAATCAGACTGCTCCTTTTTTTTTCCCTCTCAACTTGTTCGGCTCTGTTCCACACGTATACTTATTTGGACGTGACACATTGCACTATTTGTATATGTAACATATTTAGTCCGGACTCCAGTTTTTTTTCCTTTTTTCATCGTGTTTTGATTGTCTGGCCGATTCCAATACACGTATAGTATTGAGTTCGGACTCCAGCTTTACTTTTTTCCATCGTGTTTTGCTTGTCCGGCCGATTCCAATACCGTGAGAGGCTGCCTATTTTTTTTACTTCTTTGTTGCAAATCACAGCCGTTCTTTTAAACTCTTTTTCAATTGTTAGATCTAAGCCGTTAGTTTTCTATCGTTTTTTTGCTTGTCCGGCCGATTCCAATACTGTGAGAGGCTGCCTATTTTTTTTACTTCTTTGTTGCAAATCACAGCCGTTCTTTTAAACTCTTTTTCAATTGTTAGATCTAAGCCGTTAGTTTTCTATCGTTTTAATAATAGAAGATAGATAGATAGATAGATAATAGAAGATAGATGCACAAAGGGATAGGGACAAATTATAGGTGATCTAGCTAAGACGGCAAGTCCTTCGTCCCGATCAAGGACAAATGCTTTTTGAAATTAAGAGACATATATAGATCCATGTCTCTAATCTGATTATCAAAATGACTTTGCTCATGTCCCTCATATTCTCCAACAACGAGGACATGATGGATATCTTGCAACTACAAGAATTCGTTAATCGTAACCCTCTAGAAGTCCCTTGCTAAGACGCTCGATAATGAAACAACATTCTTAGAGAACGGTCCAATTCACTTTATAGATTGAACTAATCAAATTACACTTAATTGAAATTACGTAAAAAAACATAAGCATTCGTAGAAGACATAGCCTCTAGTCCCTACTCTTAATTTTTGCCTCGACCTTCCTCTATGCATTTGATAGAGTAGAAGATCAAATATGTACATGTTTGACTAACTTGAAATGTTTCCAAGGGTTTTCAAAAGTCAGCCACCACAAAAGGTGAAGATCTAAATGCTAGGAAGCTCGCTTTGCAAGGTAAGCCACCAAAATGCTCCTTCATCATTGAGCTAGGAGAAAGAAGGTTAATTCCACTAAATGATCGAAGATGACATTAGACACCAGTTTAAACTTGGCGGAACCAATGGTGTCATTGCCACTACGACAAGCATCACTGACCATTCATCGAACATAAGTCATTAGTCTAAAACATCACTGGCTCTGCATCATCAATCACCACAACGCCATGACAGGTTGTGTTGGCCACTTGAACAGCAACATTTGACATTGAGAACACATACTCTACATGTTTTTTTTTAGCGAACAGAGCAAGAAGCTTTGTGTTTTGTTTTTTGAGACAAAGAAAGCGTTGCGTTGTGGTTGTGGACGATTGGACGTGCCGATCGTATTTCCTAGGCCAGGGCCCAATAGCCCATCTAGTGCGGAAAGCGGAGCACGGCGACGGCGTCAGGCCACGGCCACTTGAAATACTCCGCCTTGGCGCCCGACGTAACCGTCGCAACCAACAGCTTTCGCCTCCCCTCGCCGGAGCTCCAAGAAACCAAGAACCCATCATCCCCATCTCTCCACCGAGCAGCACCCAACGCCTCTGCTCTCCGGCGCTCCAGCGCCGGCGAGCCATGGACCGGTTTCAGGACGGTGAGCACGTGCGGCTGCGGAGCCGCGTGCACGGCACATACCTGCACGCCGACGAGGACGGCCATGGCGTCTCCCTCCCCAGGCGCGGCGCGTCCATGAACGCGGTATGGTCCGTGCACATCTACCACCGCGACGGCCCGCAGCTGCTCCTCCACAGCGCCGCCTACGGCCGCTACCTCGCCGCCACGCACGCGCGGGCGCCGCCCGGCCACCGCGGCTTCCGCGCTGTGCAGTGCGACTACGACCGTCGGCACATGGAGGCCATCAGGTGGCATGCCGTTTGGGCCGACTCCGAGAACTACGTCGTGCTCCGCGACGTCGCCGGCCGCTGCCTCCGCGCCAACAAGAGGTACCTCAGCCGGAACAATGGCGTCAGCGTCGACGGCATCGACGACATCAACAACGTCAGCACGATGATGCACTTGCACTGGTTCGTGGAGCTCATCCCCGCCAGGGATGGCTTGCCTCCCCTTCCACGCCCGATTTGGGTGAGTCCGCTTCTTGATTCTTCCCCAATTTGCGCGAATTCTTGATCGCAAATCATGTTAATTTCATTCACCTGGGAGCAATTCTTTGGCATCTCCAATTCTTGATCGCATTCTCGAGTTCTTTGATCTGACGATGGTTCTTTTGGGACTCAACTGCAGCATCCGTTTCCCGGAATAGTCACCGCCGTGCTGCCGTCGCGGATGATCCTGTACGTGCGGGAGGGCGCCGACGGGAGCCGCATCACCCGTGGCTCATTCAAGTTCAGGGGGAGATCCGTGTTCTGCCTGAGGAAGAAGCTGGTCCGCCGGCTGCGTGCCATCATGGACGTCTCCAAACTCGTCGTGTGCGTCGAAGCGGGTGCTTTCGGGCGGCTTACCCCACTCGTCGTCGACCTGCCCCGCAGCCGCCACAACCTACACATCGTCGTCATCGAGGCCGGGACGCCAGGTGAGAGGCCTTCTCCATGTTCCCAACTTCTTACCTGTCTTCGGTACTGTCTGCTTGTACTGAAATTGTTACAGTCTGAAAAACAGTTTCCTGAAACTGCTGCTAATCTGCTTCAGTTAGAACTGTTGCAGTATTTACATTGTGGTCCGAAGCTTGAGTTAGGACTGCTGCTAATCTGCTTCAGCTATGTAGTCTGAAGCTTAGTTTCATATTTACACTCTTGGAACCTGAAAACCAATTGTAATTCAGAAAGAAAATAGTTTACTGAAACTGCTGCTAATCCAGTTCAGTAGAACTGTTGTATTTGCATTGTGGCTGTTGGACTAATCTGCCTGTGTAGTCTGAAGCTTTGTTTGTTGTTACATATTGACACTCTTGGGACTTGTAAAGCCAAATCAGTTGAGCTTCACATAGATAGAAGATACTGATACCTATATGGTTTAGCCAATTGTAATTCAGAAAGAAAATTCAGGCTGTATCCCACAAAACACTACATGGAAATTAATTAGTTTCTGCATGCACATTACATTGCTTTCAGGTTATTCTTACATGATTATGCCTAACCTTTACCTCCTCACTGTTCCTTGAATCTGTTTTAGCAATATAAGATCTATTAGATCTTGTCACTTGAACCTGTTTTAGCAATATAAGATTTATTGTGACATCCTCACTGTTTCTTCTAAATTCTGTTCAGCCCACGCGGAGTTGCGGTGCCCGGATGTCGATGCAGTGTAGAGAAAGACCAGAGCAGGACTCCTGACGGTAGCTTCACAGTTCACTTCTTCAGAGTGTCGCCGCCTCGGTCACGACAGCATGTGAATGCAGAACTTTTTGCACTTAGACACGGGTTCAGGAAAGCCCAGCAGTTCCTGTGTTCCTGCTAGCTAGCTAAACTTGGTTTGTTCTCCTGACAGTAGAAAACACAGTTGCGTATTCAGAAACTGTTTGGTGCGGTGACGTTATTCTGTAATGTTTGCGCTCTTATTCTGGCCACCACTTCAACTTTGCCAGCTGCGTTTCTCTTACATATATGAAGCATGGTACACATATTATGAGTTGAGCACTTCAGTTTAGCTGTGCCGCTTAAAGTTTCAGTACTATAGCAGAAAATGAGTTTCTGTTTTGACTGAGAACTCTCAACTTGCTGCATTTTCCTGTGCATCGGCAGTATTTTAGATCTCAAGCAGTCCCAAGGCTGACAATAGTTTGCAGTACAGTAGCGAATATTTTAAGAAGTGCTTATGGTTTTTTTTAAATATCCGTGTAATTCGGCAAGTGATCACACATTAAAAAAATATTCGTATAATTTAAGAAACGCTCATTCATTTTTTAAATAATGTTCACGTAGTTGTAAAAAAAGATGTTGTGCAATTTTAAAGTGTTCAAGTATTTATAAGAAACCATCTAACTAAAGAAGGTTCAGGCGTTTTACGTTCTTGTAGTTTTCTAAAAGCGTCCACGACTTTAAAAAAAAATCCCCATAGCTTTAGAAAAGCTTTCACACATTTCAAGAGAACATGATTGTATTTTAAAAGGAAAACTCTTTTTTTTTGCACCGTGGTAGTCCCCATTATTGGATAAGGTCTGCACAACCTGGAGAGTCACTGCAGTTGGTCTTGGGATTGCAGTCACCATTGTTTTTGTTGTGTTTTGTGTGTGTGCGCGCACGCGCAATCAAGAAGCGGGTGAAGACTATTTATACTCATAAAACATGTAACATCAAAGGGACAATTGATCTTCTCCCGTGTTGACAAAGTGCGTGTGTCATCAAGAATCACAATGTATGTTCAACTCAAAGTAGTAGTAGTATCCAGAATCCAAACGTCCAATGATGAGGTGATGGAACCTAGGGATAGGAAACTGAAGTTCAATTAATTGGAACATAATCTTTATCTAGAGCTACTTAACGCAAATATGCAATGAGCACATACAGCAGAGATACATCGAGATGGGACATCAAGAGATAAGAACAATACGACTCACAAGATCTTGTCCCCCCCAAAAGGCCATAACATCTTGGCATCATGTTTGAAAATCCACGTACCTCTCGGGCCTCCTCCCCCGCGGGCGACTCGGGAGGGCTCCGCCGCCGCCGCCGCCAAGTCCCTCCAGCGCCCTTCTCCCTCTCCGCCACTGCCGATGGTCGGCGCCGGGCAAAGCCCGTGCATGCGACGGCGGCGGCGGAGGGTCTCTCCTCCCGTTCCTGGATCCACGGTGGCGCGGGCGTCCTGATCCGCGGGGTGCGGCCCATCCGACGGTGTGGCAGATCCCCGAGGCGGCGAACTCGCGGCGGTGCACGGGTGCCCAGATCCATGGGTGTGGGACTCCCGGCAGCGTGCGGGCTCCCGGCTGCCGCGGGATCGGTCGACGGCGGGCTTGGGCGATGGCGTCGGCCGCGCGATGCCGGATCTCGTCGCTCGCGGCGGATCTCGCCACTCCGGCCTTCGCGGAGGAACCTGGACCAGGGGCGGCGGCCCCGTTAGGCATGGCGACGGCGTCCTCGGCTGGCGACGTTCGCGGGTAGTGGATGGATGGCGTCTTGATCGCGTGGGTGGTGAGTCGCCGGTGGATCTCCTCCGCGCTGCAGGCTCTCTCCCGCTGCATTTGGTGGCTTACGATCGCGGTCGTCGGCCTCGGTGCATACGCGGGGGCTGGTAGAGGTGACATCGGACCTGGAGAAACTCTGGATGACTCGTTCATCCCGACGGTGGTGACGACAAGGGTCGCCGTTCTCCTACTTGCAGGCACCGTCGAGGTCCCTGCCCTCCACCCCAACCCCATGCCCTGGTGAAAACCCTAAATCTCCTTAGATTGGGCGGCAGCGGCACTGCCTGTGTCGTGCCCTTCTTGGAGGCGCCGCCTGGGGCGATTGGGTGCTCGGTTTGAGGAACTGCAGGCGGAGGGGATGGGACCAGTGGTAGCAGGTGGTGTTTCGTGTCGGAGGAGCGGCGTGGCATCTGGCACGTCGACAACGGCGGGTCTCATAGGCATGGAGCAGCGGGGTCTCGCCGGTGGGTGTGTGATGATGGACGAGCGCAAGATGGTGGTGTTGTCTGGCATCGTGGTGGCGTTGACGACATCTAGACCGGGCAAGGTAGATGCAGCAGTACAACACTGAAGATGGGTTGGTGGCAGGTGGCTGCGGCAGCCTCATACCCGGCAGGCGTCCTGGTTGGGACCTCAGGTCTTAGATGTTAGGTTTGGCTGCGAGGTCTGGTTGGTATTAGGACCAGACTATCAGCATCCCTACATCAACTGGATAGAAGTAGCGACAGATGTTGCCTAGACGGTGGCTTTAGGCTTACAGTTGTATGACTTTGTAAGGTCTTGTGTGAATAATTAATAAAGTGGCTGCATGCATCGTCCAGATGCAGAGGCCGGGGGTCCTCCTCCATTTCCAAAAAAAATCAAGTTTGTAGGTCTTGCTTGAAGGAAATATGCCCTAGAGGCAATAATAAAGTTATTATTTATTTCCTCATATCATGATAAATGTTTATTATTCATGCTAGAATTGTATTAACCGGAAACATGATACATGTATGAATACATAGACAAACATATAAGTCACTAGTATGCCTCTACTTGACTAGCTCATTAATCAAACATGGTTATGTTTCCTAACCATAGACATGTGTTGTTATTTGATTAATGGGATCACATCATGAGGAGAATGATGTGATTGACATGTCCCATTCCGTTAGCCTAGCACTTGATCGCTTAGTATATTGCTATTGCTTTCTTCATGACTTATACATGTTCCAGAATCGTGAGATTATGCAACTCCTGCCATCGGAGGAACACTTTGGTACTACCAAACGTCACAACGAATCGGGTGATTATAAAGGAGTACTACAGGTGTCTCCAAAGGTACATGTTGGGTTGGCGATTTCGAGATTAGGTTTTGTCACTCCGATTGTCGGAGAGGTATCTCTGGGCCTTCTCGGTAATACACATCACATAAGCCTTGCAAGCATTGCAACTAATAAGTTAGTTGCGAGATGATGTATTACGAAACGAGTAAAGAGACTTGCCAGTAATGAGATTGAACTAGGTATTGGATACCGACGATCGAATCTCGGGCAAGTAACATACCGATGACAAAGGGAACAACGTATGTCGTTATGCGGTTTGACCGATAAAGATCTTCGTAGAATATGTAGGAATCAATATGGGCATCCAGGTTCCGCTATTGGTTATTGACCAAGAATAGTTCTAGGTCATGTCTACATAGTTCTCGAACCCGTAGGGTCCGCATGCTTAACGTTACGATGACAGTTTTATTATGAGTTTACAAGTTTTGATGTACCGAAGTTTGTTCGGAGTCCCAGATGTGATCACGGACATGACGAGGAGTCTCAAAATGGTCGAGACATAAAGATTGATATATTGGAAGCCTATATTTGGATATCGGAATGGTTCCGGGTGAAATCGGGATTTTATCGGAACACCGGGGGGTTACCGGAACCCTCCCGGGGGTTAATGGGCCTTAGTGGGCCATATGGGAGAAGAGGAGGGCCGGCGGGGCAGGCCGCGCGCCTCCCCTAGTCCGAATAGGACAAGGAGAGGCGGGGCGGCGCCCCTCTTCCTCTTTCCCTTCCCCCTTTCCTTCTCCAACAAGGCAAGAGGGGGGGAGTCCTACTCCCGGTGGGAGTAGGACTCCTCCAGGCGCACCCCTTGGGGGCCGGCCGCACCTCCCCCTCCCTCCTTTATATACGGGGGCAGGGGAGCACCCCAGAACACACAAGTTGATCTACGGATCGTTCCTTAGCCGTGTGCGGTGCCCCCCTCCACCATATTCCACCTCGGTCATATCGTCGCGGAGTTTAGGCGAAGCCCTGCGCCGGTAGAGCATCATCATCGTCACCACGCCGTCGTCTTGTGGAACTCATCCCCGACGCTTTGCTGGATCGGAGCCCGGGGATCGCCATCGAGCTGAACGTGTGCTGAACTCGGAGGTGCCGTGACGTTCGGTACTTGGATCGGTCGGATCGTGAAGACGACGACTACATCAACCGCGTTGTCATAACGCTTCGCTTACGGTCTACGAGTGCGTGGACAATACTCTCCCTCTCGTTGCTATGCCATCACCATGATCTTGCGTGTGCGTAGGAATTTTTTTGAAATTACCACGCTCACCAACAAAGGGCATCCGAGCCTGGTTTTATGCGTTGATGTTATATGCACGAGTAGAACACAAGTGAGTTGTGGGCGATACAAGTCATACTGCTTACCAGCATGTCATACTTTGGTTCGGCGGTATTGTGAGATGAAGCGGGCGGACCGACATTACGCCAGACGCTTACGCGAGACTGGTTTCACCGCTGCGAGCACTCGTTGCTTAAAGGTGGTGGCGGGTGTCTGTCTCTCTCACTTTAGTTGAACTGAGTGTAGCTACGCCCGGTCCTTGCGAATGTTAAAACAGCTCCATCTTGTCAAACTATCGTTGTGGTTTTGATGCGTAGGTAAGAACGGTTCTTGCTCAGCCGGTAGCAGCCACGTAAAACTTGCAACAACAAAGTAGAGGACGTCTAACTTGTTTTTGCAGGGCATGTTGTGATGTGATATGGTCAAGACGTGATGCTATATTTTATTGTATGAGATGATCATGTTTTGTAACCGAGTTATCGGTAATGGCAGGAGCCACATGGTTGTCGCTTTATTGTATGAAATGCAACGCCATGTAATTGCTTTACTTTATCACTAAGCGGTAGCGATAGTCGAGAAGCAATAGTTGGCGAGGCGACAACAGTGCTACGATGGAGATCAAGGTGTCGCGCGGTGGCGATGGTGATCACGACGGTGCTTGAGATGGAGATCACAAGCACAAGATGATGATGGCCATATAATATCACTTATATTGATTGCATGTGATGTTTATCCTTTATGCATCTTATTTTGCTTTGATTGACGGTAGCATTTTAAGATGATCTCTCACTAAAAATTATCAAGACGTGTTCTCCCCGAGTATGCACCGTTGCCAAAGTTCGTCGTGCCCAGACACCACGTGATGATCGGGTGTGATAAGCTCTACGTCCATCTACAACGGGTGCAAGCCAGTTTTGCACACGCAGAATACTCAGGTTAAACTTGACGAGCCTAGCATATGCAGATATGGACTCGGAACACTGAGACCGAAAGGTCGAGCGTGAATCATATAGTAGATATGATCAACATAGTGATGTACACCATTTTTAACTACTCCATCTCACGTTATGATCGGTTATGGTTTAGTTGATTTGGATCACGTGATCACTTAGATGACTAGAGAGATGTCTGTAAGTGGGAGTTCTTAAGTAATATGATTAATTGAACTTAAATTTATCATGAACTTAGTACCTGATAGTATTTTGATTATCTATGTTTGTAGATAGATGGCTCGTGCTGTTGTTCCGTTGAATTTTAATGCGTTCCTTGAGAAAGCAAAGTTGAAAGATGATGGTAGCAATTACACGTGCGGGTCCGTAACTTGAGGATTATCCTCATTGCTGCACGTAAGAATTACGTCCCGAAGCACCGCTGGGTGCCGTGCCTGCTGCAGGGCAACGCCAGAAGTTGTGAACGTCTGGCAGAACAAAGCTGATGACTACTCTATAGTTCAGTGTGCCATGCTTTACGGCTTAGAACCGGGTCTTCAATGACGTTTTGAACGTCATGGAGCATATGAGATGTTCCAAGAGTTGAAGTTAATATTTCAAGCAAATGCCCGGATTGAGAGATATGAAGTCTCCAATAAGTTCTATAGCTGCAAGATGGAGGAGAATAGTTACATCGGTGAGCATATACTCAAAATGTCCGGGTATAATAATCACTTGATTCAACTGGGAGTTAATCTTCCGGATGATAGTGTCATTGACAGAATTCTCCAATCATCGCCACCAAGCTACAAGAGCTTCGTGATGAACTATAATATGCAAGGGATGACAAAAACAATTCCCGAGCTCTTACATGATGCTAAAAGCTGCGGAGGTAGAAATCAAGAAAGAGCATCAAGTGTTGATGGTCAACAAGACCACTAGTTTCAAGAAAAGGGCAAAGGGAAGAAGAAGGGGAACTTCAAAAGAACAGCAAGAAAGTTGCTGCTCAAGAGAAGAAACCCAAGTCTGGACCCAAGCCTGAAACTGAGTGTTTTTACTGCAAGCAGACTGGACACTGGAAGCGGAACTGCCTCAAGTATTTGGCGGATAAGAAGGATGGCAAGGTGAACAAAGGTATATGTGATATACATGTTATTGATGTGTACCTTACTAGAGCTCGTAGTAGCACTTTTGGGTATTTGATACCGGTTCTGCTAATATTTGCAACTCGAAACAAGGACTACGGAATAAGCGAGCACTGGCCAAGGACGAGGTGACGATGCGCGTGGGAAACGGTTCCAAAGTCGATGTGATCGCGGTCGGCACGCTACCTCTACATCTACCTTCGGGATTAGTTTTAGACCTAAATAATTGTTATTTGGTGCCAGCGTTGAGCATGAACATTATATCTGGATCTTGTTTGATGCGAGACGGTTATTCATTTAAATCAGAGAATAATGGTTGTTCTATTTATATGAGTAATATCTTTTATGGTCATGCACCCTTGAAGAGTGGTCTATTTTTATTAAATCTCGATAGTAGTAATACACATATTCATAATGTCGAAGCCAAAAGATGCAAAATTAATAATGATAGTGCAACTTATTTGTGGCACTGCCGTTTAGGTCATATCGGTGTAAGCGCATGAAGAAACTCCATACTGATGGACTTTTGGAATCACTTGGTTATGAATCACTTGGTACTTGCGAACCATATAGGCAAGATGACTAAAACACCGTTCTCCGGTTCTATGGAGAGAGCAACAGATTTGTTGGAAATCATACATACAGATGTATGTGGTCCAATGAATGTTGAAGCCCGTGGCGGATATCGTTATTTTCTCACCTTCACAGATGATTTAAGCAGATATGGGTATATCTTCTTAATGAAACATAAATCTGAAACATTTGAAAAGTTCAAAGAATTTCAGAGTGAAGTTGAAAATCATCGTAACAAGAAAATAAAGTTTCTATGATCTGATCGTGGAGGAGAATATTGGAGTTACGAGTTTGGTCTACATTAGAAAAATTGCGGAATAGTTTCGCAACTAACGCCACCTGGAACACCACAGCGTAATGGTGTGTCCGAACGTCGTAATCGTACTTTACTAGATATGGTGCGGTCTATGATGTCTCTTACCGATTTACCGCTGTCGTTTTGGGGTTATGCTTTAGAGACCGCCTCATTCACGTTAAATAGGGCACCATCAAAATCCGTTAAGACGACTCCTTATGAACTATGGTTTGGCAAGAAACCAAAGTTGTCGTTTCTGAAAGTTTGGGGCTGCGATGCTTATGTGGAAAAACTTCAACCTGATAAGCTTGAACCCAAATCGGAAAAATGTGTCTTCATAGGATACCCAAAGGAAACAGTTGGGTACACCTTCTATCACAGATCCGAAGGCAAGACATTCGTTGCTAAGAATGGATCCTTTCTAGAGAAGGAGTTTCTCTCGAAAGAAGTGAGTAGGAGAAAAGTGGAACTTGATGAGGTAACAGTACCAGCTCCCTTATTGGAAAATGGTTCATCACGTAAATCGGTTCTGTGACACCTACACCAATTAGTGAGGAAGTTAATGATGATGATCATGAAACTTCAGATCAAGTTTCTACTGAACTACGAGGTCAACTAGAGTAAGATCCGCACCGTGAGTGGTACGGTAATCCTATTACGGAAGTCATGTTACTTGACCATGGTGAACCTACAAACTATGAAGAAGCGATGGTGAGCCCAGATTCCGCAAAATGGCTGGAAGCCATGAAATCTGAGATGGGATCCATGTATGAAAACAAAGTATGGACTTTGGTTGACTTGCCCGATGATCGGCAAGCCATTGAGAATAAATGGATCTTTAAGAAGAAGACTGACGCTGATGGTAATGTAACTGTCTATAAAGCTCGACTTGTTGCGAAGGGTTTTCGACAAGTTCAAGGGGTTGACTACGATGAGACTTTCTCACCGTAGCGATGCTAAAGTCTGTCCGAATCATGTTAGCAATTGCTGCATTTTATGATTATGAAATTTGGCAAATGGATGTCAAAACTGCATTCTTGAATGGATTTCTAGAAGAAGAGTTGTATATGATGCAACCAGAAGGTTTTGTTGATCCAAAAGGTGCTAACAAAGTGTGCAAGCTCCAGCGATCAATTTATGGTCCGGTGCAAGCTTCTCGAGTTGGAATAAACGCTTTGATAGTGTGATCAAAGCATATGGTTTTATCTGAGACTTTTGGAGAAGCTTTGTATTTACAAGAAAGTGAGTGGGAGCTCTGTAGCATTTACGATATTATATGTGGACGACATATTATTAATTGGAAATGATATAGAATTTTTGGATAGCATAAAAGGATACTTAAACAAAAGTTTTTCAATGAAAGACCTCGGTGAAGCTGCTTACATATTGGGCATCAAGATCTATAGAGATAGATCAAGACGCTTAATTGGACTTTCACAAAGCACATACCTTGATAAAGTTTTGAAAAAGTTCAAAATGGATCAGGCAAAGAAAGGATTTTTACCTGTATTACAAGTTGTGAAATTGAGTCAGACTCAATGCCCGACCATAGCAGAAGATATAGAGAAAATGAAAGATGTTCCCTATGCTTCAGCCATAGGCTCTATCATGTATGCAATGCTGTGTACTGCACGGCGTATGCTTAGCAATAAGCTTGGCAGGAAGGTTCCAAAGTAATCCAGAGTGGATCATCGGACAGCGGTCAAGAACATCCTGAAATACCTGAAAAGGACTAAGGATATGTTTCAGTATATGGAGGTGACAAAGAGCTAGTCGTAAATGGTTACGTCGATGCAAGCTTTGACACTGATCCGACGATTCTAAATCGCAAACCTGGATACGTGTTTTTATTAAGCGGTGGAGCTGTCAGTTGGTGCAGTTCTAAACAAAGCGTCGTGGCAGGATCTACATGTGAAGCGGAGTACATAGCTGCTTCGGAAGCAGCAAATGAAGGAGTCTGGATGAAAGAGTTCATTTCCGATCTAGGTGTCATACCTAGTGCATCGGGACCA
Source organism: Aegilops bicornis (assembly GCA_021605145.1). NCBI lineage: Eukaryota > Viridiplantae > Streptophyta > Magnoliopsida > Poales > Poaceae > Aegilops > Aegilops bicornis. The sequence goes on from CM038675.1 coordinate 114,249,729, forward strand.
ATGAAGATCTTCTCGTGACAATACTGGTGCAATTGCCTTGGCAAAGGAATCCAGATTTCACAAGAGGACCAAGCATATCAAGAGACGCTTCAATTCCATCCGGGACCAAGTCCAGGTGGGAGACATAGAGATTTGCAAGATACATATGGATCTGAATGTTGCAGACCCGTAGACTAAGCCTCTTCCACGAGCAAAACATGATCAGCACCAAGACTCCATGGGTGTTAGAATCATTCTTGTGTAATCTAGATTATTGACTCTAGTGCAAGTGGGAGACTGAAGGAAATATGCCCTAGAGGCAATAATAAAGTTATTATTTATTTCCTCATATCATGATAAATGTTTATTATTCATGCTAGAATTTTATTAACCGGAAACATGATACATGTATGAATACATAGACAAACATATAAGTCACTAGTATGCCTCTACTTGACTAGCTCATTAATCAAACATGGTTATGTTTCCTAACCATAGACATGTGTTGTTATTTGATTGATGGGATCACATCATTAGGAGAATGATGTGATTGACATGACCCATTCCGTTAGCCTAGCACTTGATCGTTTAGTATATTGCTATTGCTTTCTTCATGACTTATACATGTTCCTGTAACTATGAGATTATGCAACACCCGTTTACGGAGGAACACTTTGGGTACTACCAAACGTCACAACGAATCGGGTGATTATAAAGGAGTACTACAGGTGTCTCCAAAGGTAGATGTTGGGTTGGTGTATTTCGAGATTTGGTTTTGTCACTCCGATTGTCGGAGAGGTATCTCTGGGCCTTCTCGGTAATACACATCACATAAGCCTTGCAAGCATTGCAACTAATAAGTTAGTTGCGAGATGATGTATTACGGAACGAGTAAAGAGACTTGCCGGTAACGAGATTGAACTAGGTATTGGATACCGACGATCGAATCTCGGGCAAGTAACATACCGATGACAAAGGGAACAACGTATGTCGTTATGCGGTTTGACCGATAAAGATCTTCGTAGAATATGTAGGAACCAATATGGGCATCCAGGTTCCGCTATTGGTTATTGACCAAGAATAGCTCTAGGTCATGTCTACATAGTTCTTGAACCCGTAGGGTCCGCACGCTTAACGTTACGATGACAGTTTTATTATGAGTTTACAAGTTTTGATGTACTGAAGTATGTTCGGAGTCCCAGATGTGATCACGGACATGACGAGGAGTCTCGAAATGGTCGAGACATAAAGATTGATATATTGGAAGCCTATATTTGGATATCGGAATGGTTCCAGGTGAAATCGGGATTTTACCGTAACGGGGTTACGGAACCCTCCGGGGTTAATGGGCCTTAGTGGGCCATATGGGAGAAGAGGAGGGCCGGCCAGGGCAGGCCGCGCCCTCCCCTAGTGCGAATAGGACAAGGAGAGGGGCGCCCTTCCTCTTTCCCTTCCCCTTTCCTTCTCCAACAAGGCAAGAGGGGGAGTCCTACTCGGTGGGAGTAGGACTCCTCCAGCGCACCCTTGGGGGTCGGCCGCACCTCCCCTCCCTCCTTTATATACGGGGCAGGGAGCACCCCGAACACACAAGTTGATCTACGGATCGTTCCTTAGCCGTGTGCGGTGCCCCCTCCACCATATTCCACCTCGGTCATATCGTCAGCAGAAGTTTAGGCGAAGCCTGCGCGGTAGAGCATCATCATCGTCCACCACGCCGTCGTCTTGTGGAACTCATCCCCGACGCTTTGCTGGATCGGAGCACGGGGATCGTCATCGAGCTGAACGTGTGCTGAACTCGGAGGTGCCGTACGTTCGATACTTGGATCGGTCGGATCGTGAAGACGTACGACTACATCAACCGCGTTGTCATAACGCTTCCGCTTACGGTCTACGAGGGTACGTGGACAATACTCTCCCCTCTCGTTGCTATGCCATCACCATGATCTTGCGTGTGCGTAGGAATTTTTTTTGAAATTACTACGTTCACCAACATTGCTCACATGCATTTTTTTCCAGGGGTGAAACTGTTACAAATTAAAATTACAGGGGCACCCTAGGTCACTAGGAGAAGTTTTTTTTGAAAAGGAGGAATATCCCCGGCCTCTGCATCAATCGATGCATGCAACCATATTATTAAATAAAACGTAACAAGGTCATAAGGTCCGAAGATGCTCATAAGCTGAGCAGTAGTTGAAACTAAAAAATCCTGGAAAGCGCCACACCCGGCGATATAAGACTGAAAAAGTGCCACACCGGCGATATAAAAATAAGCTACGATGCCTACACACCTAGCCTATTATTAGCTCGTCACCCAAACCGGGTGAAGATAGCCCATGCTACCATCTTCCAACGGTTGCACCCAATAACCAAAGGCTCCCTGAAGTCCGCATGAGTGAGTAAGGACCACATACGGATCCAAGATGTAGCTCTGTAGATAACCTGCAAAAAAATTGGTGAATTGTATCCCATTAAAAATCATATCATTTCTAGTGTTCCATATAGCCCAAAATAATGCACATACTCCTATCCGAATATGTTTAGCTAAGTGTACGTCCACTCCATTGAGCCACGTCCCAAATAATGTGTTAGTGCTCCTTGGAGGTTGAACGTTAAAGGCTATATGAATTGATTGCCATAATAATTGTGCAATAGGACATTCAAGAAAGAGGTGTTTTATTGTTTCATTTTGATCACAAAAACCGCACCTAGAGTTACCAACCTAATTCCTTTTTGCCAAGTTATATTTGGTTAGAATAACCTCTTTATGAACAAACCACATAAATATTTTAATATGAAGCGAAACTTTAATCTTCCAAATATGCAACGACCTCGACAATGGCCCGGCCAATTAGTACTATCAACATATCCGCTACAATGTTAGACTGCACCGGAGACATGGAATATCCCTATCGTAACTCCTTACGTGTCTGAAAAAAATGTCCTATATCGTCGTCGACTCTTATTCCGGCACTACCTTTCCGTATGAATGAATCCACCTGAGAACTCCAAGACTCATTGAACCCCTTCATATGTAAGGCTTGCTGCAAAAAGGGCCATTTGACCTTATTATATGCTTTTTCAAAATCTACTTTGAAGATAACACCATCTAATTTCTTCGTATGGATTTCATGCAGTGTTTCATGTAAGACCACAACCCCTCCAAGGATGTGTCGACCTGGCATGAAAGCAGGTTGTGTTGGTTGCACAACTGAATGGGCTATCTGTGTCAACCTGTTCGTGCCAACCTTTTTAAAAAATTTAAAGCTTACAGTTAGAAGACAGAACGGTCTGAATTGCTCAATGCGAATAGCCTCAACCCTCTTTGGCAACAACGTTATTGTTCCAAAATTGAGGTGAAAGAGGTTTAAGTGGAAATCAAACAAATCATGGAACATATTCATAAGATCTCCCTTTATGATATGCCATCATTTCTGATAAAATTCCGTCGGGAACCCATCCGTCCCAGGGGCTTTATTATGCTTCATTTGCGCTATTGCATCAAAAACCTCTTTCTCAGTGAACGGAGCAGACAACAGCTCATTCTCTTCATAGTTAAGCTGAGGTATGTCCCCGATCGAACTCTCATCTAGAGCTACAAAACCTTCTTCTGGTGCTCCAAAAAGCTTCTTATAATATTCAGAGATGTACAATTTTAGGTTCTCGTGTCCTACAATTGTACCCTCATCTTGTTCGAGTTGTATTATCCTCTTCTTTCTATGTTTCCCATTAGCTATCATATGAAAAAACCGTGTATTATCTTCTCCTTGGACAATCTTAGACACCTTTGCTCTAAGTGCCCATTTCATTTCCTCCTCTCTCATAAGGGTTTGTAACTTCTTCTCGGCCTCATTCTTAATATCTCGCTTCGACATATTAAGAAGGGTGGATTCCGCTTTCACATCAAGTTTATTAATAATTTGTGTTAGCCTCTCCTTTTCAACTTTGTAAATACCACTTTGGTTTTTGGACCATCCCCTCAAGAATTGGCGCAAATGTCTAATTTTGTTCTGCCATATTTCCGCATGAGAAGTCCCACCAGACTCCCTGGCCCATTCTGTGTCAATAAGATTTAGGAAGCCCTCCCTATCAAACCATCCTAGTTCGAAAGAGAACGCATTTCTGTTGCCCTGGGACGATTCCCCAGAATCAGCCAGCAATGGGGCATGGTCCGAAATGGCCCTCTGTAGGGTTCGAACCATTACCCGTGGAAATTTCTATTCCCACTCAACACAAGTAAGGACCCTGTCGAATTTCTCAGAGGTAGGAATTGGTAAGGAATTAGCCCACGTGAATTATCTACCAGAGAGTTCAATCTCCCTCAAGTCGAGACTCTCAATGATCATATTGAACATGAATGACCACCTTCCATCGAAATTGTCATTATTTCTCTCCTCTTCTCTTCTAATGATGTTGAAATCTCCTCCAGCCATAATGGGAAGCCATTCATCCCCACAAACTATCACTAAATCTGCAAGGAAGTCAGGCTTAAGTTCTGGCTGGGCTGCACCATATATGGTCATCAGGAGAAGTATCTCTTCCAAGATGAGATGCCAACCTTACCATTAGGTTGGTATTGTATCAGTTGAATCCAATGTAGTTTAACATAATTTTATCGTTTCTCAAATATGCCCTTCTATGGAAATTTTAGAAAAATCTAACGATTAAAATTTTTATTTCTACTAGGCACCATGTCATCTACTCGATGAGGCAATTCTAAGCAAATATCTAATCCAACAACCTTGACATGGGACCCTATCATCATGTTGAGCATCTTATGCTAAATGTCTACATGCCATGGTAGTGAAATACAAACAACTGTGAAATCAAAAGGTTTGGTTGAGTTCATAAAATTCTTTTAAAAAAGCCACTTAGCATGACTAAAAAAGCAATGACAAAAGAGAAGGCTACAAATATGACCACACACATGAGGAGTTCCTCATGACAATCCCACAAGTTACTACTTGGCTTCCACCCAGTGGTCTGATAGAAACCATGCCAATCAATTTTGCTCTCTCTCTCTCTCTCTCTCTCTCTCTCTCTCTCCTTCTCCCCCCTCTTTCTCTCTTTCACTTTGCAAGAAATGTAGGTGACAGTACCATGTTTACATTATGGCACTCTGTTCAGCTTTTATAATATATATAGTTGGGCTAGGTACAAATGCATGAATGCATTTCCAGAATTTCTATACACTACATTGTTCCATTGAATGCTATTAATTGTTTATATGCTTATCGTGGCCATGAAGAGGGATCATGTTAATCCTATCCAGGTATTTTTTCTTGTGAAACTTTGGTGCTCATTTTTATGAAGGTTAGACTCTAGGAAACAAGGTTACCACCTATCGGGGTCTTATCAAGCTTAGTCTGCTTGTGTATATCAATACTTGCATTGTCGATGGTGTACTAATACCGTGATCTCGCAATGATTATAAGTACACATAAGTACAAATCAAAATCCTAACAATTTCAAATTGTTCTGCATGTATGAGAACAACAATACCATATCTGTTTCAGCAACTCAAAGCAATATCTTATAGTTTGATAGAGAGGGAAATAACTCTCCAATCAAAAGTAGATAAAGAACAGCCATGACATGCCAATGTGCCACCTGATAAACTATTCAAGGGGAATTAAGCATGATGTACGGTTTTATGAACCATCAAAATCAGGTGCAAACTGAAATATTGTGTGGGTTCTTCTAGTGTAAAGTTCTAACATTGAAACCCACATGATATTAACTGCAACTACAATAAAAAAAACTAGCTCAAAATACAATTTACCTTTTACTTTATTCCTCGAGCTTCGTCATCCTCCGACGAGGTATGCTCATTATTTTGAGGATGTGAAACAATAGTTAGCATCCCCTCTGGCGCTGTGGGAGAGCAACATCATAGACTAACCAGACAAAAGGTAAAGCACAACAAACTAGAATGAGGTAATAGCAAGGGGTTAGAGAAACTATTGGAGTGACAGGCTACTATATGTAGTTGTGTATTTCCAACATGGTGAGGGAAGAACGCTCGTTGAAGTTACAATCTAGGAGGAATGCTCATTGAAGGTCACACAATCTAGGAACTTAACCATCTCTTCCCGGTCTCTCTCAATCCTGCGATTTTAAATTGCTAACATTGCCCCCAATCAAACCGAGGTCTTAAACAATTCCTCTATATTCCTTCCTTCCACACTTCCAATTTACATAAACTATTCACTACAAAAAAAAGACACATCCGTGACATTTTGGGCCGAACGAATTTTTTTTCTGTCATACATATGACACTTCTGTGACGATAATTGTGACAAAACCCGGTATCATCATAGATGTGGTGGGCTCCTACTTCTATGACAAAAAATCATGACAGAAAATGGGCTTTTCGTCCTGGCGGGCGGAGACGCGGCTGCATGACATTCTTTGGGCCGTCCATGATGGAAAAAACCGTGGTAGAAGCGAGGGGAGGAAAATTTGAGGGAGTTGCGGTTATGGTGGGAGGTCGGGGCCGGCGATGCGCTGCTTTCTCTCGTGACACGACGCTGCTGCGTTCTGCGAGGCGTTGGCTCTAATCGAACTCGAGCGAGGCGTTGGGCTCTAATCGAACCCGGCGATTGTAATCGCAGGCTACGCGTGCATCGAACCCGAGCGATCAATCGATGGCTGTTAACTGAACCCGATGGAGCGATTCCTTCGCTACTGCTGCTAACTGAAGCCAATCGATTGGATGAACAGTGAGCGTTGCGGGGGGGAGGGGGGTTGGATGAACAGTGAGCGGTGGCGTTGCCTCTGGATGAACAGGACCCCGTGGTGTGGAGGGCTGGATGAACAGTAGACGGTGGAGGGGTGGCCGTGGAGGGGTGGTTGAACAGGACCCCGTGGTGTGGAGGGCTAGATGAACAGTAGACGGTGGAGGGGTGCCCGTGGAGGGGTGGTTGAACAGTAGCTGGTGGAGTAGCGCGCGGTGGAGGCTGGATGAACAGGAGCCCGTGGAGGCTGGAGGAGGTCGACGGTAGCCCGTGGAGGCTGGAGGAGGTCGACGGTGGAGATGAACAGTATCCCGTGGAGTCCCGTTTTGTGGTACGCCACACCCCTCCCGATGAACAGGACCCCCGTTTCGACCGTAGCGCTCCAACACAAGTCCGTTTCATCCGTTTTGCAGTACGCCACACCCCTCCCAACGCCACACCCCTCCCGATCAACAGGACCCCCGTTTCGACCGTAGGAGGTCCGTCATCCGTTTTGCAAGACGCCACACCTCCCGATCAACAGGACCCCCGTTTCGACCGTAGGAGGTCCGTTTCCTCCATTTTGCGGTACGCCAGGCCCCTCTCGATCAACATGACCCCCGTTTCGACCGTAGGAGGTCAGTTTCCTCTGTTTTGCGGTACGCCAGGCCCCTCCCGATCAACAGGACCCCGTTTCGAACGTGGCCGGTCGAACACAAGGTTGTTTCCTCTGTTGTGCGGTACGCCAGGCCTCGTATCCGTCGCCTCTTCCGTCCAAGCCCTCCCGATGAACACGACCACGCATTCCGTTCCGACCCAACCGGTTGGCTCCCCATGAACACGACGACGACGCTGTTTCTCCGTCCCGCCCCAGCCATGTACGTATGCGCGATAGGCGTTCGAGACCCTGCCCGTATGTACGTACATGGCCGTATTTTCTTTCTTGCACCCTCGCCGTTGTACGTACGTGTACATGCTACGTGCGCGCCTCTACTACGACACGTGCGCGCCTTTACTACGACACGTGCGCGCCTCTACATCCACCAGTATATATGTACGTACACGTTCGCGACCAGAATGACAACGCTACGTACGCTTCGACCAGGTGGGTCACGACTGTCAGGCACTTCCTTGCGTGCGAAGATGTAGCTGGTGGGTCCCAGCAGTCAGGGGGCGAATCGTTTTTCAGACGCACTTCCTTGCGTGCGAAGATGTAATTGGTGGGTCCCAGCAGACAGGGGGAAACGTTTTTTTCTCAAAATACGATGGTCCGTCCGGTGGGTCCCCGCTGTCAGGTGAAGGAATAATTATTTTGCGCGTAATAAGGAGGCACTTCCTTGCTGCGGCCGTGGACCCAGCTGTCAGCCTCTCCACGTACAGTCCACGTCTGATGGAAGCCATTCCTTGACCACGTTGGCCACGCCACGCCGAGAGCACCAGGGCGGTGGACGACGACGAGGCCTAGGAAGGGGACGACGCGGCAGTGGATGCCCACGCGTAGAGGAGTATGAGGGTTCACTCGTTCGGCTACGGTGTGATGCTGCTGTCGCCACAGAATAACAAGGAGTGTGGGTGCATAGAGGGATGGCCTGGCCAACGATGGGAGTAGTAGGGGGCGGTGAGGCCTCCGCGGCATCACAGCCGGCCACGAGCGGCAGGAGCAGGCGGCATGACTGGCGCTGCTTTGGGCGGCTGGAGAAAGAAGACCAGAGGTTGAAGAAGCACTACAGCCGTTGGATGGACATCGTACGGTCACTGGAGCTAGAATCATTCATATATATTGACTAAAGTTGACAAAGGCCTCCGTCCCAGTCAACTTAGTAGGCCCACAAGTCAGCCTCCCACCAAGGTTGGTCCTAGCTAGGAGGGGGGTATTCATTTTTTTGTGCGTAATAAGGAGGCACTTCCGGTGGGTCCGAGCTGACAGCGGGGGGAACGTTTTTTCGCGAAATACGGTGGCCCATCCTGTGGGTCTCAGCAGTCAGGGGGAAATGTTTTTTTTCGCGAAATACTGGTGGCCCGTCCGGTAGATCCCTACTGTCAGGTGGAGGAATAATTATTTTCCGCATAATAAGGAGGCACTTCCTTGCGGCTGTCGTGGACCCAGCTGTCAGCCTCTCCACGTACAGTACTCTTCCGATGGAAGTCGGTCATTGACCACATTGACCACGCAGCGCCGAGAGCACCACGGCGGTGGACGACGGCGAGGCCTAGGAAGGGGACGACGGGGAGCCGGGGAAGACGCAACAATGGTAGCCCGCGCGGAAGGAGTACGAGGGTTCACTGGTTCGACTGCGGTGTGAGGCTGCCGTCGCCGCAGAATAACAGGGGGTGTGGGTGAGTAGAGGGATGGCCTAGCCAGCGGTGGGATTAGTAAGGGGCGGTGAGGCCTCCGCGGCATCACAGCCGGCCACGGGAGGCAGGAGCACGCGACACGACTGACGCTGCTTTGGGCGGCTGGAGCAAGAAGACCAGAGGTTAAAGAAGCACTACGGCCGTTGGATGGATATCGTACGATCACTGCAGCTAGAATCGTTTATATTGACTAAGTTGACAAAGCCCTTGGTACGCGTCAACTTAGTAGGCCCACAGCTCGGATTTGGCAGAGAACATATAGCCCATTTGCGATTTGTAAGAATGTACAACCCATTTTTCAATTCTAATTGAATTTACTACAGCCCATTTACGGGTTTGTTAAAAGTACAGCCCAACTTCTAGCTAGGACAACGATTAATAATTTCAAACAACCGCTCAAAACAGAATTCAAAAAAAAATTCCCATATTTTGATGGGATCCGAAATATTTTTATCCGAAATTTCTAGTCAGGTTAAATATAATTTCAAAATAAAGTTGTATCACGTTAAAATCCAACAAAATATTGCACGCGCAACAAGTAATGAAATTAAAATTTCCAAATTCCAAAAGTAATATATTTTCAAGCTAATTACGTGTTTGGTGCATAGTAATTGCCCAGTTATTATAATTACGTCCCATTTATTATTTCTTAAAGTCCATTTTCTTGTTAAGCCTAATGCATACCTCCTAGGAAACTTTGCAGCCCAATGGGCGGATAACAAGTTGACCGGATATTGTGTACAACCTGTCGGCCCAGTTGCATTGTTGGTGTTGAAAAAAGGCACATGTAGTACAGTACAACCTAACATGGTTACTCAGCCCACATTCAGTGCACGGAAAGGCCCAAACAAGGCTTCAGACAACTTTTTGAAGTCACTGAGATCAATTTATAACATTAGAAAAAATTTAGATTACAGTGGATCCTAATTAAAAGCTGTCATGAGACAATAAATAATTCACCGGGTCCCACTTGTGCTTGTGCTTGTGTGTGTGTGTGTGTGTGAGAGAGAGAGAGAGAGAGAGAGAGAGAGAGACACCCATCGGTAGATGCTCGTAATACATCTTTCAGTCATATGCATTGCTGATGCTTAGTAAAAACTTATACAGTTGACACAATCATATAGAACACCATAGCACACTGAACTTGCATACGAAAATTTCACGCAGGCGGCACAATCAGGATGGAAGCGGTGGATCGCTACGGAAGGGCTATGTTGAAACCAACGAAGTCGTACATAACGGTTCATCGTCTTTATAAATGACGGGAAATATCTTGAATGTTGTGCAAAGAAAACAGATAGACAACACAATAAGTTCTCGCTAGCACATTAAGTTGACGTACAACCCTTTCTAAAAAAGTTCAGGTAGAAAATTAGAACAGGTCACAATCAAATGTCTTGGCATATCGGTGCTTGGACCCATAGCTCGGATTTAACTAGTACTATCTGACAAGATTCAGTTGTTACCTCAAAGTAGAGCACATCCAGGCAGCCAGCCCCACCTCTTCTCCCAAAGAAGTAGTGGCCTCCGCCGCGCGATGGAGTAGGCCCTGTGCCATCCATCATTCTGAGCAACACGGGGAAAGTCTGACGTTGACTCCTGTAATGGACGTCATCGATGGACCCTGGCACCAGCGGCGGCGGCAGGACTTCGATTGATGGATTGAGCACTTCTTCGACATGCACGAACACTCGATACAGGTACATCCTTAACGTGGTCCGCGGCGGCCTTGGTGGCGACGAATAGTACAACCCCGGTTCCTGTCCCAGTATCTCAACACCAATCTCCTTCGGTATGGTGGACGGCTTCTTCATCCATGCCATAACCGTCAGAGCCCAGCTGTCTGGAGGAACAAACATACTTACGAGCTCACCTCCAAGGTCGTTGATAAGCTCGTTCCTGGACTCGCTGTTCCAAGCACGTCGAGGCATGCCGTGGAAGGTAAGCTTTGTTAAAAACTCAAGCTCAGATGGCACTGAGCCCCATCCTGGGTGCCACCGATCAAAGCTCACCAGGGCGCCATCGCAGAACAAACGCCGGGAAGATTGGAACACACGACTGCAGTCGAAAGTTGTTCGGAACCTGACGAAGAAATCAGCCGGTGGTGGACAGACTTCGACGAGCAAGTCACTTATTTGGATGCCGTGCGCAATGCCAAGAGCTTTGACAAGGTCGTCCGGCGAGACGGGAGGCCGGTCGCCATTGATGGTTACCATCAGCACTTTGCCGGCAAACTGGTCGTCAAGCGCCGCCATGCCACTGTTGAGCGACAGCATGCAGCGAACGAAGGCAGGACGGACCTCAGGATCTCCGGCTCGGAGATCCGTGTTGACCGGCGACATGATAGTGTGCTTGAGTACAGGGAGTACAGGAGGGGGATTTGGGGGAACTGGAGTAGGAATCGAGTTTCCAGAGGTGGGGAGGCGGGAGGCGGGGAAGAAAAGGTAGCATGAATTTCGAGCACACGCCAATATGCTCTCGGGCGCCAAGAAGCGTAAAACACCGGTGGCGCCCACATGTCGGCCTAAGAGTCCTTATTCTTTCTTTTTTGGAGAGCCCGGCCTTTTTTTCAGGATCTTTTGAGAGCCCGGCCTGAGAGTCATAATTGACCTGTTTGGCATTACATTACTACTCGGCCCATATTCAACGACACCTCACTGGCCCAAACAAGTGTACATCATCGAAAAGATAGTGAGCTCAAATTATATAACTTGAAAAAAGGAGATATACTCTGAACACTGGAGAATGGTGATGCCCTCATTTAGCCCACCAGTAGTTCGAGACAATAAACAGTTCGAAACAATGATATATACAACATTCAAACACTGACTAGTGACTACTACTGACATAAACAACAAGACATGTTAGTTCATAAGAAGTCTTGCCACAGCACCAAAACGTACCCATCTGCAGCGCTCAGACTCTCATGATCTAGACGAGAATGACATTCTAAACAGAAGCAACTATTACATAGAAAGAGTGACACATACGAGGATGACCAAATGACAAGGAATATGCATAACAAAAGAAAGAACTACCCATCCAGAACCAGCAACAAAGACAACAAAGTCATTCAAAGAGATGATCCAACACCATCATAATTTGCGGCCCCGCTTCAGCGACCAGTGATCCAGAGACACCAGTACTCCACCCTTTCGATGCAACAGCCCAATTACCTATCAACTTGAAGGCTTGAACCACATCACTGCTTGTCGTAATTGAGACATCAAGGATCAAAGTTAATCCGGATGCCTTTGTCATTCTCACCTTCTTTTGGCTGCATGCTGTATTGTTGACAATTAGGGGAGTATGCCCCCGAACTCCTAGGGCTCACCGTGTAGACACAGTTTTCCATAGCAAATAGAGCCTCTCTGCCATCAAGGTCCTTGCCAACGGTGATCTCCTGGTTAATCGGATAATTGAGTCTGAGAAACAGAGGGTGTGAACCAAGGCTGTTTACTCTCCTCCAACTAAAAAATCCTAAAGGCCCCAACAAGCTGGTATCCTGCTCATAGACGTAACAGCCATTGTCCGGATACTCACGTATTACACGGTGCTTGTATACAGTGGGGTTTTTGCAATATAAGTTTTCTGGCTCATGTGTCCGAATGATCATCAGTCTTTTATCGTCGTCTGATCGAGTGAGGAACCAGTTGTGCTTCCCTGTTTTTGGCAAAGGTGGTGTAATTACAAAGGGCAATAACTATAGGGACACTGCATCATATGAAAAAGGACAGGCATTGTTAATGTAAGATCAGCATTGTTCAGAGTATGAGTAGGATAATGCAAGAAACATCATTGATATGTCCTGTTGGGCGGGAGGAAAATACAGGAAATGTATCTGGGTTCGAAAATATAGAAGTGCCATGCATGGTTATACTCATGTTATCTCGCAATCGATTCTTCACAGAAACTACCATGTCATGCATGCTATGTAATCATGTTCTGTCCTCACAAACAAATTCTTCAAGGTAACTAACAGACAATGCATTGTTATATACTCGTGTTCTGTGGGCAAATTTTTGCGAGGATATTATTCTAGCCATTGATTGCTGAAGGGCGAATATAGGTATGTACACATGGTAAGCATTACATGATTTCACTACATCCAAATATAGAGTTCTCCATATGCACATTTACTTCCCTAATGTATGGTTAGATGAAACCAACCGTGTGGTGCATGTTTCTACATCATGAAAATGAGGAAACTAACATGGCCATTGATACACACTCATATTTAGTACTAGTATATAGATTACTGTAAAATAAGGATAATATCCATATATTCCTAACCGTTTGATTATTCAGGGTACAAATTGGCTGTAATGACATGGTCACAATCGCATGAATTAACTCATTCCAAATATAGCTGATTTACGGCGTCTCTAATATATTGCCATAGTTCTACTCAAATTCTGCTCAAACAGGGATATGCCAATCATCACAAAAAGTTCAAACAATGTCATGGCGTCATCATTAACATGAGACGGAAACAACTTACACGCGTCGTCCCAGCAATACGTGGTGCCATCTGCTTTGTCGATCGCGTAGATTATGCCATTGTGTTCAATAGCATCACAAAAGTGTGTATCAGCTTTGACGATGATCCACTGCGAGCCGAGTTGTCTCCAGCTAAAAAAGGCACCGGCGTAAAGATAGGCGAGTCCGCGGTCGAACAAGGCAATTAGCTTGAAGTCTGCGCAATTCGCATGTCGTGTGGGCACTTGGCAGATTACAATCTTCTGCAAAACAAGGTCCATCCAACTAACGTAGTAATCTAGATGACTTGGACCACGATGGTAATACTCTATATAATCCTACGGAGGAAGGATAATCTCATGGGAGGTCTGGAAGTTCACGAGCACCAACTTTTTACCGTCTTCTCTGAAGGCAGCCATCCAAAGGGGAGTTCATGCCGACCTAGTACATACCTGCCAAGAAGTTTCGGGCGATGGTGATCAGATCGATGTCGAGGGAAATGATGTACGGCGACACACTACATACCTGCAAAGAAGTTTTGGCTAATGGAGATCGGATTGAAGTCGAGAGGCTTCATGCACGCCTACGTATCATGGTGAGCCAATCTCGCAAGACCAGATAGCAGCAAGCAGGGTGTCTTGAAAAGCTTAGGCCTCGCTTCGAAGATGGCCGTGTGCATGTCCCTCGAGCATGCAGCCAGCCGCAGGGCAGTCAACATATCCATACACGAACAACAGAGGTCGAGGATGTCACTGGCTAGATTGCTCCAATCGCGGCTCATATGGATGCTGCGCGGTTCGCGTTCGGCCATGGTGGAGTTTGGAAGGGGGCTTGATTTACGGGGGAGAAGGATGTCGATCTTTGGAGCGGCTAGCGAGGAATAGTGGTACTGGGGGAGGCGAGTGAGGCGACGGTACGACACGGGCACTGTGAGATGGAGACGGAGAGCGAGACGAGACGGAGATGGAGATGGAATGGTGCTATGGGAGGCGGAGAGGGGCGAGGCGAGGCGCCAATGTGATGTACATCGGCGGTGACAGATCGCCTGATGCATAGGGTGAGGCTGACTTTGGTAACCCGAACACGCCGCCTCGCTGGACTAGTGTCGGTAGCAGGTGTTGTCACTTCACCGTGAGGACCGGATGAATAGTATTTTGACCATCAAGTGTACCACAGTTGTACTACTACTACTACTACTACTACTACTACTACTACTACTACTACTACTACTACTACTACTACTACTACTACTACTAGTAGTAGTAGTAGTAGTAGTAGTAGTAGTAGTAGTAGTAACATGAGTACTCCAGTATTTTATAGCGGAAATAGGTCTCCCGTGCTAGCATGCATGTTCACTTCATTGTTAAGGTATCATCCATATTGTGAGCAGAACCAAATTCTCGTGCATGCCCAATCAACGCCCTGCCGCGATGCATGCAGTGGTCATTCTGGTGCATCAAGGACGGCATGCAGATCGTTTGACACTTGAGAAGAGGAAAAATGGAAAGGTAGAACGCGGCAGCAGAGGAAGAGAACGCTGGCTAACGAGGCTGGGAGAGGATCGAGCAGGAAGTTAATGCTCCACGCCTAAAGGTTTTGGGAAAACCTGATTTTCATAAGGTGACTTATACTCACCTAAACGGAGGGAGTATTCCTTAACCAGAGAATGTTGTGTCTCCCACTCACGCTCAAAAAAAAGCTACGACACATTTTTTTATCTGTTTGCATAGGTCCCACCTATCAGGAAGGATGGGCACGTACACGAACATGTACGACTCCTCAGTCTACCCGCATAGCCTTTTCGTTTAGTCTACCTAGCCGTCTAATCAACTGCCTGCACGCCACTTCTCCCATTTACTTCTCCATCGGGAACCTATTTGCCTCGACTTCTTCACCTCCCCTTCGTCTTCATTTGCATCCAAACCCCACTGCGTTCACATTGTTTTAACCTCTTTAAACAATCATCTACTACTTCAGTTAGACTAGCCATCTAATCCTAATTCTCCAAACCATAGCCCTCCGTTCCAACAGTTCCAAATGGCGAAAGAGATCAAGATGCAGGTTTTTAGCGTCCAACATGTCCTCGTCGAAGGCTCGATGCGCATAGTTGCCACCGTCACCGTCCACCCAAGGGTTGTTCGGCAGTGGATCAACAATGTATCCAACTCCCTCAAAAAGGTAGAGACGAGGGTCATCGGTCTCGACGCAGAGTACACGGAGCGTGCCCCTGGGAAGATCCAGTGCGCCGCCGTCCTTCAGCTGTGCCTTGAAGATGATGTTTTGGTGTACCACATCATACACTCGCCCTCCATACCAGGTGAGCTTCATGATTTCTTGTCTCGGGAGGACGTATACTTCTGTGGGGCAGCCATCGAAGGGGACAAACAGAAGCTGGAGCCGTACAACCTTGATTTGAAAAGCATCGCTGACCTACAAACCAGAATCAAAATTCCTGTAAAAGATTGTGCTAAACAGACACCATCCCTATTCGACGTAGCAAATTTTGTGCTCGGTACAAATCTTCAGAAGGGTGACGAGACGGTGGAATTAAGTTCTTCTGGATGGGAGAATTATCCCTTGACGTACGAGCGGATAAAATATGCTGCCCTCGATGCCCGTGTGAGTTTTGAGATAGCTGCAAGGTCCAAAGAGCTTGTTGCGAAGCCGTCTCCCACAGAGAATGAGAACAAGAAGAAGAAGATGAAGAAGAAGAAGAAGAAGAAGAAGAAGAAGAAGAAGAAGAAGAAGAAGAAGAAGAAGAAGAAGAAGAAGAAGAAGAAGAAGAAGAAGAAGAAGAAGAAGAAGAAGAAGAAAACGCTGCACCAGCAGGAGGGCATTATGGATGGATGAACTATTTCGTCCCTTGTAAAAAAAATTATTCCCTCTCGGTGTATATTGATATAGATGGACTATTTTGATGGTGTGCATGTCTTTGGAACAGAGTAGTAGCGTGGGTCCGCTTGACTATAAGGAACTATTTATCCGCATATATAGCTTTCTCTGCTACTCCTTCCAGTGATCGGTATCCAGTGCATGTGTCCGTAGACATGACAGCTTGTCCATGGAAGTTTAACTACGGCGACCATCACGTTTCATCTCGCGATTCCCATGATGCCTCTCCAACCCACGGCACCACGCCCCCCGACGTGCGCCTCACCCCGCTCGGCCGCACCGCCCCTCTGCCTTTGTGTGCATGACATGTGGGCCACCTAAAATGCGGCGAGCATCAAGTTTCTACAACAGCCACCATGATTCCCACGACGCCGCTCGAACCCATGAAACCACACGTCCCCCGACCTGCGGCTCACCCCTCTTGGCCCCATCGCCTCTCCGCCTTGGGAGCATTACATGTGGACCAGTCACCTATCGGGTCCACATGTTATTGACTCAAAGGTAGGTGTAGTAAGGCGCTGAAGCTCAGTCCCGACGGCCCTGAGAGGGAAATGTATCTCCTGCGCCAGGGCTTGTGGTGTGATACGTCTCCAACGTATCTATAATTTTTGATTGCTCCATGCTACTTTATCTATTGTTTTGGACTATAATGGGCTTTATTTTCCATTTTTATATTACTTTTGGGACTAACCTATTAACCGGAGGCCCAACCCAGAATTGCTGTTTTTTGGCTTTTTCAGTGTTTCGAAGAAACATAATATCAAACGGAGTCCAAACGGAATGAAACCTTCGGAAACGTGATTTTCTCACCGAACGTGATCCAGGAGACTTGGACCCTACGCTAAGGAACCAGAGAGGCGGTCACGAGGTGGGGGCGCGCTTCTAGGGCGCCGCCCGCCTCGTGGGCCCCCTGCTCCACCGACGCATTCCTTCCTCCTATATATACCTACGCACTTCAAACGATCTGAACAGGAGCCAAAAACCAAATTCCACCTCCTCAACTTCCTGTATCCACGAGATCCCATCTTGGGGCCTGTTCCGAGCTCACGGAGGGGCATCCACCACAGAGGGCTTCTACATCATCACCATAGCCCCTTCGATGAAGTGTGAGTAGTTTACTTCAGACCTTCGGGTCCATAGCTAGTAGCTAGATGGCTTGTTCTCTCTTTTTGGATCTCAATACAATGTTCTCCCCCTCTCTCGTGGAGATCTATTTGATGTAATCTTCTTTTTGCGGTGTGTGTTTGTTGAGACCGATGAATTGTGGGTTTATGATCCAGCTTATCTATGAATAATATTTGAATCTTCTCTGAATTTTTTATGTATGATTGAGTTATCTTTGCAAGTCTCTTGAATTATCCGCTTTGGTTTGGCCAACTAGATTGGTAGTTCTTGCAATGGGAGAAGTGCATGGCTTTGGGTTCAATCTTGCGGTGTCCTTACCCAAAGGATGTAAAGGGTTGCAAGGCACGTATTGTATTGTTGCCATCGAGGATAACAAGATGGGGCATTTATCATATTGCATGAATTTATTCCTCTACATCATGTCATCTTTCTTAAGGCGTTACTCTGTTTTTAACTTAATACTCTAGATACATGCTGGATAGCGGTCGATGAGTGGAGTAATAGTAGTAGATGCAGAATCGTTTCGATCTACTTGTCTCGGACGTGATGCCTATATACATGATCATACCTAGATATACTCATAACTATGCTCAATTCTGTCAATTGCTCAACAGTAATTTGTTCACCCATCGTAGAATACTTATGCTCTTGGGAGAAGCCACTAGTGAAACCTATGGCCCCCGGGTCTATTCTCATCATATCAATCTCCATCACTTTTATACTTGCTTTGTTTTACTTTGCCTTTACTTTTCACTTTGCATCTTTATACCAAAAATACCAAAAATATTATCTCTATCAGATCTCACTCTCGTAAGTGACCATGAAGGGATTGACAACCCCTAATCGCGTTGGTTGCGAGTAGCTATCGTTCTGTGCAGGTACGAGGGACTTGTGCGTGGCCTCCTACTGGATTGATACCTTGGTTCTCAAAATGGAAATACTTACGCTACTGTGCTGCATCATCCTCTCCTCTTCGGGGAAAACCAACGCAAGCTCAAGACGTAGCAAGAAGGATTTCTAGCGCCGTTGCTAGGGAGTCTACGCAAAAGTCAACATACCAAGTACCCATCACAATCCCTATCTGTCGCATTACATTATTTGCCATTTGCCTCTCGTTTTCCTCTCCCCCACTTCACCCTTGTCGTTTTATTCGCCCTCTCTTTCCCAATCTCCTCCTCTTTTTCCCGTTGCCTTTTGTTTGCTCGTGTGTTGGATTGCTTGTTTGTCGCGATGGCTCAAGATGCTACCAAATTGTGTGACTTCACCAATACCAATAATAATGATTTCTTTAGCACTCCGATTGCTCCTCTTGCCAATACTGAATCTTGTGAAATCAATACTGCTTTGTTGAATCTTGTTATGAAAGATCAATTCACCGACCTTCCTAGTGAAGATGCCGCTACTCATCTGAATAGCTTCGTTGATTTATGTGATATGCAAAAGAAAAAAGATGTCGATAATGATGTCGTTAAATTGAAGCTATTTCCTTTTCGCTTAGAGATCGTGCTAAAGCGTGGTTTTCATCTTTGCCTAAAAATAGTATTGATTCTTGGAACAAGTGCAAAGATGCTTTTATCTCTAAGTATTTTCCTCCGCTAAGATTATCTCTCTTAGAAACGATATTATGAATTTTAAGCAACTTGATCATGAACATGTTGCACAAGCTTGGGAGAGAATGAAATTAATGATACGTAATTGTCCTACTCATGGTTTGAATTTGTGGATGATTATACAAAAGTTTTATGACAGATTGAATTTTGCTTCTAGAAATCTTTTAGATTCGGCCGTGGGAGGCACTTTTATGGAAATCACTTTAGGAGATGCTACTAAACTCCTAGATAATAATATGGTTAATTATTCTCAATGGCATACTGAAAGATCTACTAATGAAAAATTGCATGTGATAGAAGACATCAATGTCTTGAGCGGAAAGATGGATGAACTAATGAAATTATTTGCTACTAAGAGTGTTTCTTCTGATCCTAATGATATGCCTTTGTCTACTTTGATTGAGAATAATAATGAATCTATGGATGTGAATTTTGTTGGTAGGAATAATTTTGGTAACAATGCATACAGAGGGAATTTTAATCCTAGGCCTTATCCTAGTAATCCTTCTAATAATTATGGAAATTCCTACAACAACTCTTATGGAAATTTTAATAAGATGCCCTCTGAATTTGAGAGTAGTGTTAAAGAGTTTATGAATTCACAAAAGAATTTTAATGCTTTGCTTGAAGAGAAATTGCTTAAAGTTGATGATTTGGCTAGGAACGTTGATAGAATTTCTCTTGAGGTTGATTCTTTATAGCTTAGATATATTCCTGCTAAGCATGATATCAATGGGTCTCTCAAATCTATGAGAATTTCCATTGATGAGTGCAAAGAAAGAACCGCTAGGATGCGTGCTTCCAAAGATGCCTTTATTAAAGCGTGTTCTTCTAATTCCTATGAAAATCAAGATGAAGATCTAAAAGTTATTGATGTGTCCCCTATCAAATCTTTGTTTTGCAATATGAATCTTGATGAAACTGAATATGATCTTCCTTTACCTAGAAGGCGTTCTAAGAATTCGGAGTTTTTAGATCTTGATGATGAAATTGTTAAAAGTGGGATTGAAAAAAATAAAAATCTAGATGTCGCTAAACCCACTATATTGGATCTCAAGGAATTTAATTATGAAAATTGCTCTTTAATTGATTGTATTTCCTTGTTGCAATCCGTGCTAAATTCTCCTCATGCTTATAGTCAAAATAAGGCCTTTACCGAACACATTGTTGATGCCTTGATGCAATCTTATGAAGAAAAACTTGAGTTGAAAGTTTCTATCCCTAGGAAACTCTATGATGAGTGGGAACCTACTATCAGAATTAAAATTAAAGATCATGAGTTTAATTCTTTGTGTGATTTGGGTGCTAGTGTCTCTACTATTCCCAAAACTTTGTGTGATTTGCTAGATTTCCGTGACTTTGATGATTGCTCGCTAAACTTGCATCTTGCGGATTCCACTATTAAAAAGCCTATGGGAAGAATTAATGATGTTCTTATTGTTGCAAATAGTTATTATGTGCCCATAGATTTTATCGTTCTTGATATAGATTGCAATCCTTCATGTCCTATTATTCTTGTCAGACCTTTCCTTAGAACGATTGGTGCAATTATTGATATGAAGGAAGTAAATATTAGATTCCAATTTCCATTAAAGAAAGGCATGGAACACTTTCCTAGAAAGAAAATAAAATTACCATATTAATCTATTATGAGAGCCACTTATGGATTGCCTACCAAAGATGACAATACCTAGATCTATCCTTGCTTTTATGCCTAGCTAGGGGCGTTAAACGATAGCGCTTGTTGGGAGGCAACCCAATTTTATTTTTAGTTTTTTGTTTTTGCTTCTGTTTAGGAATAAATAATCCATATAGCCTCTGTTTAGATGTGGTTTTATCTTTTAATTAGTGTTTGTGCCAAGTTAAACCTATTGGATCTTCTTGGATGATAGTTATTTGATCTTGCTGTAATTTCCAGAAACTTTGCGCTCAGTGCCCGAATTGTTACAAATCACCAGAACGTGATAAAATATTGATTCCAACTTCTGCTGATCAATAAATAAATTTTCCAGGTCGTCTAATTTTTATAGAAGTTTTTGAGTTCCAGAAGTTTGCGTTAGTTACAGATTACTACAGACTGTTCTGTTTTTGACAGATTCTGTTTTGCGTGTGTTGTTTGCTTATTTTGATGAATCTATGGCTAGTAAAATAGTTTATGATCCATAGAGAAGTTGGAATACAGTAGGTTTAACACCAATATAAATAAAGAATGATTTCATTACAGTATCTTAAAGTAGTCTTTTGTTTTCTTTCTCTAACGGAGCTCACGAGATTTCTATTGAGTTTTGTGTTGTGAAGTTTTCAAGTTTTGGGTGAATTCTTTTGATGGATTATGGAACAAGGAGTGGCAAGAGCCTAAGTTTGGGCATGCCCATGGCACCCCCAAGATAATCCAAGGACACCAAAAAGTCAAAGCTTGGGGATGCCCCGGAAGGCATCCCCTCTTTAGTCCACTTCCATCGGTAATTTACTTGGAGCTATATTTTTATTCACCACATGATAAGTGTTTTGCTTGGAGCGTCTTGTATTATTTGCGTCTTTGCTTGTTAGTTTACCACAATCATCCTTGATGTACACACCTTTTGAGAGATCCATACATGAATTGGAATTTGATAGAATAATCTATGTGCTTCACTTATATCTTTTGAGCTTGATAGTTTTGCTCATAGTGCTTCACTTATATCTTTTGAGCGTGATAATATTTGCTCTAGTACTTCACTTAGATCTTTTAGAGCACGGTGGTGGATTTGTTTTAAAGAAACTATTGATCTCTCATGCTTCACTTAGATTATTTTGAGAGTCGCTAATAGCATGGTAATTTGCTTAATATTAATATACTTGGTATTCAAGATATGTGAAACTTTCTTTTGAGTGCGTTGAATACTAAGATAAGTTTGATGCTTGATAATTGTTTTGAGATATGGAGGTGATAATATTAAAGTCGTGCTAGTTGAGTAGTTGTGAATTTGAGAAATTCTTGTGTTGAAGTTTGCAAATCCCGTAGTATGCACGTATGGTTAAAGTTGTGTAACAAATTTGAAACACGAAGTGTACCTGGCTTGTGCATCCTTATGAGTGGCGGTCGGGGACGAGCGATGGTCTTTTCCTACCAATCTATCCCCCTAGGAGCGCAAGGCGTAGTACTTGATTTTTGATGACTTCTAAATTTTTGCAATAAGTATATGAGTTCTTTTGACTAATGTTGAGTCCATGGATTATACGCACTTTTACCTTTCCGCCTTTGCTAGCCTCTTCGATTGCCGTGCATTGCCCTTTCTCACCTTGAGAGTTGGTGCAAACTTCGCGGTGCATCCAAACCCCGTGATATGATACGCTCTATCACACATAAAACTCCTTATATCTTCCTCAAAACAGCCACCATACCTACCTATTATGGCATTTCCATAGCCATTCCGAGATATATTGCCATGCAACTTTCCACCGTTCCGCTCATCATCATGACATACTTTACTTTTGTCATATTGCCATTGCATGATCATGCAGTTGACATCGTATTTGTGGCAAAGCTACCATGCATTATTTTTCATACATGTCACTCTTGATTCATTTCACCATCCCGGTACACCGCCGGAGGCATTCATATAGAGTCATACCTTGTTCTAGTTTCGAGTTGTAATCCTTATGTTGTAATCAATAGAAGTGTGATGATCATAATTATTAGAGCATTTCCCAAACAAAAACAAAAAAAGAGAAAGGCCCAAAAAAAGAAAATAAATAAAAAGGGCAATGCTACTATCTTTTTTTCCCACACTTGTGCTTCAAAGTAGCACCTTGTTCTTCATGTAGTGAGTCTCATATATTGTGCTTCAAGGTAGCACCATGTTTTTCATATAGTGAGTCTCATAAGTTGTTTTTTTATACTAGTGGGAATTTTTCATTATAGGATTTGGCTTGTATATTCCTACGATGGGCTTCCTCAAAATGCCCTAGGTCTTCATGAGCAAGCAAGTTGGATGCACACCCACTAGTTTTCTTTTGTTGAGCATTCATAGCTCTAGTGCATCCGTTGCATGGAAATCCCTACTCCTCATGTTGACATCAATTGATGGGAATCTCCATAGCCCGTTGATTATCCTCGTCAATGTGAGACTTTCTCCTTTTTGTCTTCTCCACACAATCCCCATCATCATATTCTATTCCACCCATAGTGCTATATCCATGGCTCACGCTCATGTATTGCGTGAAGGTTGAAAAAGTTTGAGATTATTTAAGTTTGAAACTATTTCTTGGCTTGTCATCGGGGGTATAGAAGTTGGGAACATCTTTGTGTGACGAAAATGAAACATAGACTAACTATATGATTTTGTAGTGATGAACTTTCTTTGGCCATGTTATTTTGAGAAAACATGATTAATTTGATTAGTATGCTTGAAGTATTATTTTTTTTTATGTAAATATGAACTTTTGTCTTGAATCTTTGGGATCTGAATATTCATACCACAATTAAGAATATTTACATTGAAATTATGCCAAAGTATCACTCCGCATCAAAAATTCTCTTTTTATCATTTACCTACTCGAGGGGCGAGAAGGAATTAAGCTTAGGGATGCACGATACGTCTCCAACGTATCTATAATTTTTGATTGCTCCATGCTACTTTATCTATTGTTTTGGACTATAATGGGCTTTATTTTCCACTTTTATATTACTTTTGGGACTAACCAATTAACCGGAGGCCCAACCCAGAATTGCTGTTTTTTGCCTTTTTTCAGTGTTTCGAAGAAACAAAATATCAAACGGATTCCAAACGCAATGAAACCTTCGGAAACGTGATTTTCTCACCGAACATGATCCAGGAGACTTGGACCCTACGCCAAGGAACCAGAGAGGCGGTCTTGAGGGTGGGGGGCCCCCCCTAGGGCGCGCCCCCTGCCTCGTGGGCCCCTTGTTGGTCCACCAACGTACTCCTTCCTCCTATATATACCTACATACCCCCAAACGATCAGAACAGGAGCCAAAAACCTAATTCCACCGCCGCAACTTCCTGTATCCACGAGATCCCATCTTGGGGCCTGTTCTGGATACGGAGGGCTTCTACATCATCACCATAGCCCCTCCGATAAAGTGTGAGTAGTTTACTTTAGACCTTCGGTCCATAGCTAGTAGCTAGATGGCTTCTTCTCTCTTTTTGGATCTCAATACAATGTTCTCCCCTCTCTCGTGGAGATCTATTCGATGTAATCTTCTTTTTGCGGTGTGTTTGTTGAGACCGATGAATTGTGGGTTTATGATCCAGCTTATCTATGAATAATATTTGAATCTTCCCTGAATTCTTTTATGTATGATTGAGTTATCTTTGCAAGTCTCTTCGAATTATCCGTTTGGTTTGGCCAACTAGATTGGTAGTTCTTGCAATGGGAGAAGTGCATGGCTTTGGGTTCAATCTTGCGGTGTCCTTACCCAGTGATAGAAAGGGTTGCAAGGCACGTATAGTATTGTTGCCATCGAGTATAACAAGATGGGGTATTTATCATATTGCATGAATTTATTCCTCTACATCATGTCATCTTGCTTAAGGTGTTACTTTGTTTTTAACTTAATACTCTAGATGCATGCTGGATAGCGGTCGATGAGTGGAGTAATAGTAGTAGATGCAGAATCGTTTCGATCTACTTTTCTCAGATGTGATGCCTATATACATGATCATACCTAGATATACTCATAACCATGCTCAATTCTGTCAATTGCTCAACAGTAATTTGTTCACCCACCGTAGAATACTTATGCTCTTGAGAGAAGCCACTAGTGAAACCTATGGCCCCCAGGTCTATTCTCATCATATCAATGTCCATCACTTTTATACTTGCTTTGTTTTTCTTTGCCTTTACTTTTCACTTTTCATCTTTATACCAAAAATACCAAAAATATTATCTCTATCATATCTCACTCTCGTAAGTGACTGTGAAGGGATTGACAACCCCTAATTGTGTTGGTTGCAGTAGCTATCGCTTTTGTGCAGTGCACGAGGGACTTGTGCGTGGCCTCCTACTGGATTGATACCTTGGTTCTCAAAAACTGAGGGAAATACTTACGCTACTGTGCTGCATCATCCTCTCCTCTTCGGGGAAAACCAACGCAAGCTCAAGACGTAGCATGGTGCTCCCACAGCACGAACTCGTGCCAAAGTCGAGATTTGTTTCTTTACTATACATGCACGCAACGATTTAATGGACATTGTAATCTCAACATGTGATGGGGAGCTCTAAATTTGAATTTGAAACTTATAAAACGAAAAGATTCAAAACAAATAATCTGGGAGAGAGGGAGTATATCGTAGGATGTGTCCCATACAAAATAAGTCCCCTGGTTTGTCACCGCGAAGATGCGGTTGGAAAGTAGCACATCATCTTCCTACTCGTACGGCAACAAATCGGCCGCAGACAACATGGTCCGCCTTTGACCGCCATGTGCAAGGTTGGTGCTATCTTTTATTCAATCTCACCATGGTTCCATCGTACCAATTCATGCGGTGGCCCGTTGCATGGCTGATCCCAATGTTGGACAAAGGTTCTACGGGAACGGTGTCGCCGTTGTAAATGTTGTGCAAATTGATGTTGGTACCCTCTGCATATATGCAAGCCAATCTCTACTAGACCGAGCCTAGCCTGTGAAACAGTGGGCAGGGGGAGAATTAGGAAATGGACACGGAAGTAGTCTTTAGAATGCATTTACTACGTGATCAAACTCATCTTACCTGCTCATCGGAGGAAATCCGAGTGCCCCTCAACGTCGGCATCTCAAGGGGCGTCAACTTGCAACTACGGCCACGCCGCGCTGGAGGGACCACCAAAGAAACATCCTTGTGCATTCCACGGAGCATCAAGATGCATTTGTATGAGTAGTTTATCTTGTGAGAGAAAAGGATGAACGAGGGAAGGCCTCTAGAGATAGAGATGGACACTATTACTACCAATGTGCTGGCCCGTGCGTTGCAATGGATCCAAACTAGTAGAATAATACTTGTTCGCGTGCTTGAAAATATAAACACTCTAGTTTTGATATACATGTGTCAGCAGACACGACAGCTTGTCCATGGAAGTTGAACCACGACGACCATCACATTTCTTGTTTCTACCACTGCCACACCCACACGCGAGTCCCACGATGCCACTCCAACCCCCCCGACGTGGACATGGATCCTCTGACGTGGCTATCACTGCCTTGCCCTGCCTTTCCTTCGCTGACAGGTGGGACCCATGCTTATGGGTCCCACATGTCAGTGACAAAATGGTAGGATTTTCGTGCCCCTCATCCCTCTCGGCCCCACTGCTCCTCTGCCTTTGTGTGCATGACATGCGGGCCAGCTGAACTGCGGTGACCATCAACTTTCTACGACAGACACACCCGATTGGACGCGGTTTGCCTGCTCCGCTGCTGTGCTCCGATCCGTACTCCCGCACCATCGAATTTTCATCCAGCGGCTGTGACACATTTCTTCCCGGGCATCAATCCTCAGCTGGGGTACTTATGTACTACAGGTAGTACCCGCTGGTGTGGCCATCTATGTCTCGTAACGCCCGGACGCCCAGCTGTGGTACCCTCACCACGACCACGCCACCACCGGCCGGTTCATCTCGAACGAGTGAGTCGCGAACCACGCTACCGCCATGAGAATGACATGTGGGCCAGCCGCATTTAAGGCCCGCATGTCATTGACTCATAGGCTGGGCACTAAGCCACAGAAGTTTGGTTCCATGGGCCCCGAGAGGGAAATGTAACTCCTGCGGCAGGCCTTGTGGTGCTCCCATAGTACGAGCTCGTGCCAAAACTGGAATTTGTTTCTTACTACTACCAACTAGTACTAGTAAGGTACACATGCATTGCACGCATGAGATTCTGGTGGTTTGTGCATTATGCTTCTACATGTAGATTTTTCTGGATTCTAACATGTGGCAAAATCTGGTGGAATGTAAGCTTAGGCAAGTTTGATTAACTCAGGTGAGTGTTTGGTTCAAGCCACACATTAGGCAAGCCACACTGGCCCCACATGACATACACACAAAAAATGTGGCAAGATTCCCTTAGGCTTGCCAACTTGTGGCTCTCATTTTGAAGAACTTATTAATAACTTTGCCTGAGCTTAGTTGTGGCAAAGTTAGTCATGAATTAAGTTCAACCATGGAGTCTTCTAGATTATACATGTGGCAGAATCTGGTGGATGATATCCAATGTGCAGTAGTGCTCGGATTTTCCATCTTTGTACCATCGGATTGGCTTCATCCAACGACCAACTTTCAAAGTTTTTCACACACTATATAGGGGGTATAGATATAGATGTGCCGGTCCGTTGCAATGGATCCAAAGTATATCTATTTAGTGGAGTGCACTCTAAACGCATTGTCTATTTATTTTTCTTTAACGTTCTGTAGCCATGCAACCAAGCCACATAAGCTTCATGGGTGCCCCCCACATCATATTATTCATACTACGTTGATTGAAAAAAAGATAAATCACCCAAAACAAGATCTTCCCTTTTTTGTTCCTACGATGTTGTGTCGTGCACGTATCTACTAGTTGTATAGTGGTAGTACTAGTAATATAGTATTAGGAGTACCAACTTGGTAAGTACTAGTAGGAGTAGTACTAGTACGGAATGCTCCTACTCTATCAACGAGCCCCGTCCGACACAAAATTTCTTGGCTTCCGTGCTACAACTAGACCTTCCCCTTGTTTCTGTTTTCCAACCCGGCGGCGGGCGGGTGTCGGTTTGCTCAACGGGCGGTCCCACATGAAAGTGAAAATGCTAGGCACAGGGGCGGAGCTATGTGAGGGCCAACACGCGTTCTGGCCCGCCCAACCTAGCAGGATTTTCGTAGTTGTACATCCAGTTTTGAGGCATGGAACGTCAACACAAGGGTAATATCTCTAGCTCGCTAGATCGGCACGCCTAACGCTTTTTGCTTCAAGCTCCGCCACTGCTAGGCAACATGCCTTCCCTAAGCTATGTGTCGTGACGGGCCGGGCCTGTTGTACTCCCGATTCCCGGGCGTGTGGGGTGCGAATAACGTGGCATGCCTTTTCCTTTTACTAGCAATGTGCCCGTGCTATGACGGATCCAAAGTAGTAGAATAGTAGTATTTGTTCACAAAATCGAAAGAAATCACTATTGTTTTGATATACTCCTAATATATTACTCCCTCCGTACCTAAATATTTGTCTTTTTTGAGACTATCAAACATGACATGCAGTGGTCAGTTCGTTGCCCAAGAACAAATACAACCCACGTCAGCACACACACATCTTATAGCATCACATCCAATGGCTATAAAATATGAATGAGATCAAATTATATCTCATCTAGATGAGTTCTAGCAAAACTGTATTAATAATACTATACTTAGTACTCCTGCGCCATGTATCATATAAGTATCATATAGTACTTTATTTATTGCCATGCATGACACATAGTTCACGAGAGCTCTCTATATGTACCACCTTTTTTTTAATTTCAAGTTTTGCTCCATGGCGCAATCCATCGATACTACTACTATACAAAAGTGGAGTATATACATTTTTTAAAGGTTAGAGGGCGGGACAGACTAGCTCGGTCGGTTTCACGAGAGGCGAGGGCCTTTGTGATTTGACGGCTCATTAATGCTGTCAAATCGAATAGTACTGTGCCGCCCGCTGCACGCCCGGCGCCTCCATTAAACCCCTCCGGTAAGCCGCATGCAAACCGAGAATCCTACTCCGGCCACACGTCCGTTCATGAGCGGGCCGGAATTAAACGCAACACCGGCCGAGCTCCTCCCGTCCGCCCCAGTTTAAACGAGGCCAGACGCCGGCCAAGCTCCTACCGTCCGCCCTCTATTTACACGAGGCCAGACAGACAGCGGGCAAGACTCGGACCCCTCCGCCGCTCCCCCATCTCCTTCACCATTTTCTCCACCCTTCCGATGGCTTTTGATGAGCCGTTCTCTGGCATATTACCCGCCTGGGCGGCCCGCCAAGCCCTCCGGATACGAGCGAGGCAGCTCGGTGCTTCACCAACTTCGCTTGGCCCGACGGAGCCAGTTGCCGCCCCAAGCAGGCGCGTGGTTCAGCAACTCGCCGCTCCAGTTCAGCTCAAGGAGTGGCGAGTTGCTCCATGCTCAAGACGGGCGGTAGCACGCTGCACGGGCGCTGTCGCTGCCGCGTCGTGCATTCACGCCACCAATGTCTGCGGTGGCCGTGCCTCCCGGTCTGTGGGCGCCTCCCGTGCTCATGGCAGCGCCATGCGTGCAGACCAAGCCGGGTGCATGGAGAGCGACGAGTCGGTGGCCAGCTTCTCCGTGTCCGCCGCCATCATTGAGGAGAAGTAGAACACGGGAGGCCGCCACCAATTGGGACCCATGAAGGCCACCGCCGAGGCGACGACTGCGCATTCAGGTGGTTTCTTTGCTGCTTCGTCTCTTTCGAGGACCTTCGTCGACCCCGCAAGTGTCTGACGGACATGAGGAAGACAAAGGGATCCGCGGGCGGCCATTTAGAACTAAAATAAGTCTAGATATATCCATTTCTAGGACAAGTATTTCCGGACGGAGGGAGTATTAATTATACAAGAGAGCCGAATTGGCACCTCTTAGTTCATGTAAATGTAATGAAATCCATCATGTTTATATGAAGATCCGGCTTTTTTATACGAAATCCTTCATGCTTATATGAAACCAGTCCGTGTTTGCACGAATTTCATCTGGTTGGTTAGAGTTGTAAAATGTATATTACTGGGCGTTTGATGTCGTCCTCCGCGGAAGGAAGCGGGAGGAAATTTGCCGGCTGCCGTTGGAGATGCTCTTTGTGCTGGAAATAATAGAGTGACATCCAATCCATTTGAGTTAATTGCCTGTATGATTGTCCCTCTATAACAAGTTAATTGCATGTACAGTGTACACGTGACTTGCAGGGTGGCTACAGCTTCGTACAGAAAGTTAAAAAGAAACAAGTCCATCCTTAATATTCTAAGTACTCTGTGGGTTCCACTATTAGTACAGTAGCGAAAGAAGTATATATTAAATAAGTAGAGTAATATATAATATACAAATCTAAAGTTAAAAGACAGAATTCGAACTCATGTCATTGCGTTGCGAGCATCCGGCGCTAACCAGCCCAACACATTTTTGTTGTAGACCATGCTGGAGATATATCTCCATGTCTACTCTTATATATACTCCATTCATTCCTAAATATTTGTCTTTTTCAGATTTCAAATGGACTGTCAGGACCCGATTCCAAGTCACATCGATCTAGCCCGTAACACCTCATATCACTTTGCGGCCTCACGCACGGTATTTGTCACACCCTGATTTTCATGCCACTACACTTAAGCTAACAATCATGATAAAAATATGGTTTGACATAAACTTTTGAGTGTTTTGGACCTTGCCTTGATTGGTTTTTGTCTGCTGTTTGCAAGTGCTCTAAAAATCAAATAAATCCTCCAACTCCTATACTTCATCTCCTTGCTCCAAACTCTTGAACCAATGATCATGCCATGTGTATAGGACATCAAAATAATTTCTTACAAAAATAATTAGGCCAAATAGTATTTTAAAAAATTAGTTTTCCAAAAACCCCTGAATTGAGGATTACACTGCATGTACTTGATTTGGGGTGTGAAAAATCTTTCAAAAGGTATATTTGAATCCTATTAGATGTAGGACTCCCATAAACCACAAAAATATAATTTTAAAAGTTATTTTCCTATTTTATTTAAAAGATTTTTCTTAAGGCCAGAAATGGTATTTAATAGGGAAAAATTATTTATTGTTTTAAAAATATTTGATAAAAATCAGGGAAACTCAGTGGGCATATATTTCCCATATATAAGAGTTTTAACACATGGTCATGTTAAAAACATTGGACAAAACCTCCCAAAACAATTTCTGCCCATTTCAAGGATTTGAAATATTTCTACAGGAAATATTTTAATAAAAACGAAAGGAAAATCCAGCAAGTCACAAATGCAGATTTTGATCACCTTGCAAAGCCTCATGTAAATCAAGGTCATTTTGGTTCACCAAAATGCCCCAAAACCCTCTCTGACCAGAATCAAATTTGAACAACTTTGTACTACCAACTTTCTCTCCTTGACCCCAACTTTTGTGAAAATGTTCACATGACCAAATGAGGCCACTACACCAAGTGGTTCATCAAAGGGAAGTGATTTGCTCAACTAGATCTACACAAGTCCATTTCTGTTGATTTCTAGGGTTTACAAAAGTTACATTGTGAACTTTGCCCAAATGAGCTCAAAGTTGGTGGAAGTCCCTAATTGTATGTGCCATTTCACCCTGTGGAGTCTCATGCCAAATGGAATTCATTTACCTGCCCAAACCAACAACAAACACCTTCTGCCACCTTACAAAAATTCCATGTTTGACCACTTCCACTAATCTCCATGACCCTATCTTTTTACCACAGCCCCTCCTAGTTCCCTTCTACCTCCAGTAAAAAGCTCCAACCCTGGTTCAATAATTGAGGAGGGTAAAACCCTGGTTTACCCCTCCCTTTTCACCATGGCAGCACCTCTTTTCCCTCCCCCCTTCTTTCTTATGGACTTGCCTTAACTACTAAGCTTTATGGAGCATATCAGAAACTCCCAGGAGCTAGTGGACAGGCTTGGCCACGCGCAGAAAGCCATTTGCATCCCATGGCATGCAATGACCGCGCTCTGGAGCGCGCTATAGTGCACCAGGGAACTGTAGCCACCCTCTGCCCGATGCTCCCGTCGACCTTGGGCGCCGGGAACGTGTCCCCCGAGGCCGCCTCGGCGTTCGTGACATGCTACGCGGTCGCCCCCGTGGTCGCGTGCCCGAGCACCGCCCGACTCGTCCACTACCTGGCCACGCGGCTGGCCCGCCTCTCACCTCGCCCGGCTCCCCCTCTCACCTCCCTCGCTCCTGGACGGACTCCACGAGCGCCACTGACCCAGTCTGGCCCCTCCCAACGGTCCCCAGGACCGATTCCGCGGGCACACGCAAGCGCGGCTCGCGGTGCACCATGGCTTTGCCATACAGAGCCTCGTCGAGCCCCTCTTTGGACGCCCGTCGCTCTCTCTCTCTCCCATACACCTCCCAGACCGACCACACCTCCTCCCGTGCCTTATCCCTCCTCCTCTGCCGCCATTGCCGCCTCGGACCCCCGCTCAAATTCGAGCCGCCCCGGCCTCCCTTCCTCCTCTGAACCGGTCTGTGGCACCCCCCAAGCCTCCACGGAGCTTCCCTGCACTCCATTTGCTCTTCCCGACGGCCGTAGCATCGACCTCGTCCTCGCTAGGACTCCAGCCGCCGCGCCCAATGTATCTCCCCTTCTCGAGCAACTCAGCAGGCGTAGAGCACATGGGCGGGTGTGTCTCGCCGCACTGAACACTCCGGTGTGAAGAACGTCGTCGGGGACCGCCTGGGTCACCGGCACGATCGACGGCCGATCCCCTCTGCCTCCGCTTCGGTCGCAGGCGGGAGGAGGAAGACGACCGCCCCGCCAGCTAGCAGGGCCCCCACTTGCCAGCAGAAAACCGCCCGGGCCCGCGCGGTTTAAGTGGAGACGGCTCCGGCCTTAACCGCCTCCCCCCGAGCGAAGACGTATTCCGCGAGGCCGCCTTCGACGTGGCCTCCCAGCGGGCGCGCGCGAGAGGCTGGGCCAGGCCCAATGCACTGCCCCGCTAAGTCTCGCCCAGTGCACGCTGCTGCTTCCCTAGATCCAGCCCATTTAGGTAAATACCTTTCCTTTTTCTTTTTTTGTAATACTGAAAAATCCATAGACAATTCAAATAGTGTCTGAATATGATAATTCAAATTTTCAGTGACTCCATAAGTCAATATCTATTTAATGAGCCATAGTGAACATTTTTACACTGCCTAGTTTCACCTGGATCTAACAAATAGGTCATTTGTACTCCTAAACCAGCTTCAAAAATCCATAGAATATTCATTTGGACTCCAAATTCAGTGAAACCAATTTCCAAATGTTTCTAAAATCATGCCTGATTTAATGGGTACATTTACTCATTTATATAAAAAGGCATTCTGTGGACAACTTGTGGATCCATTAAATCCATTGATTCCAACATATTGAAATGTTCAGAAATATCCACTAATCCAATTCCAATAAAACCACTTTGGTAATTTTTCATAGGACCAAAGGTATCCTAGAAAAATGTCCAACTCACAATTTTTGGAGCACTTTTATTTTCTGCCTTGTTGTGTTGCTTATTGTGTTGTTTCCGACGTTAGTTGATTTAATTAAACGAAATACTCGGAGATGGACCAGAAGGATTGAAGACTCTGAGGAGCCAGGAAAGCAGCCCTTTGACCATGTCTATGAAACCCCTTTTTATGCATGTCATATAGCACCATATTGTTGTTGCCACGAAATCATGATGAGGTGGTAACCACTTTGATGGTTTGCCACCGTACTTCCTCGTTGATACTTGCATTGTGCATGACCCTACCTTCTTATGAGGGTTATGCCAGTGGGGGTAGATAGGATGCTAAAGTAGTGCTACATAAAAGGGACGGGAATATGCATGGTGACGGAGACAAAGTATTTTCAAAAGACTTTTCGAAAACCCCATCGGGTGCCACTTATGCTCGGGGGAGATGATGAGTTGGGTAGCCACTTGATGACGAAGTGGTGTACCGAGGCAAGTGTGTGTTGTTTTCAAAACGGATTGGTTTAAGTTGCGACCGTTATTCCAACCTTACATGCGCAACCACTCTACCCTTGTACGGGACATGGCATTATTGATTACGTGGGCCGATACTTGCTTGGAGCCCGCATTACTAGTGACGGGGGAGAGTTGGTGCTCTCTCCCGGGACGGGGTCGTGCCAGGTAGGGCGGCCATGACTGTTTTTACAGGGCACCGGATACACCGTTGCGTCCCCTCTTGGATGTTACGATCTCGAGTGAGTCTCGTATGATGTACATCGTGAGGATACGGAACAATGAGTGGACTCCTTGTTAGTGTCGTCTAGGGAAAGATAGTGATCGGGTGCTTACCCCGGGTACTTGAGGTATCGCGGGTCGTGGATGACACGGAAGTTCCCCGGATCTTGTGGGTAAAGTGTGCAACCTCTGCAGAGTGTAAAACTATTCGAATATCCGTGTCCACGGTCAAGGACAGTTGGGTAACCGCTCTTGGGCTACGTCCACATGTTTACAAACCAGTGTGTGTGTTTGGATAAGTGGGAAAATCTACTTGGGTCAAGTCAAAGGATTTGACATGATTGAGTTGGGTTGATGCCCACTCTACTTATGTTGATATCTGTAACCTGTCCTCATGGTTACTTGAATTCTCCTGATGCATGTCTTACAAGTTGTTGAACATGTCATTGCACTCAAAACTAGCTTTCTGCAAAAATTTACCTATATCATACATTGTTGTATCTTGAACCAAAACATGAGTTGCTTGCGAGTACATTCAAAGTACTCATTGGCTTGCCACTGGTTATTTTATTGGCCATGCATGAAAGAACAAGATATAATGAAGATTACATTGGTGACAAACATGCGAGCTAGGACGCTTCCCAGTCAGAATGCCTGTAGGGTTAAGGCAGATGGCATGGGTCCAAGTTGTTATTGAAGATTTTCGCTGCAATGATACACTCAAGACTTGACCATAATGGTCCTACTTGTGTAAAACAGTATGTATGGATGTAAGACTCTTGTTATTCAGCTTCTGTGTGTTCAGTGAGCATTGATCTCTGGGATCACTGTACACGTGCATTCGGTGATCTCGACTTAGGAGTCGGGGTCCCCATAGTATTCCCACGGTGTCGCCTTACCATGGCCCGGGACCGCTTGCGCCTTTTGGCTCACGTATATGATAGTGTCGCTAGCATCCATATGACAGAGAACCCGGGCCGACATGACTAGTCGTGAACCCAAAGTGGCACTAACTTACGGGGACATGCATACATGAATCAACATCGAGCATGTCGGTCAGCAGCGTGCGAATCCGGGCTGTAGCACT
Source organism: Aegilops bicornis (assembly GCA_021605145.1). Classification (NCBI taxonomy): domain Eukaryota; kingdom Viridiplantae; phylum Streptophyta; class Magnoliopsida; order Poales; family Poaceae; genus Aegilops; species Aegilops bicornis. The sequence continues at coordinate 114,284,854 of CM038675.1, forward strand.
GGGCTAATAGGACTCCGGTGAACCGGGCTGTAGCAGGCTAGGCAGGACTCTGGATGTCACGGCGTGACGTTTCCCGAAGGGATGACACGAGAACGAGGTGAATCACACGCCGGCCAGTCAATTGTTCCGGAGCAGTAGTGCTAGGCTAGCAGTACTCCGGTGAACCGGGCTGTAGCGGACTACTATGGCTCATGGAAGCACAAGACTACATTTCCCCATAAGAGAGTCTACCAAGGATAAACAACTAGGTTGCCGGATCCCACACATATACGGCATTTCAATCATACACACAATATGCTCGATATGTGTAAATACAACATGGCATCACAACATAACTCTACAACTCAATTATTTATTAGGCTCCGAGGAGCGAGATATTACAAACATGGGTCTCATGACCCAACATTCAGAGCATACAAGTCAAAGCACATGCGGAAGCTCAACATGTCCGAAAGTACGTACATCTACAAACTAAAAAGGCCGAGAAGCCCGACTATGTACTGATCCTGCCGAGGGCACAAGATCGTAGCTGAGGTATCAAGCTAAACGTCGAAGTCCACATGGAACTACTAATGAGACTGACGTCTCTCTGCAAAACATAAAATAGGCAAACGTGAGTACAAATGTACCCAGCAAGACTTATATCAGAACTAGCTACATATGCATCGGTATCAACAAAGGGGGTGGTGGAGTTTAACTGCAGCAAGCCAGCTTTGACTCGGTAGCTATCCTAACTACGACTGCAAGTAACTCTTTTGAGGTGGCGCACACGAGTCAACGTATTCACCAATCAATACACCACTATGGATCCGCTCCCGTCTACCTACGAGAACGCCATCCATAGCACTCACGCTTATCTTGCGCATTTTAGAGTATCCACTTTCACTTGTCTATGAACTGTTATAGGCAACCCAGAAGTCCTTTACCACGGACACGGCTATTCGAATAGATGATGTTAACCCTGCAGGGGTGTACTTCTTCACACGCTCTCACCACTTACCGCCGTTTACACGACATGTACTCGGCAACCTTCAAGCGGAAGCCCAACGAGGGTGTCGGCCACGGCTTGCCTAAACACTCAAGTCTCTATCCAGGTTTATCGCCTATTCAAGTTCCATCCGCAGGGAGTCCGGCTGAGGTTTCCACATACGGCCCCGAATGATGTGTACAAGGTTTCGCGACACCAAACGGGCGCCCGGCATACCCGGCCACGTGCCTACCACATCACAGCCCACCCCTCGGGTCAGCGCTGCCCACGACCTCCAGCATACTACAAACACCAGAAACTACTTGCAACTCCTGGACAGAGGACAATGGTGATTAAGAAGCCGAGAGGGTCCATTGGTTTCGGGCCCAATGCATGGTAGTAACTGTTTCATGGATCACAAACACAGAACTCAGTTCCTGAGGACGACTTCAATGAGACAACCCACCATGTACTCCGACATGGCCTCTCACCGTTACCTTTACCAAATCGTGTTCACACACTTAGCTCTCAACAGTAGGACATGTTCACACACCTCTGATTCATCCCCGATGAATCAGACCTGACACAACTCTAAGCAATTGCAGGCACGACAAACAAGCATGAATGAGTAGGCACATCTGGGCTCAAACAACTCCTACTCATGCTAGTGGGTTTCATCTATTTACTGTGGCAATGACAGGTCATGCAGAGGATAAGGGGTTCAACTACCGCAAGCATGTAACAGATGATTCGTTGTTGTCCTAATGCAGTAAAAGAGAGCAGGAGCGAGAGAGTGGGATTGTATCAGAATGAACAAGGGGGTTTTGCTTGCCTGGCACTTCTGAAGATAGTAATAGCTCTTCATCGGTGTCATCGAACTCATCGTCGGAACCACGTTTACTGAGAGGGGACAAAATCGGCAAACAAGGAAGAAACACAATCAATGCAATGCAACAATATGATGCATGCTCATGACATGGCAATATGTTGTTGATTGAACTAATGCAACTAGCAACCATATTAAATTAAGTTGGTTTGAACCCTAGGTTCAAATTCAAACCCAATGTAAGGCATTTCAAATGCCATTTATTCAAATTGTCTTATACAGCAACTTTAAGTTGTTCAAACATGCATGAAAATGGTACAGATGGATAGACTAGATTTTTCTGATCATTTTTCATATATAACTTATTTCATTCTGAGCTGCGGTTAAATTTCTATGATATTTAGAAGTTTAGGACATTTTCTGAAATTTCTTGAATTAAATTAAATCTAGAAAATAGCTTATTGCGTCAGCATGACATCAGGGTGACATCAGCAGGTCAACACGCCTGGTCCAGGTCAAACCTGACCCATGGGACCCGCACGTTAGTGTAACAGGGCAGGGACAGAGGCTGACTAGTGGGTCCGGGTCAACGATGACGTGGCATGGTCAAACTAACATGTGGGGCCGACTATATTAACCTAAACTAAGCAGGGAATAAATCACGGGGTTAATTAAGACATGGGGCCCAGAGTCAGTGAGAGAGGGGGTTCGTTAGTGGCTTCATAAGCCACTAATGACGGTGCCACGTCGCCACGGCCGGGGTTAACCCGCCGGCGACCAAAACAACATTGGAGGCTCACCGGACTTGAGCTACAGGCGGCGGCTGGACTCGCGGAGACCACCGGGGCGTAGCCCGTGCTCTCCCGCATCCAGAGGAGTAGGTGGGTGGCCGCGGGGGCGCCGAAGCTCGCCGGAACGAAGCTCGCGGCGGTGGCCAGGGTTCGGGTGAGGTCGGGATTGGTGCTACGGTGCACGGGAGGGCGAGTGGGTGTGTGCGTTAGGCTCCTGGGGGCTTCCTGAGCACGGTGAGGCGCTCCGTTGTGAGCTTGCGTGGCTGTGGCCACGGCTGCGCCATGGCCGGCGGCGAGAAGCTCTCGGACGCGGTGGGAAATGGAGCTACGGGACGGGCGCGAGCTTGAGAGAGGAGGGGAGAGGAAGAGGGGCTCACGGCGGACTCGCAGAGCAGCTCACTGGCTCTGGGAAGCTTTGGTTGAGGCGGATCGACGGCGACGAACCGCGATGGCCGAGGACGAAGACGACGATGGTGGCGACGTTGTAGAGTGCCCAAGGATGCGTGGCTCGTCTGGGATGATGCGGACGACGAGGTGGAGCCGATGAACACGGCGGTTGGTCGATGGACGAGCGGTGAGCGCGGTGGTAGTGAGCGGCGGCGACAGACGTGTTCGGGTCCGAGGTGCGGAGGCGAGGGAGAGAGCAGGGGGAGAGTGAGAGAGGTCGGGCGGATTGGGACGACGCCGGGGCGTTCACCCACGCGTCCAGAGTCTCGGCGGCAAGCAGGAGGAGGCGTGGCGCCTCGCGCGCGCGTGCGCTGTCCCGCCTCTGCCTACTGGCAGAGGTTAGGGATGACTGGCACCAGGCCAGGTGGGCTGGGCCAGCACAGGTGAGGCCCAGGTGGGCGCCAGGTTAGTTTCCTTTCTCTCTCTCTTTTCTGTTTTCTATTTATTCTGTTTTGTTTTGATTTAGTAAAATACTAAACCATTTTATAAAATCCTGGAAATAATTAGGGGTCTTTATGCGAATTATTCCAAAGTGACCCATAACAACTTCCAACATTTTTGGAGCATCTAAAATATATATAGCATTTAAATAGCTCCAATTCAAATATGTTTGAATTAATTAAAAGCCCAAATATGTCCTGCAAAAATGTAAACCATTTTTGGTAGATGCTTCCACCCCAATCCAGAAATGTTGAACATTTTCAGAGGGCATTTTGAGTTCAATGAAAAAGATTTATTTTGACCCTAGTTGAATTCATTGGTGCTAGGGTTTAAGCATCCACTTTTCAAAATTAATAGAAATTGAAAATGATGCATGAAAGCAATGCCACTAACTACAAGAAGATTTCTAGGGCTGTGACATGGACTACCACATACGGATGTGTATGTAGACATATTTTAGAGTGTAGATTCACTCATTTTGGTACGTATGTCTTTTCAGGAAGGGGCCAGATTTGTCCTTGATTTATTTACGAGGTATCCAGATGGCAATGCACCGCCAAGAAAAGAGGGTAACATCAAAATTATGGACTACTTTTTTGAGTATGTTGGTAAGGTCCGGTGATAGTCACTTGTTGAAATCTCTAAAAAGACAAATACTCCCTCCTTCCGGAAATACTTGTCATCATAAAAGGAAATGTATCTAGACGTATTTTAGTTTTAGATACATCTATTTTTATCCATTTTGATGACAAGTATTTTTCGGACGGAGGGAGTAGAAAACAGAGTTGGTGATGATGGTGTGCATGCCATCCTGCAATATAGCCTGTCGAATTTATATCTAACGGATAGGAAAGAAACTCTGGCAATTTTGCAAAAATATACCCACACGTCTCTCCACGTTCGCAAATAAGGCCTTCCCTCGTTCAGCCTTTTCTCTCACAAGATAAACTACTCATACAAATGCATCTTGATGTTCCGTTACAGCATACGGCAGCTAGCTAATTTCTTTTAAAATAGTTGGTGCGATAATTGGGTTGAAGTGATATATTTTATGTCTGCCCCGAATGATTTCATATTCACTAGTAGTAACAAAGAAAAGGTTGCCTTGTTAATTAACAAAAAACAGGGTGAAAACTATCACATGAGGCCGGTAAAAACAAGGCACACTGGGTTCAGCGTCATCCTCACTACAGCTGTCTTGGCTGAGAAGTCTACATCTCGCGGGGGCTACCGCTCGAGGCACCGAGACACAATGTTTGAGAGAGAAACCAATTGACAGATTATGATCAGATCGAGTTGTCACCCTTCTGCTGTCATTGTTGGGGGGGGGAGGGAGAGAAAGACGTATCGAGAGTGTGCGCGGTAGGCACAGAGGCACAACTAGCGAGTGTGTGTGTGTGTGTGTGTGTTTGAAAGAGGAGTCGATAGATTATTATCAAGATTGATGTGCCACCCTACTCCTTCGGTGTCGGGTAGTGTGTGTGTGTATGTTTGAGAGAGAATCCAGTCGATAGATTAGTATCAAGATTGAGGTGTCACCCTACTCCTTCGGTGCCGGGTAGTGTGTGTGTGTATGTTTGAGAGAGAAGCCAGTCGATAGATTAGTATCAAGATCGAGGTGTCACCCTACTCCTTCGGTTTTGGGAAGTGTGGGTGTGTGTGGGGGGGGGGGGCAGTGACACTCACATACCTCTAGTCTTATAAAAAAACAGATTTGGTGATGATGGTGGTCCTGCCATACTGCAATATAGGCCATCCGATTTATATCCGACGGACGGGAAGGAAAATATGGCAATATTGCAAAAGATACCCACACCCCTCTCCGCATTTGCAAATAAGGCATTCCCTCGTTCATCCTTTTCTCCCACAAGATAAACTTCTCATACAAATGCATCTTGATGTTCCGTGTACAGCACATGGGCATCTTGCTAGTAGGGAGAAGGAGTTTGTGTGACACATATCTAGCTATATTAAGGGATAGGTAGATAGCATATGTGTGAGAGACATTATTATACTTTGAGACATTAGTGGCTGTGGGTGGGCGGAATTAAAGGGGTGGGCGTGTTAGACATAGAGAGCGTGTGTGTTTCTGTGTGAGAGACTTGTAGGACGGGGTAGAAAGACGAATTTAACCCTGACAGAGGGAGAGAAATACATGAAGTGCGCGTGTGTGATTCCGATGCCCACAGGGAAATGAGATATGTATGCGTGTGAGAGAGATTGCACAATTCATTCACGTATCACAATCTAGCGATCATGGACGTGCATCGCTTGAACATAAGTCAATATCTACTTTGTATCGTGGCCAAAGGTACAATATCGATTCAACGCTATAAAGATTGGACACTCACATATCACATTTTTTCTATTTAAATAAACCTTTTCAGTTGTGCATGCCAAAGTTACAGTGATGTTTCTTCAAACAACCAATGTAGCTATCATGCACATGCACCATTGTTACTCTTGCATTCAAATTCATTAGTCTTGGATGATTTAAGTTTCTATTTTGAAGTAATATATGTAATATTCATATATGAATTTAACGGGTATGCAATTTATGAAATGGAGGCTATGTAATCATATGAGGTAACACTTTTAAGTAGCTAACTACAATATACATTTCTTTTTGTGTGCCTCTACACTAACACGTCAATGCATTATGTTTAAAGTAAATAACCAGTGGCACTAAATTATCTATTTACACGAGAAATACATAGGCTGAGCGTTTGATCCCTTTTTTTGTGAACGCGCCACTACACCCGTACGATTGGCCGCGCCCGTGTGAACGTCCAAGTTATCGGCGCATCATCCCGAGTTATTGTCTTTTTTCTGGGGTGGACTTCACACCAGTTATTAACTGCTGACGCATGCCCATTGTACACAGTCTAGCATGACCTTCCCGCTAGCACGGTCCAAAATTAGTTGAAACTGGATACGAACGATCCCGCGGGCGGCAAAATCTCCCGCCTCCTTCTAAAATTTCTGCCACCTTAGTCGTTAGCATGCGAAATCCCCCTTTTGTCCTTGGTGCACGGAGACCAACAGTTACAATACCGCCCTCATCTACATGATAAGTCGGTGCTGCTTTGGTAACTTCCGGTTCCCCCCACTACACGGCACCCCCATTTCCTCTCCCCCTCCCGCAAAAACGACTAACTCCACAGCACCAGAGCATCTTACATCACGCCGTCGTGCATTTCATCGCCCTTTCTCCCTCCCTCTCGAAACCCTAGACTGCTCATCCACCGGCTGCATACTATAGCCCATTCATCGTCACAAGGCGTCCACCTCGCCGGGTCTGCTTCTGCGGCCGCATCTACCCCTCCCACCTCCCCTAGAAACAAGTAGACTGCTCATCCACCACTGTACCGCAGCCCATTCAGTGTCGGCCTTTTCCACGGCGCCGGATCTGCTTCGCCGGTACTCTCGTCAACCGCCGCGCATCTGCAACAGCTCATTCGTACTCCCCACCGGAGACGCTTCGTCCACACCCCCTGGAGCCGCCCCATCGACGCCCCCGTCGACAGCCTCTGATGCTCTTCGTCGACACCTTCCTCAACCCTACTGGAGCCGCTTCGCCGACACCTTCCTCAACCCTACCGGAGCCGCTTCGCCGACACCAGCGTCAACCCTACCGGAGTAGCTTCGCCTATACCATTCTCAACCCAAACGGAGCCGCTAAGCCAACAAACAAGGCAACGGCCTCAGATCCGCTTCCTCGCACCCTCATCCAACCTACCGGGCAACCGACGCCCGTCCACGGCCGCAGATCCGCATCGTCGACACCACCCTTAACCCAACCACCGGAGCAACCGACGCCCGTCCACGGCCACAGATCCGCATCGTTGACACCATCCTTAACCTAACCACCGGAGCAGCTTCTGACGCCCCGTCCATGGCGCAGATCCGCGTCGTCGACACCATCCTTAACCCAACCACCGGAGCAGCTTCACCTACGCCCTCGTCCACGACCACAGATTCGCTTCGCCCACACCGTAGTCCACCCTATCGAGCCGCTCCACAAACACCCTACTCGACGGTTCTAGATCTCCTTACGGACCCGACAGCCCGGTATGGCGTCATCACCCTCGATGTTTCTAACCCGATTCCCACTGTATGGAGAGATGCCAAGCACCCGCCACGGCCTAGGTACTTGTCACCTTTAAACCCGTCCAGCATCACCTGCCCGATGTACTTCAAATATACTAACCAGTCGCTGTTACCTGTTATGCAGCTGGCAAAAACTACAAGGACGATGTTTCTTCTGGATCTAACAGCTTGGCCAACCAAGATCCTGGACTGAGGCATTGCTATGATCTTGTAAGCGCGTCTCTCTCTCTCTCTCTTGTATTGTTCTGTGCGTGCCAGCGTGCTTTGCTAGGATTTTCGACCAGTAATCTCTTTGTGCAGACAATGATTTCTACTACAGGCTGCTAAATTAGATATGTAGATGTCATACATGATACTACCTCGTACCTCCGTTCCTAAATATAAGTCTTTCTAGAGATTCCACTATAGGCTACATACAGAGCAAAATCAGTGAATCTACACTCGAAAATGCATCTATATACATCTGTATGTGGTCCATACTGGAATCTCTACAAAGACATATATTTAGGAATAGGGGCAGTACATTACATCATAGGTGGCATGTAGGAATTCCAGTGCACTACATTAGGCTCCCTTAGAGTGCCCTTGATCCAAAGACATCTGAGTCATGGCTAGTTTATGGTACGCACAATCGTTAATTGGTGGTTTAAATATGCAAGGGATATGCAATGTAGTATCATGTAGAGATGTCTGAAATTAGCCGTGTCAACTTGCAGATAGGGTTACACAATGAAAAAGTACAAGATGTATGTGGCAATTTCATGGAACATCGCAAAAAAAGGAGAGGCATCGGTGAGCCTCTACAGTGTGCTATGGTACGTCACTCCTCCATTGCAATCATCGTGACATGTTATTTGTATACCAGTTCTATTAGCCAAGTTTCTTAGGGACAGTTATTACGAGTTATCCTAAGAAAATAAGCACCTATGAATATAAGCTCCATGTAATACGCCAACCAGTTCTTTTCATTGCGTTTTCAGCTTATCTTTGGTTTGATCAGTGGAAAGTCTAGATTGCATTATATATATTTTTCATTTTGCTGCCCATATGGAAATTAATTTGACTTGCAAACATCACAAATTGAACCCAGTGCAGTAATTAATATGATAGGAAAACAGACCATCACTATTTGCTCAAAATGCAAATACAAAGATACCATCTACTTGGCACAATCTACTTTGGTCAATGTTTTCCATAGAGATCCCATTGCCTAATTTAAATGAAGAACGCATGACCCACATTTAAATGAAGAACAATTATTTATTGAAATTCGATGGTCCAAGTGGCTGGTTATTATCATATAGCAGCACCACCTGAAAGCATCATATAGCAGCAGCAACAGCTCATAGCAACTCATCATACAGCAACATCAGTCTGCAATTCATCGTATACCAGTAGTAGCTCATAGCAATTCATCATATAGAAGGAGGAGGAGCAGCTCATGGCAATTCATCATATAGTAGCAGCAGGAGCAGCTCATAGCAATTCATCATATAGCAGTAGCAGGAGCAGCTTGTAGCAACTCATCATATAGCAGCAGCAACAGCTCATAGAAATTCATCATATAGCAGCAGCAGTAGCTCATAGCAACTCATCATACAGCAGCAGCAGCTCATAGCAATTCATCATATAGCAGCAGTAGGAGTAGCTCATAGCAATGCATCATATAGCAGCAGAAGCAGCTCATAGCAATTCATCGTATAGTGGATCAGAATGAAAATTTGGCAAAAAAATCAGAGGAGATCCTCACCTTGTTGGATGAGCTCATCCTTCAACAGCACCTCAAGGCCATGGCCTGGGAGGAGGGGAGGGGGAATAAGGTGCCTTCTGCCGCAGTGTGGCATCAGCCGGCGCCCGCCGGAGTAGTGCGTTGACGAACCACGATGGAGCAGCTTTGGAGACCATGAGAATGAGGGGCGGCGCCAGAGGGAGGAGCAGCCAGGGAGATTTGCCCCTACCCTCCGGCCATGTAGCCTAGCTGGACATAGTATCGTCGAGGACCAGGCCAGATGGGACCAGTGGCGACGACTCACTTGAGGAACCCTAGTGCTGCAGGCAGGGGATCGAGGTAGAGGGAAAGGGGAGAGGAGATGCAAGCGGGCAGGGCAATGAATGCTTGCGTGTTTGTTTTTACTTGAGGTTCAGGTGTGACACAAAGGTCGTGATTGCATTTTGAGTGTAATATAGGCGGAACCATGAGTCATTTCACTATTCCCCTTCCCTTCAATTTTTAGTGAGGTTCTACCTGAAACACTCCCCTCCAAAGCAAAATTAGTTAAGCCCAAGCCCATAACTCAAAAATGACTTCTTTACATCTTTTATAGCTTATTTTGATAATATGCCCTGAAAAGGCGGAATCGAACTGGCCCTTAACCTGCAATTCAATTGTGCGTGCAATGATGAATCACTCCTACCTGCTATCTGTACATTTAGGCATCATCATACATGGCATAACCTAATACATGTGCATTCCATTGTAGAATCTGGAATATGCAATGTTTATGTTAGTTCATACGTTGCACATGATGTTTAAATGCCCCTTAAATCTGGTCGATCAAGTGATGGTCTTTAAGCCTCCTTCTTTGCTTCTTTTCTTGATATGTAAGATTTGCTCACACATCTGCTCAATTGCTTGTTTGCATCAGCCAGCCATACTAGGACTGTTTGCTTTGATTACTTGCTGTTCTTGACCAAACACTCTAACAGAGCTTGTCAACGATTTAAACACTAAGGGCTGCTGTAGTGGGGCCTTGTCTAACTCATAGGTGACATAAAGGTGAAGGAAATATGCCCTAGAGGCAATAATAAAGTTATTATTTATTTCCTTATTTCATGATAAATGTTTATTATTCATGCTAGAATTGTATTAACCGGAAACTTGATACATGTGTGAATACATAGACAAATAGAGTGTCACTAGTATGCCTCTACTTGACTAGCTCATTGAATCAAAGATGGTTAAGTTTCCTAGCCATAGACATGAGTTGTCATTTGATTAACGGAATCACATCATTACAGAATGATGTGATTGACTTGACCCATTCCGTTAGCTTAGCACTTGATCGTTTAGTATGTTGCTATTGCTTTCTTCATGACTTATACATGTTCCTATGACTATGAGATTATGCAACTCCGTTTACGGAGGAACACTTTGTGTGCTACCAAACGTCACAACGTAACTGGGTGATTATAAAGGAGCTCTAAAGGTGTCTTCGAAGGTACATGTTGAGTTGGCGTATTTCGAGATTAGGATTTGTCACTCCGATTGTCGGAGAGGTATCTTTGGGCCCTCTTGGTAATGCACATCACTATAAGCCTTGCATGCAATGTGACTAATGAGTTAGTTGCGGGATGATGCATTACATAACGAGTAAAGAGACTTGCCGATAACGAGATTGAACTAGGTATTGAGATACCGACGATCGAATCTTGGGCAAGTAACATACCAATGACAAAGGGAACAACCTATGTTGTTATGCGGTTTGACCGATAACGATCTTCGTAGAATATGTAGGAGCCAATATGAGCATCCATGTTCTGCTATTGGTTATTGAGTGGAAACGTGTCTCGGTCATGTCTACATAGTTCTCGAACCCGTAGGGTCTGCACGCTCATGGTTTCGATGACAGTTATATTATGAGTTTATGAGTTTTGATGTACCGAAGGAGTTCGGAGTCCCGGATGTGATCGGGGACATGACGAGGAATCTCGAAATGGTCGAGACGTAAAGATCGATATATTGGACGACTATATTCGGACATCAGAAAGGTTCCGAGTGATTCGGGTATTTTTCGGAGTACCGGAGAGTTACGGGAATTCGTATTGGGCCTTAATGGGCTTACGGGAAAGGAGAGAAAGGCCCCAAAGGGTGGCCGCACCCCTCCCCATGGACTTGTCCGAATTGGACTAGGGAGGGCGGGCGCCCCCTTCCTTCCTTCTCCTTCTCCCTTCCCTTTCCTTCTCTCCTACTCCTTCTACTTGGAAGGGCTCCTAGTTCTACTAGGAAAGGGGGAATCCTACTCCTGGTGGGAGTAGGACTCCCCTAGGGCGCGCCATAGAGAGAGGGCCGGCCCTCCCCCTCCTCCACTCCTTTATATACGGGGAGGGGGCACCCCTTGGAGACACAACAATTGATCTTTTGATCTCTTAGCCGTGTGTGGTGCCCTCCTCCATCATAGTTCTCCTTGATAATATTGTAGCGGTGCTTAGGCGAAGCCTTGCGACGGTAGAACATCAAGATCGTCACCATGCCGTCGTGCTGACGGAACTTGTCGGGGATATACCCCGCGGTGTAAACCGGCCGGAAGTTAACCCGGCCGGTCTGGACGGCTCACTGGTAACCCGCCCGGAGCTTGGCGGTTCACGGGCTACCCGCCCGGTCTTGGCGGTTCATTAGTAACCCGGCCGGGCGGATCAAGGCCGGTTCAACTATTGTGGGCGGTTTAACAGGAAAGGCATGAGGAATATTTTACAAGGAGTTAAGACCAGGACTTGTATCCGGTTTGTATTAGAGATAGACTAGTCCTAATCCTAATAGGACTCCACATGTAAACCGCCCTTCAACATATATAAGGAGTGGCAGGGCTCCCCAAAGAGGGACAAGTTCCACAAGTTGGACAGGTTAGGTTTAGACAATAGCTCTCGAGTTAGAGCACTCTTGTAACCGGGATCATCATCATCAATATCAATGAAGCAGGGCGTAGGCTTTTACCTCCATCGAGAGGGGCCGAACCTGGGTAAAACCTCGCGTCTCTCGTCCCGCTCAACCCCTCTCAAGCTACCACATAGATGCGTTGGCCTCGCGACTAAGTCCTAACACTAAGGACATCTGCCGTGACAATTCCACGACAGTTGGCGCCCACCGTGGGGCCCGCGGCGGTGGTGATGAGTTCTTGGAGGGCGCTATTCCAGAAATTGAAAAGTTTCGCCCAGCTGATTGAAAAGTTCCGACTGGCTCGTCGGAGAGTTCCCTCTTGGCTCGCCGAAAAGTTCCATCAGGCTCATCAAAAGGTTCCGTCGGCTCGTCGGAAAGTTCGGGCCGGTTCATTGAAAAGTTCCGACCGTCTTGACGAAAGGTTCTATTCGGATCACCAAAAGAGTTCCGATCGCCTCGACGAAAAGTTCGGTCCGAATCGCCGAAGGGTTCCAGCAGAATCGCCGAAAGGTTCCATCCGAGTCATCAAAGAGTTCCGACTTAGGCTACAGAAAAGTTCTGGCCGGATTATCAAAAGTTCCGGCCGGATTATCAAAAGGTTCCAGTTCAAAGGTACCGGATTATCAAAGGTTCCGGCCGGATTATCAAGAGATTTCGTTTCAAAAGTTCCGGATTATCAAAGGTTCCGGCCGGATTATCAAGAAGTTCTGGTTTCAGAAATTCCGGCTCAAAAAAGTACCGGCCGCGTTATGTGGAGAGCTCAGGCACTAGAAGACAAAGAACCAATCAACTTTGCTGTCAAAAAAAAGCAGCACTATGCATTGTCCAGCGCCAGCACCCGGTCTACATCCACAAAGCCGGGATTGCGCCTGTGATTAACTCGCTGGCCCACCCGGCTTACAACACGTAGGGCAGCTTGCTCGCTTTGCACCGGTTTATAACGCGGCCGGTTCATTCGTTTGCTCCCGCGACTGACTTGCCCGCGGTGATCATCAACTCCGCGGTGAATAAATTCCGGTTTAACATATCAGGTGATTTCCATCCAGTTTACTTTTATCAATACTTATTAATTATTCGAAAACAACCACTCTGCCCTATAGTGTTGTTATATACAGCCGTCGCCCCTGCGGTCCGGTTTACATCAACGCTACCGACCGGCTCGCCCGTCAGCACCACCTTACAACGCCACGGATGACTCGCTTGTCCGCCCTCGCAGCCGGTTCACGCGTCCTCACCGGCTTACAACGTGGAGGACAACTTGCTCGTCCGCACCAGCTTACAAACGCCGCGGCCGGTTCACCCGACAATTATTCATTATAAACGCGGTTTATACCATGGGTATGAAGCACGCTACCGCAGCGCCCTGCCGGTGTTCGCCCATGCCACATTACACGGTGAATGGACGCGTGCAAGACGCCGCCCTTACGGCCCGGTTTACATCAGCTTGCCGGGACCGTGCCTGCGTTTGACTTCGCCCGTCGTCTGCGCCGATCTTCCCGTCCGCACCGTTTACAATGCCACGGCCGATTCATCTATCCGAGCTGCCTTTGATGTTGCGGTCGCTTTTGTCGTCCGTCTCTCGCGGCCTGGTCTACATCGACATACCGGGCCGCACCTATCTGCATGAGCTATATATTACGTATGAACAAGTCACAGCTTGGGTAGCCCGGTTTTCTTTCAGCAAATTGCAGGCAAATTATCATCAAACCGCTGTTTGCACTGGATGGCTCAATAGGCAGGCGCACAAGTCGCCGTCACTACAGTTTGGTTAACTTCAAATCGCCAGGAACCATTGGCCGAGTTGCTGACACAGCTCATACGGGATCATTTATAACCCGCCACGATCCACCTCAACCTTCTCGTGGATTCACGTCATGCTATCAACATCAATGATGTACAAGTTATGCGGTTTATATCATGGTCAAACATGGAGAATCTCAAGCCAACTCCTCGAGTCACCTTTGAGACTGGGGCTACGATGACATAACTCAGCAAATCTTGCCAGTTTCAACAAAGTTAAAAACCTCGGGGATGATGGAGGAAAGATAACCCGTCCCGGAGGTTACTGTTGTATTGATGAAAATTTAAAGGCTGTCGAAAATTTCCGGCTTAGAAAGTATATAACAATTACAAAATCCGGCTCAATGAAGAAGGTCCGGTCGTCGAAAGGATTCCAGTTTAGAATCCGGCTAAAGGCGATCGATCTCTTTGAAACTCTCAAATATCCGGTCTAAAATCCGGTTCAAGGGAAATCTGTTCTCTGTCAAGCTCTGAAGCTCTCAAATCCGGTTTAAGAATTTCCGGTTCAAAAAGGAATTAACTTCTCGCAAGTCCGAGTTTAAAGGCCGTCAGAAAATTTCCGGCTGAAAATGAAGATTCCGGTCTAAAATCCGGTTCAAGGGAAAGATGTCTCCCACAAAGCTTTGAAGCTCTCAATATCCGGTTTAACATCTGGTTCAAGAAGGATTAATCTCTTACAAAAAGTTAAAGGTGCCAAAGAGGACCTGCTGCCATGACGTGTGGTTCAAACATGGGTATCATGCCTTGATGGTTTATCATATTATTGATCACTTGGGGGCTTGGTCGTATCCGAACCATAGTCACACCTCTTGATCGGCGCAATGCCACAATATCACTTGGGGGCTTGGTCGTGTCCGAACCAATGCAACACCTCTTGATAGGCGAAAGCCACCAGATCACTTGGGGACATGGTCATGTCTGAACCAGTCACGCCTCTTGATCGGCCTAGAGCCACAGCATCACTTGGGGGCTTTGGTCGAACCCGAACCATCGCTACACCTCTTGATCGGCGTAATGCCAATGCATCATTTGGGGACTGGCTGACTCGAACCATAGCTACGCCTTTTGGGGGCTTGGTCGTGTCCGACCATGGTAATGCCTCTTGATCGGCTCAAAGCCTCATTTGCAATGGTTTTATATTTGCCTTTGCTTGAATTTTGTTCTCTTTTAAATTATTTCTTTTGTTGTGTTTTCAAACCGACATTATTAATCCGGTTCAAACTGTCAATTACAAATTGGCGGAACACGGTCAAATCCTAATCCGGAGACTATTTGCCCGGTTTGATGTTACCATCTTATTATGGAGTAAACCGGTGTTCATTAACCCGGCTTGACTTTCAATTACAAGTCAAGACATGATCAACTCATAATCCGGAGACTATCAGCCCGGTCTGGTTTGACTACGAGTCGCCAAGATTATATATGGTTAGACCGGTGTTTATCACAACCCGCACGGTTTATCATCAATCGACACAATATGAAAGGAGTTATTATTACTCAAGATTGGGGTTATCACTCTTACTACAAAAAGTTGGTAAAACCAGCAATGTGATTCAATATCACGGGTATGATATATTTCATATTTGATTATTCTTAAGTGCAACCTTGGTTATAAACCCAGGTTATATGTTGGGCATTGTGATTCGTCCGTGGTAAACCGCCAGGACACTTTAAACTTGTTGTATGCAGAAACAGGTTGAATAAAGCATGATTGTAAATCACCGACGTTTATTAAACGGGCCTGGCTTTCGACTATGTGTCGCCATGATGATGATAAATTATCCGGTGTTTGTTAAACCGCCTGGCTTTGGATTATAAGTCGCCAAGACATATTTGGATTGCGCCATTGGAATCACGCGCTTATGAATCATTGGGTATATTATTCAAATAGCCAACATGGCTGGATTTCTATTATGGTTATCAATAACCAGTATTGTGGTTACGGTTTTCAAAATTGCTTTGGAGCAATTGGTTATCATATTATCAATGGATATAATTTTTATTCTACAATTGAAGGAATAGTCCCGAGTTCTTTGCAGGCTTACAACCCGACACTTGGGGGCTACATTATTTAAGTTGAGATTACATCCAATATGCAAGTCCATGTCGCTGCAAGCATGCACCATGACACTTGGGGGCTAATGCAAAGTCATTCTTTGTTTATCTTATTGAAGACCCGACTCATCACATTATAATGAGCCGCCCTTGGGGGCTACCAATTGCTCTGTCAAACAATTCAAGTGCATAATGACCCGGCCCTTGGGAGCTACACTTGGTTGAAGTTTTTATGAGCATCAGACAATTACAAGTCCCAGGTGTTGTTGCAAGCATGACAACCCGGCACTTGGGGGCTACATATGTGGAATACTCAATTATGACTAGTGATTGAGATGAACAACCTGGATTTCTTCAAGATTGTGATATTTAAGCAAGTCTCAAGCTGTTGCTATGCTACCTTCTTAAGACTTGGAGGCTACAAGTGATAGGCATATAAGAGGTATATTTTCAAGCTGGATGTTAACTACAAGTATGACCCGGTCTGTCAATATTTGTAAACCGGTGATCTTAGCAAGGATAAACCGCAAGTTCTACGTCCTTAAACCGCTGAAGATTGGATGAGTATTTCAAGGACCAATATTGTTTTTAAGCATTGGGAGCGGAATCAAAGGAATTATTCTTCACAATATATTTCCTATGAGAAACCAACATCAGCAAATCGGTTATGAAGCTGGTTATTGACCCGGATTTTCTAGAAGAAGGAAATGACAAGGACGATCAGTGCGGTCTACAAGAATTCTTAACCCGGAGTACAACCTGCCAAATTTGTTACGGTGTTTATTTTGCAGCGTAAGTTTACCATGGATAAATCCAAGCTAAACTTGGGGCTAATGTCGGGATATACCTCGGTGTAAACCGCCGGAAGTTAACCCGCCGTCCGACGGCTTCATCGGTAACCCGCCCGGAGCTTGGCGGTTCACGGGCTACCCGCCCGTCTTGGCGGTTCATTAGTAACCCGCCGGCGGATCGAAGGCAGTTCAACTATTGTGGGCGGTTTAACAGAAAGGCATGAGGAATATTTTACAAGGAGTTAAGACCAGGACTTGTATCCGGTTTGTATTAGAGATAGACTAGTCCTAATCCTAATAGGACTCCACATGTAAACCGCCCTTCAACATATATAAGGAGGGCAGGGCTCCCCAAAGAGGGACAGGTTCCACAAGTTGGACAAGTTAGGTTTAGACAATAGCTCTCGAGTTAGAGCACTTTCGTAACCGTGATCATCATCATCAATATCAATGAAGCAGACGTAGGCTTTTACCTCCACCGAGAGGGGCCGAACACAGGTAAAACCTCGCGTCTCTCGTCCCGCTCAACCCCTCTCAAGCTACCACATAGATGTGTTGGCCTCGCGACTAAGTCCTAACACTAAGGACATCTGCCGTGACAATTCCACGACAGAACTCTTTCCCGAGACTTTGCTGGATCGGAGTCCGGGGATCGTCATCGAGCTGAACGTGTGCAAGAACTCGGAGGTGCCGTAGTTTCGGTGCTTGATCGGTCGGGCCGTGAAGACGTACGACTACATCAACCGCGTTGTGCTAACGCTTCCGCTTTCGGTCTATGAGGGTGCGTGGACACACTCTCCCCTCTCGTTGCTATGCATCGCCATGATCTTGTGTATGCATAGGAATTTTTTTGAAATTACTACGTTCCCCAACAAAAGGTTTGGCTGTATACTACAGTAGGCTCTCCAAGAGTACCTGGAGATCCAGTTCGAAGGTATGCCTAGTTTTTACATAGTGCAGACATAGTAAATGCTCATTTCATTGTGTGCAAGTGCAAGAGATGCGGCATGTTTCATTATGTGGTCTTGTTTTGTTATAATCTCATCCTTTTGTGTTCACAGACTAGAAAGTATGCATATTCATCTTCCAAGGAGATGAGTAACTACTTTGTGTCACCTTGTAGAGGGGGTGCAATGAAGATAAGATTGAGTATTTCCAAGTACAAGATGTTAGGAAGGAGCCTTGCAAGAGAAGTAGGAGCTATTTGAGCCTCTTCAACCTTGATAAGGTAAGTCACTTGTATGCAACTCAACAGTTCAATTCCTTGTTTGTTTCAGGCATAGTTAATTTTCTCTTTTCAATTGCTTTATTTGTCCTCACTTAATGAGATGCCCAAATAATTATGCCTGATGTTCGGTACTTGTATCACTATTAGTTGACATAATTAAAGGCCTTACCATTTAATTACTCTGCCGAAGTGTGCGTGAAGCTTTGAAGTCTATTAACCAACTATTATTGCATGAGGCTCACAATCTAGTTTATACTACGCTAATGATTGCATAGTTTTGCCTGCTGTAGTATGTTTGTATGAAACCCTCTGCTGTTCATTATGCTCCCTAAGACTTTAATTGAGGTACAGAATGGCCAACTGCTTGCTTACTTATACGCAACGTGCTGTCTAAATTTGTAACTTGTCTGTGTTTTCGATTGGGCCCCAACATCATGCTCCTCTGGTGAGCTAAGAGGGATTTCTGTATGCAGGCTGCACAGACTATCTTTTTTATAATTTTTTAAATATCACCTGCTTATGCTTCCTGACGTGTAAAATATTTTGTGTGAAAGTGACGTGTAACATTATTGTTAGTCCTGTTTTGCCATGTAGTACAAAATAGTGTCTTGTTCGCTTCACTGTTGTAACTATATTTTTGCACTAGTCATGTGTGCTTACAGAAATATTTCAGGATGAAGTGACATCAACAAAAAAATCTGCGAGCAGTGCGGCATGGCCGTTACCGAATGATTATGGATTGGAATTGGAATGTGCTGATGTTCTCGAGCATCAACTAGAGGTGGCAAGACAACGTGTACATGATTGTCAACGTATAATCAACAAGTTGAGACTAGACATGCAGGTATTAGATGCAGGAGTCAAAAAATGAAACAAGACACCGAGTTAACCATGAAGGAATTGGAGATTTTGCAGACTGAAATTTGTGCTATCTGAATCCGGCCAATCCTATTTTCTGAAGAGATTATAGTTCAAATCGAGTTAAGTTGATGCGCGTCCATGATGTATGAGTCGTATTTGCCCAGTGTATGTAATTTGCTGTTTGTGTATGCTTTATTATCACCTGTGCCGTACCATAATGCCCAGTGGGTATAATCGGCTGTAATTTCTTTATTGTATAGTGTAGGATTATTCTACCTTTCTATGCCTTGATCTCTTTGTTGTATAGTGTATGCTTTTTAGAGGTGATAGTATTGAGTAGGACAATTCTTTGAATATGCTATATCGTTCAAACGGGGGCCAACTCGCCCGACCATGGGCCTTCTACGTCTCGTAGGATCCATGGGCCTTCTACGTCTCGTAAGATCCATGGGCCTTCTACGTCTCGCAGGATCCATGGGCCTTCTATGTCTAGCATGATCCATGGGCCTTCTACGTCTCGCAGTGTCCATGGGCCTTCTACGTCTCGCAGGATCCATGGGCCTTTCATTTATGGGTCTTGTACTGGCCTTTAATGGGCCGTAGACGGGCCTATAATGGAAATCGTACATTTTATGGGCGGACCATGACGGGCCGTTAATAGGCCGTATTTGGTGATGCTATGAAAAATGGCCCAACAGACTAACGGACCACAAACGGGCCGACTGTAACAACGGGCTGAATTTGGCCCACAAGCAGAAAATGACAGTAACGGGTCGTAAGTCACCGAATGCTGCAAATGAGCCCAAGAATAAATGGGCCCTCAGAAGGCCGAAAGTTAACTTGGGCTGGAAACGGCCCAACGGAATAACGGCCCGTTAATGGGTATAAAGTGTTACACTGTTCATTACGGGCCAGTTTCACCGCGGGCCGTTAATGGGTGTAAAGTAATACACTGTTCATTACGGCCCAGTTTCAGCACGGGCCGCTAATGGGCCAAGAGTTACAAAGGGCCTCATATGGGTCGAAAGACGTCATGGGCCATACATGGGCCAGAAGTGAAAACGGGTGTCGGTGTCAAAACCGGCGGATCTCGGGTTGAGGGTCCCGAACTGTGCGTCTAGGCGGATGGTAACAGGAGACAAGGGACACGATGTTTTTACCCAGGTTCGGGCCCTCTCGATGGAGGTAATACCCTACTCACTGCTTGATTAATATTGATGATATGGGTAGTACAAGAGTAGATCTACCACGAGATCAAGGAGGCTAAACCCTAGAAGCTAGCCTATGGTATGATTGTTCTTCGTCCTACGGACTAGAACCCTCCGGCTTATATAGACACCGGATAGGTTAGGGTTACACAGAGTCGGTTACAATGGTAGGAGATCTACATATCCGTATCGCCAAGCTTGCCTTCCACGCCAAGGAAAGTCCCATCCTGACACGGGACGAAGTCTTCAATATTGTATCTTCATAGTCTTGGAGTCCGGCCGTGATGATAGTTCGGCTATCCGGACACCCCCTAGTCCAGACTCCTCAAGATCCCTGAACCAGGCTTCAATGACGCATTTAGTTTGGCGCATATTGTCTTCGGCATTGCAAGGCGGGTTCCTCCTCGAATACTTCATAGAAGGTTTTGAACACCAGGATAGTGTCCGACTCTGCAAAACAAGTTCCACATACCACCGTGAGAGAGAATAACTTTTGCAGATCTGCCGACGTATTCCGCGGCGTGACATCGCACTACAGCCGTGCCTTTATCTGAATCGTTTTTTACCGTTCCACCTTAGCGCGTTTAGCGAGGCGGTTTCCTTGGCATGTCTTATCAAAGCATAGATCGTGCCCCCTTATTCCGGGATTCTCATCAATACGGACGGTGGGGGCGCCGACGCGCGGGGGCGGGACGTGGCGCGGGCTCGGGGAGGCCGGCGACGAGGACGGCGCGGGCTCGGGGAGGCCGGCGACGAGGACGGCGCGGGTTGGGGGGCGACGGCCTTGGCGGCGGCGGCGACGACGGCGAGGTGGAGCAGCCTGGCGGCGTCGAGGAGGGTCGGCGTCGTCGGGGGCAACTGGCGATGAGATTCTGAATTTTTGCAAAGTGTTTGCTTATATAGCAAAGCCATTGGTCCCGGTTCGTGAAACCAACCGGGACTAATGCACCCTTTAGTCCCGGTTGGTACCACCAACCGGGACCCAAGGCCACTTTTTCGGCAGCCCAAAGGGCGGGAAGCGGAGGCCTTTGGTACCGGTTAATGCCACGAACCGGTACCAATGCCCCTTTAGTCGGTTGGTGCCACCAACCGGGACCAAAGGCCTCTTTGCCGCACGCGTCGGGGACAAAGTTTAGTCCCACCTCGCTAGTTGAGAGGGGCGTAGTGGTTTATAATCCCCACCGCCGCACCCTCTCGAGCTCCTCTCCACCGCAGGCTTCGGGCCTACTTGCTATTCTTTGTGCACGATGGGCATTCTGGGCCTCTGCGGGCCCGAATCCCGGCCCATAGTAGGGTTTCATGTCGTATTCAGGCCTGGGGCCCGATGAGGAGGCATTTTTTGTTTTTTGTTTTCTTTACTTATTGTTGCTATTTTTTAATTTTTTTCAGTTTTTTTGTTTTGTTTTCTGCGTTATTTATTTTCTTTTGTTTTTTGCTTTATTTTTTAATTCTTTTTGCTTTTAGTTTTAGGAAAATTATAAACACTCTGTTAGTGCCATTACTTTTCAAATTTGAAAACACTTTTTTTGTTTTTTTTGTTTTCTTTCTTGCTTTATTTATTTTATTTTGTTTCTACTTACAACAAAATACTTATTGTTGTTTTTTTGTTTTGATTTCTGCATTATTTATTTTCTTTTGTTTTTTGCTTTATTTTTCAATTCTTTTTGCTTTTAGTTTTAGGAAAATTATAATCTTTCTGTTAGTGCCATTAGTTTTCAAATTTGAAAACACTTTTTTTGTTTTTTTGTTTTCTTTTTTGCTTTATTTATTTTATTTTGTTTCTACTTACAACAAAAAACTTATTGTTGCTATTTTTAATTATTACGAGGGCCGAACCATAAGACATTAAAACATTTCAAATGAACTCTGAAAAAGTTAAAAGTTGGCATGGTATCATACTGCCGCCATTACAAAGTTGGCATGGTATCATCATAATAGTTGCGGGAGAAAGTCTTCACTTTTTCTTCGCTTGTGTCATTTGCTTGTTGCGCCGTAACCATGGATAATCTTCATCGTTTATCAGGATGTTGGGGCCAGCCTTGACTCTGAAGGGAGGAATTTCATGAAACTTTTCATAATCTTTAGACATGTCTGTCTTGTCCTCCACTCCCACGATGTCCCTTTTTCCTGAAAAAACTATGTGGCGCTTTGGCTCATCGTATGATGTATTCGCTTCCTTATCTTTTCTCTTTCTCGGTCTGGTAGACATGTCCTTCACATAGATAACCTGTGCCACATCATTGGCTAGGACGAACGGTTCGTCAGTGTACCCAAGATTTTTCAGATCCACTGTTGTCATTCCGTACTGTGGGTCTACCTGTACCCCGCCTCCTGACAGATTGACCCATTTGCACTTAAACAAAGGGACCTTAAAATCATGTCCGTAGTCAAGTTCCCATATGTCCACTATCTTATATTTACTAATTGGAGGCATCATACGAAGCTCCACGTTAATCCACATCATTAAAGTGCGTTAGTCATTTTCAATCATCTGATCTATGTAATCGATCTATCTTGACCCTTAAATTTCCGTTACACCTGTGACAAAACAAATAACCAATCATCTGATCTATGTAATCGATCTATCTTGACCCTTAAATTTCCGTTACACCTGTGACAAAACAAATAACCAATCTGGACGTAAACGTGACCCAACCTGCACATAGTTAACATCAGAAAAAAATCAATATTTTCCTTAACAAAAACGTTATAAGATTCGTGATCTCACAAGAAAAATAAACACCGTTATAAGAGACCATATCTCAGAAGAAACAGGACCATCAGCGCAGTTGTAAAAAAACAGCACTATGAGCATGTTTACTAAAAAAAGGGGTCATCACCACGTTCCTCTCCTTTCACGTATGATTCAATCTTTGGTGAAAGAAAAACAAAGGAAGCTCCACCCATAAAAACTCCATTGATAGATAAAAAAACAGGACCATGAACATGTTTCCTAAAAAAGGCCATCACCACGTTCCTCTCCTTTCAGGTATAGATTCAATCTTCGGTGAAGGAAAAACAAAGGAAGTCTCCACCCATAAAAACTCCATCAATAGACCATCGACACCGTTGTCAAAATAAAAACAGTACCAGAGCACGTTTCCTAAAAAAACGGTCATCACCACGTTCCTATCCTTTCACGTATGATTCAATCTTTGGTGGAAAAAAAGGAAGCTCCACCCATAAAAACTCCATCAATAGATAGAAAAAAAACAGGACCATGATCACGTTTTCTACAAAAAGCCATCACCATGTTCCTATCCTTTAAGGTATAGATTCAATCTCTGGTGAAACAAAAACAAAGGAAGCCTCCAGCCATAGAAACTCCATAGATAGATAAAAGAGGAGAAAAATATCCCACCATCACGGATGGGAAGAAAAATATTCCACCATTCGGTTATAGCACGTCGCAATGCCCCAACCTTAACTGCGGATATAATAAAAAGGAAAAAAAAACATCGACGTCGACTCACATGCAGAACCCACGGCTGTCTCCTCCCTTCAATATTGCTGCACCTACCGGGCCGAGACTGACGGGCGCCACGCCTTCTCTGATTGTTGAGTTGTATTCTGTGATGGATGACCTTGGGCTTTCTGTTCTCCTGCGTACTACCACCATGGGAAAATCAAGTTTGAATCCAGCATCTATTGCTTGATGGAAACGAACCTTCAGGTTTGGTCCGATTGCTTAATAGTGTGAATTACATGCATGGATGGAATAAGTGGATGCAATTGTTTATGGTAGGGTTCTGTAAAATTTGGTTACAACTGTATGCATGAGCATGTTAACTGATTGTTTTCTTCATGTAAGTGCACTAAGAACGAGAAACTGCACCATTGCGCATTTAACAAAACGAATCTGTCTTGATTGCCTCCCTCTCACTTTGCCTTTTGCCACCATTCGTATTGTGTATTACATTTAGTTAATTAATATGGCTATTACTAAGTCCTTTATCCGTTGCTAGATATGTTAAGTTTGAAGAAAGACAATAGCAGTATATATACGTTGTTTTTCATCCCTTCACTTAATTTAATTATTTGTTGGAAGTGAAGGGAGGTGAAGTTAATTATGTCCCGACCTAATGATGTGGTAAGAGATTCTTGGAACTTTATTTAATTTTATGGCCATATTTAATTTCCAAATATATATTTCGGTAATCTTAGTATGATGAGGCCCCTCATCAGTTATTACTAACATCATTTACTATTTTATTGGACATTAAAATGTCCTTTGAGGTTTATAGTATATTATAAGCTGTTACTAATGGGAGGCATCATACAAACCCCAGGTTGACCTATTAAAACACATAAAAATGACCTGAAGATCTAAATTCTACGATTATTCGGATCAAGCAAGCACAGTGAAGTTCAGTTGGGGTCGAGTCCTAAAAGCTTACAATTTTGTATACCATTGTAAACGTGTCTCCCTAGAATTATTGGTTTAGGACCAAGACTCACCTAAATAAAATAAAGCACAAGTCTAAAAAAATCTCAGACATGAATTTTAGATGGCGGTCACCCCAATGTCCCAGCTATTTTACATGTTGGATGTCACGACATGTCCGGCGCCTCCGATCAAGGTACATCAGTGATCATTGTTGTTATTATGATATATTCAGGTGGCTGACGCCTCTGATAAAAAATACTGATATATTCCAGGGTTTGAAAATGCCAGGGATAATCATATACAAGACACATATATATCTGGATTATACAAGGCACACATATATATCTGGATTATGTAATGGTCGAATCACATGCATATATATACGACATTACCATGTCTTAGATTCCATATGCACATAAATACTAGAAAAAAAAAGAAAATACATATATTCGAAATAATGAAGGGCATCAACTGGGAGGTATATATGATTTAAACCATAGCAACGGCTACTTTCTACACTCTAATGTCCATACATTGACATGTCAGGGCTTCTGTTAGCCTTAGCCACATTTGGAGACAAGGAACACTTGGTTTAAATATAGCTATATATCAAAGTTAGATACGAGTGAACCATGCTCCAAACATGCATGTGTGTATGTCCATTAAAAATAGCAATTAAATACTCCCTCCAATCAAATTAATTGACGCAACCTCAAGAAAAAAAGGTTAAGTAGATTTGTATACATATTCATGAGAATATGTTGAGTTACGTCAGAGCCTTCGGAATGACAATATTAAAATAATGTAAATAGGGATATAAGTAACAAAGAAAAACAATGGTAAAAATAAATAAGTATTATTAGAATTTATCACCATGAAACAATTTAGTGACTGCTTATGATTCTCTAACACTAAATTTTGTAGTCTTTAAACTGCTAGCTCGTGCAGGTGCACGGGTTGACGACTAGTGTAACCATAATATTTGTCCTTTCCCCTCTCGGTTGTTGCATCAAAGCGGACACCGCTGTTTTGGTTGGTGCTCTTTTGATCTTGGTCAATCGTGTAAAATGTATTCCCATTTATCTCGTATCCTTTCCAAATCCATACAGTCAAAGATGGTCCCGTGGACAACAAGTACAGCTCATCACAAACAGTGTTGTCACCTCTGATACGTGCTTCCAACCAACTGCTGAAAGTCCTGATGTGTTCACATGTAATCCGATCGTCGCCGCTCCGGGGTGTTTGGAGAGCAGAATATTCTTGTGTTCTTCGACATTCGGGGTCACCAAGGTAGAGTTCTGTAGAACTGTGTAGTGTGATTGAGTCCAAGAATATCCGTCACTGTATATTTTTGAGTCCCTTGAGCGTGCCTTTTCGATCAGTCTCCCCTCATACCGCGATTTAGGGAGACCTATCTTCTTAAGGCCAGGAATGAAGTCAACACAAAATCCGATGACATCCTCTGTTTGATGGCCCATGGAGATGCTTCCTTCTGGCCTAGCGCGGTTATGAACATATATCTTTAGGACTCCCATGAACCTCTCAAAGGGGTACATATTGTGTAGAAATACAGGGCCAGAATGACAATATCGTCAACTAGATGAACTAGGACGTGCGTCATGATATTGAAAAAGGATGGTGGGAACACCAGCTCGGCCCGACAAGACATTGCACCACATCACTCCTTAGCCTTGGTATGATTTCTGGATCGATCACCTTCGAGAGATTGCATTGAGGAATGCACATAGCTTCACAATGGCTAATCGACGCTTTTCCGATAGAAGCCCCTCAATGCAACCGGAAGCAGTTGCGTCAAAATCACGTGGCAGTCATGAGACTTTAGGTTCTGGAACATCTTCTCTGGCATATTTATTATTCCCTTTATATTCGACGAGAAGCCAGTCGGGACCTTCATCTCAGCAGGCATTCAAAGAAGATTTCTTTCTCTTCTTTCATAAGAGCGTAGCTGGCAGGACCTTCATAATGCTTGGAGGCATGCCCTCTTTTTCGTAAGCGTTGCAGGTCCTCCCATGCCTCGTGTGTATCTTTTGTCTTCCCATACACGCCCAAGAAGCCTAGCAGGTTCACGCAAAGGTTCTTCGTCACGTGCATCACGCCGATCAAGAGCGGACCTCTAGGTATTTCCAGTGAGGGTAGGTCCCAAAATATAGATTTCTTCTTCCACATGGGTGCGTGATTCTTAGCGTCACTCAGAACAGCTAGTCCGCCGGGACCCTTTCCAAAGATTACGTGTAAATCATTGACCATAGCAAGTACGTGATCACCGGTACGCATGGTGGGCTTCTTCCGGTGATCTGCCTCGCCTTTGAAATGCTTGCCTTTCTTTCGACAGTGATGGTTGGTCGGAAGAAATCAACGATGGCCCAGGTACACATTCTTCCTGCAGCTTGCCAGGTATATTCTATCGGTGTCAAGTAAACAGTGCATGCATGCATGGTATCGCTTGTTTGTCTGTGTTGAAAGGTTACTGAGAGCGGGCCAATCGTTTATGGTCACGAACAGCAACGCCTTTAGGTTAAATTCCTCATGTTTGTGCTCATCCCACGTACGTACACCGTTTCCATTCCACAGCTGTAAAAGTTCTTCAACTAATGGCCTTAGGTACACATCAATGTCGTTGCCGGGTTGCTTAGGGCCTTGGATGAGAACCGGCATCATAATGAACTTCCGCTTCATGCACATCCAAGGAGGAAGGTTATACATATATAGAGTCACGGGCCAGGTGCTGTGATTGCTGCTCTGCTCCCGAAAGGATTAATGCCATCCGCGCTTAAAGCAAACCATACGTTCCTTGGCTCACTTGCAAACTCATCCCAGTACTTTCTCTCGATTTTTCTCCACTGCGACCCGTCAGCGGGTGCTCTCAACTTCCCGTATTTCTTGCGGTCCTCACTGTGCCATCGCATCAACTTTGCATGCTCTCCGTTTTTGAACAGACGTTTCAACCGTGGTATTATAGGAGCATACCACATCACCTTCGCAGGAACCCTCTTCCTGGGGGGCTCGCCGTCAACATCACTGTGGTCATCTCGTGCGATCTTATAGCGTAATGCACCGCATACCGGGCATGTGTTCAGATCCTTGTACGCACCGCGTAGAGGATGCACGATCATTAGGGCATGCATGTATCTTACGCACCTCCAATCCTAGAGGGCATACGACCTTCTTTGTTGCGTATGTACTGTCGGGCAATTCGTTATCCTTTGGAAGCTTCTTCTTCAATATTTTCAGTAGCTTCTCAAATCCTTTGTCAGGCACAACATTCTCTTCCTTCCACTGCAGCAATTCCAGTACGGTACCGAGCTTGTGTTGCCATCTTCGCAATTGGGGTACAACCCTTTTTTGTGGTCCTCTAACATGCGATCGAACTTCAGCTTCTCCTTTTGACTTTCGCATTGCGTCCTTGCATCGACAATGACCCGCGGAGATCATCATCATCGGGCACATCGTCTGGTTCCTCTTGATCTTCAGCAGCTTCGACCATTGCAGCATCATCGTGCACATCGTCTGTTCCTCTTGATGTTCAAGAGCATCACCGTATTCGGGGGCACATAGTTGTCATCGTACTCTTCTTCTTCGCCGTCTTCCATCATAACCCCTATTTCTCCGTGCCTCGTCCAAACATTATAGTGTGGCATGAAACCCTTGTAAAGCAGGTGGGTGTGGAGGATTTTCGGTCGAGTAAGACTTCGTATTCCCACATATAGGGCATGGACAACACATAAAACCATTCTTCTTGTTTGCCTCAGCCAGTTCGAGAAAATCATGCACGCCTTAATGTACTCGGAGGTGTGTCTTGAACCGTACATCCATTGCGGTTCATCTCAAGGCATTACATATAATTAAGTGTGTCAAAAATCATTACAGAACATCATGAATAGATAATTAAGTGACCAAATTAATAGAAGTTCATCATCACATTAAAACCAAAGTACATACATAGTTCTCATCTAACAACATAAAGCTCTGCAGAGCATCTAAATTAATTAAACCATACACTGAAACTATGTAAAACATTTCAATAAGAAAGCAAATGCGATCATAATCGCAACCAATGTAACAACTGATCCAACGGCATAATGATACCAAGCCTCGGTATGAATGGCATATTTTCTAATCTTTCTAATCTTCAAGCGCATTGCATCCATCTTGATCTTGTGATCATCGATTTACATCCGCAACGTGCAACTCCAATATCATCTTCTCCTCCTCAATTTTTATAATTTTTTCCTTCAACAAATTGTTTTCTTCTTCAACTTAATTTAACCTCTCGACAATAGGGTCGGTTGGAATTTCTGGTTCAACAACCTCCTAGATAAATAAAATCTATGTCACGTTGGTCGGCATAATTTTCATAAACAATAAATGAACCAATAGTTATGAAAAGATAATATATACCACATCCGAATCATAGATGTGACGAGGGCCGACGGGGCAGATACCAAAACCATCGCACTATATAAGATGCAATAATAAAAGTAAGAAAATTATACAACTATCTATATAAACATACAAGTAAGAATTTTTTTTCCTTTCGTAAAGAAGATAAGAACAAGAGGCTCACCACGGTGGTGCCGGGCGATTTAGATCGGGCGCGGCGATCGACGGCGGTGAAGACGGTGACGAACCGCTAAACCTAGACAAATATTAAGGAAAATGGAGCTTGGAGGTCGAGTTTGGAGAGGAGAAAGCTTAAGTAGTGTGGCTCGGGCATTCCATCGAACACCTCGTGTGCATAGGAGGTGAGCTAGAGCACCACAAATCTCTCCCCTCGCCGGCCACGAAAAACAGAGCACTGGGAGTGCTCTGCTCGCGGGCGTGGGGTATATATAGGCAACTAATTGGTCCCGGTTGGTGACTTGAACCGGGACTAAAGGGCAGCCTTTGGTCCCGGTTCGTCCCACCAATCAGGACCAATGGTGGTGGGCCAGGAGCGAGGCCCATTGGTCCCGGTTCGTCCCACCAACCGGGACCAAAAGGTCCAGACGAATCGGGACCAATGGCCCATGTGGCCCGGCCGGCCCCCGGGGCTCACGAACCGGGTCCAATGCCCCCATTGGTCCCGGTTCTGGATTAAACCGAGACTAATGGGCTGGCCGGGCCTGGACCATTGCCCCCTTTTCTACTAGTGAGAGTCCATATGCTTTCTTTGTTCATTGTTTTGCTCATCAGTTGCAATTGGTAGTTGCCACAGTATTGTCCGGTTATTGCTGATTTTTTTAACTATCTTCCCTCGATAGTGACTCAAGCAGGTTCATCTTGCAAAAGAAAATATGCATTGCTTGCAAAGCATCATGACAACTTGATAGAATTGATGGAGCATTGTAAGATATCATCTGAAACTGGTTTGAATCAAGAAACTAACCTTGCTAGACCAGGAGCTACTCATTGGGGCTCACATCTTAGAACCTTGTTTCAGATCTACACAATGTGGAATGCAGTGGTGGATGTGCTAGCAATTTTGGAGGACGATGCCCGGGAACACTCTTCTCAAGGTGGAGCTTCAGGTTTGATTGTACAAATTGAATGTTTTCAATTTGTGTTCATCATGCAATTCTTAATAAACTTGTTGAACATCACAAATATGCTATCACAAACTTTGCAAAGCAAGAATCAAGATGTTGTTGAAGCCCTGCGTTTGATCTTGGATGTGAAAGAAGCTTTGCAAAATATGAGGGACAATGGGTATGAGTCATTATGTGACCAAGCAAAAAACTTTGGTGAGGAACATGGCATTGACGTGCCAAATAAGGATGATCTTGTTGGAGCTATGGGGCAATCTGTTCGTTCCAAGAATAAGGTGACTCGACATCATTATTTCAAGGTTAGCATATTAAATGTTGCTATTGATGGAACTCTCACTGACATGAATCACCGATTCAATGAAGCTAACACCGAGTTAGTGGATTGCATGTCTTGTCTTAATCGGGAAACAACTTCTCAAAGTTTAACACTGTTAAACTTATTCAGCTTGCTGAAATTTATGCCGAGAATTTTGCACAAGCTGAACGGTTGTTGCTAAGATATGAGCTTCCAACATTCCTTACAAATATTAGGAGAAGTGGGGAATTTAATGCATGTCCAGATGTTTCTATCCTTGCTCGGTTGATGGTTCAAACAACAAAACATGGAACATTCCAATCGGTATATCGCCTCATCTAGTTGACATTGATTCTTCCAGTGTCAACTTCATCGATCGAGCGGATATTTTCAGCAATGAAGATCATCAAAACTGATTTGCGCAATAAGATATCAGATGATTGGCTCAATGATTTAATGGTTTGCTATTGTGAGAAAAGGACATTCAGATGTATTTGGATGATCAAATTATGATACGATTCCAGAAAAAGAAAGATCAAAAAGGACATTTGCCTCCTGAGTATAATGTGATTTCTTAGAGGTATGTCTCTGGTTTTCTACTAGTGTTGATAGTCACTTGAGGATGCCTTACTATATCACTAACAATTGTTCTCATTTGGACAGATGGCTTGTAGTTTGTCTCTTGGATTTTGGTGTGGAGGTGTTCTGCAACTACTAGTACGAACCAAGAAGCAACACGCAACACGGACGCGGAGTTTCTGCACCCGAGCTCAAATGAGCTCGGGCGAACAGTAAAATAAAAACAAAATCAGAAAAAATTCAAAAAATTCCAAATGTTTTTTGGGAGAAACATTGACAAAAATTTTAGGTGCTTGCAAAAAATTGTCATGAAATCACATTCCTATAAGGCGTGACAAAAAAAAACAAAATCAGTACTCTGAAAATGCTACTTTCAAAAGCATTTTGGAGCACTGAATTTGTTTTGGTTTGCCACGCCTTACAGGAACGCGATTTCATAACGATTTTTTGCACGCTCTTAGAACTTTTGTCAATGTTTCTCCCAAAACAAATTTGCAATTTTTTGAAATTTTTTCGAATATTTTTCGATTTTACTGTTCACCGAGCTCATTTGAGCTCGGGAGCAAAAAAGCACTTTCGCACGCAACACCAATATCATTGTTTTTGTCTTTTCTTTTGCTTCTCTAGTACTTGATCTATGGGTGTGTGAACTGTACGAAACTTTGTCAATCATGCTACTAGTTTATGGATGTGTGAACTGTACTTGATCTATGGATCTGGGAAAGTGTGAGGGGTTGGAATAAGCCATGGCGTGTATGGTCGGGCTCGTCGAGCGTGACGGATTCGCGTGGAATGTGCGGGACGCATTGGTGCAGTTGGGCTCGTCGGGCGCGACGGATGCGCGTGGGACGTGCGGAACGCAATGGAAGCGTGGTGTGTGTGCGTGTGTGATGCATGTGTGCGCATGTGTGCAGTAGCTAGCTAGTTAGGTGCTTGCCGAGTCAC
This sequence comes from Aegilops bicornis, assembly GCA_021605145.1. NCBI lineage: Eukaryota > Viridiplantae > Streptophyta > Magnoliopsida > Poales > Poaceae > Aegilops > Aegilops bicornis. The sequence goes on from CM038675.1 coordinate 114,316,785, forward strand.
TTGGGTCAAGGAGTGAGTTTAGGCTGTAGCTAGTAGTGCATGCCTGGGTTGTTGCGTGCATGTAGTTGGCTAGCGGGTGCATGCATTGGTAGATAGCTGGTTAGCCGGCCTGGAGTCATGTGATGGCCGGTAGTGGTGGCCGTGTGATGCGTGCGTGGGGTCATGCATGCTTGGCTGCTGCATCACCTCGAGTATAAAGGCCAGGCTATGAAGTACGAGAGTCTTGGTGCCCTGGAAAGAAAAAATGGGGCTGTGTTCGGCAGGGTGAAACTCCAGTGTACCATATTCCTTCTTCTACCTTTAGTCTTGAGTGAGAAAGAGGGAGAGCGGCAACAACAATTGATATATAGAGCTTTGGTTCGGGCGATCAACGGCGACCATGGCGCTTGTCCCACACGGCGGCGGCGCGGGCAGATCGGCAACGATGGCGATGCCGATGCTGACCGTGGATAACTACACGGTCTGGGCCATCAAGGCGCAGGCGATCCTCGACGTCCACACCGTGTGGGAGGCGGTGGAGCCGGGTGACGCGGCGGTGAACGCGCGGAAGGAAAAGACGGCGCGCGCGTTGCTTCTCGGGGCGTTGCTGGAGGATGTGCTGCTGCAGGTGTCGACGAAGCTCACCGCCAGGGAGGTATGGGACTCCCTGAAGGTGAGGTTCGTCGGCGTCGATCGGGTCTGCGCGGCGAGGCTGGCAACGCTGCGCAACGAATTTGACTGCCTGAAGATGGCAGACGGCAAGGAGCTCGACGTATACGGCGGGAGGCTCGCGGCGATGGCGGTGAGGTATGCCAACCTCGGGAAGATGCTGGGCGACGCGGCGCTCGTCCAGAAGCTGCTGGATACGGTGCCGGATCGACTCTTCCCCGTCGTCGCCAGCATCGAGCAGTTCCACGACATGACGACAATGGCGTTCGACGAAGCGCTCGGGAGGCTGCGCGCGTTCGACGAGTGAGTTCGGCATCGACGGCAGGACAGCGGCGAGCGGGCGGATGGACAACTCCTGTTCACGGCGGCACAGTGGCGGGCGCGGGAGCGGAAGCACGACGGAGCATGAGACGACAACGACGGGCGCAGTGTGGCGTCGGGGAGCGGCGGCAACAGGCGCAGGCGCTGCTACAAGTGCGGGGAGCACGGGCACTTCCGGCGCGAGTGCCCGCAGCTGCGGAAAGGACCGGCGGCGGAGCAGGCTCTCTTGGCCGGCGCCAACGTCGACGACGACGGACTCCTCTAGGCCGTGGCTTAGGGGGCGTATGTTGAAATAAGCCACGACGTGTGTGGTCAGGATCGTTGGACGTGACGAATTCACGCGGGACATGTGAAACGCACTGGTGCAGTCGGGCTCGTCACGGATGCGCACGAGACGTGCGGGGCGCAACGGAAGCGTGGCGTGTGTGCGTGTGTCGCGCATATGTGCGCATGTGTGCAGTAGCTAGCTAGTTAGGTGCTTGCCGAGTCACTTGGGTCAAGGAGTGAGTTTAGGCCGTAGCTAGTAGTGCATGCGTGGGTTGTTGCGTGCACGTAGTTGGCTAGCGGGTGCATGCATTGGTAGTTAGCTGTGTTGAGTATATTAAAAACACAAGATAGACTAGAATTTGTCCTGCCTTGTCCTGTATTTTAAATAGATTATTTTATTTCTATATATATATATATTCACGAGGCTCAAGCAATACAATAATTATTTCACCAGACATGGTATCAGCCTAATCACGATCTAAACCCTAGCCGCCGCCGCTTCCGCACCCGCGCGCCGCCCCCGGGGCGGTCGATCTCCATGACCGCCGCCGGGGGCCGCGCCGCCCGTACCTAGGGTTCATTCACCGGCTCGTGTTGGCGGGCTGCCCTAGAGAGTCTTTTTCCCAAGCCCTTGCTTCGGGGTTTTTTTGCTCTCTCGCCGGTCATTTTGATCGGCGTTTTTCTTTTTAGTTTTCGTCGCCCGCCGCCGCCGTCGACCCCCGTGCGCCTCTACTCCAACCCCGGCGCGACTAGCCGGCCTCTCCTCCGACCCGGCGTCCACGCGCGCCAAGGCGGCCCTTCAAGGCCAGCCGCTGTCTACGCGTCGGTCTGCCCGTCGCCCTGCGCCGATCGTCACCGCCCTGCTCTGACCGGGAAACCTGTATTGCCCCGACCTGGCGGCCTCGCGCCATGCGCTGGCCAATCATAGCCGTCGCTCGTGCGCCGGCCCGCCCATCGATCCACGTCACCCGCCTCCGCCGCGTCTGCACGGCGGCTCGGCGGTCTACCCCGCTGGCCTCGTCCTCGGCTGCATCAGGCTCGTCGGCTGCCTCAACTCGGAGGCCGCTGCTCTGTTGGTCGCTTGGGCCTCGCTGCCCGGGCGCCGGCGCTGATTTGGCAGCCCGGGTGCCGGTGCTGACGTCCCACGCCGTCCGTCGTCGCCGGCCTCATCCAGGACTCCGCCGCCACCATGCCTCCATCGAGCGGTGTCCCCGACCCCACGCGCGATCGGTTTGATCACCCGCTTGCCGCCGCGATCTGCCTCATCTACGCCGCGCGACCAACCTGACCCGTCAATTGCGCGCGCCTCAGCAGGTCCCGTGAAGATTGTCCCGAGTTCAGCGCACCCCTCCGTCGATCGAGCAACGGGTTGCCGCTGCGTCGCCCCGTCAGGCCGCAGCGCCGCCGTCCAGTTGTTCTCATCGCGGCTGCATCGACTTGTGTGTCGCCGCTGCGTCGCCCCTTCGGGCCGTAGTGCCGTGATACGCGGTCCCCACGGCCACCCCAAGGGCGTTCCCGCGGCTGCATCGACTCGTGAACCGCCGTTGCGTCGCTCCTTCGGGCCGCAGCGTCGCGGCCCACGGTCCCCGCCGCCGCCCCGAGGTCTTCCCGCCATCGTCCCGACCCGCCTGCCGCCACTGCGTCGCCCCTTCGGGCCGTAACGCCGCGGATCACAGTCCACTCCGCCGTCACCACGCGTCGACCTCCCGTGGTATGCGCCGCGCCGTCTCCCTTGGCGTGGGAACGCCACCGTCCGCGCCGATCTTTGTCATGCTGTCAGGGTTCTTCGCCTACTTCGAGTACCGCCGCCGCACTCCTAACCTAGCCGCCGCCGCCACCATGAGGCCGCCGCCCCCGCTCTTCTTTGGTCGCCACCACCGCTACCTTGGTAGCCGCCGCCGCCTCCGGTCCACCCCCTTCGTCTTCGTCCAAGCATCAGCCGTCGCCAGCGTCGCCGTCATCTACCCCAACCACATCGTCTACTCCGACCACCGTTGACGACATCGGCCACGCGCTGATGGACGCCGCAATCGTCGTCGAGTTCTTCTCTGCTGGCCCCTCCGACTTCTCCGACATGGCGTACAGCTCGTGCTGGTCCCTCGTCTACGCATGCCCGGTGCTGGCAACACCGATGCGTGCCTTCAGATAGAAGATAGAAGAAAAGGGGGAAAGAACCCCATACAAAGTCAGAGTACACACACCCTCCAGTATCAAACAGACCACGCACACACACAAAGAAATAGAGCACCCTCAAAGAGCTACCTACAGCAGAGGCAAAAGAACAGCCTCACGTCCACAAGACATCATCCTGAAAGACGCCCCACCATCGAGGTTGGTCCACACTGTAGCTGTTCTGCCGCTTGGGTTGTAGTCAAACAGGTTAGTGTGAATGTAAAGGCGCGTGATTGCTGCTGATCTAAGCTATCGACAAAATTGCTAAAATTGTGGTGTGCATGATTAAAAAATGGTTCCTAGTCAAAACTCAGAAAAAAGAATCACAACCATGTTAGACAAAACTGTAGGAAGCATGGTCAGGAAGTACAGATGAAACGAACAGGAGTGCACCGCACTGCAGCCCACTTCACGTCATACACTAGATAATCAAAATACAAAAACTCACACTGGTTTTGTTCGATTAATACACAAAGATTTGGCAAAGTAATCATAATGTGCAGATGAAACTGGAAACACTGCGACTCGCTTCAAATCAGAAGAGTATATCACTAGTAGAAAAACACTTATTAGTCCCGGTTTGTAAGGGCCTTTAGTCCCGGTTCATGAACCAAGACTAATGGGTCGTTACTAATACCTCCCCCTTTAGTCCCGGTTCTAAAACGAACCGGGACAGATGGTCCTCCACGTGGCCGGTGCGCCGAGCCCAGGCAGGGGGGCCTTTGATCCCGGTTGGTGGCACCAACCGGGACCAAAAGGCATCCACGCGTCAGCAATCCAGTGGCTGGGGTTTTTGTTTTTTTTGAAAGGGGGGGGGGGGTTGGGGGTTTTGGGGGTTAATTTAGGTGTTTCATATATTGTGTTAGCTAGCTAATTAATAGAGAGAAGTGTCCTCTCTTATGTCCGTGCTTGGTCGACGCCATTACTATATACATATAGCCCTCGACACGCTAGCTAGTAAGAAAATGAAGGGAACCATCGAGTACAGAAGTTCGTCATGCATACCGAGAGAAATGATCGATCGACCTCTCCTTCTCCAAGAGATTGGTCGAACAACAAGTTCTCGTATCATGTACGTCCGACGCTACTGGCTACATACATGTACAATATATAAGATCTCTCAATTACAGTCCCCTAGCATTTGAAATCAACTTCCACATGGTATTCTCCGGCAATATTGAAGATGAGGTCAAGAAAGAATCCCGCCAATTCCTCTTGAATTGCTTTAATGCGATCTGGTTCTAGGAGTTCATTCCGCATCTGCCACGTCTAATTTGAAGAAGGGGGTTAATTAGTACATATATATGAATGAAACTCAACAGAAATGATGGTGTAATAAAATGAAATTATGAATATTATTAATTGCTTACGCACTTCATATTGTCTTTGAGAGTAGCCCGCTTATTTTTCAAAGTCGCGTTGTAGATGAACTCGCACGTAGTATCCACAGAAATCATTCCCTTGTTCCTGCCACAAGCACATTATGAGAAATAGAGGTCAATCAAACTGATAATGAAGCATTATAAATGGCATTGATGAAAGTATAGCTATAGAATCAACGAGAGATGCGCACAACTAGCTAGCCAGTAGTACTTACTGGTATGTATATCGCCGCTCCTTCGGCAGTCCCGGAGCTTTTGCGGTGAACTGTTTCCAAACCCTGCAAGACAAAGAAAATAATTATTATTACTTGAGATATCAGGAAATGAACAAAAAGTTGCCTCTATGGTGCGATAATGATCGATTGAACTTACTTGCTGAGCATTTCAGTCATGTCCGCATAGGTGCTGGGATCTTTCCGTCTCGAGTCTAAGACGGTTACTAGTCCACGCTCAAGCTTAATCTCCAGAAGAATATAGTGGTACCTGCGCACGCATGCATAACTCATCAATTACATTACTATAACCTCGCTCGAGTAATAAGGGAAACCGAATATGCAAACGATCAGTAACACTCACTTGCCGTTGTAAGGAAAGAGTATGCTATCTTTGTTTTGATTTTTGATCAACGATTGTAGCAAGTTGTCCTCGACCTCTTTGACGTGCTTTTCAACCAGAAATACATCTATGATATTTGTGTTAATGAACCCAATATCATAGATTTCATTTTTTTGCACTCGACGATCTTCAATCTGCATAATATATTGAGGATAATTAATTATAAATACATGCAATGAAAGAGCCGAGCTATATATAGAGACTTAATGACAGAAATAGTACTTACATGCAGTAGCAAAAGACCATTAATTAATCGAGGGCCTTTTGATTGAAGAACGCGAAGAACTCCTCAAATGGAACACACAACAGATCAGTTCCAACGAGGCCGTGCTCCTCTTTAATGTGCAGATACAAACTATTCGTCCCCCTAGACTCTCTGCAGGTTTTCATGTACCAAGTATGGAATCTTCGCATCATCATTGTTAGAGATTTTTCATCTTTGACGAGAGGCTTTCCGTACTCGTATCTGTGTTCTTCCACATTCATGTATTCAGGAAGTGCATCGTCAGACAGGTAATCTTGTAGATTGCGATAACCGGCCACCATCCCCGGAACATTAGCGACGATGTTGCCGCTAGACACATTAAGCGGGGGGCACGATTGGTTTGCTTGCTCGCCGAGCTGGTCAATTTTTTCGCAGCTGCTCGTTCTTTTGCTCTTTGATGTCTGACAGGACTTCCTGATGGCTCCGCTTGGAGATATGTCTGTTCAGTAATGCGCTCATAGTTGGTTCTCGGCAGAGACTTTGCCGGTTTCCTCAGGGCAACCAGAGTGCGCTTCGCTTTCACCGGATCTACCTTCTCCTCCGAAGGTGGATGTCTCTTTTCTTTCAACCCTGCAAACCAGTTGTCCACTTCGGTCTACGCGATCTTCACGTTTTCCTCCTCGGTCCTCTCGTACGGTAACTTCTCTGGAGTCTTCAGACAAGGACCGAATCTGTATTTCCTCCCGCCTTTGGCTGTACTGCTAGACGCCGGCAGAGCAGACGGAGCAGATGTCTTCTTTGCTTGCTTACGAGGCGGAGGAGAAGGAATACGACGCGCCGGAGCAGCCGGAGCGGCGGCGGGTCTCTTCCGCCCTTGCTGACGAGGTGGAGAAGGAGGAGGCTGGCTGCTCGGGCGCGCCGGCGTAGGCGGAGAAGGAGGCGGAGTGCCGCCACGCGCTGGAGAAGGAGGCGGAGTGCCGCCACGCGTGCCCTGATCGACACTCGCCGGAGGAGGAGGCGGTGGAGGAGGCGGTGTGCCCTGACTCGCCGGAGGAGGCGGAGGCGTCCAGTTCGGAAGGTTGATGAGCTCCTTCCGCCATAGGCATGGAGTCTTCAGAGAAGAACCCAGCCTAGTCTCCCCTTCACCGGTAGGGTGGTCAAGCAAGAGGTCCTCAAATCCCTCCGTTATTTCATCCACCACCACCTTAGCATATCCTTCTAGAATCGGCTCGCAGTGATAAGTTGTGCCGGGTCCACTAGGATAAACTTGGCCAACAGCCGCCTTGACCTTCAAATTCATCCATCGCGCCATAATGTGGCAATTTTGAGACTCCATGATACCATCCACGGGATAGCTGGCAGGAGCCGTCAAGACATGCTCCGGTGAAGCAGCTCGGTGGAAGCCACGCTGCTTCTCCGGCCGAGATGGCAGGGTAACCGGGGAAGCTTCGGCAGGTCGCTTGCTGCGATCTGCCGCTTCTCGTTCCTCTTCTCGTTCCTCTAGCCCCATTACCCTTTCGTGCAGCGCTGCAGTTGGTCCTGCTCAGTTTCTTCCTCCTCTCATGGGTTTTGTAACCCCTGCGTCCGGAAAATCAACCTTCCACGGAATGGAGCTGGCGTGCCTCGTGGTCCGTCTGTGGTGCCTGTGGATTCCCAAGGGCCATTGTGAGCTCGTCCTTCTCCCTGCTTTGGAAGGAACATCCCTCGCTGCGGTGCATCGATATAGTGTCAAAGGTTCTTTCTTGGTATTTGCAGTTGCTCGTCCGGCCCATCGGCACTTCCACATAGGGTCCAAGGTTCCGCCAGCCCGAAGAACCAAGTGCAGCAACGGTGCAGCGATTACATTGTCTCTGGTTCGATCCCTTTTCAAGAAGATCATGCTCAGCCTTGGACCACTTAGGCCGGGCTTTGAGGTAGCCACGACCCCGTGCGATGGTGAAGCTTCTTCTTTGCAGCATTTTTCTTGTTTGTCGCCGACATCTTCTTACTCTTTTCCGATGTCTTGTGGGCCACAAATGCGGGCTGATGATCTTTGATCTTCTCATATTTGCCGATGAATTCTGGTGTCTTTTCTTTCTCGACAAACTGGTTCAGCTCTTTCCTCCACCTCCTCATTAGGGTGCCATCTTCTTAAGAGCACAAGACTTGATTAATTGCTCTTTAACTGGCTTCTCCGGATCCTCCTCTGGCGTTAGGGTGAAATTTGCCTTCAGCTGAGTCCAAAGATCTTCTTTCTGCATATCATTGACATAAGACACCTCAGGGTCTTCCTCCTTAGGCTTACCATTGATGGATGCTGATCGGGATCTTGTCCCTAACAAGAACCCGACCGAGCGTAAAATGCCTTCCTTGTCCGGATGGGTTCAATCGGTTCGCCGTCTGGCGCGATTTCTATGATCTCAAACTTTTCATCCGAGCTCAACTTTTTCTTTGGGCCTCGTCTCCTTACCGAAGTTGTGCTCGATCCGGAGAGCTAGAAATTATAAGGAAGAAAGACGAGAGTAATTAATATGTGTACATATACGAAAACAATGGATGCATCAATTAACTAGTCAGCACGGGCTTAACTAATATATATATATACCTGGCGGACTCGGTTCGGTCACCAGAGCAATCAAGACGGTCTCCTTCTTGTACCTCCATTGTGTCACCGGAGCCATCATGAACATAGTCCTCTTCTTGTACCGGCATTAATGGGTCAAAGTCATCATGAACATAGCCCTCTTCTTCACCCAGTCCTTCGGGACCATCGGTGTCGTTGAGAAATGACGCAACTTCATCACTTCCTTGTGCGATTATGTGCCCCAACATCGCTTCTGTTTCTTCGTCTCGTGAGTGCTCCATAGTTTCTGCAAATATTTACAACATGTCAAACGTAGAACTAGCTAGCTAATCACAATAAGGAATCATGTTAGTGGCCTCGACGCTGCTTCTCTAGGGTTTGGGGTCGCCTCGACACAACGCTTCAAGGGTTAATTTGGGTGGCCTCGAGAGAGTTAATTTGTCGGGTAGGGGCGCGGCGGAGGGGGTAGGAGACCAACATCGTTTTCTCTCTAGGGTTTGGGTGTCCTCAAGAGTTCTGGTTGAGCGAGAGGGCCGAGGGGGGTGCTGCCGTTGTATAAGTTATCACGGTCGAGAGGGGGTATATATATCGACCGCCCCTCATGTCGAAGTTATCTCGAGGGGGTTATATCGACAACGACGCGACATACATATACATGGGAAAATAATGTTATCGGGAGGGGTATCGCACCCCCTCGTGTTGAATTTTCTTCTTTCTCCTCTATTCCTTTCTTCTTCTTCTACTCTTCTTTTTCTTCTTCTCCCTCGAGAAAGGAAAATAAGGAAAAGGAAGAAAAGAGGAAGAAGGAAGAAGAAAAAAAGAAGAAAAAAAAGAGGAGAAGAAGAAAGGAATAGAGGAGAAGAAGAAAAATAGAAAATTTCTATTTTTCTTCTTCTCCTCTATTCCTTTCTTCTTCTCCTCTTCTTTTTCTTCTTATTTCCTCTTCTTATTTATTTCTCCTCTTCTTTTTCTTCTTATTTCCTCTTCTTATTTATTTCTCCTCTTCTTCCTCTCCTCTTCTTCTCCTTTCTTCCTCTTCTTATTTTCCTTTGTCCTCTCATTCTTTTAGTATTGCTTGTTTTAAAAAAATGTTCAAATAGAAAATTTCGAAAAAAACAAAGGTTTTGCTTAATGCATTATTCATATGAATATACAAACATTTGCATATTCTACAATAATTAATATTACCAAAAAAAATCTATGAACAGAAAAAAAACCTAACTTTTCTAAAAATCTATCTTTTGCATATATGAAAACATTAATACACATATGAAAAAATACATATATGAAGAAAAACATGCTCTGAACAATTTTTTATACATTTTGAACATCTACATACACATAGCCACATACATACACATATACATTATATATATATATATATAATGTATATATATATATGAACAAAAAATTAAACTAATAAAAATGAAAAAAACAGAGCCGGTGCGGCGGCTCACAGCGGGGGTGGCTAGATGACGATGGCGACGGTGGGCGGCGAGGGCGCGACGGCTGGGGCGGACGACGGGCAGGGGCTCGAGGCGCGTGGGCGGACGGGCGCTGGCTCGGGAGGCTGGGCGACGAGGACGGGCGCTGGCTCGGAGGCCGGGCGACGAGGACGGCGTGGGTTGGGGCGACGGCCTTGGCGGCGCGGCGGGCGACGGCGAGGTGGAGCAACTGGCGGCATCGAGGAGGGTCGGCGTCGTCGGGGCAACTGGCGATGAGATTCTGAATTTTTGCAAAGTGTTTGCTTATATAGCAAAGCCATTGGTCCCGGTTCGTGAAACCAACCGGGACTAAGGCACCCTTTAGTCCCGGTTGGTGGCCCGGTTGGTGCCACCAACCGGGACCCAAGGCCTCTTTTTCGGCAGCCCAAAGGGCGGGAAGCGGCGGCCTTTGGTACCGGTTAATGCCACGAACCGGTACCAATGCCCCCCCCCCTTTAGTCCCGGTTGGTGCCACCAACCGGGACCAAAGGCCCCGGTGCTGCACGCGTCGGGGCCAAAGTTTAGTCCCACCACGCGAGTTGAGAGGGGCGCGCAGTGGTTTATAAGCCCCACTGCCGCACCCCTCTCGAGCACCTCTCCACCGCAGGCATACGGGCCTACTTGCTATTCTTGTGCCTGATGGGCCTTACAGCCCATCAAGGGCTGAATCCTGGCCCATAGTAGGGTTTCATGTCGTATTCAGGCCCTGGGGGCCCAATAGGAGGCATTTTTTTTGTTTTTTTGTTTTCTTTACTTATTGTTGCTATTTTTATTTTTTTCAGTTTTTTGTTTTGTTTTTTGCATTATTTATTTTCTTTTGTTTTTTGCTTTATTTTTTAATTCTTTTTTGCTTTTAGTTTTAGGAAAATTATAAACTTTCTGTTAGTGCCATTACTTTTCAAATTTGAAAACACTTTTTTTTGTTTTTTTGTTTTCTTTCTTGCTTTATTTATTTTATTTTGTTTCTACTTACAACAAAATACTTATTGTTTTTTTTTTGTTTTGATTTCTGCATTATTTATTTTCTTTTGTTTTTGCTTTATTTTTCAATTCTTTTTGCTTTTAGTTTTAGGAAATTATAAACTTTCTGTTAGTGCCATTAGTTTTCAAATTTGAAAACACTTTTTTGTTTTTTGTTTTCTTTCTTGCTTTATTTATTTTATTTTGTTTCTACTTACAACAAAAACTTATTATTGCTATTTTTAATTATTACGAGGGCGAACCATAAGACTTTAAAGCATTTGAATGAACTCTGAAAAAGTTGATAGTTGGCATGGTATCATACTCGTCGATTACAAAGTTGGCATGGTATCATCATAATAGTTGCGGGAGAAAGTCTTCACTTTTTCTTCGCTTGTGTCATTTACTTATTGCGCCGTAACCATGGATAATCTTCATCGTTTATCAGGATGCTGGGGTCAGCCTTGACTTTGAAGGGAGGAATTTCATGAAACTTTTCATAATCTTCAGACATGTTTGTCTTGTCCTCCACTCCGACGATGTCCCTTTTTCCTGAAACAACTATGTGGCGCTTTGGCTCATCGTATGATGTATTCGCTTCCTTATCTTTTCTCTTTCTCGGTCTGGTAGACATGTCCTTCACATAGATAACCTGTGCCACATCATTGGCTAGGACGAACGGTTCGTCAGTGTACCCAAGATTTTTCAGATCCACTGTTATCATTCCGTACTGTGGGTCTACCTGAATCCCGCCTCCTGACAGATTGACCCATTTGCACTTAAACAAAGGGACCTTAAAATCATGTCCGTAGTCAAGTTCCCATATGTCCACTATCTTATATTTACTAATTGGAGGCATCATACGAAACTCCACGTTAATCCACATCATTAAAAGTGCGTTAGTCATTTTTAATCATCTGATCTATGTAATCGATCTATCTTGACCCTTAAATTTCCGTTACACCTGTGACAAAACAAATAACCAATCATCTGATCTATGTAATCGATCTATCTTGACCCTTAAATTTCCGTTACACCTGTGACAAAACAAATAACCAATCTGGACGTAAACGTGACCCAACCTGCACATAGTTAACATCAGAAAAAAATCAATATTTTCCTTAACAAAAGCGTTATAAGAGTCGTGATCTCACAAGAAAAATAAACACCGTTATAAGAGACCATATCTCAGAAGAAACAGGACCATCAGCGCAGTTGTAAAAAAACAGCACTATGAGCACGTTTACTAAAAAAAGGGGTCATCACCACGTTCCTCTCCTTTCACGTATGATTCAATCTTTGGTGAAAGAAAAACAAAGGAAGCTCCACCCATAAAAACTCCATCGATAGATAAAAAAACAGGACCATGAACATGTTTCCTAAAAAAAGGCCATCACCACGTTCCTCTCCTTTCAGGTATAGATTCAATCTTCGGTGAAGGAAAAACAAAGGAAGTCTCCACCCATAAAAACTCCATCAATAGACCATCGGCATCGTTGTCAAAATAAAAACAGTACCATGAGCACGTTTCATAAAAAAACGGTCATCACCACGTTCCTATCCTTTCACGTATGATTCAATCTTTGGTGGAAAAAAAGGAAGCTCCACCCATAAAAACTCCATCAATAGATAGAAAAAAAACAGGACCATGATCACGTTTTCTAAAAAAAAGCCATCACCACGTTCCTATCCTTTAAGGTATAGATTCAATCTCTGGTGAAAAAAAAACAAAGGAAGCCTCCAGCCATAGAAACTCCATCGATAGATAAAAAAGGAGAAAAATATCCCACCATCACGGATGGGAAGAAAAATATTCCACCATTCGGTTATAGCACGTCGCAATGCCTCTACCCAACCTTAACTGCGGCTATAATAAAAAGAAAAAAAAACATTGACGTCGACTCCTGTACAGGGCCGCGGCTGTCTCCTCCCCTTCAATATTGCTGCACCTACCAGTCGAGACTGACGGCGCCACGCCTTCTCTGATTGTTGAGTTGTATTCTGTGATGGATGACCTTGGGCTTTCTGTTCTCCTGCGTACTACCACCATGGGAAAATCGAGTTTGAATCCAGCATCTATTGCTTGAGGAAACGAACCTTCAGGTTTGGTCTGATTGCTTAATAGTGTGAATTACATGCATGGATGGAATAAGTGGATGCAATTGTTTATGGTAGGGTTCTGTAAAATTTGGTTACAACTGTATGCATGAGCATGTTAACTGATTGTTTTCTTCATGTAAGTGCACTAAGAACGAGAAACTGCACCATTGCAGACGAACAAAACGAATCTGTCTTGATTGCCTCCTCTCACTTTGCCTTTTGCCACCATTCGTATTGTGTATTACATTTAGTTAATTAATATGGCTATTACTAAGTCCTTTATCCGTTGCTAGATATGTTAAGTTTGAAGAAAGACAATACCAGTATATATACGTTGTTTTTCATCCCTTCACTTAATTTAATTATTTGTTGGAAGTGAAGGGAGGTGAAGATAATTATGTCCCGACCAAATGATGTGGTAAGAGATTCTTGGAACTTTATGTAATTTTATGGCCATATTTAATTAACAAATATATATTTCGGTAATCTTAGTATTATGAGGCCCCTCATCAGTTATTACTAACATCATTTACTATTTTATTGGACATTAAAATGTCCTTTGAGGTTTATAGTATATTATAAGCTGTTACTAATGGGAGGCATCATACAAACCCCCAGGTTGACCTATTAAAACACATAAAAATGACCTGAAGATCTAAATTCTACGATTATTCGGATCAAGCAAGCACAGTGAAGTTCAGTTGGGGTCGAGTCCTAAAAGCTTACAATTTTGTATACCATTGTAAACGTGTCTCCCTAGAATTATTGGTTTAGGACCAAGACTCACCTAAATAAAATAAAGCACAAGTCTAAAAAAATCTCAGACATGAATTTTAGATGGTGGTCGCCCCAATGTCCCAGCTATTTTACATGTTGGATGTCACGACATGTACGGCGCCTCCGATCAAGGTACATCAGTGATCATTGCTGTTATTATGATATATTCAGGTGGCTGACGCCTCTGATAAAAAATACTGATATATTCCAGGGTTTGAAAATGCCAGGGATAATCATATACAAGACACATATATATCTGGATTATACAAGGCACACATATATATCTGGATTATGTAATGGTCGAATCACATGCATATATATACGATATTACCATGTCTTAGATTTCATATGCACATAAATACTAGAAAAAAAAAGAAAATACATATATTCGAAATAATGAAGGGCGTCAACTGGGAGGTATATATGATTTAAACCATAGCAACGGCTACTTTCTACACTTTAATGTCCATACATTGACATGTCAGGGCTTCTGTTAGCCTTAGCCACATTTGGAGACAAGGAACACTTGGTTTAAATATAGCTATATATCAAAGTTAGATACGAGTGAACCATGCTCCAAACATGCATGTGTGTATGTCCATTAAAAATAGCAATTAAATACTCGCTCCAATCAAATTAATTGACACAACCTCAAGAAAAAAAGGTTAAGTAGATTTGTATACATATTCATGAGAATATGTTGAGTTACGTCAGAGCCTTCGGAATGACAATATTAAAATAATGTAAATAGGGATCTAAGTAATCAAGAAAAACAATGGTAAAAATAAATAAGTATTATTAGAATTTATCACCATGAAACAATTTAGTGACTGCTTATGATTCTCTAACACTAAATTTTGTAGTCTTTAAACTGCTAGCCCGTGCAGGTGCACGGGTTGACGACTAGTGTAACCATAATATGTGTCATTTCCCCTCTCGGTTGTTGCATCAAAGCGGACACCGCTGTTTTGGTTGGTGCTCTTTTGATCTTGGTCAATCGTGTAAAATTTATTCCCATTTATCTCGTATCCTTTCCAAATCAATATAGTCAAAGATGGTCCCCTGGACAACAAGTACAGCTCATCACAAACAGTGTTGTCACCTCTTATACGTGCTTCCAACCAACTGTTGAAAGTCCTGATGTGTTCACATGTAATACAGTCGTCGCACTGCTCCGGGTGTTTGGAGCGCAGACTGTTCTTGTGTTCATCGACATACGGGATCACCAAGGTAGAGTTCTGTAGAACTGTGTAGTGTGCTTGAGACCAAGAATATCCGTCCCTGCATATTATTGAGTCCCTTCCAAGCGTGCCTTTTCCAGTCAGTCTCCCCTCATACCGCGATTTAGGGAGACCTATCTTCTTAAGGCCAGGAATGAAGTCAACACAAAACCCGATGACATCCTCTGTTTGATGGCCCATGGAGATGCTTCCTTCTGGCCTAGCGCGGTTACGGTCATATTTCTTTAGGACTCCCATGAACCTCTCAAAGGGGTACATATTGTGTAGAAATACGGGGCCCAGAATGACAATCTCGTCAACTAGATGAACTAGGACGTGGGTCATGATATTGAAGAAGGATGATGGGAACACCAGCTCGAAACCCGACAAGACATTGCACCACATCACTCCTTAGCCTTGGTATGATTTCTGGATCGATCACCTTACGAGAGATTGCATTGAGGAATGCACATAGCTTCACAATGGCTAATCGGACGTTTTCCGATAGAAGCCCCTCAATGCAACCGGAAGCGATTGCGTCATAATCACGTGGCAGTCATGAGACTTTAGGTTACGGAACTTTTTCTCCGGCATATTTATTATTCCCTTTATATTGACGAGAAGCCGGTCGGGACCTTCATCTTGAGCAGGCATTCAAAGAAGATTTCTTTCTCTTCTTTCGTAAGAGCGTAGCTGGCGGGAACTTCATCTGCTTAGGAGGCATGACCTCTTTTTCATGCAAGCGTTGCAGGTCCTCCCATGCCTCAGGTGTATCTTTTGTCTTCCCATACACGCCGAAGAAGCCTAGCAGGTTCACGCAAAGGTTCTTCGTCACGTGCATCACGTCGATCGAAGAGCGGACCTCTAGGTCTTTCCAAAGAGGGTAGGTCCCAAAATATAGATTTATTATTCCACATGGGTGCGTGATTCTCGGCGTCATTCGAACAGCTAGTCCGCGGGACCCTTTCCAAAGATTACGTGTAAATCATTGACCATAGCAAGTACGTGATCACCGGTACACATGGCGGGCTTCTTCCGGTGATCTGCCTCGCCTTTGAAATGCTTGCCTTTCTTTCGGCGGTGATGGTTGGTCGGAAGAAATCGACGGCGGCCTGGTACACATTCTTCCTGCAGCTTGCCAGGTATATACTATCGGTGTCAAGTAAACAGTGCGTGCATGCGTGGTATCCCTTGTTTGTCTGTCCTGAAAGGTTACTGAGAACGAGCCAATCGTTGATGGTCACGAACAGCAACGCCTTTAGGTTAAATTCCTCCTGTTTGTTCTCATCCCACGTACGTACACCGTTTCCATTCCACAGCTGTAAAAGTTCTTCAACTAATGGCCTTAGGTACACATCAATGTCGTTGCCGGGTTGCTTAGGGCCTTGGATGAGAACTGGCATCATAATGAACTTCCGCTTCATGCACATCCAAGGAGGACGGTTATACATACATAGAGTCACGGGCCAGGTGCTGTGATTGCTGCTCTACTCCCCGAAAGGATTAATGCCATCCGCGCTTAAAGCAAACCATACGTTCCTTGGCTCACTTGCAAACTCATCCCAGTACTTTCTCTCAATTTTTCTCCACTACGACCCGTCAGCGGGTGCTCTCAACTTCCCGTCTTTCTTACTGTCCTCACTGTGCCATCGCATCAACTTGGCATGCTCTCCATTTCTGAACAGACGTTTCAACCGTGGTATAATAGGAGCATACCACATCACCTTCGCAGGAACCCTCTTCCTGGGGGCTGGCCGTCAACATCACCGAGGTCATCTCGTGCGATCTTATCTGTAATGCACCGCATATCGGGCATGCGTACAAATCCTCGTACGCACCGTGGTAGAGGATGCAGTCATTAGGCCATGCATGTATCTTCTGCACCTCAATCCTAGAGGGCATACGACCTTCTTTGCTGCGTATGTCTTGTCGGCAATTCGTTATCCTTTGGAAGCTTCTTATTCAATATTTTCAAGAGCTTCTCAAATCCTTTGTCGAGCCTGACATTCTACGCCTTCCACCGCAGCAATTCAGTATGGTACCGAGCTTTGTGTCGCCATCTTCGCAATTGGGGTACAACCCTTTTTTGTGGTCCTCTAACATGCGATCGAACTTCAGCTTCTCCTTTTGACTTTCGCATTGCGTCCTTGCATCGACAATGACCCGGCGGAGATCATCATCATCGGGCAAATCGTCTGGTTCCTCTTGATCTTCAGCAGCTTTGCCCGTTGCAGCATCATCGTGAACATCGTCTGGTTCCTCTTGATGTTCAGTAGCATCACCGTATTCAGGGGGCACATAGTTGTCATCGTACTCTTCTTCTTCACCGTCTTCCATCATAACCCCTATTTCCCCGTGCCTCGTCCAAACATTATAGTGTGGCATGAAACCCTTGTAAAGCAGGTGGGTGTGGAGGATTTTTCGGTCAGAGTAAGACTTTGTATTCCCACATATAGGGCATGGACAACACATAAAACCATTCTGCTTGTTTGCCTCAGCCACTTCGAGAAAATCATGCACGCCCTTAATGTACTCGGAGGTGTGTCTTGATCCGTACATCCATTACCGGTTCATCTGCGTGCATTATATATAATTAAGTGTGTCAAAAATCATTACAGAACATCATGAATAGATAATTAAGTGACCAAATTAATAGAAGTTCATCATCACATTAAAACCAAAGTACATACATAGTTCTCATATAACAACATAAAGCTCTGCAGAGCATCTAAATTAATTAAACCATACACTTAAACTATGTAAAACATTTCAATGCGAAAACAAATGCGATCATAATCGCAACCAATGTAACAACTGATCCAACGGCATAATGATACCAAGCCTCGGTATGAATGGCATATTTTCTAATCTTTCTAATCTTCAAGCGCATTGCATCCATCTTGATCTTGTGATCATCGTCGGCATCCGTAACATGCAACTCCAATATCATCTTCTCCTCCTCAATTTTTCTAATTTTTTCCTTCAACAAATTGTTTTCTTCTTCAACCAAATTTAACCTCTCGACAATAGGGTCGGTTGGAATTTCCGGTTCAACAACCTCCTATATAAATAAAATCTATGTCACGTTGGTGGGCATAATTTTCATAAACAATAAATGAACAAATAGTTATGAAAAGATAATATATACCACATCCGAATCATAGACAGGACGAGGCGGGGCCGAGGCGGATACCAAAACCATCGCACTATATAAGATGCAATAATAAAAGTAAGAAAATTATACAATTACCTATATAAACATACAAGTAAGAATTTTTTTCCTTTCGTAAAGAAGATAAGAACAAGAGGCTCACCACGGTGGTGCCGGCGACAGATCGGCGCAAGCGATCGACGGCGGTGAAGACGGGACGGACGCGTGACGGACCGCTAAACCTAGACAAATATTAAGGAAAATGGAGCTTGGAGGTCGAGCTTGGAGAGGAGAAAGCTTAAGTAGTGTGGCTCGGGCATTCCATCGAACACCTCGTGCGCATAGGAGGTGAGCTAGAGCACCACAAAGCTCTCCCCTCGCCGGCCACGAAAAACAGAGCACTGGGAGTGCTTTGCTCGCGGGCGAGGGGTATATATAGGCAAGTAATTGTTCCCGGTTGGTGACTTGAACCGGGATTATAGGGCAGCCTTTGGTCCCAGTTCGTCCCACCAACCGGGACCAATGGTGGTGGGCCAGGAGCGAGGCCCATTGGTCCCGGTTCGTCCCACCAACCGGGACCAAAAGGTTCAGACGAACCGGGACCAATGGCCCACGTGGCCCGGCCGGCCCCCGGGGCTCACGAACCGGGTCCAATGCCCCCATTGGTCCCGGTTCTGGATTAACCGGGACTAATGGGCTGGCCGGGCCTGGACCATTGCCCCCTTTTCTACTAGTGAGAGTCCATATGCTTTCTTTGTTCATTGTTTTGCTCATCAGTTTCAATTGGTGGTTGCCACAGTGTTGTCCGGTTATTGCTGATTTTTTTAACTATCTTCCCTCGATAGTGACTCAAGCAGGTTCATCTTGCAAAAGAAAATATGCATTGCTTGCAAAGCATCATGACAACTTGATAGAATTGATGGAGCATTGTAAGATATCATCTGAAACTGGTTTGAATCAAGAAACTAACCTTGCTAGACCAGGAGCTACTCATTGGGGCTCACATCTTAGAACCTTGTTTCGTATCTACACAATGTGGAATGCAGTGGTGGATGTGCTAGCAATTTTGGAGGACGATGCCCGGGAACACTCTTCTCAAGGTGGAGCTTCAGGTTCGATTGTACAAATTGAATGTTTTCAATTTGTGTTCATCATGCTATTCTTAATAAACTTATTGAACATCACAAATATGCTATCACAAACTTTGCAAAGCAAGAATCAAGATGTTGTTGAAGCCCTGCGTTTGATCTTGGATGTGAAAGAAGCTTTGCAAAATATGAGGGACATGGGTATGAGTCATTATTTGACCAAGCAAAAAACTTTGGTGAGGAACATGGCATTGACGTGCCAAATATGGATGATCTTGTTGGAGCTATGGGGCAATCTGTTCTTTCCAAGAATAAGGTGACTCTACATCATTATTTCAAGGTTAGCATATTAAATGTTGCTATTGATGGAACTCTCACTGACATGAATCACCGATTCAATGAAGCTAACACCGAGTTAGTGGATTGCATGTCTTGTCTTAATCCGGGAAACAACTTCTCAAAGTTTAACATTGTTAAACTTATTCAGCTTGTTGAATTTATGCTGAGAATTTTGCACAAGCTGAACGGTTGTTGCTAAGATATGAGCTTCCAACATTCCTTACAAATATTAGGAGAAGTGAGGAATTTAATGCATGTCCAGATGTTTCTATCCTTGCTCGGTTGATGGTTCAAACAACAAAACATGGACATTCCAATCGGTATATCGCCTCATCTAGTTGACATTGATTCTTCCAGTGTCAACTTCATCGATCGAGCGGATATTTTCAGCAATGAAGATCATCAAAACTGATTTGCGCAATAAGATATCAGATGATTGGCTCAATGATTTAATGGTTTGCTATTGTGAGAAAAGGACATTCAGATGTATTCGGATGATCAAATTATGATACGATTCCAGAAAAAGAAAGATAAAAAAGGACATTTGCCTCCTGAGTATAATGTGATTTCTTAGAGGTATGTCTCTGGTTTTCTACTAGTGTTGATAGTCACTTGAGGATGCCTTACTATATCACTAACAATTGTTCTCATTTGGACAGATGGCTTGTAGTTTGTCTCTTGGATTTTGGTGTGGAGGTGTTCTGCAACTACTAGTACGAACCAAGAAGCAAGACGCAACACGGACGCGGAGTTTCTGCACCCGAGCTCAAATGAGCTCGGGCGAACAGTAAAATAAAAACAAAATCAGAAAAAATTCAAAAAATTCCAAATGTTTTTTGGGTGAAACATTGACAAAAGTTTTAAGTGCTTGCAAAAAAT
Organism: Aegilops bicornis; assembly: GCA_021605145.1. Classification (NCBI taxonomy): domain Eukaryota; kingdom Viridiplantae; phylum Streptophyta; class Magnoliopsida; order Poales; family Poaceae; genus Aegilops; species Aegilops bicornis. The sequence goes on from CM038675.1 coordinate 114,336,956, forward strand.
TGTCATGAAATCACATTCCTATAAGGCGTGACAAAAAAAAACAAAATCAGTACTCTAAAAATGCTACTTTCAAAAGCATTTTGGAGCACTGAATTTGTTTTGGTTTGCCACGCCTTACAGGAACGCGATTTCATAACGATTTTTTGCACGCTCTTAGAACTTTTGTCAATGTTTCTCCCAAAACAAATTTGATTTTTTTTGAAATTTGTTTGAATATTTTTCGAGTTTACTGTTCACCGAGCTCATTTGAGCTCGGGAGCAAAAAAGCACTTTCGCACGGAACACCAATATCATTGTTTTTGTCTTTTCTTTTGCTTCTCTAGTACTTGATCTATGGGTGTGTGAACTGTACGAAACTTTGTCAATCATGCTACTAGTTTATGCATGTGTGAACTGTACTTGATCTATGGATCTGGGAAAGTGTGAGCGGTTGGAATAAACATGGCGTGTGTGGTCGGGCTCGTCGGGCATGACGGATTCGCGTGGGATGTGTGGGACGCACTGGTGCAGTCGGGTTCGTTGGGCGCGACGGATGCGTGCGGGACGTGCGGGACGCAATGGAAGCGTGGTGTGTGTGCGTGTGTGGTGCATGTGTGCGCATGTGTGCAGTAGCTAGCTAGTTAGGTGTAACGACCCGAACCTGATAAGATTCAATGTCTCTGTGCTCACAGTGCTAGTCCCTGGATCAACTCGCTAGCACACACAGTACATATGAATATCAAATAACAAGTGCATCATTTAACATAACGTATGATCCAGAAGTTATAAAGTATTACAAAATGAATAGCACATGGCTAACTTATTCAATAATAACAGCGGAAAGTTAGCATAAACAACGATGAGTCCATCAATGCCCACTGAAGAACATGTTGAGTGAAGACTCGCAACCCTACTGTATCTCACTGATCATCTGAAAATCCTGCAACATGATAAGTTGCAGCCACAAGGGTCAATACATTGAATGTACTGGCAAATCACACAATATGATATAGCAAACCCACATCCACAAAGCAATGTATGACAAACGAAACACACTAGTTTGGAGAAGAATGTCTTCACCTACCTCCAGTACCTGAACTCACAACCGTCTCTAATTTACTCGCCCAAGATAACCCAAAGATTCTAAATAAACATGACAAGAACTTCAGAAGTATGTCTCAAGTGCGCTCTGTCGTTGGCGCATTCTCTAGGAACAATAGAGCGCTACGCCAAGGACGCATTCACCTGATTTAAGTTCGAAAACTAAACCTCGTCTCAAGTGCGCTCTGTCAATGGCGCATTCTCTAGGGACAATAGAGCGCTACGCCAATGACGCATTCACACAGTTAATAATCCCGAGCCTACGGCTATAAACACTCACCAGTTTCATGGATCACTCGACACATGCCCACATTATCATAGCAAGTTGATCACACCATCACATAATACAATCAATATCAGAGTATGACAACACAGGACATACATATCAAACCAAGCACATGTCATAGCATAAAAATCATACATGCATAGCAGAATATAGGATGAGCAAAATCAAAAGTGCAAACTTGCCTTGAACGGTGCTGAAGTACTCTAACGATTAATTCCGATCCGCTTCACACTCCGGACAATCTATACGATTAACAGAGGTAATGATAAATAAACTATGATCACATAACACTAAAATAAAGTAAACAACAACGAATTCAAATAAAGACTTAAATAACAGAACATATTAGTAGGCATATATTATCTACATGCTAGTAGGATCACAATGCAAAAAGAATCAACTAATTTGGATACACAGTTTGAAAGATATGGCCTCTGGAAGTTTGAATTCAAATTTAAACAAATTCAAATTTGAACTGTTCACAAATGTGAAACTTTGGTTGTTCAATATTCTCCTGGTCACTACGAGTACACAGGAAAAAGAATCGATGAATTTGGAGTTACGGATCTCAAGATAAACCTAAATGAAAATTTGATATGGAATCTGCAAAAAACAATTATGACATAAAAGCGTTCTAGGAAGAACTGCCGCGGCTGCTGTGGCGTTGCCACATGGCAAGGTGTGAGTAGCCGTAGGCTGTCTGCTATTGTGGTTAACAGACGAACGGCCGCTACATAACGCATACCGGTCGGGAAAAAATAGAACACATGCTATCTAATACCAGCGGTTGGATGGAGATCGAACGGCTAAGGGTGGCTCACCGGAGCGGAACAGAGTAGGCCGGCCGGAATTGAATGAGACGTCGGCGGCGCGGCTCGGATTTGAAGCTGGCGTCGCTGGAAAGGCCTCCCGAGCTCGGGGAGAACAGGACGAGGCGAGGAGGGACACGTCGAACTCCAAAACGTCCTCCGGGACGACCGGGCCTTGTGCTAACGTCCGTGAGGTTCGGCTGGAGCGGCGACGGCGGTGTTCGTCGGGGCGGAGGTCGAAGCACTCGGGTGGGTGCTTCCCTGCGAGAACTAATAGGTGAGGGAAGGAGAAGAGACCAAGGCGGAATTAACAGGGGCAAGAGGAGGTGCTGGGAACCTTCTGCGTCGACGGAAACAACCGGCGAGATGCTCCTGCAGCGGCGAACTCCGGCAAGATCGGATCCGGGCGAAACAGGCACGGGAAGACAAAATTTTGCAAAAGTCGGAAGAGAAGAAGATGGGGAATATATATAGAGTGGATTCCGTGGCCTAGGGGCAAAGACTTTGCCAAATCGGCGAGGACTTGGATCGGCAGGAAGAACTCGTGAACGAATATGAGTTCGTCTTGAGGAAAGAGAGGACCTGGCGGGCCCCAAGTGTCAGCGGCATAGGAGGAAAAAAAAGTTGCGCGGTGAGTTGAGGCCTGCAGAAATGGGTCGCCGGCCTGCTAGCGGCTGCTGCTGCGCTGCTACTTAGCGCGCGCGGGGGCGTGGAAAAAGAGACTGCGCGCTTGTTTTGCTACAGCGCAGCCCAACTGCGCAGTAAACAATTGGCTAGAAAAAAAACAATAGCAGATTACTTCCTAAAAATACCAAAAATATGCATACAAATATTATTACTGTTATATAAAACAGTGAACATTTTTACAACACAAATTAAATTTTGAAAATTTATTTTATGCAAAACAAGCACATAAAGAGCAACATAATAACCACTATAAAACAATTTTGAGTTTCTATAAAGACAAAATAATTTAGGTAGACACCAGAATATATTCTTAGCATTTTCCATAAATAATTAATAGGCGAGAAGTCATATTATCTCCACTCCAAATATTTTTGCCTTGAGTTGGAAAACACTTTGAATAAACAATAATAATAATAATTCAAATATGCATAGAAATCATGATGACAAAGAATGATCCTATTAACATTCTAAATCTGAAAATTTGGGATGTTACATTAGGTGCTTGCCGAGTCACTTGGGTCAAGGAGTGAGTTTAGGCTGTAGCTAGTAGTGCATGCGTGGGTTGTTGCGTGCATATAGTTGGCTAGCGGGTGCATGCATTGGTAGTTAGCTGTGTTGAGTATATTGATTCATTAGGAAACATAAGATAGACTAGAATTTGTCCTGCCTTGTCCTGTACTCCAAATAGATCATTGTATTTCTATATATATTCACGAGGCTCAAACAATACAATAATTATTTCACCAAACATGGTATCAGCCTAATCACGATCCAAACCCTAGCCGCCGCCGCTTCCGCACCCGCGCGCCGCCCCCGGGGCGGTCGGCCTCCATGACCGCTGCCGGGGGCCGCGCCGCCCGTACCTAGGGTTCATTCACCGGCCCGTGTTGGCGGGCTGCCCTAAAGAGTCTTTTTCCCAAGCCCTTGCTTCGGGGTTTTTTCGCTCTCTCGCCGGTCATTTTGATCGGCGTTTTTCTTTTTAGTTTTCCTCGCCCGCCGCCGCCGTCAACCCCCGTGCGCCTCTACTCCAACCCCGGCGTGACTAGCCGGCCTCTCCTCCGACCGGCGTCCCACAGCGCCAAAGGCGGCCCGTCGAGGCATTGTCTGCACGTCGGTCTGCCGTCGCCCTGCGCCGACCGTCACCGCATCTGCTCGACCGCGAAACACGAATCGCCCGACACAGCGGCCTCGCGCCATGCGATGGCCAATCATAGCCGTCGCTCGTGCGCGGCCCGCCCATCGATCCACGTCACCCGCCTCCGCCGCGTCTGCACGGCGGCTCGGTGGTCTACCCCGCCGGCTTCGTCCTCGGCTGCATCAGGCTCATCGGCTGCCTCAACTCGGAGGCCGCTGCTCCGTTGGTCGCTCGGGCCTCGCTGTCGGCGCCGGGCGCTTTGGCAGCCCGGGTGCCGGTGCTGACGTCCCACGCCGTCCGTCGTCGCCGGCCTCATCCAGGACTCCGCCGCCACCATGCCTCCATAGAGCGGTGTCCCCGACCTCGCGCGCGATCGGCTTGATCACCCGCTTGCCGCCACGATCTGCCTCATCTACGCCGCGCGACCAACCTGGCCCGTCAATTGCGCGCGCCTCATCAGGTCCCGTGAAGATTGTCCTGAGTTCAGTGCACCTCTCCGCCGATCGAGCAACGGGTTGCCGCTGCGTCGACCCATCAGGCCGCAGCGCCGCCGCCCAGTTGTTCTCCTCGCGGCTGCATCGACTTGTGTGTCGCCCCTTCGGGCCGTAGTGCCACGATCGCGGTCCCCGGCCACCGAGCCGTTCAGCGGCTGCACCGACTTCGTGAACCGCCGTTGCGTCCTTCGCCGGGCGCGGCGTCGCGGCCCATGATCCCCGCCGCCGCCCGAGGTCTTCCGCCATCGCCCGACCCGCTTTGCCGCGGCTGCGTCGCCTCTTCGGCCGTAACACGCGGCCGCAGTCCACTCCGCCACCACGCTGCGTCGACCTCCCGTGGTATGCGCCGCGCCGTCTCCCTTGGCGTGGGAACGCCACCGTCCGCGCCGATCTTTGTCATGCTGTCAGGGTTCTTCGCCTACTTCGAGCACCGCCGCCGCACTCCTAACGTAGCTGCCGCCGCCACCATCAGGCCGCCGCCGCCGCTCTTCTTTGGTCACCACCGCCGCTACCTTGGTAGCCGCCGCCGCCTCCGGTCCACCCCCTTCGTCTTCGTCCAAGCACCAGCCGTCGCCAGCGTCGCCGTCATCTACCCCAACCACTTCGTCTACTCCGACCACCGTTGACGACATCGACCCTGCGCTGATGGACGCCGCAATCATCGTCGAGTTCTTCTCTGCTGGCCCCTCCTACTTCTCTGACATGGTGTACAACTCGTGCTGGTCCCTCGTCTACACATGCCCGGTGCTGGCAACACCGATGCGTGCCTTCAGATAGAAGATAGAAGAAAAGGGGGAAAGAACCCCATACAAAGTCAGAATACACACACCCTCCAGTATCTAACAGACCACGCACACACACGAAGAAACAGAGCACCCTCAAAGAGCTACCTACAGCAGAGGCAAAAGAACAGCCTCACGTCCACAAGACATCATCCTGAAAGACGCCCCACCATCGAGGTTGGTCCACACTGTAGCTGTTCTGCCGCTTGGGTTGTAGTCAAACAGGTTAGTGTGAATGTAAAGGCGCGTGATTGCTGCTGATCTAAGCTATCGACAAAATTGCTAAAATTGTGGTTCCTAGTCAAAACTCAGAAAAAAGAATCACAACCATGTTAGACAAAACTGTAGGAAGCATGGTCAGGAAGTACAGATGAAACGAACAGGAGTGCACCGCACTGCAGCCCACTTCACGTCATACACTAGATAATCAAAATACAAAAACTCACACTGGTTTTGTTCGATTAATACACAAAGATTTGACAAAGTAATCATAATGTGTAGATGAAATTGGAAACACTGCGACTCGCTTCAAATCAGAAGAGTATATCACTAGTAGAAAAACACCTATTAGTCCCGGTTCGTAAGGGCCTTTAGTCCCGGTTCATGAACCGGGACTAATGGGTCGTTACTAATACCTCCCCTTTAGTCGGTTCTAAAACGAACCGGGACAGATAATCCTCCATGTGGCGGTGCACCGAGCTCAGACATGGGGAGCCTTTGGTCCGATTGGTGGCACCAACCGGGACCAAAAAACATCCACGTCGACATTCGAGTGGCTAGGGTTTTTGTTTTTTTGAAGGGGGGGGGGGGTTGGGGGTTTTGGGGGTTAATTTAGGTGTCTCATATATTGTGTTAGCTAGCTAATTAATAGAGAGAAGTGTCCTCTTTTATGTCCGTGCTTGGTCGACGCTACGTACTATATACATATAGACCTCGACACGCTAGCTAGTAATAAAATGAAGGGAACCATCGAGTACAGAAGTTAAATCATGCATACCGAGAGAAATGATCGATCGACCTCTCCTTCTCCGAGAGATTGGTCGAACAACAAGTTTTAAATATCATGTACGTCCGAAGCTACTGGCTACATACATGTACAATATATAAGATCTCTCAATTACAGTCCCCTAGCATTTGAAATCAACTTTCACATGGTATTCTCCGGCTTTATTGATGACGTGGTCAAGAAAGAATCCCGCCAATTCCTCTTGAATTACTTTAATGCGATCTGGTTCTAGGAGTTCATTCCGCATCTGCCACGTCTAATTTGAAGAAGGGGGTTAATTAATACGTATATATGAATGAAACTCAACAGAAATGATGGTGTAATAAAATGAAATTATGAATATTATTAATTGCTTACGCACTTCATATTGTCTTTGAGAGTAGCCCGCTTATTTTTCAAAGTCGCGTTGTAGATGAACTCGCACATGTAGTATCCACGAAATCATTCCTTGTTCCTACCACAAGCACTTTACGAGAAATAGAGGTCAATCAAACTGATAATGAAGCATTATAAATGGCATTGATGAAAGTATAGCTATAGAATCAACGGGAGATGCGCACAACTAGCTAGCCAATAGTACTTACTTTCGGGTATGTATATCGCAGCTCCTTCAGCAGTCCCGGAGCTTTTGGGGTGAACTGTTTCCAAACCCTGCAAGACAAAGAAAATAATTATTATTACTTGAGATATCAGGAAATAAACAAAAAGTTGCCGCTATGGTGCGATAATGATCGATTGAACTTACTTGCCGAGCATTTCAGTCATGTCCGCATAGGTGGTGGGATCTTTCCGTCTCGAGTCTAAGACGGTTACTAGTCCACGCTCAAGCTTAATCTCCAGAAGAATATAGTGGTACCTGCGCACGCATGCATAACTCATCAATTACATTACTATAACCTCGCTCGAGTAATAAGGGAAACCGAATATGCAAATGATCAGTAACACTCACTTGCCGTTGTAAGGAAAGAGTATGGTATCTTTGTTTTGATTTTTGATCAACGATTGTAGCAAGTTGTCCTCGGCCTCTTTGGCGTGCTTTTCAACCAGAAATACATCTATGATATTTGTGTTAATGAACCCAATATCATAGATTTCATTTTTTGCACTCGATTTATCTTCAATCTGCATAATATATTGAGGGTAATTAATTATAAATACATGCAATGAAAGAGCCGAGCTATATATAGAGACTTAATGACAGAAATAGTACTTACAGGCAGTAGCAAAAGACCATTAATTTATCGAGGGCCTTTTGATTGAAGAACGCGAAGAACTCCTCAAATGGAACACATAACAGATCAGTTCCAACAAGGTCGTGCTCCTCTTTTATGTGGAGATACAAACTATTCGTCCCCCTAGACTCTCTGCAGGTTTTCATGTACCAAGTATGGAATCTTCGCATCATCGTTGTTAGAGATTTTTCATCTTTGACGAGAGGCTTCCCGTACTAAATATCTGTGTTCTTCCACCTTCATGTATTCAGGAAGTGCATTGTCAGGCAGGTAATCTTGTAGATTGCGATAACCGGCCACCATCCCCGGAACATTAGCGACGATGTTGCCGCTAGACACATTGAGCGGGGGCACGATTGGTTTGCTTGTTCGCTGAGCTGGGCAATTTTTTCGCAGCTGCTCGTTCTTTTGCTCTTTGATGTCTGACAGTACTTCCCGACCTCTCCGCTTGGATATATGTCTGTTCAGTAATGCGCTCATAGTTGGTTCTCGGCGTACACTTTGCCGGTTTCCTCAGGACAGCCAGAGTGCGCTTCGCTTTCACCGGATCTACCTTCTCCTCCGAAGGTGGATGTCTCTTTGCTTTCAACCCTGCAAACCAGTCATCCACTTCGGTCTGCGCGACCTTCGCATTTTCCTCCTCGGTCCTCTCGTACGGTAACTTCTCTGGAGTCTTCAGACAAGGACCGAATCTGTATTTCCTCCCGCCTTTGGCTGTCTTGCTAGACGCCCGGCCAGAGCGGGCAAGCGGATGTCTTCTTTGCTTTCTTACGAGGCGGAGGAGAAGGACTACGACGCGCCGGAGCAGCCGGAGCGGCGGCGGGTCTCTTCCGATTGATGAGGCGGAGAAGGAGGAGGCTGGCTGCTCGGGCGCGCCGGCGCAGGCGGAGTGCCGCCACGCGCCGGAGAAGGAGGCGGAGTGCCGCCACGCGTGCCCTGATCGTCAATCTCCCGGAGGAGGAGGCGGTGGAGAAGGCGGATTGCCCTGACTCGCCGGAGGAGGAGGAGGAGGCGGAGGCGTCCAGTTCGGAAGGTTGATGAGCTCCTTCCGCCATAGGCATGGAGTCTTGAGCGTAACCCAGCCTAGTCTCCCCTTCACCGGTAGGGTGGTCAAGCGGAGGTCCTCAAATCCCTCCGTTATTTCATCCACCATCACCTTAGCATATCCTTCTGGAATCGGCTGGCAGTGATAAGTTGTGCCGGGTCCACTAGGATAAACTTGGCCAACAGCCTCCTTGACCTTCAAATTCATCCATCGCGCCATAATGTGGCAATTTTGAGACTCCGTGATAACATCCACGGGATAGCTAGCAGGAGCCGTCAAGACATGCTCCGGCTGAAGCAGCTCGGTGGAAGCCACGCTGCTTCTGCGCTGAGATGGCGGGTAGCTTCGGGAAGCTTCGCAGTCGCTTGCTGCGATCTGCCGCTTCTCGTTCCTCTTCTCGTTCCTCTAGCCCCATTACCCTTTCTGCTGCGCTGCAGTTGGTCCTGCTCGATTTCTTCCTCCTCTCGTGGGTTTTGTAACCCCGCGTCCGGAAAACCAACCTTCCACGGAATGGAGCCTGGCGTGCCTCGTGTCCGTCCAGGGTGCTCAGGATTCCCAAGGGCCATTGCGAGCTCGTCCTTCTCCCTGTTTGGAAGGAACGTCCCTCGCTGCGCTGCATCGGTATAGTGTCGAAGGTTCTTTACTGGTATTTGCAGTTGCTCGTCCGTCCACTAGCACTTCCCTGTTACAGGGTCCAAGGATCCGCCAGCCCCGGAGAACCTAGTCCGCAGCAGTCTGGCGATACATTGTCTGGTTCGATCCCTTTTCAAGCAGATCATGCTCAGCCTTGGACCACTTAGGCGGGCTTTGAGGTAGCCACGACCCCGTGCAATGGTGAAGCTTCTTCTTCGTAGCATTTTGCTTGTTTGTCGCCGACATATTCTTACTCTTTTCCGATGTCTTGTGGGCCACAAATGCGGGCGATGATCTTTGATCTTCTCATATTTCTTGATGAATTCTGGTGTCTTTTCTTTCGCGACAAACTGGTTCAGGTCTTTCCTCCACCTCCTCATTTGGGTTGCCATATTCTTAAGAGCACCAGACTTTCTTAATTGCTCTTTAAGCTGGCTTCTCTGGATCCTCCTCTGGCGGTAGGGTGAAATTTGCCTTGGTGAGTCCAAAGATCTTCTTTACGCATATCATTGACATAAGACACCTCGTGGTCTTCCTCCTTAGGCTTATACCATTGATGGATGCTGATCGGGATCTTGTCCCTAACAAGAACCCCGTGACCGAAAGCAGAAAATGCCTTCCTTGTCCGGATGGGTTCAATCGGTTCGCCGTCGGTAGCGATTTCTATGATCTCAAACTTTTCATCCGAGCTCAACTTTTTCTTCGGGCCTCGTCTCCTTATCGAAGTTGTGCTCGATCCGGAGGGCTAGAAATTATAAGGAAGAAAGACGAGAGTAATTAATATGTGTACATATACCAAAACAATGGATGCATCAATTAAATAGTCAGCACGGGCTTAACTAATATATATATACCTGGCGGACTCGGTTCGATCACCGGAGCGATCAAGACGGTCTCCTTCTTGTACCTCCATTGTGTCACCGGAGCCATCATGAACATAGTCCTCTTCTTGTACCGGCATTAATGGGTTGAAGCCATCATGAACATAGCCCTCTTCTTCACCCAGTCCTTCGGGACCATTGGTGTCGTTGAGAAATGACGCAACTTCATCACTTCCTTGTGCGATTATGTGCCCCAACATCGCTTCTGTTTCTTCCTCTCGGGAGTGCTCCATAGTTTCTGCAAATATTTACAACATGTCAATTATTATTCAAACATGGTACAGATGGATATACATATATATTAGTGGCAAACGTAGAACTAGCTAGCTAATCACAATAAGGAATCATGTTAGTGGCCTCGACGCTGCTTCTCTAGGGTTTGGGGTCGCCTCGACACAACGCTGCAAGGGTTAATTTGGGTGGCCTCGAGAGAGTTAATTTGTCGGGTAGGGGCGCGACGGGAGGGGGTAGGAGACCAACACCGTTTTCTCTCTAGGGTTGGGTGTCCTCGAGAGTTTTGGTTGAGCGTGAGGGCCGAGGGGGGTGCTGCCGTTGTATAAGTTATCACGGTCGAGAGGGGGTATATATATCGACCGCCCCTCATGTCGGGTTATCTCGAGGGGTTATATCGACAACGACGCGACATACATATACATGGGAAAATAATGTTATCGGGGAGGGGGTATCGGTACCCCCCCCCCCCCCTCGTGTTGAAGTTTCTTCTTTCTCCTCTATTCCTTTCTTCTTCTTCTACTCTTCTTTTTCTTCTTCTCCCTCGAGAAAGGAAAATAAGGAAAAGGAAGAAAAGAGGAAGATGGAAGAAGAAAAAAAAAAGAAAAAAAAAGAGGAGAAGTAGAAAGGAATAGAGGAGAAGAAGAAAAATAGAAATTCTCAATTTTTCTTCTTCTCCTCTATTCCTTTCTTCTTCTCCTCTTCTTTTTCTTCTTATTTCCTCTTCTTATTTATTTCTCCTCTTCTTTTTCTTCTTATTTCCTCTTCTTATTTATTTCTCCTCTTCTTCCTCTCCTCTTCTTCTCCTTTCTTCCTCTTCTTATTTTCCTTTTTCCTCTCATTCTTTTAGTATTGCTTGTTTAAAAAATGTTCAAATAGAAAATTTCGAAAAAATAAAGGTTTTGCCTAATGCATTGTTCATATGAATATACAAACATTTGCATATTCTACAATAATTAATATCACAAAAAATATCTATGAACAGAAAAAAACCTAACTTTTCTAAAAATCTATCTTTTGCATATATGAAAACATTAATACACATATGAACAAAAATACATATATGAAGAAAAACATGCTCTGAACAATTTTTTATACATTTTGAACATCTACATACACATAGCCACATACATACAATATACATTATATATATATATATATATATATATATATATATATATGAACAAAAAATTAAACTAATAAAAATGAAAAAACAGAGTGTGTGGCGGCTCACAATGGCTAGATGACGATGGCGACGGGGGGCAGCGAGGCGCTGGGCGAGATGATGGGGCAGGGCTCGAGGCGTGGGCGGGCGCGGGCTCGGGGAGGCCGGCGACGAGGACGGCGCGGGCTCGGGGAGGCCAGCGACGAGGACGGCGTGGGTTGGGGGGCGACGGCCTTGACGGCGGCGGCGACGACGACGAGGTGGAGCAGCCTAGCGGCGTCGAGGAGGGTCGGCGTCGTCGGGGGCAACTGGCGATGAGATTATGAATTTTTGCAAAGTGTTTGCTGATATAGCTAAGCCATTCGTCCCGGTTCGTGAAACCAGCAGGACTAATGCATTTTTAGTCGGTTGGTGCCACCAACCGGACCCAAACCTCTTTTCGGCAGCCCAAAGGCGGGAAGCGGCGGCCTTTGGTACGGTTAATGCCACGAACTGGTACCAATGCCCCCTTTAGTCCCGGTTGGTTCCACCAAACGGGACCAAAGGCCTCAGGCTGCACGCGTCGGGCCAAAGTTTAGTCCCACCTCGCTAGTTGAGAGGGGCACGCAGCGATGGTTTATAAGCCCCACCGCCGCACCCTCTCGAGCTCCTCTCCACCGCAGGCTTCGGGCCTACTTGCTATTGTTGTGCTGATGGGCCTTCTGGCCTCTGCGGGCCTGAATCTCAGCCCATAGTAGGGTTTCATGTCGTATTCAGGCCACAGGGGCCCGATGGGAGAGCATTTTTTTTGTTTTTGTTTTCTTTACTTATTGTTGCTATTTTTATTTTTTTCAATTTTTTGTTTTGTTTTCTGCATTATTTATTTTATTTTGTTTTTGCTTTATTTTTTAATTCTTTTTGCTTTTAGTTTTAGGAAAATTATAAACTTTCTGTTAGTGCCATTACTTTTCAAATTTGAAAACACTTTTTTGTTTTTTTGTTTTCTTTCTTGCTTTATTTATTTTATTTTGTTTCTACTTACAACAAAATACTTATTGTTGTTTTTTTTGTTTTGATTTCTGCATTATTTATTTTCTTTTGTTTTTTCTTTATTTTTCAATTCTTTTTGCTTTTAGTTTTAGGAAAATTATAAACTTTCTGTTAGTGCCATTAGTTTTCAAATTTGAAAACACTTTTTTGTTTTTGTTTTCTTTCTTGCTTTATTTATTTTATTTTGTTTCTACTTACGACAAAAACGTATTGTTGCTATTTTTAATTATTACGAGGGCGAACCATAAGACATTAAAGCATTTCAAATGAACTCTGAAAAAGTTGAAAGTTGGCATGGTATCATACTCGTCGATTACAAAGTTGGCATGGTATCATCATAATAGTTGCGGAGAAAGTCTTCACTTTTTCTTCGCTTGTGTCATTTGCTTGTTCTTGCGTAACAATGGATAATCTTCATCGTTTATCAGGATGCTGGGGTCAGCCTTGACATTAAAGGGAGGAATTTCATGAAACTTTTCATAATCTTCAGACATGTCTGTCTTGTCCTCCACTCCCACGATGTCCCTTTTCCTGAAAGAACTATGTGGCACTTTGGCTCATCGTATGATGTATTCGCTTCCTTATCTTTTCTCTTTCGCGGTCTGGTAGACATGTCCTTCACGTAGATAACCTGTGCCACATCATTGGCTAGGACGAACGGTTCGTCAGTGTACCCAAGATTTTTCAGATCCACTGTTGTCATTCCGTACTGTGGGTCTACCTGTACCCCGCCTCCTGACAGATTGACCCATTTGCACTTAAAGAAAGGGACCTTAAAATCATGTCCGTAGTCAAGTTCCCACATGTCCACTATCTTATATTTACTAATTGGAGGCATCATACGAAGCTCCACGTTAATCCACATCATTAAAAGTGCGTTAGTCATATTTAATCATCTGATCTATGTAATCGATCTATCTTGACCCTTAAATTTCCGTTACACCTGTGACAAAACAAATAACCAATCATCTGATCTATGTAATCGATCTATCTTGACCCTTAAATTTCCGTTACACCTGTGACAAAACAAATAACCAATCTGGACGTAAACGTGACCCAACCTGCACATAGTTAACATCAGAAAAAAATCAATATTTTCCTTAACAAAAACGTTATAAGAGTCGTGATCTCACAAGAAAAATAAACACCGTTATAAGAGACCATATCTCAGAAGAAACAGGACCATTAGCGCAGTTGTAAAAAAACAGCACTATGAGCACGTTTACTAAAAAAAGGGGTCATCACCACGTTCCTCTCCTTTCACGTATGATTCAATCTTTGGTGAACACCACGTTCCTCTCCTTTCAGGTATAGATTCAATCTTCGATGAAGGAAAAACAAAGGAAGTCTCCACCCATAAAAACTCCATCAATAGACCATCGGCACCGTTGTCAAGGTAAAAACAGTACCATGAGCACGTTTCCTAAAAAAAACGGTCATCACCACGTTCCTATCCTTTCACGTATGATTCAATCTTTGGTGGAAAAAAGGGAAGCTCCACCCATAAAAACTCCATCAATAGATAGAAAAAAAACAGGACCATGATCACATTTTCTAAAAAAAAAAGCCATCACCACGTTCCTATCCTTTAAGCTATAGATTCAATCTCTGGTGAAAAAAAAACAAAGGAAGCCTCCAGCCATAGAAACTCCATCGATAGATAAAAAAGGAGAAAAATATCCCACCATCACGGATGGGAAGAAAAATATTCCACCATTCGGTTATAGCACGTCGCAATGCCTCTACCCAACCTTAACTGCGGATATAATAAAAAGGAAAAAAAAACATCGACGTCGACTCCTGTACAGGGCCACGGCTGTCTCCTCCCCTTCAATATTGCTGCACCTACCAGTCGAGACTGACGGCGCCACGCCTTCTCTGATTGTTGAGTTGTATTCTGTGATGGATGACCTTGGGCTTTCTGTTCTCCTGCGTACTACCACCATGGGAAAATCAAGTTTGAATCCAGCATCTATTGCTTGATGGAAACGAACCTTCAGGTTTGGTCTGATTGCTTAACAGTGTGAATTACATGCATGGATGGAATAAGTGGATGCAATTGTTTATGGTAGGGTTCTGTAAAATTTGGTTACAACTGTATGCATGAGCATGTTAACTGATTGTTTTCTTCATGTAAGTGCACTAAGAACGAGAAACTGCACCATTGCAGCATTTAACAAAACGAATCTGTCTTGATTGCCTCCCTCTCACTTTGCCTTTTGCCACCATTCGTATTGTGTATTACATTTAGTTAATTAATATGGCTATTACTAAGTCCTTTATCCGTTGCTAGATATGTTAGGTTTGAAGAAAGACAATAGCAGTATATATACGTTGTTTTTCATCCCTTCACTTAATTTAATTATTTGTTGGAAGTGAAGGGAGGTGAAGATAATTATGTCCCGACCTAATGATGTGGTAAGAGATTCTTGGAACTTTATTTAATTTTATGGCCATATTTAATTTCCAGATATATATTTCGGTAATCTTAGTATTATGAGGCCCCTCATCAGTTATTACTAACATCATTTACTATTTTATTGGACATTAAAATGTCCTTTGAGGTTTATAGTATATTATAAGCTGTTACTAATGGGAGGCATCATACAAACCCCGAGGTTGACCTATTAAAATACATAAAAATGACCTGAAGATCTAAATTCTACGATTATTCGGATCAAGCAAGCACAGTGAAGTTCAGTTGGGGTCGAGTCCTAAAAGCTTACAATTTTGTATACCATTGTAGACGTGTAACACCCCCATTGTCGTGCTACAGTAATCTCTGTTAATGGCACCATGTCATCACTGTTACTGTTGCTAATCTCACGTTGATTCTAATCCAATTCAAATTCAATTTTTTTAAATAAAGTCAAATAAATTATTCCTACAAACAGTAAAACAAAAATGTTCGCTGGGTTGAAAATATTCACTGACTAAATGTCATGAGTGATTCAACATCATTTGAGATAGCTAATTTCCCCTGGGAATTAAAGCAGTTCCAAATCAGCATTTTTAAATGCTTTTCCAATTGTGAAAAATCCAAATCATTTCAAACTCCTCCCAAACTTTTTGTGGCAGGTGCCAAATATTGTAATGTATTTATGTGGACAAGTTCCACATTTTTACAAAGACCAATTAAGAGCTCAAAATATCACAAACCGATTACGCAATCAGTGTAAAAATAAAATAAAAGGGAAAGGCCTAACTACTATGTGTTAATGGGCTCTAGTGCCTTTGTGCACTTTGGCCCGTCTAACAACATTGGGCAGCCCACCTCCACCTCATCCCCAACCTCGCTACAGGAGGCGGGGGGATCGTGGCGGCCATCCCATGGCGCCCCTGGTCCCGTGGCGGTCATCCCCGCTCTCTCCCTGTGGATAAGAGGACGCCCCGACGCCCTCCTCCCTCCTTTGACAAACCCTAGCGCCCCCATCTCCTCTCCCTCGCTCTCTCTCAGTGAAATAGCCCGAGTAACCGCCATGGCCACCACCGTCGTCATGACCCTTTGGCCTCCTGCGGCCGGAGCTCTTGTCCAGAGGACCTCCGGCGTCGTCTCCTTCGCACGTGCACCGTTCGAGCTAGGACCACTCCAAGCCTCGCCATCGAGCTCTTCTTCGCTGTGACGTCACCATCTCGCCGTCGAGTCGCCTCTCCGACACCACTCCAACCGCCCCGAGCTCTCCACCGCCCTCCTCCCAGTGAGCTGCGTTCCCCTCCCCTTTCCCCCATCGATTCCACTGTTGATTGACGCCGTCTCGCTCGCGCCCGAAGCTCACGGCGACCTCGTACTCACCGCGCCCGCGCTCGCCACGGGCCCCAGCGCCAGCGCCCAGCTCTGGCGCTTCGCCCCTCCCCCACCGCGCTGCGCAACCACTATCGCCTCCACCGCTGTCTCACGGCCGCGGAGCCCGCCCTTTATTGTTCCCTCGCTGCTGCCGTCGCTTGGTCATCGTCGTTGCCATCACTTTAGCCGCCTCCCCTGCCACACCCCGAGCCTGCCAGGGCCTCGGGCAAGTCCTGCCTGCGCCGCCCGCGTACCTCCGTGCCCGTGCATCGCCGGCCGTGCTCACCCACCGCCGCATGCGCGTCGGCGCCGTCACCAGCGCCTCGCCGTCGCAGCTCCCGGTCCCCAGCGCCCGCCGTTCCTCCCTCTACCTTGAGCAACGGCCATCTCGTCGCGCCGACCGGCGCCAGCGCCCACTCTCCGCCCCTACGCCAGCTGCCCGGCCGGCCACTCTTGAAAATGGCCTCGCCTTTCTCTGAACGAGCACGGGCTCATCCGAACTAATAATGGGGATTATCCCCTGTTCCTTTTGTTTTTTTATTACTTAGAGTTAGCCTAATGACAGGTGGCCCGCACCCACCACTATTAGTTACTTAACTAAAAGCTGAATTTAATTAAGTTAATAGACACTGACAGCTCGGCCCCACTATTTAATTAGATTAACTAAAACATTTAGTTGTTCAGTCAATGACAGATGGGTCCCACACGGGCCTTTGACCAGTCAACATTGACTAGTCAACTGCTGACTGGGCAGTTGACTGGGCCCTCTGTCAGCCCCACACAGCCGCAGGCTGGGTGTACTTTTGAGTACACTTAGCATTTCTAATCTATTTTCGAAATATTATTAATTTCAAAAATTGAAATCTTTGATAAAGCACAGAAAATAATCCGTAAATCAGATGAAAATGTTTTCTACATGAAAGTTGCCCAGAAAAATGCAACGAATCCGAATAAGCGGTCCGTTTACCTGTCACATGCCCCTAGCATGCTGAACATGGAACATTCCCGCTCCAGTCATCTGTTTGACACAGGTCCGGAACCGGGAAGACCTTCCCGGTTGAATTCCCCCTTCACCTATAACGTCTAGGACCGCATTAGAACACGTCTAGCTATCCTTGTTATCCTGTTATAAACATGCTTGCTATGTATTTACTGTTTCTCCCCCCTCTTCTCTTTGGTAGACCCCGTGGCGGCTGCCGATGCCGCTTTGATCGACTACGTCACCGACAACCCCTCCTTCTTGTCTGAGCAACCAGGCAAGCCCCTCTTTTGATCATCCCGATATCGCCCATTCCATTCTCGCATGCTTGCATTAGATTTTTCTACTATTATTGTTTGCTCCTATTCTGATGCATAGCCTGCTTTTGTAACCTGCTTATTGTTACCTACATGCTTATCCTAAACTGCTTAGTATAGGTTGGTTAATGATCCATCAGTGACCCCCACCTTGTCCTTGTTGCCCCTGCTTCATCATTGAAGACCCGATCAACGAGACCGAAGACCATGCCCCGGCACCGCACATCACTTTCCCCTTAGTTGTTCAACACTACTAGGTTACTATCGAGTACCGAGGGTGAACCTCTTCAGCACTACTGATGTTAACCCTGTAGTGTAGTCATTCGGTCATGGTCATCGAGGGTGATTTCCTCCTTAACCACTCCCGACACGACTCTGTCGTGCAACCCCTCAAGTGTGAACCTCGGGGGTGATTCCTCTTACGTTCACCTTGATGATTACATCTAGTGGAATTCATCGGGGGTGATTCCTCGGGTTTTCCCCTTGATGTTTGGACACACGGATACTTGGACTTTACCACTGTTACTTGGAAAGACGGGTCGACCCTGAGGGGTACCCGCGCGAGCTTAATTGCGAGTGATGTGGAGATGGGTTGACCTGGAGGGTGCCCGCGAGATAATTACGAGGCGTGGCCGGGCATTCCTAGCCCTTGCCGCAAGTCCTCGAGACGGGGCAACGGGGTCACATCTTTCGTGAGTCTCTGCTTGTTACCGCGTGTTCCTAAGCCACTACGATTTGGATATTTGATCCGAGGGGCCTCTGGCCTGATAGCACTAACCATCACGTGGGCATAGTATGGGCGTTCTGCGTCGTATACATCAGCCGAAGCTTATTAGGCGTCAGCGACTGAGCGGCGCGCGCCGTGTTGGACTGGTAAGCTCCTGCCTTTTTAGGGAGGTAGCTAGCTCTGCTCACCGGCCGCCCTCGCAACGTGCAGGAGTTCCCGGGGAGATGGCCCATGACCCCTGGGGGCATAGGTTTAGTCCGGCGTGCTGGCCTCTCTATTAAGCCTAGGTCGGGTTGCGGCGTATTGTTTGGCCGAGGCCGGGCATGACCTAGGAAAGTGTGTCCGGCCGGAGTTAAGCGAGCGTGGTGGGTAAGTTGGTGCACCCCTGCAGGGAAGAAAACATCTATCGATAGCCTGTCCCCACGGTAACGGACACTTGGAGTTGTATCCCGATCGATACAACTAGAACTGGATACTTGAGATGAGACATGGATATGAGCAATGGATTGCGATGAGATTTGGATTGTGATGATAACTGGATAGTATGGCTCTGGGACTTCTTTCTCGCAGGGAGTCGAGAAAGGATCTCTGGCCGAGGTTGATAACACTACTACTACTTTACTTTATGCTACTCTACTCCCCCCTGTGTGCTGCAAGATGGTGGTTTGCCAGTAGATGCTAGTCTTCGATAGGACTAGGCCTTCTCTCTATTACGGCATTTACTGCAGCCCAGTCCACATATACAGCCTTCCTTTGATAATGTTGCATATGTAGTGTAGATCCTTGCTTGCGAGTACTTTGGATGAGTACTCACGGTTGCTTTGCTCTCCCTTTTCCCCCTTTCTTCTTATTTCCGGTTGATGCAACCAGATGTGGGAGCCCAGGAGCCAGACACCACCGCTAATGCCTACCACTACGTGGAGGCCGTCGACGACCAGGAGTAGTTAGGAGGCTCCCAGGAAGGAGGCCCTGCCTTTTCGATCGATTTTTCTTTTGTGCTAGCCTTCTTAAGGCAAACTTGTCTAACTAATGTCTGTACTCAGATATTGTTGCTTCCGCTGACTCTTGTGTACTCGAGCTTATGTATTCGAGCCCTCGAGGCCCCTGGCTTGTAATATAAAGCTTGTATTATTTTAATTTGTGTTTAGAGTTGTGTTGTGATATCTTCCTGTGAGACCTTGATCTTGAATATATCTGGATTATGTAATGGTCGAATCACATGCATATATATACGACATTACCATGTCTTAGATTTCATATGCACATAAATACTAGAAAAAAAAAGAAAATACATATATTCAAAATAATGAAGGGCATCAACTGGGAGGTATATATGATTTAAACAATAGCAACGGCTACTTTCTACACTTTAATGTCCATACATTGACATGTCAGGGCTTCTGTTAGCCTTAGCCACATTTGGAGACAAGGAACACTTGGTTTAAATATAGCTATATATCAAAGTTAGATACGAGTGAACCATGCTCCAACACATGCATGTGTGTATGTCCATTAAAAATAGCAATTAAATACTCCCTCCAATCAAATTAATTGACGCAACCTCAAAAAAAAAAGGTTAAGTAGATTTGTATACATATTCATGAGAATATGTTGAGTTACGTCAGAGCCTTCGGAATGGCAATATTAAAATAATGTAAATAGGGATCTAAGTAATCAAGAAAAACAATGGTAAAAATAAATAAGTATTATTAGAATTTATCACCATGAAACAATTTAGTGACTGCTTATGATTCTCTAACACTAAATTTTGTAGTCTTTAAACTGCTAGCCCGTGCAGGTGCACGGGTTGACGACTAGTGTAACCATAATATGTGTCCTTTCCCCTCTCGGTTGTTGCATCAAAGCGGACACCGCTGTTTTGGTTGGTGCTCTTTTGATCTTGGTCAATCGTGTAAAATGTATTCCCATTTATCTCATATCCTTTCCAAATCAATACAGTCAAAGATGGTCCCCTGGACAACAAGTACAGCTCATCACAAACAGTGTTGTCACCTCTGATACGTGCTTCCAACCAACTGCTGAAAGTCTTGATGTGTTCACATGTAATCCAGTCGTCGCACTGCTCCGGGTGTTTGAAGCGCAGACTGTTCTTGTGTTCATCGACATACGGGGTCACCAAGGTAGAGTTCTGTAGAACTGTGTAGTGTGCTTGAGACCAAGAATATCCGTCCCTGCATATTATTGAGTCCCTTGAGCGTGCCTTTTTCGGTCAGTCTCCCCTCATACCGCGATTTAGGGAGACCTATCTTCTTAAGGCCAGGAATGAAGTCAACACAAAACCTGATGACATCCTCTGTTTGATGGCCCATGGAGATGCTTCCTTCTGGCCTAGAGCGGTTACGGACATATTTCTTTAGGACTTCCATGAACCTCTCAAAGGGGTACATATTGTGTAGAAATACGGGGCCCAGAATGACAATCTCGTCAACTAGTGAACTAGGACGTGCGTCATGATATTGAAGAAGGATGGTGGGAACACCAGCTCGAAACTGACAAGACATTGCACCACATCACTCCTTAGCCTTGGTATGATTTCTGGATCGATCACCTTCTGAGTGATTGCATTGAGGAATGCACATAGCTTCACAATGGCTAATCAGACGTTTTCCGATAGAAGCCCCCTCAATGCAACCGGAAGCAGTTGCGTCATAATCACGTGGCAGTCATGAGACTTTAGGTTCGGAACTTTTTCTCCGGCATATTTATTATTCCCTTTATATTCATTTAGAAGCCACCGGGACCTTCATATCGAGCAGGCATTCAAAGAAGATTTATTTCTCTTCTTCGTAAGAGCATAGTGGCGGGACCTTCATATCGCTTCGGAGGCATGCCCTCTTTTTCGTGCAAGCGTTGCAGGTCCTCCCGTGCCTTAGGTGTATCTTTTGTCTTCCCATACACGCCCAAGAAGCCTAGCAGGTTCACGCCAAGGTTCTTCGTCCACGTGCATCACGTCGATCAAGAGCGGACCTCTAGGTCTTTCCAGTAGGGTAGGTCCCAAAATATAGATTTCTTCTTCCACATGGGTGCGTGATTCTTAGCGTCATTCGGAACAGCTAGTCCGCCGGGACCCTTTCCAAAGATTATGTGTAAATTATTGACCATAGCAAGTACGTGATCACCGGTACGCATGACGGGCTTCTTCCGGTGATCTGCCTCGCCTTTGAAATGCTTGCCTTTCTTTCGACTGTGTTGGTGGGTGGGAAGCATTCGACGATGGCCCCGGGACACTTTCTTCCTGCTGCTTGCCAGGTATATACTATCGGTGTCAAGTAAACAGTGCGTGCATGCGTGGTATCCCTTGTTTGTCTGTCCTGAAAGGTTACGGAGAGCGGGCCAATCGTTGATGGTCACGAACAGCAACGCCTTTATGTTAAATTCCTCCTGTTTGTGCTCATCCCACGTACGTACACCGTTTCCATTCCACAGCTGTAAAAGTTCTTCAACTAATGGCCTTAGGTACACATCAATGTCGTTGCCGGGTTGCTTAGGGCCTTGGATGAGAACTGGCATCATAATGAACTTCCGCTTCATGCACATCCAAGGAGGAAGGTTATACATACATAGAGTCACGGGCCAGGTGCTGTGATTGCTGCTCTGCTCCCCGAAAGGATTAATGCCATCTGCGCTTAAAGCAAACCATACGTTCCTTGGGTCACTTGCAAACTCATCCCAGTACTTTCTCTCGATTTTTCTCCACTGCGACCCGTCAGTGGGTGCTCTCAACTTCCCGTCTTTCTTACGGTCCTCACTGTGCCATCGCATCAACTTGGCATGCTCTCCGCTTACGAGCAGACGTTTCAACCATGGTATTATAGGAGCATACCACATCACCTTCGCAGGAACCCTCTTCTTGGGGGCCCGCCGTCAACATCACCGTGGTCATCTCGTGCGATCTTATACCATAATGCACCGCATACCGGGCATGCGTTCAGATCCTTATGCGCACATGTAGAGGATGCGATCATTAGGGCATGCATGTATCTTCCGCACCTCCAATCCTAGAGCGCATACGACCTTCTTTGCTGCGTATGTCTTGTCGGGCAATTCGTTATCCTTTGGAAGCTTCTTCTTCAATATTTTCAGTAGCTTCTCAAATCCTTTGTCGGACACATCATTCTACGCCTTCCTTGCATCAATTCCAAAGACGGTACCGAGCTTTGTGTTGCCATCTTCGCAATTGGGGTACAACCCTTTTTATGGTCCTCTAACATGCGATCGAACTTCAGCTTCTCCTTTTGACTTTCGCATTGCGTCCTTGCATCGACAATGACCCGGCGGAGATCATCATCATCAGGCACATCGTCTGGTTCCTCTTGATCTTCAGCAGCTTCGCCCGTTGCAGCATCATCGTGCACATCGTCTGGTTCCTCTTGATGTTCAGTAGCATCACCGTATTCAGGGGGCACATAGTTGTCATCGTACTCTTCTTCTTCGCCGTCTTCCATCATAACCCCTATTTCTCCGTGCCTCGTCCAAACATTATAGTGTGGCATGAAACCCTTGTAAAGCAGGTGGGTGTGGAGGATTTTCTGGTCAGAGTAAGAATTCGTATTCCCACATATAGGGCATGGACAACACATAAAACCATTCTGCTTGTTTGCCTTAGCCACTTCGAGAAAATCATGCACGCCCTTAATGTACTCGGAGGTGTGTCTTGAACCGTACATCCATTGCCGGTTCATCTGCATGCATTATATATAATTAAGTGTGTCAAAAATCATTACAGAACATCATGAATAGATAATTAAGTGACCAAATTAATAGAAGTTCATCATCATATTAAAACCAAAGTACATACATAGTTCTCATCTAACAACATAAGTCTCTGCAGAGCATCTAAATTAATTAAACCATACACTAAAACTATGTAAAACATTTCAATGCGAAAACAAATGCGATCATAATCGCAACCAATGTAATAACTGATCCAACGACATAATGATACCAAGCCTCGGTATGAATGGCATATTTTCTAATCTTTCTAATCTTCAAGCGCATTGCATCCATCTTGATCTTGTGATCATCGACGACATCCGCAACATGCAACTCCAATATCATCTTCTCCTCCTCAATTTTTCTAATTTTTTCCTTCAACAAATTGTTTTCTTCTTCAACTAAATTTAACCTCTCGACAATAGGGTCGGTTGGAATTTCCGGTTCAACAACCTCCTAGATAAATAAAATATATGTCACGTTGGTCGGCACAATTTTCGTAAACAATAAATGAACCAATAGTTATGAAAAGATAATATATACCACATCCGAATCATAGACAGGACGAGGGCCGACGGGGGCGGATACCAAAACCATCGCACTATATAAGATGCAATAATAAAAGTAAGAAAATTATACAAGTATCTATATAAACATACAAGTAAGAATTTTTTCTTCTTTCAGAAAGAAGATAAGAACAAGAGGCTCACCACGGTGGTGCCGGTGACGAGATCGGCGCGGGCGATCGACGACGGTGAAGACGGGGACGGGACGTGACGGACCGCTAAACCTATACAAATATTAAGGAAAATGGAGCTTGGAGATCGAGCTTGGAGAGGAGAAAGCTTAAGTAGTGTGGCTCGGGCATTCCATCGAACACCTCGTGTGCATAGGAGGTGAGCTAGAGCACCACAAAGCTCTCCCCTCGCCGGCCACGAAAAACAGAGCTTTGGGCGTGCTCTGCTCGCGGGCGAGGGGTATATATAGGCAACTAATTGGTCCCGGTTGGTGACTTGAACCCGGACTAAAGGGCAGCCTTTGGTCCCGGTTCGTCCCACCAACCGGGACCAATGGTGGTGGGCCAGGAGCGAGGCCCATTGGTCTCGGTTCGTCCCACCAACCGGGACCAAAAGGTCCAGACGAACCGGGACCAATGGCCCACGTGGCCCGGCCGGCCCCCGGGGCTCACGAACCTGGTCCAATGCCCCCATTGGTCCCGGTTCTGGATTGAACCGGGACTAATGTGCTGGCTGGGCCTGAACCATTGCCCCCTTTTCTACTATTGTATGTAAATGCTCAAAATATGCTGCACTGCAGGCTACCTCCTACAGAATTATTAGCCTGTGAAGTGAAGAGTCTAGATTGAGTACCAAAACATAACCTTTCAATGCCCTAGCAAGATACACCCACTTTATTTGCTTCCTAAGAATACTCGGTCACAATGTTCCATTTGTCACCTATTACTCATGGATGCTTTGGATGTGTCTTCATGGAGGATTCCACTTTATTCACCACAGATAGTATGATATTACCAACGAACTCTATCTCACTTAGCTTCAGAAGTTTTTCAAGACCAGAGATCCCGTGCTCGGGTTCCCGTAGGGGTGACAATGTAAGGCTCTCAAGACGCCACACTAAACCATCCTCGAAGCACATCTTGTCAATACTCTCCAGGTTGTCAATAACCAATAGCTTGACTTTTAAAAAATTGACCCCGCAGGAATATGAGGTAGCCATGGGCATATGATTTGTGATACAGCTTGAGGGAGAGTAGACGTGGCAGATCTCCAAGGACGTCTATGGCGTCGGTGCGCAGCCCGTTTGTTGCTAAGGGGAAGCGTCGACACGTTTCTAAGTGATGCTACCCACCGAGGCAAGCGCTCTAGCTTTCCCGTCAGGCCAAAGCTGGTAACCAAGAGAGGAGGTGACACCACCAAAGATAGCATTTCCTCCTATGAGATGCTTCCATCTCCATCAAATATTTACATGGCAAGCGAGCGCACAGAGCCAGACAGATTGCTTAATGATTCCAAACAGGTTTCCAGTTTGGGATGCCATGTTCATGAGAACCCCAGGTGTCATTTCTGGGCCAGAGGATCCTCGGAAGAACTTCACACTCCCTGTCCTAGTAAGATGTGTCTTATGCCTAACTAACAAATGATTCAGACGTACCAGGCTCTTGGCACTACCTAGTAGCTTCTTGATAAGCGTTTCTCTGATGTCTAGTGTCTCCAAGTAATTTACATGACCTATGAATCTCGACAAATTGAAAATACTAGTGCTTCTGAGGCTTAGCTACTCTGGAAAAAATTACAGACACAATCTAGATCTTTATTGTTCAAGTAGCTGCTGCCTTGAATGCCAGAAGCTATATAGGGGCACAATGTTTATGCTCTTATACTAGCTCATCACAACAACGCCAAATAAGAAGAACATCAATACTTGGTCGCGTGCCAATAACTCCCCATGTCTCCCAGTCCCCCGAGTAGCTCTTTGTAGCCCATCAAAATACCATGCTTTGTCTCTTGTTCCCGTCCACTATGAAAGAACGATAGGTGGGCCGTATGCATCGTTCTGATGCAGAGGCCGGGGAGTCCCCCCTTTCAAAATAAAAAGAAAAAAAAGGTGGTACTAGTATCATGTTGCTCTATGCTACTGCATCCACATTTTACAACATGGGTTCCCTGGAGGGAGATACACATCGTTCCACTGTTTTTCTTTCTGAAGCTATAATATTTCACTAAATGAATGCTATTTATTATTGCTCATGCTTATGAGCAGGGAGCCACGGAGCAAGCAGCTCTCTAGGACCACTTTTATTTCCACCTGTCAAGTTTTGGTGCTAGTCCGTATAGAGTGTTAGTGCAAGGCACTACAGTTATATAGCTTAGGTTGCTAGTGATCTTATGATGTGCACTACAAACAAAATACTGTTCAGTAGTGAGCTTAAGTATCGGCAACAAAAAATTATGCTTAATTAGACACAAGTGTTCGCTGATATAGATTTTAGTTGCACAATCATGTTTAATCAATTAGATATGGATCTCTAAAGGACCTCTTTGGATTTGGTTATTTTTGTAGGAATTTTAGAGGAATTGAATCCTAAGGATATTTTCCTATGAGATGGCACTTTGAATTATAGGATTGAGGTTACCAAATTCATATGGAATCATTTACTATGACTCGCGTTCCATAGTAATCTCAATATGAGCTCAAACCTCATGTACATTTTCTTTTGAGAAGTTCAGTTCACTTACACTATCTCTCTTCCTTCATCAATCCTCTAAAATTCTTGTGTTTGTTTCCTGTTCGCCATCCAAAGAATTCCCATGTTTTTTACGGGACAATTCCTGTGCTTCGGAATCATGCAGTATTCCATGGTACACTAGATCTCAATTCTACGGTTTTCTTATATCCAGGTTTTCCAAGTCATGCAATCCGAGAAAGCCCTAAGATCATGGATAAAACAATGCTTAACCCGTAGAACATGGCCTTCTAATCAAACAGGTTACTGTGAATGGCAACATGCTTGGTCAAATCCTAAATTCCTAATGTACACAAACTCACACTGGCTCTTTTCATTTAATACACAAAGATTTGACAAAGTAATCATAATGTGCAGATGAAACTGGCAACACTAGATCTGAAAATCATAAGAGTATTGAGTAAATGTGCGAAATATGCTGCGCTATAGTAGACCTCCTAGGTAAATTCGCGAAGGGAAAGGTGTTTCTCGGCGTCTATAGTAGACCATTACTTTTTTCTAAATACTTAAAAGTGCAGCTGCACTTTTTCGGGCTCCCGAGCGCATGCTCATAGACCGAACGATGCAAGAGACTGATTCTAGATTTGGTAAACTGCCCACCCACTTATTCTATATATGGAAAGATTCTTCAACTACAGTGCGTTGATTTTTCTTCACCTTGTCCGACCAACCGTGTCAACCTAGCGATGACGTAACGTGCATTAATTCTCGTAAAAGAAAATTAAAAAACTATAACTTTCACACCGCGTGTCGGAATGATGATCCGTTTTCACCACTAGATTCCTTTTGACGGGCTCTTCAAAACTAGATCCCATGTGAATATGTTTTGATGTTTTTTTAAAAGCAACTTTGATGCTAGATGAGGCAATTTTAGTGCTAAACATGAGCAACTTCGATGCTAGAATAATTGCATCATGTGTATAAGTGAAATCGCCTAGTAGCCTCCTACTTAGTTGTGTGCAATAGGTAATAGGTGGCTACATAGTTGGTTGCCTACCATACTGTGAAAGTTGCTCACCGTAAAGTAGGAAGTTGTCTAACATGGTTTCTTAGTTGTCTTCCTCAGAAATCAAGTTGCCTACATCGCTACGAAGCTTCCCACAAGTGACCCGCAATTGCGTAAAATACTATGAAAATTGTCCATCAGGAGACCTAAGTTGCCAACGCTACTGAGCGCATAGTTGTTGGCTAGTCAGGTCGCGGTGTTAGATGAGAAGTTGCATAGGGGGTTATCAGAAGTTTCATAGCAGGGCGGATCATACAATTGCCTATAAAAATTCTTAATTTTTAGTCGAGCTGCCTACAAAAATCATTGAAATCTTCAGATATAATGATGGAAAACACACATGAGTTGGCTAGTAAGATCGCGACGAGCTTTTCAAAAGTAAACTCCACATGGATATGCTTCTTTAATATTTTTAAAAGCAACTTTGATGCTAGATGAGGCAACGTTAGTACTAAACAGAAGCAACTTCACTCCATTAAAAATAACTAATTAGCAACAATAAGCATCTAACTAATGATACAAAACAACCTTCGAAATAGAGGTAGATAACATCACAACTTTCCTTCTACAAGAGGCAACTTTAGTGCTAAGAGCAGGCAACTTCACTATATTTTGTGTCCTAGTTAATTTTGTCTAATTTTCTCCTAACTTCCTCAGCAGTACCTCTAAGTTGCCTATTGTTCACGCTAGTATGTCGTTGTTTCTAAATTGCCTATAATACTATGAAGTCATCTACCGGTAATGCTCTTGTGTCTACTATTGCTAGTTATGGTAGGCAACATGATGATGAATCTTGGCTGCTTCAAAGTGTTTGTAGGCAACTTAGAGAACAATGATAAATAACTTCATAGTATTCTAAGCAACTATTTTGAAAAGTTAGGCAACTATGCATCAATTAGGCAACTAATTACCAATAGCAAGCAACTATATATCAATAGTAGGCAATTTATAGCATGTACAGGCAATTGAACATCAAGTATAGGAACTGACCATCAACAATAGGCAATTGAGCAGTCATGATATGCAAGTTGGGATAATGTTAGCAAAATTCACAGATACACACAGTGCAATGAATTGCTTTTGTATGTAGCACTAAAGTTGCCTTATGTTTTGTGTGATTTTTCTCATTTTTTACGCAAACCAACCTAATAGCTAGTCCTACTAGGCCAAAAAGAAAAGTTGCTTCCCTATAGCACTAAAGTTGCCTCTATAGCACACAAAGTTGCTCGGAAAAAAAAAGTTCATCAAAACCTACTCATATGGGATCTAGTTTTGAAGAACTCGTCGCGAGAAACCTGACTGTGAAAACGGATTTGAATTTTGATATTCTAATCAAAAGTTACAGGTTTTTTAAAAAAAATTATTCCCTAATAAATGCATGTGGGATAGTTATGCACGTGTATTCGGCTTCCTTTTTTGATTGGACTGGCTGGCGCGCGGGGTGATCCTTCCTTATATGGGAGAGCGCTCGCTCCCGCGTACGAGCGCACGAGCGCCAGCGAGCCAGGTCCTTACTTTTTTTATCGGGATTACTCTATCCCGAGGCAACTCTTTTCTTAGACTCACAAATCGATGTCTTTCTACTGCCGTTGCAAGAATTCTTGCTAGATGTCACGGTGCTCCCCTTTTAAAGAGGTTACTTTCAGTTGGGTAAGCAGTATGGGCCTAAATAAACAGGTCATGAAAACTATTTATAAAAAACAAAAATACGTCTCCCAGGCCGGTTCCAGGAGCAGAAAGATATAAATACTTAAATATTGCACATAACAGGCCTTTTCTGAAAATCTTACAGAGAATACGAGGCATTTCTGGTCTAGAACGCCTCCAATGTCACATTGGCGTTTTTCAAAAAGCCTCATATGCTTGATATATTATGGCGTTTCTACAAAACGCCTCCAAATCTCAACTGGCGTTCTGCAAAATGCCTCAGCTGCTACGCCGGGACTGCGAACCTCGGCGATCAACCGGGCGTATATTGCCCTCCTGCCCAAGGGGGTGGGTGTGCCAACGCCTGGCTCCTTTCGCCCTGTCTCCCTACAAAACGGAGATGTCAAGATCCTATGCCGTGGCCTCACCTCGAGGTTGCAGCAGCAGATCGGGGGCATCATCGACATCGACCAATCTGGGTTCCTGGCGGGAAGAAGCATCTCCAAAAACATCGTGCACGCCGCCGAGGTGATCCAATGCTGCCATAGACGCAGCGCCCCTGCCCTTGTCTTCAAGCTCGACTTCGCCAAGGCATTCGACTCGGTCGACTGGGGGGTGCTCCGGCAAATTTCACGGTGCGCGGCTTCCCCGACCGATGGTGTACCTGGATGGACTTGATCTTTCGGTCCTCCAGGTCGGGGGTTCTTCTAAACGGCCTGCCTGGGAAGTGGTTTACGGTGCGCCGTGGGCTGCGTCAGGGGGACCCGAGCTCACCCTACCTCTTCCTCATCATCACCGACGTCCTCCAATATATGACCCGGCAAGACGAGGAGCTCCGCCACCCGCTCGTGGAGGGGGACCCCCCTGGTGCTTCAGTACACCGACGACAAGCTGGTCATCCTCAGAGCTGAGCGCGGTGCGGCTACCCGCCTACGCCGCATCCTCGACGACTTTGCAGCGGCGACGGGGCTGGACATCAACTTCTCAAAGAGAACGCTTGTACCCATGCACGTGCCTGCCGAGGTGTTGGAGGAGACTGTTGTGAAGGAAATATGCCCTAGAGGCAATAATAATAAAGTTATTATTTATTTCCTTATATCATGATAAATGTTTATTATTCATGCTAGAATTGTATTAACCCGAAACATAATACATGTGTGAATACATAGACAAACAGATTGTCACTAGTATGCTTCTACTTGACTAGCTCGTTGATCAAAGATGGTTATGTTTCCTAGCCATAGACATGAGTTGTCATTTGATTAACGGGATCACATCATTAGGAGAATGATGTGATTGACATGACCCATTCCGTTAGCTTAGCACACGATCGTTTGGTATGTTGCCATTGCTTTCTTCATGACTTATACATGTTCATATGACTATGAGATTATGCAACTCCCGTTTACCGGAGGAACACTTTGTGA
Source organism: Aegilops bicornis (assembly GCA_021605145.1). Lineage (NCBI taxonomy): Eukaryota > Viridiplantae > Streptophyta > Magnoliopsida > Poales > Poaceae > Aegilops > Aegilops bicornis. The sequence goes on from CM038675.1 coordinate 114,367,337, forward strand.
GATACCAAACGTCACAACGTAACTGGGTGATTATAAAGGAGCTCTACAGGTGTCACCAAAGGCACTTGTTGGGTTGGCGTATTTCGAGATTAGGATTTGTCACTCCGATTGTCGGAGAGGTATCTCTGGGCCCTCTTGGTAATGCACATCACTTAAGCGTTGCAAGCATTGCAACTAATGAGTTAGTTATGGATGATGTATTACAAGACGAGTAAAGAGACTTGCCAAGAATCTAGATTGAACTAGGTATTGAGATACCGACGATCGAATCTCGGGCAAGTAACATACCGATGACAAAGGGAACAACTTATGTTGTTATGCGGTTTGACCGACAAAGATCTTCGTAGAATATGTAGGAGCCAATATGAGCATCCAGGTTCCGCTATTGGTTATTGACCGGAAACAGTTCTAGGTCATGTATACATAGTTCTCGAACCCGTAGGGTCCGCATGCTTAAAGTTTCGATAAAAGTTATATTATGAGTTTATGAGTTTTGATGTACCGAAGTTTGTTCAGAGTCCCGGATATGATTACGGACATAACGAGGAGTATCGAAATGGTCGAGACATGAAGATTGGTATATTGGACGACTATATTCGGACACCGGAATGGTTCCGGGAGTTATCGGATATATACCGGAGTACCGGGGGGTTACCGGAACCCCCCCGGAGGTTAATGGGCCTCATGGGCCCAAGTGGTAGAAGAGGAGAGGCGTCCAAGGGGCAGCCGCGCGCCCCTCCCCCCCAAGTCCGAATTGGACAAGGAGGGGGGCAGCGCCCCCCCTTTCCTTTCCCCCTCTCTCTCCTTCCCTCTCCTCTCCTACTCCAACAAGGAAGGGGGGAGTCCTACTCCCGGTGGGAGTAGGACTCCTCCTGGCGCGCCTCCTCCTGGCCGGACGCACCTCCCCCCTTGCTCCTTTATATACGGGGGCAGGGGGCACCCTAGAGACACAACAATTGATCCCTTGGATCTCTTAGCCGTGTGCGGTGCCCCCCTCCACCATAGTCCTCGATAATATTGTAGCGGTGCTTAGGCGAAGCCCTGCGACGGTAGAACATCAAGATCGTCACCACACCGTCGATCTGACGGAACTCTTCCCCGACATTCTGCTGGATCGGAGTCCGGGGATCGTCATCGAGCTGAACGTGTGCTGGAACTCGGAGGTGCCGTAGTTTCGGTGCTTGATCGGTCGGACCGTGAAGACGTACGACTACATCAACCGCGTTGTTATAACGCTTCCGCTTTCGGTCTACGAGGGTACGTGGACAACACTCTCCCCTCTCGTTGCTATACATCACCATGATCTTGCGTCTGCGTAGGAATTTTTTTGAAATTACTACGTTCCCCAACAGTGGCATCCGAGCCTGGTTTTATGCGTAGATATCATATGCACGAGTAGAACACAAGTGATTTATGGGCGATATAAGTCATACTGCCTACCAGCATGTCATACTTTGGTTCGGCGGTATTGTAAGATGAAGCGGCCTGGACCGACATTACGCGTACACTTACGCGAGACTGGTTTCACCGTTGCGAGCACTTGTTGCTTAAAGGTGACCGGCGGGTGTCTGTCTCTCTCACTTTAGTTGAACCGAGTGTGGCTACGCCCGGTCCTTGCGAAGGTTAAAACATCACCAACTTGACAAACTATCGTTATGGTTTTGATGCGTACACTAAAAAAAATACACTTCCGTGATGATACGTGTTTGTCACAGTAGGTCGTGTTTTTTGTCATGCATGTACATCCATGACAAATTTATGACAGAATCAAGATAGTCATACTGTCGTCAGAGAAGTGTTCCATGACATTACCAAAATTATCATCACGGAAGTGTCCACTTTTGACGATAAATCACGCGTCACAGAACTGCTTTCGTCAAGGGTGACCGACACGTGGCATCCACCGTAACGGAACGCCGTTAAGCTATCGGGTCGGGTTTTGGATCCGATAACCCGTTAACAACCCCGACCAATGGGGATTTTCCATGTGTAAAATCATCATTGGCTGGAGCAAACACGTGTCGGCTCACCGTTGGGACAGATGTCATCTGCTCATTGGACCGAAGGCGCCTATGATACGGCGACACGTGGCACGGCCCAACAGAGGCCCATTCCGGTGAAAAGGCCGGCCTGTTTGACTTGGTCAAAAGGTGGCGGGCCGGCCCACGGAAAGCCTGTTAACGGCCTATTCGCATATAGCCCATTTACAGCCCGCTAACCGAGGGCCCGTTATGCCCTATCTGAATTAGGCCGAGTAGCGTCATCTGGGCCGTCCAATATGATTCAGCCCGTTTTAATTTCCGGCCCATGCGTGGTCCATGACTTCTTTCGGCCCATATGAGGACCTTTGTAACTCTTGGCTCATTAACGGCCCGTGGTGAAACTGGCCCGTAATGAACAATGTATCACTTTATACCCATTAACGGCCCGTTATTCCATTGGGCCGTTTCAGCTAAGTTATCTTTCGGCCTTCTCAAGGCCCATTGATTCTTGGGCTCATTTGCAGCATTCGGTTACATACGGCCCGTTACTCTCATTTTCTGCTTGTGGGCCAAATTCAGCCCGTCATTATAGTCGGCCCGTTAATACGTTGGGCCGTTTTCATGTAAAAAAAAACCGTTAGGCTGTTTTCATAGAGTTATCAAATACGGCCTATTAACGGCACGTTATGGTCCACGAATAGTACGGCCCATGATTGGCGAAATGATGATATGCCCCGTAGAAGGCCCATGGATCCTACGTCCCGTATGAGGCCCATGGATAGTACGGCCCGTAGAAGGCCCATGGACCCTATGGCCTGTAGAAGGCCCGTTGATCCCTAAGGCCCGTATAGAAGGCCGATGGATCCTACATCCCGTATAGAAGGCCAATGGTCATACGGCCGAACGAAGGCCCATGGATCATACGGCCTGCAGGAGGCCCATGGTTACAACAGTCCGTGTGTTGCCATGATTATTTTGGCCTAGTTACCAAAAATAGGCTATTGTGGCCACTAGAAAAACATAGAAAAAGAAGCTGCGGTGACTACAAGCAAACAACTAAACAAGACAATAAGGAAATAAATAAGCAAGCAATTAAGGCTAGCCTATTACCGCTATTACACATATTACATCCACTTTGGGCATCAAAGTTCGCCACCGGTGCAAATATAGGGAACAAAGCAGCATATTACATACACTTGGCCGTCAAAATTGGCGGCGGTGCAAATAAACGCGGCAGCAAAACAAGAGCATAACTGAAACAACTTCGGAAGAGCTCAAGAAACGTTATCCCGGTATCCACCATGCTTTGGCAATAAGGTTAGCAAGCTGATTAGCTTTGTCCTGTTTGGCACTAAAATCCTCCAACGCTTCTGTTGCACCGTAAAAGTATGCATCGAAATGCTCCAGGACTTCCGCAGTCCTTCCGCTTCTTGTCGCATGACATCTCGATCGATGTCTTTCAGCTTGTAGTTGAGACTCAAGAAACCGAACTGATTCGCATAAAGGTGAGTTTGAATAGCTTGTGCATGCGGTAGTGGCGATGCTCGAACACTAAACCAAGACATGACTTTGGGGTTGTCTCATTGTCTTCAAGATAGTCTTCCTTAGCTGTTTTATCAGCTTTGTTGGAGACCAACAAGGATGTGTCACTATCCTGAACCTTATCTGCATTACTTCCTTTACCATTGCTTAATAAGGCACTCTTCCCCAATATTCTGTCAGCATTCTAAAAGAAGAAACAAACAGACACATAACAAGTTTAGCATGTACTAGTATATGAAACTCATTTCGGTGAACCAGTTCATTAGTAAGGTGGACATGATTAAACTACCAAGTCTTCTATTGCCAAGTACTAGTACATAATAAAAGCATCAAACAAACATATATCTATGTCCTATGGTCACTGCATTGTCTTGCCAAATCAAAATAGAGACATGGTTCAAATCATATCAGTTCAAGACAAAGCAGCAGTGAAAGAATACAAAGCGTGGGAAACTACACGGCACAACAAGATTTCAGATGGGTACCATGGGTCTACATGTACAACAACACTATTGGCTCTGTTGTGATGCTAGTAATGTGCATGATATGAAAGTCAACTGTATACACAATTGAAATTGAAATCAACAGAGCTATTGATAAGAACAAACCTGTTAAAGAAACATGTGTGAACATACCTGCTGTGCCATTGGAGTTCCGATTGGATCCTTTAATTTAAAAATAAGTTCATATCAGTAAATACAGTGATACAAGAGCAAAGCAATCATAGTTAAAAATGGCGCGCCTAGGCTCTAGGCGTTGGCAAAATGCATTGCGCATAACTATGCATAATCTGTGCATAACTGCACATAAGCATGCGCTTTGGTCAGTAAAGCGCAAGGCGGTGGCAAAACACACAATTAACGCCTAGCGCTTTTTTGAACTATGATAGCAATGGAATCTTAAATTAGAACAATTGTTCTTCAGGTTTAGGCACTTGTTCTACATGAATAGAGTATGATAAGACGCAAGAATAAAATACTTAAAAATAGAAAATGAGCTCATTGACCTTACCACATTCTTGGTTCGGGACGGTCTGAGAACAAGGCGTTCCCAGTCATCGTCTAGTAAATGTGTCTCAGGAGAACGTAAGGGAATTTGATGAGTTTCTTTGCCGGTCAAGTATGTTTTGTTCAGGTAATTCCGATACTGCCACCATGCATTCTTGAAGATAGCAGAGGTATTAGCACAGGTTACCTCATCCTGAGTTTCCAAATCGGTCCTTCTCTATAAAGAAAAATGGGAAAATTTGCTGTATTATAACCATCATGGAGGTAGGATGTGTGGGACGAAGCAAAGTAATTGCCATGAATAACATTACTTACACATAACTCCTAGACAAACACCTGCAACTGGCATTTTCCTTTATCTTCAATATAATATTTCCAAGGGAAGATACGCACATACGATTTAACAACATCAAATGCGATAGATGCTAAACTACGACTGGCTGGTTGTGCTTCCTCCACAGGAATAGGCGTACTAACTGGTGGAGTTGGGGTTCGCCATGATAGTACTGGCCCTTTGGGCACTGGAGCTGCCTTACTAACTGTTGTTGTTTGGGAGCTCTGTGGTGGAGATGGTGTTGTGTCAACAGGAACTGGGTTACTATCGGCTGGGGTTGGGGTTAGATTGGGTGAAGCTGGTTCTCTATCCATCGCAGTAGGGGTACAATCTGCGAGAGTTTGGGTTATGTGTGGTAGGGATGGTTCTTGTGCATGTACAACCGGGGTGCTATCTCCACCAAGAGGTAGCACTGCTTTATTTGAAGACCATGTTTTTATTCCGCTAGATACTGGCATCACCCGCTCCAATTCAAATGGCTGATAAATAGGAAACATAGTTGAATGTACAGACATTGTATGAGAGACAGATGCAATAGATAGTGTGGAAAAAAGAGGGCATGAAATAGTTGACATGTATATTGTTTAACTAAAATGGATAGCATGATATAATTTCACATATATGATGTCTATCTAAACTGGATAGCATAGCATAACATAATTCAAAGATATGATGAATAACTAAACAGGATCGCATGACATAATTCACCTACATGTTATCTAAGTAATCAGGATCGCATCATTTAATTCACGTATGTGATTTATATGCTAAACAGAGGGCATTCAATATGATGTCTGAACTAAGAACATGGTGTTGAATATTGTGCATATGATGTCTAAACTATGCAATGCAAGACACCGTATGCATGATATGAGCAGTATAACCGTGCCAAGTTAGAGCATACACCTCAGTGGGGGAATAGGACTGGTCATCTGTCTGCGAATCCATCTACGAGGAGCTATCGGGACCCAACAAGAGATCTGCTTGACGGGTAGCAGCATGCTCTGAAGGCCTTGTTTTCACTCCAGATTTTTCCATCTCCCACCCAAATGGCTGATTCACAGGAAGAGTAGTTTAATGTACAAACATTGTCAACAAATGGAAATGTAATGAAGAAAAGGATGGGCAAGATATCATTCAAATTTATGATGCCTGGTTAAACAGGATGGAATTGCACATTTCACATATATTATGGCTGGCTAAAAGACATGAGACTGCTTAATTCCCATTTATGATATTGAAACTAAACAGGTGGCATTACAGACCATGTCTAAACTAAGCAGATGACATATATGATGTCAAAAGTAGGCACTGCAAGGCAACATATGCATGATATGACTAACATCATCATGCCAAGGTAGAGCAAACACATTGGAGGGTAAATAGGAGTGGTGTTGGCGTGCGAATCGCCTCGAGCAGATATCTTCCTATGGATTACAACTGGAGAGGGGTGGGGAGGGTTTGCCATTGAACCCACCATGGAGCGATGTCTGCATGACATTGTATTGCCGTGCAAAACTCTTCTCTTTTTCTCTACATGTTCCGGCATGACTTGTGTACAATATGTGACATGCATACGAAAAAATATGGTGAGATTATGTAAGGAGAGCATGCAGAAATTTGGAGTGATGGTAACAACCCGGTGGATCGGCGTTTTCCGTTGAACCAAAATAGCCCTAATGGATCGACGTGAATGTATAGTAATAAGTGATGCAACAAGTGTACAACCTCTTTGTCGTAGCCATGTCGACCTCAACATCATTGGGTTGGTCGCTGAAGCAGTTGAGGTAGAGGTGGCTGTCGGAGGTGTGGAGGAAGATCTGGGGAATCTGTAGACGGCGTCCAGGGCACTGCTCTGTTGTGATGGATCGTTCTGTCGTTGGAGCAGCTCCGGTGAGCCGTAAGACGTCAAGGCTGAAGCAGCACAAGATAGACATCGTCAATCTCAAGTGGGATTCTAATAGCATCTCCAATAGATGATGAAAAATGGATGTAAAATTAACATCACCAAAAACCACCTGACTACAATAGATGAGGTAAAAACGGTTGACTCTGAACTTAACTGTCGAAACTGAAATTAACTGTGGAATCTGAATTGCTATTGTCGAAACTGAACGCAATGGTAGCAGAGAGACACTTGACATGTAGTTTAGGGAAGGGCTACAGTTCATCTTCAACCTGCACACCCCTGAGCCGCCTGCCACCACCGGCCGAACCGCCGGCCCCAGCGCCGCCTCGCCGCCCCGAAAAAACTCGCCACCGCTGCCCCGGCCAGCCCTCTAAGCCCCCCGCCTCTCCACCCTGAACCCTAAGATGGATAGTGGGGTACCTCTCCAGCGAGCCCCCGTCCCCAAAAGTCGATTCAGTCGACTGAAGTGTGGCTTAATCAGAGCAGAGCAGCAGCACGAGCGAGGGGGAGAGCAGCAGTAGCAGCTGTGCGAGTGAGCGATCGAGCGAGAGCCGGAGCAGCAGCAGCGCGAGCGAGCGAGCAAGAGCCGGAGCAGCAGCAGCAGATCCGGCTGGTATGGACGCCGCCGCCGAAGGGGCCTCGCACTGGGGGAGAGCCTCCGTGGAGATGTCGCCCGCAGCGCCGGCTTCAAGGTAGGTGCTCCATAGGGGTGCGGGATGGAGCACCGTCGGCGCCGGGAGGTCGAGTTAAGGAGAAGGTGCAATGCGATGAGTGTAGAACCTCTTTGGTGGCACCGAGTAGGCCTCGGCTTCGTCCGAGGAGTCGGTGAGGATGCTGCGGTTCCGGTGGAGCAGGTTAAGGTGGCGCTGTGGGGATGGAGCAGCCGCGATAGACGAGGTGATCGTCGGAGCAGCTCCTTGGAGGTGGAGGACGGGGCGGCTGAACCGGACTGATGGCGAGATGGACGATGGATCCTCATCCGGGGAGGTGGACGAGGGACGTCGAGCTGTTGCGGTGGACGACGTCGTCGGGGAAGAGGCTCCGGCTGGGCAGCGGTGACGTGGCGGACAGAGGAGGGTGGGGTTTCGCGGCTGGAGCGGAGAGGTTATGGCGGCCTGGGATTTCGAATGGTGAAAAGGGGGCGATGGGAGGGGGTGAAGCATGACTTAGGGACGCGCTTGTCCAAAATGTAGGGTGTGTTACAAAAGTACCCCCCACCGATTTGAACTAGCGGACCTTTCGGCTCAGGGTTAGAAGGGGGATTTCGCGTGTCAGGATTTGGTAGCTGGAGGGAGTTTTCACACGCGTTGTAATTTCGGGATAGCAAGGCGTGGGTTGTGAAGGCGCCAGTTTTGGGAGCACGATATCTGAATTTTCGGGATACAACAAGACGCGGGTTGAATTTTAGGGACAATCCTAACGTGTAGTAATATTATACTTTTTTTGACTGCATAGTAATATTGTACTTGTCGTACCAAATCAATTCGCACTTCCCTCAACCAAAAAGAAAACGAAAAAAATAAAACTATTCACACCACACAAAGAGAGAGTCTTGCCCCATTTTACTATACAAATGCTATTCAGCTACTCCTCCTTCCATCTATATAGGGCCTAATCGTTTTTCGATGCTAACTTTGACCAAATATTAGAGCAATGATATATGACATGCAACTTACACAAAGCACACCGTTAACCCGGCTGTGAAAGGTTCTTTCAATGATATAATTTTCACATTGTGCATGTCATGTACTATTAATCTTGTCAATAGTCAAAGGCGGTCTTAAAAATCTCATTACGCCCTATATAGATGGAAGGAGGGAGTATGAATCCATGTTATGTCCGATTAATTTTTTCCGCTTTGCTGTATAATGCATGTAACCTACTCATACCAACATTTTAGTGCATTCCAAATGTCTATACTACCGCTCCAATTCGAACTAAATTTGAATTCGTTTATCTATTTAAATAAGAATCTACAATCATGATTGTTGCCAACTTCAACCATCATAGTTTCCTTGCTATCCACCAGATATAAATCGGACGACCTATAATGCAGGATGGCAGGCACACCATCATCAACAACTCCGTTTTTTATAAAAGTAGAGATAAAATATATTAAATGTAGTATAACATGTTCATAAACACACCATGTGTATCAACGTTATATATATTCACACATACGTCGGTTTAAAACACTATGATAAATTCTTCAAATATCCGAATTCGCTTTTTATAATGAAGTATATATGATCTCTATTCGTCTTTTACACCCACACAACCCTCTTATCTTTGTAGCTAGCGCTAACTTTCTCTTGTGCATGCACACGCCCGCATCCCTCTCACCCTCCCTCAGCATTCTCTAGCTCCATCGCGCAAATTCGTCTTTTCACTTTAGGTCGTTCACCCACAGGGTGTGTAGGCCCCCCATCTCCTTCTTTACGGCACACATCGATCGATATGCCTCTCTAGCCAGGTGTGCCTAGCACAAACACAAGCTTCCCCTCTTCTCTTGTCACCGTCCATGCCTCACTCCCACAACTCTTTTCATCGTTCTCGTACTCGCACACTCCTCCCCGCTCGATATAGTATGCCTCTCGTACCACCTCCTGCATGCATCCCTCTATCTCTATCCTTCTCCTCGTGCCTCGTTTTCTTCTAACACACACATGCATGTATACCGATCGATTTCCCAACATATACCTGGATCGGCTTTAACTATCCCCCCATCGATCGACGTACCTCACAAGTTATGTCTCTCCTTTCTCTAACAAAGGGCGATTGATCTTCCTATGTAGTTATGTCTGCTTACCACAGCCACATCGTGCCCCCTCATCATTCGTGCATGCCTCCTGACCCGTCTCTCACACGCACGTGCATAGACAACAAGCAGCCATCTCATCTCTTATAGATGTTATGGCGTGCCCTCCGTTTGTCTAGCAAGCCTATCCCACCATTTGTTAGAAGCAGCTCCACTACCACCCCCTCCAACACTCTAGCTCTGTCTCTCTCCCAACCTTATTCCTCTCATGCACATATGCATGGATGCCGATCAACCTCCCTTAATACATGAGGCAAATCGATCTCCTTAATACATGAGGTAGGCCTGTCTCCTCCTCCACACATATACCAGCCATTGTACCTCTATAGTTAATTGGGCCTCCCTCTTCCCCCACCACACACCGATAGTCGAGCGCTGCAGGTAGGTATCCATGCCACAGAGACAAACTGCACATGTCCCCTCTCACGTTCGAGTAGGCCAGCCACTCTATATCTTTGGCGTGGGCACACACAAATTCGATGGCACTCTTTATCGATCGCATGCACAGCACACACACACATCATCCCTCTTTTCGATTCTATGGACACCTCAAGCCGGTGATACCTCCACTCTCTTCTCGTGGATCGCCCCCTCTATATATATGTTATATCCAGGACTCTATTTCACACACATTGCATATGTTACATTTTTTGATTGACCCCCCTCCCAAAAAAACTCTCAAGAACTCACACACTATATCTCCCTAGGTTTGTATCTCTCTCACACAACCCCACGTAGGTGGTGTACGTATACAATAAGAGAATAGGTGCACCGTGCACGTACTCACGCTTCGTGCCCAGCCACACCAGCTGGGTACACGGTGGAGCTCATTTCTTTACAAAATGGCAGCCCATGTGCTAATTTGAACGCCTGTAGCGGTTGTTTACCTAGGGAGGTCGTGTACCACGCCTGCACGAAACAAAGTTCGACTTGCCGCGTTGCCGCGTTATTTTTAAATAAAGTTATAGCGCTCAATGGCACATACACAGAATATAAAACGATTTTTATGGAGAAAAAGGTAGTCCGCTCACTATATACAATGGAGCCTTGCGTGCCTGGTTTGTCGCTCTTCAGAGTATCTCACACAAGGCTGTGGTGGCCTCTCTCTCTCTCTCACCGTTGGTCACTGATCCGGCCGCATCCCGTCCGCCGGGGGAAAGGGAGTGCGATGGCCTCTCTCTCTCTCTCTCTCACCGTTGGTCATTGATCCGGCCGCATCCCGTCCGCGGAAAGGGAGGAAGTGCGTCGTTTCTCCGTTCGACGGTGCCGAGGCAGCACGTCCCGATCTACGGTACACGCCATTCTCTCTGACCAAGCTCCGGCGCGGCAGGGCCTACGCCACCTGCTCGCAGATTCCGCCCGCCGCCGCTCACCTAGTTACATCCCGACGACCTCCAGGTATCCCCTTCGGCCTTGCTCCACTGCCCGTCTTCCCACGTCGCTGCATGTGGATCTTCCATAGTTCTTTGCCCAAAACGTAGCTCCTCCAGCGTACTTTCCATATTGCATTCTCTTCCTCACACCATTTTAGACAAACACAACCGTGTTGTTATCTTCCCTTAGGGCAAGGAATATGCTTCTTTTTGTCGTCGCATGTGTCATCAACTGTTATTGGCCAGTAATTGTTTCCTTTCTACCTTTTTTTTGCAAACAGGGCTATCCATTTCACCTTGTTGCTATTGCGACCTTTTGGTGAACTGCACAAATCACTTCTTTCTTAAGAGTGTTTTGTGCAGTTGTACTAAAATGTCACATGGGCAACGTCTCTACATCTCAGTGCGACTGCACAAAGGGAGATTGGTTTTGCTCTATCCTCCTCATCCAACTCCGAGCCTAATCTTCTCCAACTAGTTAGTCTTAAAAGAGACTACAAAGGTGACCGGCTTTCTATTTTTGTGTTTATTGTTTCATCAGCAGTCCTCTATTATCGTAATCACACTTAATATCTTTGGAACAGGGACGCTCAGCTCTATTTTAGTGGAACTGCACAAAATGATTGGAATGTTGCATGCTCCAGACAGCTACTTTTTTTCCCAACATGCCTTGTTGATTTAGACAGAGCTGGGGGACGTTGCTACCAATGAAAGCATGGATCAATTTTAATTTAACACCTTCTCACAACTCTATCTTCAGTTGTGATGTAATTATTAGCTCTGATCTGCTAATAATTGACATGCATTAGCAAGGAAGTTAGTTTTTTATTGTTTCGGAAAGAGCATCGATGGCAAGACACGCGAAACAGAAGCTGAAAGCTCACACCATTGTACAATTTCATGTCTCGCTGGAAAATTATTTGTATAGTACGTCAATTATGTAAACTAATGATGGAAGCTTGATAGCATTGCCAGAAGCCTCTTCATCATCCGGGTCCATGTGCCATGCACAAAATTATACTCCTTCGTTCCTAAATATTTGTCTTTTTACAAATTTCAAACAGGCATATTTTAGAGTGTAGATTCACTCATTTTGCTTCATATGTGTACTCCCTCCGTTCCTAAATATTCTATTCGTCTTTCTAGAGATTTCAACAAGTGACTACATACGGAGCAAAATGAGAGAATCTACACTCTAAAATATGTATATACATCCGTATGTGCAATTCCATTTGAAATCTCTAAAAAGACAAATATTTGAGTAGTCACTCGTTGAAATCTCTAGAAAGACAAATATACTCCGGAGTATATTTAAGAACCGAGGGGGTAGTGCACAACCGCATGGGAGTCTCAGCCCGGTCGTTGCGCCGCATTAATAGTGAGTAATGAGCAGTCAAATCGTATGCCCCACCTTTCCCACTATAAGTTGCTCTGAAGAAGCAACTATCAATACACCCTTCTTTGAATCCGCTCATACTACTCCATCCGTCACTGTTTATACAGCCCACTTCAGAAAAAAGAAAAAAGATCCGTGGGACCAAGGCGACTAGAGATCAGCCTGAAAAATAGCATTGGTAGTTATAGCACGGCGTCTATTACTAGTAGAGGGAATAATGCGTACACACATGCATGCAGTGCTTCCACCCCGGGTACACACATGCATGCACTTACTCCATTCCGTAGTTACATGGAGAGAAAATTATGGACTTGATTGCGGTTACCACACCCTAATTAATTGAGCATTAAACCAAATGCGTCTAAAGTCTCTCTGGTGGTGGAAATGCATTGAGATAAATGCATCATAATGAAGCGCGCCCTATAAACTATGACGGAGGGAGGAGTAGTATGAAGGTTCAAAACCACGTACGCGTATGGCCAGTTGGTCAACGCACCTCCTCTTGGCATATCACTCACATGTGGGACAGGAGTGTGACAAACCGATCTCAATTGACGGCAAAGAGCCAACCCGCCCTTCCTTGAGAGAGACGAGGAGCGAGAACACACAGACGGGTTCGCATGGAGGCCAAGATATATTCGAGCATGGTTGGTTGATCGATATCATTCATTACATGTTGATGTTGGGCTGCCGTTTTCCGCCCTTCTCCGGAATAAACGTGTACTTTATCAGAGATAAAAAGAAATAAGAGTACAAACGCTCCACCATGCGGTTCTAGTATTAGTACTACTCGTACTACTGCGCTTGGCTCTTCGCCTCTTCGTGAAGTCGAACAATGATGGTACTCCGCATGTTGGGTACTACAGTGTATGCCTCTGACAATCTGGTACCGAATGGACTGATGCATGTCCACCGAGGGTAGGTTGCATTAGTCAAAGGCGAAGCGAGCTTCACCTTGTCCTGCAAGCTTCTCCTCGTTCATGAGTTGACGGACACACCAAAAGTAGTGCTAGTCCATACTCCCTCCTTTCCGGTTAATATGGCTCAATCCTTTTTGCGGGTAAATGAGAGAGCTTTATTCATATATAAGAATTCTTAGGACGATCAGCCAAGACACTGGTCACTAGGAAGCCAGATACCCCGCAAAAAAGAAGTAGGAAGCGAGGTGTTTCATCAAGCCAGCTCTCGGCCACATTCAAAGTGCAGCAAAATCGATTCACACGAAGATGCGCCGCAAGGTTTGCTGACCTGTTTACATGCTGAATAACAAAAAAAGAGGAAGTATTACCGAGCGCTACTATTTGTAACAGGATATGAGCCAGAATTAAGCGACAATTGTGGCGAGTGTTCCATGCAATCAACTTCCATTATCACATGCGAGAACCCTCGAAGATGACCAAATGTGTTGAAGATTGCTTTATCACATTTTAAAATTATAATAAGAGTGCAGACGTTCCTCCATCCGTTTCCTAGTACTAGTATAGTACGTACCTTTATAGACTATATTAGTAAACTTTGCGCTTGGCTGTTCGCCTATTCGGGAAGTCGAACAATAGTAGCACTAGTAGTATAGTGTATGCTGCTGGCAATCTGACACCGAATTAACTGTTGCACATCCACCGCCTGAGCGAGGGAGAGCTTGCATTAGTCAAAAGTTTCTCCTTGTCCTGCGAGCCGCCGTGCGCAAGTAATGCTAGTCCATACTGCCTCCTCTCCGGTTAATATGGTTAATTTCAAACGAGATAAATACACTGTCTGTCACTGTATATCTGTAAAAATACGGTCAGTGGACTTCATAATACGCTCATTGCGCTCAATATATATATTTTCCGGTGTTTATACGGTCACTAGCTCACCCTGACTGAGTATGTGTGTGCATGCACGTGTAGGTTGAGCACTTAGCGTGACGGTGTGTGTTCCGTCGTGTGCTCGGACATGCATGCATTAGGGCGTCGCGCGCGTTTTTGCATCCATGTGTATGTGTGACTGTTGCATACACGTAGGGGGAGTACGTGTAGGGGCCACTAAGGAGCGGTCAAATCACACAGTAAATCACGTCTGTCGTGTTCGTGTCTCACCCTCCTCCACGGCCGAACCCACACGGTCGCTCGGCATGCCACTCACCGCAAACCGAGTATACATAACTTTCCCGCCTGCTTGTCGATGGATCGCGCCATGGAGTACTACTAGCACTACTGGAAGAGATTGACGAGTTGGGGGAGGACAGCTAGCTGTAGCACGGACTCCCAAAACTTTTTACATGCATGTTGTAGCCGGCTATTGCGACCTTTTGAACGCTGGAGCAGCGTGCACCGAAGCGGCGTGGTGACGCTCTCTCGGCCGCACGCCGCTTCAATGTCGGCGCCAGTGAGAGGTCGCGTCCGCTCTGGCCGGGCATGAATGCGGCACTGATCGTTTCGGGCGGGAAGCACGCGCGGGTGATGAAGAGGGTTCGGGTTGGTCAGGACCGGCCGTGGCAGCAGTCCGGACGTGCGCAAACAAGAGATGCTGTACGTTAATATTGCTGCGTATATAATTAACAATGTAAATAATGTGCCAGTTGGACAAATATGATTGGAGATGGAGATGGAAATGGAATTTTACGTAAACACGGATATGCATGTCTATGTCTATGTGTGTGTGCGCGACGACTCTCGGGACCTGGAAGCGGGGGCGTGTTTTTGATCGAGTTCTCTTTCTTGGTACGTTAGAAAATCAGTTTGTCCAATACACATCTAGATGTTATTTAAGGATATCACATCTAAGCTCCCACAAGTATATAATGTAGCAACAAGAAACAAAAAAAACTAGGAAAAAAATAGACCACAAACAGAGTGGACATCAACTTAGATGTGACATAACTATGTCACATCTAGATGTGTCCTAGACAGACCCTTTAAAAAGTTGTCCGCCAGTTTTCGCTTTCTTTTTCCGGAACGCGTATTCTATTTTAAACCATTGCTATGGAGAGATTTTTTTACTCCATTATAGCCTCTTGTTTGATAGAGTTTCTCGCGTCTTGCTCTCTCACCCACTCCATATCAAAACAAGATGACAGTGTCCAGTCTATCTCTCTCCTCACCGGTGGTCACAGATCCGTCCGAATCCCGTCCGCTGCGGGAGGTGAGGAGGTGCAGCGTTGACGTTGTCGCCGTCGGCGACGGGGGGAGCCGATGCGCACCGTCCTCTCGGAGCCGGCGCTGGCGCGGACGAAGATCCTCCACGCCCTTGTTCGCTGCCGTCGTGTGGATAGATCCCGCCCGCCCGCCTAAACGACATCTCGCCCACCTGAGGTATAACTTCTTGTGCTGGTCCAGCTCCCCAGGTCGTTGCGTGCGGGTTTTCTTCTGTGCGACTACTCCCCAGCTCCCCATGCATAGTAGCTAGGGTTCGTCGGCTGGTCCAACATCACCTACTATTACTATTATAGAGGAAATGCCACTCGAAAAGTTGTCCTGATTTATGCCTCGATGGACGTATACATGTTGTTTCGACAAAAAGTACATGGTGGTTGTGCGGTCATTGTCCATATGGTGGTAGGACTATCACTGGTTAAATGAAGAAATGCTTTTTTTCTCGGTATCCTGGTTTAGTTCCCATCAAGATATAATTATGATGCTTCTGTTTGTTGGTGTACTTTTCATTAACCCTTCTTTATATTTTCGGAAACAGCGATGCGTGTCTCCATACCCGGGCATGTCTTCCTCAATTTTAGTGGAACTGCACAAAATTGGATGGCCATTGTTGTTCCGCCTCATTGTCCTCTGCCACGTGGTTCTTCCTTCCTCAAGCTTGATTACTGAGAAGAAACAGACCACAGTGAGGATTTGTCGAACTTCATAGGTGCCTCACCCAAACTTGATGCCAAATGGATGATGCATCACCACGATGACCTATCGATGCTCATGGTCGCGCCTCATGGTTGCGTAGGCTTGTGAAGCTGATCGATTTTCAATGAAAAACAAGCTGTCTTCCATCAGTGCTCTTTTCTTGTTACGCACAAAGATGATATCCTTCGTCAGTTCACCTTGGTTGCGTTGGAGACGCAGTCGTCTTTCACGTTGGTGCAAATTTATCACACAATTGGCTATGAACCAAATGTTTCCTCGAAGAAGGATCGACGTTGGTACTAAGAGCATAAGTTTTGTATTGATTTCTAAGCCTTCTCACAACTTTGTCTCCAGCTCCTGTAATTTTATTTGTCCAGCTATTAACTTTGATTTAAAAAATGGTGTGGACTAAAACCCGGATGGACGTAGTAGCCCTCCATTTTTATTTACTCAAGATATTAGATTTGACTGAAGTCAAACATTTTAATACTCTCAAACCTTTCCGATAATTGAAATTAAAATTCTTTTATTTGTACACACTCTCACACGTTTCCGATAATTTGGCGCATGTGTGGTTGTTCACTTAAGAGAGGGTAGTGTACCACACGTGAAGGACAGGAAGTGCGACCAGGACGCGTGGGCGTGGATCGTTAGTTCATCGGAAGTAGTACTCCCTCTGTACATTAAATAAAGAGTTTTTTTTCGTACTTACACAATTTAAAACGATTGTTATGGAGAGAATAAGAAAACCATTCCACTATATATTAGTCGTATACACACGAGAGTACTATATGGACGCAGCTTCATTGACTTAGTGCACCTGCCTTTGGGTTTATGACAGGTGGGCCCGAAATGTGGCTGGCTCACCTGTCATACAGCCAAAAGCAGATGGAGTGAAGGCACCGGAGCTCAGTTCGTACTACATTGGTACCAAGAGTATATATATAAGCGGGAGCCTCAGCGCTTGTTCGCTAGGGTTAGCACTCTCCATACACTCGCTGCAATACCTATATGTTACACGCTAGAGGCTCAGCGTTCATTTGCTAGGGTTTGCTATATTCACAGTCTGTCACCCTCTCTTCACCAGATCTAAACAAGACTGCGTTGGCCTCTTGTATCTCTCCCCCCTCACAGCTGGTGAAGGAGGCGTTCAGATCCCGTCAAGACCGGGAAGGGGAGGAGGTGCAACGTTAACTCTATCGCCTTCGGCGAGGGAGGCAATCCACTGCCGACTGCGCTGTTCCCTTTCACCCAGCGCCTATGCGGGAGGGCCACCGACCCCTTCTTCCTTGCTGCCGTATGTAGTGTGGGCAGATCCGACCTCCCGCCGCACGCCTTCCCACATCCCGATGACCTTAAGGTATAAGTTTCTTTGAAACCGTCGTTGCTCTAGCTGCACGTGGATCTTTTTCGATCTGTAGTCGAATCTAGGTCTTGGTTCAAAGAGGAAAGAAATGTGCGGTGAGGTGGAGCATGAATCTAGGACGTGGTTCAATGAGGAAAGGAGGGAAGAAAAGTAGTATAGACTGGCTATCCAGCTGCTTTGTTGGTAAAAAAGGGAAAAAGGGGGTAACCCAGTACACACATCTATAAGGAACCGATCTCTTTGTTGAAAAGGGAAAGAAACTGGGGGGGTCGGGTAGTTTGTGCAGGACTAGATTTGCTACCCTCACATAGGAAAAAAGTTCAAAGAGAACAAATATGGGACCAACACAGATATGCTGCTTGGCTACATACTCTGCATCACCCATTTATACGTGTGGGATTTATTACATGGTGCTAGCATGTCCCATACAGCTATTTTGTTGTTGTTAATCTAAGAATGTCACTAAAAATTGAAGCAATGCCACTGTTAAAAGTAAATTACATTTTTTAACGAATGTTGTTTCAAGAGAGTGTCTCTGTTAATATAAATCAATGCTACCGTTTTAGAAATGCTACTATCCTAGTTTGTTTTCCATCCAAGATAAGTTAGATGCTTCTTTCTGTCACCTTTGTTTCATCCTCCTTTATCGGCAAGTAATTGTTTCCTTTTTTGCCTCTGTTAAAACAGGGATATCGATTCAATTTGTTGCTATTGCAACATTTTACTTCTCTACTCGAAACACTTATGTTTTAAGAGTGTTTTGTGCAGTTCAACTTGAATGTCACGTTGTTTCCAGTGTTCCTGTCGAGTTGTTTCAAATCTTGGTCTCTACCACATGATATCTATTCAACTTGTTGCAATTGCGACATTTTGCTTCACTACGCGAAACATTTTGCTTGATTTCAGTGCAACTGCATAAAATGACATTGGATTTCCTATTCGTGTTAGCAGATTCGTATTTTATCCTGGTGTTCTCATGAAAGATAATTACAGGCCTTCGTCCACAAGATTGTGCAGTGTGCTTTGAGATGTTGTGCTACTTGTATTGGTACTATTTTGAATAAATGTTGAATTGAGGCTATTGTATTGCTGTCTTTTCCCATTAAGTAGTGAACAAAAATGGGACCAACCCAGACATGATGCTTGTTGCTTTGTTACAACAAACTCTGCATCACCCCCTTTATAAGTAGATGGAAGCACATATTGTTGTTGCGCCCACTCTCCCCGAACTGTTTATGTTTTTCGTTAACTGATGTCATTGGTAAAACTAAGCAATGCCACTCTCGTAATTAATTAACTACTGAATCTTAGTTCAAAACTGCAACACTTGTTAGGAATGGTACTATCCTGCTTTGTAGTTCTTTCTACATGTTTAACCAAGGTATTGTTAAGATAATGTCTGTTTAAAAATGAATTAGTTACATTGTTTTAGGAATGGTACTTTTCCGCTTTGTCGTTCTTTATACATGTTGAACCAAGGCATTGTTAAGATAATGTCTTAGTCAATATGAATGAATCACACTGATGGAGAATTGCTCCTCTCCTGCTTTGTTTCCCATTAAGACAAGTCATCAACCATTATTTCTCAGTAATTGTTTCCCTTATACTTATTGTTGCTTACAGGGATATCAAAATTAATGCTCGGTTTATTCCGACTTCGATTTTAGTTGAACTGCACAAAAGGAGCCAATGTGTCCAAGGCAAACTGTTGCGTTACTAGGTCCAGTTGGTCGTTCCACTTTGCGTAAAGAAGCGATCATCGGATGCAAGACATTCTGAAGGAATGACCGAGAAGCTTTACAGAGTATTATTAGACACCGGTGACATGACTAGTCTGCAGAGACCATTGGCAATTTAACAACACATGGAGTGCCCTGGGAAAAAAGTGCACAAACAAGTACAAGAAGCTAAGACAGGACACGATCATAGGCATTACATCTTTTGAATGGGAAAATCTTGTCAAAGTTTAATCATTAATGTTACCAAGAAGACGTTAGTTTAATATATTGGAATTGGAAAACCTTGTCAAAATTTGCTCATTGATGTTAGCAAGAAGACGTTAGTTTAATATATTGGAATTGGAAAACCTTGTCAAAATTTGCTCATTGATGTTAGCCGTAAGACATGCATTTGATATTTTTGAGTGGGACGCCCTTCGTGTGAGCAGCGCCGAGTGTTTTTTCCTATTCCCGTGTTCAGTTTAGAAGTAAATAGTTACTCTGCTGAGATATACCCGTGTTAAGAGTTTGTTCTGAATATTGTCTATGTAATGCCGTGCCTTGTGTTTGATTGCAAAGTTGAGCTTGGAATGTTGTGGCATGCGGCATCACGAGCTGTTCACCGTGCCTCTTGAGAATAATGCTTCGTATTGTTTTGCACGTCGATCTAATGCCAGTGATTTGCTTGTTAAGAAGATCATCCTCTTCTGTTGTTTCCGTGTGTAAGAAGTTCATCGTCTGATGTTTCATTCATAGCCTATACGACATGTCGGGTAGGTTAGACGTGAAACCATATGATCTTCCGACCAACTCATGATATTAGGCCGTGATTGGATCGTCATTTTCCAACCAAAACCGCTTGTAAAACTGACGCTTGTAAATTAAAGCAGATGGACTCGGGCGAAGGCACTTGGTTGGTCGATTTCGACTAGTAAAATATTGGAAGTTCTTCACACACGATAAAAACGTTGAACGACACTCGGACGATTGCTAATCCAGCCGTTAGTTGTTGTTTCAGCCTTGCCCATGGATGGTATGATACGCACGTCGTGCATGTATCGTCTGGTAATGTCGTCCATATAGCAATGCTCGTAAAATATACACTGGTCTCTCAAATTACACGCGTAACCCGCCAGTTTTACTTATAGACCTCGGGCCTTCCGATGACGAGTAAATTACACTTGTATGTTAATGCAGGTTTGAAATAAACCAGAGCTCCCAGGCGCGGCCTTACCATTTCATGCCGTCTCAGTTTCTCGAAGTTGCTCATAGGTGTCCGATGATCCTGGCTTCCTGAATGAGCAGCGGGCGCTGTATCAGACCTCTGTAGGGCCCGCGAGGCCCTCTCCGTTGTCCTTCTAGATGTTGCGCTTGCCGTGGCGCCGAGCATTGTTAACATGGTCAACTAACATGAGGATTCAGGAGATGACTTTATTTTGACTGGATGACACTAGGGACCCACTAGGGCCATAGACGTACGTACGCAAGTGCCTCCTTATTATGTACAACTATTTTTTTTGCTTTCTCCTGGTTTCCTGACATCACGGTCCCACAACATTGTCAACCTATGTAGTCAATATAAATTAGAGAATTGCACAAGGTGCGGCCGACAGCTGGGACCAAGAAGCTCGAGCAGTATTTGTGTTTTTGAGGCGTGAGCACTGCAAAGTTTTTCTTGGCGATGATTTCGTTGTTGTTCAGAGGAGAGTAGGGTATTAACTGGGCGGGCTGTGGCCCGTCTAGGACAGGCCAGATATCCAGCCCAGATACTACTTTTTTCAAGATGAAAATGGCTAGCCCAGCTATACGTCTTTTTGAGGAATATCCAGGCAAGGTCAACTTGTTATTCTCCGCCTCGCTGTGCTGCAAATCTTTCCTAAGAGGGATGCATTAGGCTTAACAGGAAAATGGGCTTTAAAAATAATAAATGGGATGTAATTATAAAAACTGGGCAGTAACTATAAAAAAATGCACCAAACCCCGAAATTAGTTTATAAAATATTATTTATGGATTTTGAAAATATTAAATTTTCATTGTTGCGCGCGAAATGTTTCGTTGGATTTTTACGTAATACAAATTTATATTTAATCTGAATAGAAATTTCGGGATAAAAATATTTCGGATCCCATCAAAATGTGGGAAATTTTATTGAATTCTGTCTTCAACGGTTGGTTGAAATTATTAATCGTTGTCCTAGCTAGAAAATGGGTTGTACTTTTAACAAACTGTAAATGGGCTGTTGTAAATTCCATTAGAATTCAAAAATGGGCTTTACATTCTTACAAAACGCAAATGGGCTATAAGTTCTCTGCCACACACTTGTGGGCCTACTAAGTGACGCGCCCCGTAAAAAAAATAAGTTGACGCGTATGCAAGGTTTTGCCAACTTATTATAGTCAACACACGGTTCTAGCAGCTGTGGCTGTTGGATGTCTATCCAACGGATGTCGTGCTTCTTCTTCAATCTCGAATATTCTTAGCTTCGGCCGCCCAAAAAATGATTCCTCCCCCTGACATCTGGGGTGCACCGTTTCGGAGGCTGACCTGTGGGCCTACTAAGTTGGAGCGTACCAAGGGCTTTGACAACTTAGTCAATATAAACGATTCTAGCTTCAGTGACCGTACGATGTCCATCCAACGGCTGTAGTGCTTCTTCATCCTCTGGTCTTCTTGGTCCAGCCGCCCAAACCAGCGCCTGACGTGCCGCCTGCTCCTGCCTCCTGTGGCCGATCAGGCCGCGGAGGCCTCACCGCCCATACTACTCCCACCGCTTGCTGTGTCATCCCTCCACTCACCCACACCTCGTTATTCTCAAGGGCGACGGCAGCCTCACACCGCAGCTGAACCAATGAACCCTCGTACTCCTCTCCGCGCGGGCTTCCACTTCTGCGTCTTCCCGGGCTCCGCATCGTCCCCTTCCTAGGCGTCGCCGTCGTCCACCGCCCTGGTGCTCTCGGCGCGGTGTGGTCAACATTGTCAACGGCCGACTTCCATCGGAAGAGTATCAGACGTGGAGAGGCCGATACCGGGTCCACGGGCGCCGCAAGGAAGTGCCTCCTTATTAGGCGCAAAATAATTATTCCTCCACCTGACAGCAGGGACCCGCTGGACGGGCCATCTTATTTCGCGAAAAAAAACGTTTCCCCCCTGACTGCTGGTACCCACCGGACGGGCCTCCTTATTTTGCGAAAAAACGGTCCCCCACCGTCAGCTCGGACCCACCAGAAGTGCCTCTTTATTACGCACAAAAAAATGAATACTCCCCCTGCTAGCTGGGACTCACCTTGGTGGGAAGCTGACTTGTGGGCCTACTAAGTTGACGGGGACGGAGGGCTTTGTCAACTTAGTCAATATAAACGATTCTAGCTCCAAAGGACAGACGATGTCCATCCAACGGCCGTAGTGCTTCTTCAACCTCTGGTCTTCTTGCTCCGGCCGCCCAAAGCAGCACCGGTCGTGTCACCGCTTCCTCGCCTCCCGTGGCTGGCTGTCAGGCTGCATGAGGCCTCACCGCCTCCATACTACTCCCACCGCTAGCTGTGCCATCCCTCCACTCCAATCACCCACACCCCTGTTATTCTCAAGCGGCGACAGTAGCAGCAAATTAACCAGTGAACCCTCGTACTCCTCTCCGCATGGGCATCCATCGCCGCCTTTCCCGGCTCCGCGTCGTCCCCTTCCTAGGCCTCGCCGTCATCCACCGCCGTGGTGCTCTCGGCGCGGCGTGGTCAATGTGGTCAACGACCGAATTCCATCGGAAGAATACTGTACGTGAAGAGGCTGACAGTTGGGTCCACGACAGCTGCAAGGAAGTGCCTCCTTATTATGCGGGAAATATTTATTCCTCGACCCGACAGCAGGGACCCACCGAACGGGCCACCAGTATTTCGCGAAAAAACGCTTGTTCTCGATCATTGGGACCCACCCGACGGGCCATCGATTTCGCGAAAAAACGTTCCCCCTTTGTCGGCTCGGACCCACCGGAAGTCCCTCCTTATTACGCACAAAAAATGAATACCCTCGCTAGCTGGGACCCACCTTGGTGGGAGGCTGACTTAGGGCCTATTAAGTTGACGGGACGAAGGGCTTTGTCAACTTAGTCAATATAAACGATTCTAGCTCCAAAGGACCGTGACGATGTCCATCCAACGGCCAGAGTGCTTCTTCAACCTCTGGTCTTCTTGCTCCAGCTACCAAAGCAGCACCGGTCGTGCCGCATGCTCCTGCCATCGTGGCGGATGTTGCCGCTGAGGCCTCACCGCTTCTACTATTCCCACCGCTGGCTGCCCTCGCGGCGACGGCAGCCTCACACCGCAGCCGAACCGGTGAACCTCAGATTCTTCTCCGCTGGGCTTCCATCGCCGCGTCTTCCCGCCTCCCTGTCGTCCCCTTCCTAGGCCTCGCCGTCGTCCACCGCCCTGGTGCTCTCTGCGCGGCGTGGTCAACGTGGTCAAGGAACGACTTCCATCGGACGTAGACTGTATGTGGAGAGGCTTACAGCTGGGTCCACGGCCGCAGCAAGGAAGTGCCTCCTTATTACACGGAAAATAATTATTCCTCCACCTGACAGCAGGGACCCACCGGACGGGCCACAATATTTCGTGAAAAAAAGTTTCCCCCTGACTGCTGGGACCCACCATCTGCACCCTTCGCACGCAAGGAAGTGCGTCCGGGCAAAAAAAAATGATTCGCCCCCTGACTGCTGGGACCCACCAGCTACATCTTCGCACGCAAGGAAGTGCGTCCGGGCAAAAAATGATTCGCTTCCGATTGCCGGGACCCACCAGCTACGTCTTCGCACGCAAGGAAGTGCGTCCAGGTAAAAAAAAACAATTTGCCCCCCTGACTGCTGGGACCCACCAGCTACATCTTCGCAGGCAAGGAAGTGCCTGACAGTCGGGACCCACCTGGTCGAACCGTACGTACCGTTGTCATTCTGGTCGCGAATGTGTACGTACATATATACTGGTGGATGTAGAGGCACGCACGTGTCGTAGTAGAGGCGTGCATGTAGCATGTACACACACGTACAACGGCGAGGGTGCAAGAAAGAAAATACGGCCACGTATGTACATACGGGCAGGGTCTCTAACGCCTATCGCGCATACGTACATGGCTGGGTCGGAACGGAGAAACATCGTCGTCGTCGTGTTCATGGGGAGCCAACCGGCTGGGTCGGAATGGAATGCGTGGTCGTGTTCATCGGGAGGGCTTGGACGGAGCAGGCGATGGAAACGAGGCCTGGCATACCGCACAACGGAGGAAACGGCCTTGTGTTCGACCGGCCACGCTCGAAACGGGGTCCTATTGATCGGGATGGGCGTGGCGTACCGCAAAACGAAGGAAACGGACCTCCTACGGTCGAAACGGGGGTCCTGTTGATCGGGAGGGGTGTGGCGTACCGCAAAACGGACGTAACGGACTTGTGTTTGTCACGACAGGTGTTTCAATAAAAATATGTATTGAACAACCGACCTATGAAGTCCAATATGAGGAAAATCCTCCATACCGGTAGACAAAACTTTGATACAATAAGCCAGTAGCATTAAAATATTACAGGGCCGGGCTGAAGATGCCCAACAATTATTAAAAACACGCCAATAATTATACATGATGGCGGATATGACACAATGGTGTGGGGTGGAAATACTACTGACTCGAGATATGAGTGGTTGGTGGAATAACACAGTGGGGTGGTTAATAAGACTACTACACTGGCGGCTCATCGAGCCGAGGTGAGGCTCGATGAATTTATTTGGGTAGCGAGCGGATATATCACAATGACTAATCCAGGGTCGACGAGACTGACCGGGACTCCTCTAGGCGTCGGACTCGCTATCGAACTCTTCATCCATGAGATCGCTTTCACAAGATTCCGCCAAATCAACAAGCTGTGAGTACTTTGAAAGTACTCGCAAGACAGTTCAGAAAAAGATATAACAAATGAATGCATGAATGCGACATGATTAATTTATAACAATGTGCTATCAAATCAGTAACACAAGTAAGTAAAAAGGGAATCGGCGGTAGTCCGCTCGAAAACACAAAGAAGATAAACTCAAAACCGATCGGGTGCCTGAAGCGACGCCTCGAAGGGTGAACAAATAAGTAAAACATTCCACAGTCGGGCGTCTAGGCGACACCTCATAAAGGGCTTATATTGAAAGAAAAAGACATGCGTGCCACAGTCGGACGTCGGAGCGACATCACAGAGAGGGCTTATAACAAAAATAATAATGACAATGCCGCAGTCGGACGTCTGAGCGACATCGCAGAAAGGGCTTATAACAAAATAAATAATAACAATGCCGCAATGATCGCCCCGAGCGACATCGCAGAAAGGGCTTATAACAAAAATAAATAATAACAATGCCGCAGTCGGACGTCTGAGCGACATCGCAGAAAGGGCTTAGAACAAAAATAAATAATAACAATGCCGCAGTCGGACGTCTGAGCGACATCGCAGAAAGGGCTTATAATTCATTATTCATAACTGTCAAGAAATGGTGCTCACGGAAAATATTCCTCACAGGACAATAAGCGGGTTAGTCGAATCACAGGGGAATAAACATTTAACACTCATATGGTTATCAGGAGTTTCTGTCACCGAGACTGACATTTGACAAGATAAGGTGGACACGGTGCTCGGACATGAATAAGATGTATTCAAGAATTTTTACTCTGCAGAGTTTGTACCAAAATTGTCCACAGCCAACGGATTTCCGTAGTCACAAAGGACTAGTTCCGTTTACGGTATTTCGGAGGAAACACAGCTAACTAGTACACACCCATCATACCTTGCGTTGCCAGGAATCACCCTAGACAGCGTTTAAGAAAAACTTTGAGACGGGAAGATCACAATCTCGAATAGCATGGGATCAAATTTATTTACGCGCGCTCTAAGGGGTGCCCCCCTCTCGGTCCCAACCGAAACACCCATGCCTCGACCGGATGAAAGGCTTTAATCCAGGGTCATGGAACCTTCATCCCGGCCTCTCGATTTGGTGTGTACCAGGAAGTGGTTTGCAACTTACTAAGCCATATCCCTCGCGGGAAACAGGTGGTAGTACGAAAGGGGAGACAGACGGGAATCTGACTGATTTATGTTGACACTGGGTCAACGATCCGGCATAAGCCTGGTATGCTAAAACACTGCCATCTTACCCATACTCATGCCAACTCATGGCCATGCAACATGTTTCTAACAACTCATGGATTTTCCGAACTCACTTGCCTCAACTCTTACGAGATAAACTATCATCGAAATGCTCATGAACGTGCCATGATACAAAAATAATGCAAACATGCCCAAACACTCATCATATCAAAAGTTCAAACATTGATTGCCTGGTTCGGAGTAGTCGGGGTCTAGCTTGGTGAAGTTCGCGGTTCCGTCACCTCCTTCGGTATCTACGGTACACAAAATACACGCGCTAACGTAAATACCGTGGAGTACAGAAAAGTAATCCAAATAGTTTTCAAATAAATCTGATAACAAACTAGACAAAATTTTGAAGAGGGCAGAAAAAGAATCACTCAAAAATACCCTTCTGTTTAAAAGTTATAAGAGATTTGGTCGAAGGACCCATCTGTAATGAAACAGAAAACTCGTGGGCTTAAATGAAAAGCGTAAAAACGAGCCAGAGTAGAAAGCGTATTTGCCAAAGTATGCTTTCAGAAAACGATTCAAAAAGAACAGCAGAGAGGCTGACGGGTGGGTCCCACCCGTCAGGTTTGAATTTTCAAACGAGAGAGACGGGGATCGTCGGCGCCCGAGAGCCGCGGTGGTCGCCGGCGGCGTTCCATGGCGAGGCAGGAAGATCGGAGGGTACATCCGTGTTCAGGGCGTCATTCCGTGCCGGTAGGTGGTGGTGGAGGTCGCCAAGCAGCACCACGTCGACGCCGGCTCTGCCCCGGACGGGCGGTTCGGGTGGTCGTGGGTCTCACGGAGAGTGTCATGGAGGAGAAATTGAGGAGGGGGTTAGACTTGTGGTAGCATGAGAGGGTAGCTGACGGGATTTGGGCGCCGAGGACGACCTCACCAGAGTGAATCGAGGTGGAGGCCGAGGCGGAACGGGGCGGCCGGAGTCGAGGAAGAAGAGCCCCTCGAGGCCCTTCCAGGGGCTTGGCGAGGACTAGTGAGGTGGTGGAGGTGTGCGGGGGCGAGGACGCGCTCGGGGGTGCTATGTATAGCCGGCCCGAGGCGGTTGCCGAGAACGGGGTTCTCCGGCGAAGTTTACGGCGGCGCAGGGCATTGGTCGGGGAGGTTCAGGGGTTGAGCGCCGTAGTGGGGGGTTCACTGGTTCCGTTTAGGTGCTAAACGAGCCAGGATTGGGTTCTTTGGGAGTGCTCGACGGAACGGGGCGGCGCGGGCCCGTCGGCGGCAGGGAGCATGATCTGTGCTTGCCGGGCCACGGCGACGGTGTTACGGGCGCAGGCGCCGCACGACAGTGGATACGCGGAGAGCTGGGGCGGCGGGCGGCGCCGGGTGGCGTGGCGGCGGGCTCGGGCCTTCGCCGCCACGGTGGCGCTGCCACCGCAGATACTTCCAACGCCGGCGCAGGCCTGCCGCCACCGACGCCGTGAATCGGCCAAGCGTGCATACGGGTGCTGGCTGGGGGAAGAGGCCAGTGCATCGTTCCAGAGCGCATCGTGGCCGCGTGACCAAATCTGACGAAGAGAAGCGACATCGAACTACGAACTTCTCTGAATCTCCGAAAGTGCAATGAAACAGCAGAGGTCGTGTGTTCGGCTGTAATGATTTTGGTATGTGGGAGGCTCTACTTGAGCTGATTTTTGGTGGAGGGGCCTCTCATTGCATCTAGACGCTGCCTGAATTTTTGTGGAATTTTGGAGCAGAGAAGATATGAATTTCACCAAATTTGTCAAATCTGGTCCAAACATGCAGAGACTGAAATTTGAAATTTTTGAAAAGAAGAGGAGTGGATCTTGATTGTTCTAGGTTGTGGGTACCAAGGACTATCCAGGGGAGTTGGTTTGAAGTCAAAACTCAAATGCATTTAGGTACTTGCTTTGCAAATCACCTAGGCTCAAAATAATGGACAGAAAAGATTTGGGAGGAGAAATAAATGAAATAAAATTCAGAAATGGGTTGAACTTGTTGAGACAGAATGTTTGATTGCCCAAAGTGGAAGGAGAGATTTTAGGAAAGATTTTACCATGTGGTGCATGGTAAAGATCATGAGTGGTTTCCATATTGGAGAAGTTGTAAAACTCCTAGGGTTTTCTTTTTAAAAGAAAAATTAAAATCCAAAAGTTTTGAAATTTTGAGAAGAGGGCAATCAGAGGAAAAGCTTAAAAACCAAACACCAGAGTTGAAGGAGATGCCAAAATAAAATCCTTGCTAGAGGGAAAAAGCTTTTGAGAGAGATTTTTGGAAGGGTTTAGAAGACCTTCTTCAAATCCAACAAATTTTTTGAAGAAAACCAAAAGAATATTTTTGGAGTGTCACAACACCTACCCCTTAGGAAAAATCTCGCCCCGAGATTCCAGCTGATCCTCAAATAAATGTGGGTGCTCTGTCCAAGGAAATCCTCTCTTTCCCAAGTGGCTTCACTTTCGGTGTGGTTGCTCCAATCGAACTTTGAAGAACACGATGGTTTTACATCGGGTTCTCCTTTGAGACTCTTCCAAGATTTTTATTGGATGCTCCCGATATGTAAGGTCTGGCTGCACGTCAATGTTTTTATGGGGTACTTGTTTCTCTGGGTTGGTTACGCACTTCCTCAATTGGGAGACGTGGAATACCTCGTGGATGTCGGATAATTCTTCGGGTAAGTCTAACTGGTAGGCTACCGTGCCTCTTCGTGCCACTATGCAGAATGGTCCGATGAATCTTGGTGCTAGCTTCCCTTTAATCTTGAATCGATGCAGGCCTCTCATAGGGGATACTCGTGAGGTACACAAATTCATCGGGTTCAAAATTGACTCCACGATGCTTACGATCGTAATAACTCTTCCGTCGACTTTGGGCTGTCTTGAGTCGGTCCTTAATCACCTTGACCTTATCTTCACCTCTTTGAGCAGGTCTGGTCAAGATATGGCAGTCTCGGTTTCCGACCAATTTAGCGGGGTACGACATCATCGCCCGTACAGAGCTTCAATTGGTGCCATTTGCAGGCTGGACTGATAACTGTTGTTATATGGGAATCCTGCGTATGTTAAGCTATCTTCCCAACTGGTCCCATAGGTGAGGACACATGCTCTCAGCATATCTTCTAGAATCTGGTTTACTCGCTCAGTCTGCCCATCTGTCTAGGGATGGTATGCGGTACTGAATGCCAGCTGAGTTCCCAGAGCTTGTTGTAAGTGATCCCAAAATCGGGAGATCAATTGAGTGCCTCTGTCCGAGATTATTTTCCTTGGGACTCCATGTAAGCAAACGATATGGGAAAGGTACAGCCTAGCAAGCTTCTGAGTGGTGTGGGTTGTCTTCACGGGGATGAAGTGTGCTACTTTAGTCAGTCTATCAGTGATGACCCATATGGCATAATGTCCGTGTCGTGACCGAGGTAGTACAACAATAAAATCCATTCCAATCTCGTCCCATTTCCACTCGGGTGTCTTATTTGGTTGCAATAGCCCGGCCGGTTTCTGGTGCTCGGCCTTGATGCGTTGACAAGAGTCACAACATGCAATAAACGTGGCTATATCTCTTTTTATACCATGCCACCAAAATGTTTCCTGAAGATCTTTGTACATTTTTGTTCCTCCAGGATGGATTGAATACGGAGCGGTGTGGCCTTCAGCCAGGATTTGCTGTTTAAAGTCATGGATATTTGGTACGCATAAAGCCTATTCCTGCATTCACAATATTCCTTGCTCATCGATAATCTAATTCCGAGGCCTTGCCCAAATTCATCTTCCGCTTTATGCCTTCAATCTTTGGGGTGTCCACGTTGAGCCTCTTTAACCTTCTCTATTAGGGTAGGATGTAACTCTAAGTTCAACACACCGCCTTCGTGACCACCATCGATTGAGCTTTGCAATTCCTGCTGGAATTCAGGTCTCAAGTTTGGCATCTTGTCGTTGTCCGTGATCGGGTTCCGACTAAGAGCATCTGCTACAACATTTGCTTTGCTCGGGTGGTAGTGGATTCCAACATCATAATCCTTTACTAATTCCAACCAGCGTCGCTGCCGTAAATTGAGTTCTGGTTGTGTAAAAATATACTTGAGGCTTTTGTGGTCCGTGTATATCTCACAACGATTTCCAAGTAAGAAGTGTCTCCATTCCTTGAGTGCATGAATAACTGCTGCTAATTCTAGGTCATGAGTAGGATAATTTTCCTCATGCTTATGAAGTTGCTCGAAACATATGCGACAACCTTGCCTTCTTGCATTAATACGCACCCGAGGCCCTTTCGAGATGCGTCACAAAATACCTCAAATTTTTTGTGTATATCAGGCACAATTAATGCTGGTGCTGTTGTCAGTTTCCTCTTCAATTCTTGGAAACTTTTCTCGCAAGTTTCTGTCCATTCAAACTTCATGTCTTTCTTGAGTAGTTGCGTCATTGGCTTTGCTATGGTGGAGAATCCTTCAATAAATCTTCGGTAGTATCCTGCCATCCCCAAGAAACTTCGTACATCCGTCACGCTGGCTGGTGGCTTCCAGCCAAGTACGGCCTTGACCTTTTCCGGGTCTACGGCGATACCTTCTTGGGTCAGTACGTGGCCCAGAAAACCTACTTGCCTTAGCCAAAATTCACACTTGCTGAATTTGGCGTACAATTGATGTTTCCTGAGTTCTCCTAGTACAATTCGGAGATGTTCAGCGTGCTCTTCTGGTGTTTTGGAGTATACCAGAATATCATCGATAAATACCACAACAAACTTGTCCATAAACTTCATCAATACTTTGTTCATGAGGTGAACAAAATATGCGGGCGTTTGTTAGTCCGAATGGCATTATGGTGAACTCATACAATCCAGATTCCGGAGGTGAAAGCTGTCTTGGGAATATCTTCGGTTCGTACTTTCAGTTGATGGTATCCCGACGTCAAGTCAATCTTTGAGAACACCTTGGCCTAAGCGAGTTGATCGAATAAATCATTTATTAGTGGCATCGGATATTTGTTCTTGATTGTGACCATGTTTAGCGCTCGATAGTCTATGCACAATATCAGTGTTCCATCCTTCTTTTTGGCAAATAAAATTGGTGAACCCCAAGGTGAGGAACTGGCTCGTATATACCCTTTTCCCAATAATTCCTTTATTTGCTTCTTCAGTTCTACTAATTCGGATGGTGCCATTCTGTATGGTTTCTTGTATATGGGAGCGGTTCCGGGTGCTAGCTCAATGCTGAATTCTATCTCTCGGTCTGGTGGCATGCCTGGTAGCTCTTCGGGAAATACATCTGGAAATTCACACACTACTGGAACCTTGCTGAATTCAGAAATATCCACCTTGTTCACTCTCGGTTGTCGGGATATTTTTCTTTCCTTGGCTGAAACCTTTATGGTCTTCCCGTGGTGGTGGGTGAGAATTACGGTCCTGTTGAAGCAGTCAATAAAACCTTTGTTGGTGGTTAACCAATCCATCCCTAAGATGACATCCAGTCCTTTATTTTCCAACACGATAAGATTTGCATGAAACTTCAACCCTTCAAACTCGATAACCACACCTCGCAATAATTTCGGGTAACTTGCTTAATTCCAGGGGACTTGACGATCATAGATTTTTTCCAAGGGAAGCATCGAAAAATTATTTTGCAATTCAAAACTTTTCAAACGAACGCAGTGAGAAGCTCGAGAATCAAACAAAACCATGGCGGGTATTGTGTTGATGTGAAACGCATCGGTCACGATATCTGGGGCATTTTGTGCTTCCTCTCTGGTCACGTGGTTCAGATGACCCTTCCTGTGGTTGTTATTTGGGTTGAAATTGTTGCGCTTTGGCGCCGAATTATTGCCTCCTTTGTTCGGCTTTGGGGTCGAGTTCCTTGGCTTGGGGCACTTCTTGGCATAGTGCCCTTCTTCTCCATAAGTGTAACAGGTAACGCCTGGGCGGTATGTGAACTCTTTGTCCCTTGCATGGAAATTCTTGATTGGGCGTGAGACGCTTGTCGTGGGTTTGGGTGTCCAGTTTCTCTAAGCCTTTGTCTTCTTTGCGGTGGTTGCGCGTGATTAGTCTGGTCCCTCTTCCGCTTATGGAAATCTTCTAAGCTGCGTCTCTCATTTTCCAAGGTAATGGCCTTATCCACCAGCGTCTTAAAATCTGGAAAGGTGTGTACGACCAATTGGCATTTAAGCGCGGGTGTCAGACCGTCTAGAAATTTCTCCACCTTTTTGTTTTCCGACATGCGCTCCTCGTTGGCGTAGCGAAACAGCAGAGTAAACTGACTGTTGTATTCTAACACCGTCATTGTCCTTTGCCTGAGGTCATCAAATTCTCTCTTTTTGATCCTCATAATACTCTTAGGAATATGCGCCCCACGAAAACCTTCTTTAAATTCCTCCCATGTTATATTATTTTCGTTGGGGTGCATGTGTAGGAAATTTTCCCACCACGATGCGGCTGCTCCAGTGAGCTAGTGCGGAGCATAAAGCACTTTCTCAAGATCTGAACACTAGGCAATAATTAACTTTCTTTCCATGTCTCGAAGCCAGTCTTCGGCTTCTAGAGGTTTGTCAGTGTGAGAAAAGGTTTGGGGACGTGTCTTCTGTAGCTCAGATAACTTTGATTGCTGCTGACATCGTCCACGGTGATTCCCCATATTGATGACTTGGTTCATTATTTCCTGATGTTGCTGCTGACTTTTGTTCATAAAGACGGCACATTTGGGAGAGTGCCGCTTCACCGTCCTGTTGACTTGTCTCGCCTCGTGTGAAATTGTTGTGTGGGGGTTGTGCCATAATTTTCCTCTGTCGGAGTTGGCATGGAGCGCGTCCAAGGACGAGACATGGTTCACTCTGGGGATATATTTTGAAACACTCATAAGAAAAGAAATTGAGCCGCAAAAATCAATAAATTCAAGAAGACGGAAAAAGTCGCAAATGCTCCAAGATTTTTCGAGAGAATAAACGTTTGCGCACGGAGAAGGACTGTTCATTACATATCTTACACGCAAGCAGTAATTATACAATACATCACTCAGGATAGGCGTACATAATCCTGACATGTTATTTAGGCTAGTGCACTCCTCCAAATCCTACATGATGCGCAAACAAGCTACTTCTCATAGCCTATGTACATATAAACATATCGTACAAGTCGGTACATCGCATGGCGGCTAAGCGTACTTAGTCAGAGATGGTAAGGATTTCCCTCGTCCTGCCAAGGGTGAGGCGTAGTGAGGCTGGGGACTCAACCTCCTCTTCGGTGATAGGCTCTAGATGTGAGGTGCTGCGCTGAGTTGGTGGAGCAGGTGCCCTGTGCGGGACAACTCGAACATGAGCGGGCACGAGGTGTGGTTCAGAACGAACCGGAGTAGGCGCAATGACATGGTTGAACTCCTCCGTGGTAGGCCGGTGACGAGTAGCGGTGAGAGCAGTAGGAGCAAACGAAGCTGATGACGAGACGAAAGTCAGTGGCGGTGCGGCGCGCAAGAGCTCCCTCCTGTTGGTGGCACAGCCATGGACTGAGTCCATGCGGGCAGCTACAAAGTCGTCCACCAGGTTGTCGAAGGCTTCCTCCAAAGCCCGGAGATACTCGATGAGCATCTCAAAAGCTTCGTCCCGTTCTCCTCTGGGGCAAGAGAACGCGTAGTGGCAGGTATATGGCACGTGACAAGGCAGGTAGCGGTAGCGACGAGTCTTCATTGAAGGAAGGATGCCCCTGAGACGAGCTATCGCCTCACGGGCTGCCATCTGCAGTGCATGCTTCTCCGTGGGCATGGCTCTCCTCAAGAACCGGAAGCAGCGTAACTCAATACGCCCTCCCTTGAATTGCACCGCGGCTTGGTGCATGGTTAGATGGTCATTCACCTTGTGTTGAGAGAGTGAGAAGACTGGGTGCACAGCTGGCCCCATCACGACTTGGACGATGAAGGAGAGAAGCTTGACGAACCCATCTGGCATTCTAGCGAACATCTGCGACTCGCAGTCGTTGCCAGCCATCTACAAAAGTAGGCAAAAATCCTGAGTAGTCAAATCATAAATTTATGCCGATCGCCGAAATTGACTACATTTGTAAAAAATAAAAACAGCTCTATTACGCTAATAACCGATTAGCGATCGCACCTAGTGGCTTCCTACAAATACCGGCTCTGGTACCAAGCTTGTCACGACCGGTTTTTCAATAAAAATATTTATTGAACAACCGACCTATGAAGTCCAATATGAGGAAAATCCTCCATACCGGTAGACAAAACTTTGATACAATAAGCCAGTAGCATTAAAATATTACAGGGCCGAGCTGAAGATGCCCAACCAATAATTACAAACACGCCAATAATTATACATGATGGCAGATATGACACAATGGTGTGGGGTGGAAATACTACTGACTCGAGATATGAGTGGTTGGTGGAATAACACAGTGGGGTGGTTAATAAGACTACTACACTGGCGGCTCATCGAAAGGCCGAGGTGAGGCTCGATGAATTTATTTGGGTAGCGGAAGCGGATATATCACAATGACTAATCCAGGGTCGACGAGACTGACTGGGACTCCTCTAGGCGTCGAACTCGCTATCGAACTCTTCATCCATGAGATCGCCTTCGTCAGCATCTGGCCAAATCAACAAGCCAGGTGAGTACTTTGAAAGTACTCGCAAGACAGTTCAGAAAAAGATATAACAAATGAATGCATGAATGCGACATGATTAATTTATAACAATGTGCTATCAAATCAGTAACACAAGTAAGTAAAAAGGGAATCGGCGGTAGTCCGCTCGAAAACCCAAAGAAGATAAACTCAAAACCGATCGGGTGTCTGAAGCGACGCCTCGAAGGGTGAACAAATAAGTAAAACATTCCACAGTCGGGCGTCTAGGCGACACCTCATAAAGGGCTTATATTGAAAGAAAAAGACATGC
The DNA here is from genome assembly GCA_021605145.1 of Aegilops bicornis. NCBI lineage: Eukaryota > Viridiplantae > Streptophyta > Magnoliopsida > Poales > Poaceae > Aegilops > Aegilops bicornis. Next base: position 114,402,611 of record CM038675.1, read on the forward strand.
GTGCCACAGTCGGACGTCGGAGCGACATTACAGAAAGGGCTTATAACAAAAGTAAATAATGACAATGCCGCAGTCGAACGTCTGAGCGACATCGCAGAAAGGGCTTATAACAAAATAAATAATAACAATGCCGCAGTCAGACGTCTGAGCGACATCGCAGAAAGGGCTTATAACAAAAATAAATAATAACAATGCCGCAGTCGGACGTCTGAGCGACATCGCAGAAAGGGCTTATAATTCATTATTCATAACTGTCAAGAAATGGTGCTCACGGAAAATATTCCTCACAGGACAATAAGCGGGTTAGTCCAATCACAGGGGAATAAACATTTAACACTCATATGGTTATCAGGAGTTTCTGTCACCGAGACTGACATTTTACAAGATAAGGTGGACACGGTGCTCGGACATGAATAAGATGTATTCAAGAATTTTGACTCTGCAGAGTTTGTACCAAAATTGTCCACAGCCAACGGATTTCCGTAATTACAAAGGACTAGTTCCGTTTACGGTATTTCGGAGGAAACACATCTAACTAGTACATACCCATCATACCTTGCATTGCCAGGAATCACCCTAGACAGCGTTTAAGAAAAACTTTGAGACGGGAAGATCACAATCTCGAATAGCATGGGATCAAATTTATTTACGCGCGCTCTAAGGGGTGCCCCCCTCTCGGTCCCAACCGGAAACACCCATGCCCCCTGACCGGATGAAAGGCTTTAATCCAGGGCCATGGAACCTTCATCCCGGCCTCTCGATTTGGTGTGTACCAGGAAGTGGTTTGCAACTTACTAAGCCCTATCCCTTGCGGGAAACAGGTGGTAGTATGAAAGGGGAGACGGACGGGAAGCTGACTGATTTATGTTGACACTGGGTCAACGATCCGGCATAAGCCTGGCATGCTACAACACTGCCGTCTTACCCATACTCATGCCAACTCATGGCCATGCAACATGTTTCCAACAACTCATGGATTTTCCGAACTCACTTGCCTCAACTCTTACGAGATAAACTATCACCGAAATGCTCATGAACGTGCCATGATACAAAAATAATGCAAACATGCCCAAACACTCATCATATCAAAAGTTCAAACATTGCTTGCCTGGTTCGGAGTAGTCGGGTCTAGCTCGGTGAAGTTCATGGGTTCCGTCACCTCCTTGGTATCTACGGTACACAAAATACACGCGCTGACGTAAATACCGTGGAGTACAGAAAAGTAATCCAAATATTTTTCAAATAAATATGATAAAAAACTAGACAAAATTATGAAGAGGGCAGAAAAAGAATCACTCAAAAATACCTTTCTGTTTGAAAGTTATAAGAGTTTTGGTCCAAGGACCCATCTGTAATGAAACAGAAAACTCGTGGGCTTAAATGTAAAAGCGCCAGAACAACGGTTCAGAGTAGAAAGCGTATTTGCCAAAGTACGCTTTCGTAAAACGCCCAAAAGAACAGCAGAGAGGCTGACGGGCGGGTCCCACCCGTCAGGTTTGAATTTTCAAACGAGAGACGGGGCTCGTCGGCGCCGAGAGTCATGTGGTCACCGTGGCGATCCACGGCGAGGCAGAAGATCGGAGGGTACCTCCGTGTTCAGGGCCTCATTCCGCTACCGGTTGGTGGTGGTGGTGGTCGCCGGTGAGCACCACGTCGACGGCGGCTCCTGCCCGTGACGGGCGGTTCGGGTGGTCGTGGTTCTCGTCGGAGAGTGCTATGGAGGAGAAATTGAGGAGGGGGTTAGACTTGTGGTAGCATGAGAGGGTAGCTGACGGGATTTGGGCGCCGGGGACGACCTCACCGGAGTGAATCGAGGTGGAGGCCGAGGCGGAACGGGGCGGCCGGAGTCGAGGAAGAAGAGCGCCTCGAGGCCCTTCCAGGGGCTTGGCGAGGACTAGTGAGGTGGTGGAGGTGTGCGGGGGCGAGGGCGCGGTCGAGGGTGCTATATATAGCCGGCCTGAGGCGGTTGCCGAGAACGGGGTTCTCCGGCGAAGTTTACGGCAGCGCAGGGCATTGGTCGGGGAGGTTCAGGGGTTGAGCACCGTAGTGGGGGGTTCACTGGTTCCGTTTAGGTGCTAAACGAGCCAGGATTGGGTGCTTTGGGCGTGCTCGACGGAACGGGGCGGCACGGGCCCGTCGGCGGCAGGGAGCATGCTCTGTGCTTGCCGGGCCACGGCGACGGTGCCACGGGCGTGCGCTGGCACGGCAAGGACACGCGGAGAGCCAGGGGGTGATGGGCGGTGCCAGGTGGCGTGGCGAGCGAGCTAGGGCCCTCTCTGGCCGCCACGGGTGGCGCGGCCACCGCAGAAACTTCCAACGCCGGTGAGGCTCGTCGCCACAGACGCCAGGAATCGGCCAAGCGTGCGTGCGGGGTGCTGGCCAGGGGGAAGAGGCCGTGTGCATCGTGCCAGAGCGCACTGTGGCCGTGTGACCAAATCGACGAAGAGAAGCGACATCAACTCACGAACTTCTCTGAATCTCTGGAAGTGCAATGAAACAGTGTAGGTCAGGTGTTCGACAGAATGATTTTGGTATGTGGGAGGCTTTGCTTGAGCTGATTTTTGGTGGAGGGGCCTCTCATTGCATCTAGAGGCTGCCTGAATTTTTGTGGAATTTTTGGAGCAGAGAAGATATGAATTTCACCAAATTTGACAAATCTGGTCCAAACTTGCAGAGACTGAAATTTGAAATTTTTGAAAAGAAGAGGAGTGGATCTTGATTGTTCTAGGTTGTGGGTACCAAGGACTATCCAGGTAGTTGGTTTGAGGTCAAAACTCAAATGCATTTAGGTACTTGCTTTGCAAATCACCTAGGCTCAAAATAATGGACAGAAAAGATTTGGGAGGAGAAATAAATGAAATAAAATTCAGAAAAGGGTTGAACTTGTTGAGACAGAATGTTTGGATTGCCCAAAGTGGAAGGAGAGATTTTAGGAAATATTTTACCATGTGGTGCATGGTAAAGATCATGAGTGGTTTCCATATTGGAGAAGATGTAAAACTCCTAGGGTTTTCTTTTTAAAAGAAAAATTAAAATCCAAAAGTTTTGAAATTTTGAGAAGAGGGCAATCAGAGGAAAAGCTTAAAAACCAAACACCAGAGTTGAAGGAGATGCTAAAATAAAATCCTTGCTAGAGGTAAAAAGCTTTTGAGAGAGATTTTTGGAAGGGTTTAGAAGACCTTCTTCAAATCCAACAATTTTTTTTGAAGAAAACCAAAAGAATAATTTTGGAGTGTCACAGTGTTGGAGCGCTACGGTCGAAACGGGGGTCCTGTTCATCGGGAGGGGTGTGGCGTACCGCAAAGCGGGACTCCACGGGATACTGTTCATCTCAACCGTCGACCTCCTCCAGCCTCCACGGGCTACCGTCGACCTCCTCCAGCCTCCACGGGCTACCGTCGACCTCCTCCAGCCTCCACGGGCTCCTATTCATCCAGCCTCCACCGCGCGCTACTCCACCGGCTACTGTTCAACCACCCCTCCACGGGCACCCCTCCACCCTCTACTGTTCATCCAGCCCTCCACACCACGGGGTCCTGTTCAACCACCCCTCCACGGCCACCCCTCCACCGCTCATCGTTCATCCACCCTCCACACCACGTGTTCCTGTTCATCCAGAGGCAACGCCACCGCCATCGCTCATCCAACCCCCACCCCGCAACGCCACTGCTCATCCCAGAGGCAGCATATATCGGCTTGATTAGCAGCAAGATCAAGCGAATCGCTCCATCGGGTTCAGATTAACAGCCATCGATCGATCGCTCGGGTAGAATGCGAGTTCGCAAGGCAAATCGCTCGGTTCGATTAGAGCCCAACGCCTCGCTTCGGCTTGATTAGAGCTAACGCCGCTTACACGCAGCGTATGTCACGAGAGAAACGCGCATCGCTAGCCCCGACCTCCCACCATAACCGCAACTCCCGAAATTTTCCTCCCCTCGCTTCTACCACGGTTTTTTCATTCATGGACGGCCCACAGAATGTCATGCTGCTGCGTCTCCGGCCCGCCCAGGACGAAAAGACCATTTTCTGTCATGATTTTTTGTCATAGAAGTAGGAGCCCACCACATCTATGATGATACCGGGTTTTTTCACATTTATCGTCATAGAAGTGTCATATGTATGACAGAAAAAAAATTCGTTCGGCCCAAAATGTCACGGATGTGTCTTTTTTTGTAGTGGTAGGTAAGAACAGTTCTTGCTAAGCCCGTAGCAGCCACGTAAAATTTGCAGCAACAAAGTAGAGGACGTCTAACTTGTTTTTGCAGGGCATGTTGTGATGTGATATGGTCAAGACGTGATGCTATATTTTATTGTATGAGATGATCATGTTTTGTAACCGAGTTATCTGCAACTGGCAGGAGCCATATGGTTGTCGCTTTATTGTAATGCTTTACTTTATCACTAAGCGGTAGCGATAGTCGTAGAAGCATAAGATTGGCGAGACGACAACGATGCTATGATGGAGATCAAGGTGTCGCGCCGGTAATGATGGTGATCATGGAGGTGCTTCAGAGATGGAGATCACAAGCACAAGATGATGATGGCCATATCATATCACTTATATTGATTGCATGTTATGTTTATCTTTTATGCATTTTATCTTGCTTTGATTGACGGTAGCATTATAATATGATCCCTCACTAAATTATCAAAGTATAAGTGTTCTCCCTAAGTATGCACCGTTGCGAAAGTTCTTCGTGCTGAGACACCACGTGATGATCGGGTGTGATAACCTCTACGTTCAAATACAACGGGTGCAAAACAGTTGCACACACGGAATACTCATGTTAAACTTGATGAGCCTATCATATAACAGATATGGCCTCGGAACACGGAGACCGAAAGGTCGAGCGTGAATCATATAGTAGATATGATCAACATAGTGATATTCACCATTGAAACTACTCCATCTCACGTGATGATCGGACATGGTTTAATTGATTTGGATCACGTGATCACTTAGAGGATTAGAGGGATGTCTATCTAAGTGGGAGTTCTTAAGTAATATGATTAATTGAACTTAAATTTATCATGAACTTAGTACCTGATAGTATCTTGCTTGTCTATGTTGATTGTAGATAGATGGCCCGTGCTGTTGTTCTCTTGAATTTTAATACGTTCCTTGAGAAAGAAAAGTTGAAAGATGATGGTAGCAATTACACGGACTGGGTCCGTAACTTGAGGGTTATCCTCATTGCTGTACAGAAGAATTACGTCCTGGAAGCACCGCTGGGTGCCAGGCCTGCTGCAGGAGCAACACCAGATGTTATGAACATCTGGCAGAGCAAAGCTGATGACTACTCGATAGTTCAGTGTGCCATGCTTTACGGCTTAGAACTGGGACTTCAACGACGTTTTGAACGTCATGGAGCATATGAGATGTTCCAGGAGTTGAAGTTAATATTTCAAGCAAATGCCCGGATTGAGAGATATGAAGTCTCCAATAAGTTCTATAGCTGCAAGATGGAGGAGAATAGTTACACAAGTTGAGCTTATACTCAAGATGTCTGGGTATAATAATCACTTGATTCAACTGGGAGTTAATCTTCCGGATGATAGCGTCATGGACAGAATTCTCCAATCACAGCCACCAAGCTACAAAAGCTTCGTGATGAACTATAACATGCAAGGGATGGAAAAGACAATTCCCGAGCTCTTCGCAATGATAAAGGCTGCGGAGGTAGAAATCAAGAAGGAGCATCAAGTGTTGATGGTCAACAAGACCACTAGTTTCAAGAAAAAGGGCAAAGGGAAAAAGAAGGGGAACTTCAAGAAGAACAGCAAGCAACTTGCTGCTCAGGAGAAGAAACCCAAGTCTGGACCTAAGCCTGAAACTCGGTGCTTCTACTGCAAGCAAATTGGTCACTGGAAGTGGAACTGCCCCAAGTATTTGGCGGATAAGAAGGATGGCAAGGTGAACAAAGGTATATGTGATATACATGTTATTGATGTGTACCTTACTAATGCTCGCAAGAGCACTGGTATTTGATACTGGTTCTGTTGCTAATATTTGCAACTCAAAACAGGGGCTACGGATTAAGCGGAGATTGGCTAAGGACGAGGTGACGATGCGCGTGGGAAATGGTTCCAAAGTCGATGTGATCGCAGTCGGCACGCTACCTCTACATCTACCTTCGGGATTAGTATTAGACCTAAATAATTTTTATTTGGTGCCAGCGTTGAGCATGAATATTATATCTGGATCTTGTTTGATGCGAGACGGTTATTCATTTAAATCAGAGAATAATGGTTGTTCTATTTATATGAGTAATATCTTTTATTGTCATGCACCCTTGAAGAGCAGTCTATTTTTTCTCGATAGTAGTGATACACATATTCGTAATGTTGAAGCCAAAAGATGCAGAGTTGATAATGATAGTGCAACTTATTTGTGGCACTGCCGTTTAGGTCATATCGGTGTAAAGCGCATGAAGAAACTCCATACTGATGGACTTTTGGAACCAGTTGATTATGAATCACTTGGTACTTGCGAATCGTGCCTCATGGGCAAGATGACTAAAACGCCGTTCTCCGGTACTATGGAGAGAACAACAGATTTGTTAGAAATCATACATATAGATGTATGTGGTCCGATGAATGTTGAGGCTCGTGGCAGATATCGTTATTTTCTCACCTTCACAGATGATTTAAGCAGATATGGGTATATCTACTTAATGAAACATAAGTCTGAAACTTTTGAAAAGTTCAAAGAATTTCAGAGTGAAGTTGAAAATCTTCGTAACAAGAAAATAAAGTTTCTACGATCTGATCGTGGAGGAGAATATTTGAGTTACGAGTTTGGTCTACATTTGAAACAATGCGGAATAGTTTCGCAACTCACGCCACCTGGAACACCACAGCGTAATGGTGTGTCCGAACGTCGTAATCGTACTTTACTTGATATGGTGCAATCTATGATGTCTCTTACTGATTTACCGCTATCATTTTAGGGTTATGCTTTAGAGACGGCTGCATTCACGTTAAATAGGACACCATCAAAATCCGTTGAGACGACGCCTTATGAACTATGGTTTGGCAAGAAACCAAAGTTGTCGTTTCTTAAAGTTTGGGGCTGCGATTCTTATGTGAAAAAGCTTCAACCTGGTAAGCTCGAACCCAAATCGGAGATATGTGTCTTCGTAGGATACCCAAAGGAGACTGTTGGGTACACCTTCTATCACAAATCCGAAGGCAAGACTTTTGTTGCTAAATTCGGAGTTTTTCTAGAGAAGGAGTTTCTCTCGAAAGAAGTGAGTGGGACGAAAGTAGAACTTGATGAGGTAATTGTACCTACTCCCTTATTGGAAAGTAGTTCATCGCAGAAACCGGTTTCTGCGACACCTACACCAATTAGTGAGGAAGTTAATGATGATGATCATGAAACTTCAGATCAAGTTGTTACTGAACCTCGTAGGTCAACCAGAGTAAGATCCGCACCAGAGTGGTACGGTAATCCTGTTCTGGAAGTTATGCTACTAGACCATGACAAACCTACGATATGAAGAAGCGATGGTGAGCCCAGATTCCGCAAAATGGCTTGAGGCCATGAAATCTGAGATGGGACCATGTATGAGAACAAAGTGTGGACTTTCGTTGACTTGCCCGATGATCGGCAAGCAATTGAGAATAAATGGATCTTCAAGAAGAAGACTGACGCTGACGGTAATGTTACTGTCTACAAATCTCGACTTGTTGCAAAAGGTTTTCGACAAGTTCAAGGGATTGACTACGATGAGACCTTCTCACCCGTAGCGATGCTTAAATCTGTCCGAATCATGTTAGCAATTGCCGCATTTTATGATTACGAAATTTGGCAAATGGATGTCAAAACTGCATTCCTGAATGAATTTCTGGAAGAAGAGATGTATATGATGCAACCAGAAGGTTTTATCGATCCAAAGGGAGCTAACAAAGTGTGCAAGCTCCAGCGATCCATTTATGTACTGGTGCAAGCCTCTCGAAGTTGGAATAAATACTTTGATAGTGTGATCAAAGCATTTGGTTTTGTACAGAATTTTGGAGAAACCTGTATTTACAAGAAAGTGAGTGGGAGCTCTGTAGCATTTCTGATATTATATGTGGATGACATATTACTGGTTGGAAATGATATAGAATTTCTGGATAGCATAAAGAGATACTTGAATAAGAGTTTTTCAATGAAAGACCTCGGTGAAGCTGCTTACATATTGGGCATTAAGATCTATAGAGATAGATCAAGATGCTTAATTGGACTTTCACAAAGCACATACCTTGAATTTTTTTTGAAGAAGTTCAAAATGGATCAAGCAAAGAAAGGGTTCTTGCCTGTGTTACAAGGTGTGAAGTTGAGTAAGACTCAATGCCCGACCACTGCAGAAGATAGAGGGAAGATGAAAGATGTTCCCTATGCTTCAGCCATAGGCTCTATCATGTATGCAATGCTGTGTACCAGACCTGATGTGTGGCTTGCTATTAGTCTAGCAGGAGGTACCAAAGTAATCCAGGAGTGGATCATTGGACAGCGGTCAAGAACATCCTGAAATACCTGAAAAGGACTAAGGATATGTTTCTCGTTTATGGAGGTGACAAAGAGCTCATCGTAAATGGTTACGTGGATGCAAGCTTTGACACTGATCCGGACGATTCTAAATTGCAAACCGGATACGTCTTTACATTGAACGGTGGAGCTGTCAGTTGGTGCAGTTCTAAACAAAGCGTCGTGGCGGGCTCTACGTGTGAAGCGGAGTACATAGCTGCTTCAGAAGTAGCCAATGAAGGAGTCTGAATGAAGGAGTTCATATCTGATCTAGGTGTCATACCTAGTGCATCGGGTCCAATGAAATTTTTTTGTGACAATACTGGTGCAATTGCCTTGGCAAAGGAATCCAGATTTCACAAGAGAGCCAAGCACATCAAGAGACGCTTCAATTCCATCTGGGATCTCGTCCAGGTGGGAGACATAGAAATTTGCAAGATACATACGGATCTGAATGTTGCAGACCCGTTGACTAAGCCTCTTCCACGAGCAAAACTTGATCAGCACCAAAGCTCCATGGGTGTTAGAATCATTACTGTGTAATCTAGATTATTGACTCTCATCGCAAGTGGGAGACTGAAGGAAATATGCCCTAGAGGCAATAATAAAGTTATTATTTATTTCCTTATATCATGATAAATTTTTATTATTCATGCTAGAATTGTATTAACCGGAAACATAATACATGTGTGAATACATAGACAAAAAGATTGTCCCTAGTATGCCTCTACTTGACTAGCTCGTTGATCAAAGATGGTTATGTTCCCTAGCCATAACATGAGTTGTCATTTGATTAACGGGATCACATCATTAGGAGAATGATGTGATTGACGTGACCCATTCCGTTAGCTTAGCACATGATTGTTTAGTATGTTGCTATTGCTTTCTTCATGACTTATACATGTTCCTATGACACTACTAGGAAAAGACCTACTAATGGCGCACCAGTTTTGCCTACTAATGGCGCACTACTGGTGCGCCATTAGTATCACGCCACTAGTATTTTTTACTAATGGCGCACCAGTGGTGCGTCATTAGTATCTGGTATACTAATGGCGCACCACTGGTGTGCCATTAGTATAGGCCACGGTGCGCCATTAGAATAGGCCACTGGTGCGCCATTAGTATAGGGCATGGTGCGCCATTAGTATTTTTGAATTTTGAAGGCGGGAAAATAGTAGTGGCGCACCGTCTAACCCCCACCGTGCGCCATTGCTATTTTTGAATTTTGAATTTGGATCTGGATCGCGATTTTTTTGCCCATTTTTTGCTTTTTTTTGCTCGTTTTTTTGCTTGTTTTTTTGCACGATATTATTTCAAATTTTGTTCCGTTTTTTGGATCTTGTACGTTCTTTTGCCGTGTTCTTTTGCCGAAGAGGAGTTCGCCGGAGAGGAGGAGGAGGAGGTGACCGCAGAGGCGCTCGCCACATCACCGGAGAGGAGTTCACCGGAGCATCGGAGAGGAGGAAGGAGAAACCATGAGGGGATGGGAGGAGAGGAGGGAGGAGGGAGGAGGAGCTCACCGGAGATGAGGGAGGAGGAGCTCACCGGAGATGAGGGAGGAGGAGCTCACCGAAGAGGAGGAGGAGGAGAAACCGTGAGGGGGGAGGAGGAGAGTAGAGGCGGGAGGAGGAGGTCGCCGGAGAGGAGGAGGAGGAGGTCGCCGGAGAGGAGGAGGGTAGTATGGTGGAGGAGAGAAGGGAAGATGGAGAGGAGGAGTGGAGGAGAGGTGGAGTGGAGGAGAAAAATGAAGAGGTAAGGAGGAGAGGACACACCCAGCCATATATACGGCATAGTAATGGCGCACCATGGGCGGGTGCGCCATTACTATTTTTTTTATTTTTTTATTTATTTTGAATTTTGAAGGCGGGAAGATACTAATGGTGCACCATGGGCAGGTGCGCCATTAGTAACTTTTTTTTTTATTTTTTTGATTTATTTTGAATTTTGAAGGCGGGAAGATACTAATGGCGCATCGTGGGCTAGTAACTTTATTTTTTATTTTTTTGATTTATTTTGAATTTTGAAGGCGGGAAGATAGTAATGGCGCACCATGGGCAGGTGCGCCATTAGTAAGTTTGAATTTTTTTGAATTTTTTTGCCTCTCCGGATCTTAAAAGCCCGTATCTTTTTTTTCTGTTAGGTTTTTAAGGATTTTGAAAATGTTTAACGGGTTCCCCGTTAAATTCGGATGTAACTTTTCGAGTAGATGATTTTTCATATAAAAACTTTTTCATCCGAGTTCGTATGCAAAAGTTATGCCCATTTTTACAAATTTCTAGAGATTTTGCAAAAAGTCGAAAATTCATGTTTGTAAATTTTGCTAACAACTAGACCACATATCACATGGGAATCTTATTTTCTTTTATTTTTTACATTTCTATCATTTTCTTTTATTTATTTTTGAAACTGAAAGGCGGTCCACGGGGGGGGGGGGGGGGGGGCATTGGGGGGAATGTTTACAAATTACTAATGGCACACCATGTGGTGGTGCGCCATTACTAGTTCTACGAGTAATGGCGCACCACTCGCCCGGTGCGCCATTAGTAGTTTTGAAAAAATTAAAAAAAATTACTAATTGCGCACCGGTGGATGTGGTGCGCCATTAGTATTTGCACACTAATGGCGCACCAACACATGGTGCGCCATTAGTATTTAGTAATGGCGCACCAAATGTACAGTGCGCCATTAGTGTCCATCCCATCTATAGCCCTTTTCCTAGTAGTGTGACTATGAGATTATGCAGCTCCCGTTTACTGGAGGAATACTTTGTGTGCTACCAAACGTCACAACGTAACTGGGTGATTATAAAGGAGCTCTACACGTGTCTCCAAAGGTACTTGTTGGGTTGGCGTATTTCGAGATTAGGATTTGTCACTCCGATTGTTGGAGAGGTATCTCTGGGCCCTCTCCGTAATGCACATCACTTAAGCCTTGCAAGGATTGCAACTAATGAGTTAGTTGCGGGATGATGTATTACAGTACGAGTAAAGAGACTTGCCAGTAACGAGATTGAACTAGGTATTGAGCTACCGACGATCGAATCTCGGGAAAGTAACATACCGACGACAAAGGGAACAACGTATGTTGTTATGCGGTTTGACCGACAAAGATCTTCTTAGAATATGTAGGAGCCAATATGAGCATCCAGGTTCCGCTATGGTTATTGACCGGAAACAGTTCTAGGTCATGTCTACATAGTTCTCGAACCCGTAGGGTCCGCATGCTTAAGGTTTCAATGACAGTTATATTATGAGTTTATGAGTTTTGATGTGCGAAGTTTGTTCAGAGTCCGGATGTGATTACGGACATAACGAGGAGTCTCGAAATGGTCGAGACATGAAGATTGATATATTGGGCGACTATATTCGGACACCGGAATGGTTCCGGAGTTATCGGATATATCTTAAGATGCAGGGGATTACCGAAACCCCGGAGGTTAATGGGCCTCATGGGCCCAAGTGGTAGAAGAGGAGGCGGCCAAGGGGTGGCAGCGCGCCTCCCCCCAAGTCTGAATTGGACAAGGAGGGGGCGCGGCGCCCCCCCCTTTCCTTTCCCTCTCTCTCTCCTTCCCTCTCCTCTCCTACTCCAATAAGGAAGGGGGGAGTCCTACTCCCGGTGGGAGTAGGACTCCTCCTGGCGCGCCTCCTCTGGCCGGCCACACCTCCCCTTGCTCCTTTATATCTGAGGCGGGGGCACCCTAGAGACACAACAATTGATCCCTTGGATCTCTTAGCCGTGTGCGGTGCCCCCCTCCACCATAGTCCTCGATAATATTGTAGCGGTGCTTAGGCGAAGCCCTGCGACGGTAGAACATCGTCACCACGCCGTCGTGCTGACGGAACTCTTCCCTGACATTCTGCTGGATCGGAGTCCGGGGATCGTCATCGAGCTGAACGTGTGCTAGAACCCGGAGGTGCCGTAGTTTCGGTGCTTGATCGGTCGGACCATGAAGACGTACGACTACATCAACCGCGTTGTTATAACGCTCCTGCTTTCGGTCTACGAGGGTACATGGACAACACTCTCCCCTCTCGTTGCTATACATCACCATGATCTTGCGTGTGCGTAGGAATTTTTTTGAAATTACTACGTTCCCCAACATGTTGCGCTCTTGGATGTGCCGTCCAGGGGTTCCCGCAGGCCTATCTCGGGCTTCCTTTGTCATGGGAAAAGCTCAAGTTCGCCGACTTCCTCCCATGTTCGCGAAGGTGGAAAAGTACCTGTCGGGCTGGAGGGCTCGTCTCCTCTCCCCTGCCGGGCGGCTGGTCCTGCTCAGTGCAGTTCTGGATGCTCTCCCTACGTACGCGACGGCGACCATGCTCCTCCCGCCGGCGGTGCTTAAAAAGTTGGACTCGCTGCGCCGCGCCTTCCTCTAGAATGCTGCCGAACGTGCTACCGCCGCTGAAAGCACAAGTGCTCCCTAGGTGGTTTTGGTAATTAATGTCAACATATCTCTTGTTGGACTAACACTTTTATCTAGTATGTTTCAGATAAGTTCAACAATGGAGTGGCATGGACTAAAGGATGTGGGAACTCCTTCAAGATGCTAAGGACAAAGAATTGGCTCAAGCTTCAAGCTCAAGACTTTTTATTTTACATTTTAGTGATCCAAGATCACATTGAGTCTATAGGAAAAGCCAATACTATCAAGGAGGGATGAGGTGTTGCTTAATGAGCCTCTTGCTTCATGTGCTTAGTGATATGCTCCAAATACCGTCACCTACTTTCCCACTTCCACACAAATGTCCTAAAACCTAAAGTCAAACTCGGCCCCACTGATTCTTCCTATCCGGCGCCACCGAGTTTGGATGTCTTCGCCACTGCCACAAACCCTAGGCAAATCGGTTCTACCGATAGGGATCTCGGTCTCACCGAGATGGTATTGTAATCTCTCTGTGTATGTCCATTGTCAAAATCCGTCTCGCCGAGTTTGAGAATCGGTAATACCGAGATTACAATGCAAACTTTCTGGTTGACTCATTATCAAAATCGGTTCCACCGAGTTTGAGTAATCGGTCCAACCGAGTTTGCCTGACCAACTCTCTGGTTAGCTAATTACCAAAATCGGTCTCATCGAGTTTGTGTAATTGGTCTCACCGAGATTACGTTATGCCCTAACCCTAACCATATCGGTCCTACCGAGTTGCATTTTGGTCCCACCGAAAAACCTAACGGTCACTAGGTTTACTAAAATCGGTCTGACCGAGTTTGTTGATTCGGTCCCATAGAGATTGGTAAATTGTGTGTAACGGTTAGATTTTGTGTGGAGGCTATATACCCCTCCACCTCCTCTTCATTCGTGGAGAGAGCCATCGACTGAACCTACACTTCCAAGCATCCTATTTCTGAGAGAGAACTACCTACTCATGTGTTGAGGCCAAGATATTCCATTCCTACGATATGAATCTTGATCTCTAGCCTTCCCCAAGTTGCTTTCCACTCAAATCTTCTTTCCACCAGATCCAAATCCTATGAGAGAGAGAGTTGAGTGTTGGGGAGACTATCATTTGAAGCACAAGAGCAAGGAGTTCATCATCAACACACCATTTTTTACTTCTTGGGGAGTGGTGTCTCCTAGATAGGCTAGGTGTCACTTGGGAGCCTCCGACAAGATTGTGGAGTTGAACCAAGGAGTTTGTAAGGGCAAGGAGATCGCCTACTTCGTGAAGATCTACCGCTAGTGAGGCAAGTCCTTCGTGGGCGACGGCCATGGTGGGATAGACAAGGTTGCTACTTCGTGGACCCTTCGTGGGTGGAGCCCTCCGTGGACTCGCGCAACTGTTACCCTTCGTGGGTTGAAGTCTCCACCAATGTGGAAGTACTATAGCACCTCCTATCGGAACCACGCCAAAAACATCCGTGTCTCCAATTGCGTTTGAATCCTCCAAATCCTTCCCTTTACTTTCTTGCAAGTTGCATGCTTTACTTTCCGCTGCTCATATATTCATTGCATGCTTCCTTGTTATGTATTGAAAATGTTAAACTTGTGCCTAAACTCCACTTAAACTTTAATAAGGTTAAAAACTGCAACTTTGGTACTTAGTGTCTAATCACCCCCCCTCTAGACACCACTTCTCAAGATCCTACAAGGGGTATCGAGCTTTGGTCTCCATTGCCTTGGTTTAATAACCATTGGAGGAAGATGGATGAGTCTACTTGGGAGTCTTAGTCATAGAGTGCCTATTCTTGATGGAGAGTATTTTCATGAGTGGAAAAATGAGATGCTTGTAATTTTCAATCAATATCATTTGAACAAGTACATTGCTAGCCCTTGTGCTCCTCATGTTGAACCTATGCACCCTACCCTTGATGAATCTATTGAGTGTGCCTACACTATATGGAAATTTCTTGAGGAACGCTTTCCAAATTATTCCTTGAAAAATCTAGATGAAATTCTCTATAAGTCTATTGCTTTGAGTAAAATAAATACTAGTGATCCTATGTTTGGTGATCGTCTATTTGAACTTACCGACCTTATGCGTGCCAAAGGAGATGTTGGAATTATTAGTGATATCATTTCCGAAGCTATAAGAATTCATAAGCAAGATCATTGTCAAACTCGCTCTAATGAATTACCCTCTCTAGGATTTGATCCACCACATGACGATGTTGAACATGGATACTATGATGAGGATGATGATAGTGACTTCGATCTTGATGATACAATGAGACATTTTGGTCTTATGGAAAATCTTCGGGGATATGTGTCAGGAGGAAAGGAATGGGTTCTTGATAGTGGATGTACCGATCACATGACCGGAGATAAAGACATGTTTCGTGAGCTTGCTGAAAATGATAGTCTCGAAAGTTTGTCACTTTCGGTGACAACTCAAAGGGTAAGGTGGTTGGCCTCGGTAAGGTGGCCATCTCACATGATAGCTCCATTCAGAATGTCATGCTCGTTGAATCTCTTGGGTACAACTTACTTTCAGTATCTAGACTTGTTGATTTCGGTTTCAATGTCCTATTTACTGAAATTGATTGCCAAGTGTTTCGTCGAGACAATCATAAAATGGTCTTTACCGGTGTGCGTAGAGGTGATCTATACATTGTTGATTTCACTAAAAGGCTCAACCTAAAACTTGCTTCATTGCTAAATCCTCAAAAGGTTGGTTATGGCATAGACGATTAGGTCACGTTGGCATGAGAATCCTTGACAAGCTTATTAAAGGGAATCATATCCTTGGAGTTAACGATGTCATATTTGATAAGGATAGACTTTGAAGTGCTTGTCAAGCAGGTAAACAGGTTGGAGGAAGGCATCCCGTGAAGAACATCATGACCACAAAGAGGCCACTCGAGACACTTCACATGGATCTCTTTGGTCCCAACTCCTACAAGAGTCTCGGTGGAAATTCTTTTGGTCTAGTTATAGTTGATGATTTTTCAAGATTTACGTGGATGTTCTTTCTTGATGATAAATCGCAGGTCCAAAAGATCTTCAAAAAATTAGCTAGGAAGGCCCAAAATCAATTTGAAGTGAAGATCAAGAAGGTTCGCAGCGACAACAGAACGGAGTTAAAGAACGCAAATATGGACACCTTTCTTGACGAAGAAGGGATTTCACACGAGTTCTCGGCTACGTACACACCTCAACAAAATGGAGTTGTTGAGAGGAAGAACCAGACGCTCATCGAAATGGCGAGAATGACGCTTGATGAGTACAAGACAAAAGCACTTTTAGGCGAAGCGGTTGAGACAGCTTGTCATGCAACAAATCGCTTGTATCTCCATAAGCTACTCGGCAAGGCGGCATCTGAGCTCCTCACGGTAACAAACCCCAAGTTGGATACTTTCGAGTATTCGGCTCAAAGTGCTACATTCTTGATAAGCATCGTCGTTCTAAATTTGCTCCTAAGTCTCATGAAGGTTTCCTACTAGGTTATGGCTCAAACTCTCACACTTACCGTGTCTACAACAATTTCACCCGAAAGGTTCAATAGACGGGAGATGTGAAGTTTGATGAATCTAACGGCTCGCAAATAGAGCAATTGCCAATTGATGTAGGAGACAAAGACCCTTGAAGCAATCCAAGACTTGTCTATTGGCAAGGTCCGTCCAACGGAGGTGAAGGAGAGTACCTCGTCAATTCAGGTGGAAGCTTCTACTTCACGACAAGGTGAACCAAGAGTTAATACGGAAGCATCCACAAGTGGGACACACTAAGATGGAGAAAACAAGGAAGTGCATCAATATGAACGTCAACGACCTCCTTCTCCACCACGACAAGAGAACGACAACACCAACAATGAAGAAGGCCAAGAAGAAGAACAAGATGAAGAAGATGTTCAACGAAGACCCAAGCAAAAGCTTTCATGAGTTTGAGCAAGAATTGCTAAAGACCATCCCGTCGAGAAAATCTACAATGACATTCAAACCGGGAGAATCACTCGCTCTAAAACTCGTTTAGCTAACTTTTGTGAAAACTATTCTTTCATCTGTAGAATTGAACCTATGAAGGTTGAAGAAGCATTGGAAGATCCGGATTGGATAGATGCTATGCATGAAGAGCTACACAACTTTGAAAGGAATCAAGTTTGGACATTGGTTGAGAAGCCCGACAACAACCACAACATCATCGGTACCAAATGGGTGTTTCGCAACAAGCAAGATGAAGATGGACAAGTAGTTCGCAACAAAACACGCCTCGTCGCCCAAGGCTACACACAAGTCGAAGGTATGGACTATGGTGAGACTTATGCTCCCGTTGCTCGACTTGAGTCCATTCGCATCTGACTTGCCTATGCTACTCATCATGATATCACCTTGTACCAAATGGACATTAAAAGTGCTTTTCTAAATGGAGAAATAGAGGAGGAAGTTTATGTTAAGCAACCTCCCGGCTTTGTCAATCCTAAGAAACCCAATAATGTTTACAAACTTCACAAAGCTCTTTATGGTCTTAAACAAGCTCCTAGAGCATGGTATAAATGCTTGACCAAGTTTCTTCTTGAAAAAGGCTTTGAAACTGGGAAAATTGATTCCACACTTTTTACTAAAAGGGTTAATGGAGAATTATTTGTATGCCAAATTTATGTTGACGATATCATATTTGGATCAACTAACCCTCATTTTAGTGAAAAGTTTGGAAAGCTAATGTCAGAGAAGTTTGAGATGTCAATGATGAGTGAACTCAAATTCTTTCTTGGGTTGCAAATCAAGCAAACTAAGGAAGGTACTTTTGTCTCTCAAATGAAGTACACTAAGGACTTATTCAAGAAGTTCAATATGCAAGAATGCAAAGGTATGTCTACACCCATGCCTACTAGTGGACATCTTGACTTAAACAAAGATGATGAACCGGTTGATCAAAAGGTTTATCGCTCTATGATTGGTTCATTGTTATATCTATGTGCTTCACGTCCCGATATTATGCTAAGTGTGTGCATGTGTGCACGATATCAAGCCGCTCCTAAAGAATGTCATCTTAAGGCCGTGAAAAGGATAGTGAGATACTTAATCCATACACCAAATTTTGGCATTTGGTATCCTAAGAGGGCCTCTTTCGATCTTGTTGGCTACTCCGACTCGGACTACGCCGGAGACAAGGTTGATAGAAAATCCACTTCGGGTACTTGTGAATTTCTTGGTAGATCTCTTGTGTTTTGGTCCTCCAAGAAACAAAACTCGGTATCCTTATCCACTGCCGAAGCGGAATACATTGCCGCTGGTTCATGTTGTGCTCAATTACTTTGGATGACCCAAACTCTTAAAGATTATGGGATATATGTGAAACATGTTCCATTGCTTTGTGACAATGAAAGTGCTATCAAAATTGGACATAATCCCGTACAACATTCTCGAACTAAGCATATTGAAGTTCGTCACCATTTCATTCGAGATCATGTTGCTAAGGGTGACATTGATCTTAAGCATGTTCGCACCGAAAAGCAATTAGCGGATATATTCACTAAACCTCTTGATGAGAAAGTGTTTTGCAGGTTAAGAGGAGAATTGAACATCATTGATATCTCACCTATGATGGAAATCTTATGTCTTGGATATATTTGTATCTTGCACGTTATCTAAACCATGTAGGTACTTGGTTGAATCAAAATCCATGAGATTGTAAACCACTCATATCTTGAGCAATCTCTACATCACCAAGTCTCTACACAAGGTGGTTGAAGCCAAGGAAGCACAAAACCATTTAAACATATCCTTTGACATATTCTATGTTGAACTTCATGATTGCCATTGTTGGATACACAAATGCTCTTCCTTGCATGAATTAACCCATGTAGGTAGATGGACTCAAATTCCAAGTGGTGCTCCCAACTCTTGATGAGCTACATCAACATTGAGCAACCCACACAAGTTCAACTACATGGACGACACGACCAGCCAAGGTATGTTATTCCATCTTAGTGAAGCTTTACTCCAAGTCATGAGATAAAGCAACTCGACAAGACGTGAATACATCAAGATGCTTAAACGAAAAATGGCAACCCCATTTTGAGCTTAAACGATGAGTATGACTGTAGCGACCTGACCCAAAATCGGTCAAGTCTCTGTGTCTGTACCATCCCAAGATCATGCTGGCACTCACAGTACATTGATGAAATAAACAAAGTTCAATCACACCTGAATTTATTACATGATTCTCATATCGAGTCTGTATTACAATAGAATAAATTCGGCCGAAGGCCAACTCATGAGAAATAAACTAAGTAAAGCTGCGGAAGCGTAGAAGAATAGCGAGTCCATCCGACTCCAAAGGGCAGTCGCCAAGCGCGGATCGTAGCCTCAATCCTGATCGGAATACTCCTCTGCAACATAAGACGTTGCAGCCGTGTAGGTCAGCATTTTGAATATGCCGGCAAGTCATGAAGAGAGAACAATAATAAAATTACTAACACTATATGCAATTTGGGCTGTGGGGCTCTAAGTTTCATCATTTTGCGAAAAGCCAGTTTTCCCTACTACGGTGGACTTGCTTGCAAATACTACAAAATTGTTGGTAGTTATTGAGATGGTTCCGCCAACCAATGTCTCATTCCCAAATTATTAAGTCATAACCCCTCAATTAAATTATTAATTTCAGTGTTGAGATTTCCGAATACTTCCAAGTTCCAGAGGTTCAAACTGTCCGTAACCGGGGACACGGCTAATCGATTAGATCTTTTCTCTGCAGAGGTTTGCGCACTTTACCCGCAAGAATCGTTCCCTCCTTTTAAGTCTTCGCACTTGAGTGTTTGAAGGCGGACGAACGAAACAGGGTCTTAGAAGAGTTCCTGCAGCCCTTTGCCGGTGCCCATCCAATCCTACCGTTCTTCTACATCTCGTAGCACCGTCCGCCAGAGTCACACCTAGGGTCGACCAAGCCAGAGCCCATAATGGCTTGCGGCTGCAGGTAAGCTTCCGGTCAATGGGGTATCCATCCGTCTCTTCGTGGCTGGGTGAAGCTTTCCGCAAGATGTCATGGCACTTCTCCATGCATCCCGGCCAACCACTGGATTCTCCAGGGTGCCCGTCAACCGTCCTCCACCCAGTAGTGAATTCCGAAGTCCATATTGATCTTGAAGTCATGGGGTTGTCATCATCTTTAAGACTCTCACATCTCCCTTATGAATTCACTCAACCAACCCCGTCTACGAGCGTAGCAAAAATAAACTATTTCGTCCCGGGTCATGGTAACAAGGGGAGTTGGTTCATCCTACCTCATGATACTACTCAAGAACTTAACTTCAAAATTTCACCTACTGCATGCATGGTGGGGAGGTAATTCTAATGCAATAAAAATCATAGGTATTGTAAAGAAAACATGATCAATGACTTGCCTTGCTTGACGATCTTCGTAAGCTAGGGACTCGTGGTAGCAAGCTTCAGACTCCGGAAATTCTACCGAGGCAAACAATAACCACAATAATCATAAAACATATGATCAATTACATAACAGCATAGTAATATGAAACACACAAAACAAACGAATCAAAACCCAAAGGAAAACTCGAAGAAATCCAACTCAATGCTTTCCTACTTCAAGCAACAACTAAAAAAAATAGTTTTACATAACAAAAATTTTCTTAACAGAACCTCAGCATGGGTTTATGCTACCTAACAGAAAATGATTCATCAAGCAAGTAGGAGCAAAAAGAATCACATTAAAATCTATTATAAAACTCCTATTAGGCCTAAAGCAAATTCTAGTAGGAAAAATAAAATAAAAGTTTTATTTATTATAAATAAAAGTTCATGCTCTAAAGTGACAGAAACTAACCTAGAATAATCTATCACATATGAAAAATAAATTTATTTGCTAACTAAAACAATAGGAAAACAGTAGCTAGCTAATTAATTAAGAATAACACGATTCTGATTAAAACTATTCTTTTATTAATCCTAAAATGCCCAAATAAATTCCTACGGTTAGGTAATGTCAAAACAAAGTTGTGACAAAAAGAATCACTAAAAAATAATTTTCCTAACTCACTTTATAGCAGATTTACTATTCTGTCTAAATCTAAAATAAAGCAATTTTAAATAAATTTAACATAGCTAATTATATTTTCTGCAGAAACTATAAGAAATTTGCAAACCAAAAAAAAAGAATCACTTAAAAATATTAAGTAGATTAAAAGATATGAATTTTACAAAACTGAAACTATTCTGTTAAAACAGAAAACTAAAAAATAAAACTAAAACGAAAAACTGGCTAATGGGCCTATCTAACGCTTCGGCGTAATTTAACTAAAAAGTGCCTGAGGAAATAAATCGCTTCGGGCCGGTCTAAACTAAACCTAACTAAACCGGAATAAACCGGAACTAAACCGGATCTATTTAACAAAAAAACCATACCCCTTCGGGGATCTAATCTACACCCTACGTTTAGATCGAACGGCGGCGGGATCTCCGGTGACTCACCGCGGTGGTCGACGGCGACGGCGGCGGAGACCTCCGGCGGGTGCGGACGGGCGAGGGGGTGGGTTTGGTGGAGTCGGGCGAGCTCGGGGGTGACCGGGGCGAGCTCGGGGTGGCTAATGGCGCGGCGGCGGTGCGGTGCTCCGGCGAGCGATTGCGGCGAGAGAGAGGGGTCGGGCGAGGGAAAAGCAGGGAACGGGTCGAGGGGGAGTATATAGGGGCCTCGACTTGGGCAAGGGGCGGATCGGGAGGCGATCCGGATCCTTCGGGATTCCGTGGCGGCGACGGGTGGCGCCGCGCATTGGCGTGAGGGGAAAGGGAGAGGTGGAGTGCAGGGTGTCGGTGAGAGAGGGAGGGGGTGTTCGGTCGGGCGACTGGCGCGGATGGTTTCGGGCGAGGGCTCGGCTGGGCTGGCCGGCGGGTCAGCTGGCTGGTGGGTCGCGCTGGTGGGCCTCGGCTGGGCCGGGCGCCTGGGTCCTCCTTTTTTTTTGAATTAAAGAGAGAGAGAGAAAATATATTAAATATATATTTTTTATATATGACATATATATATCAAAATGATCAGGGGAATATTCCCTACAATTTGAACATTTTTCCAGGGGCAAAATCCAAACTTTATAAAAAAAAATTTCAAAATTCAAATAAAACTCAAATTTGAATTCAAACCTTTTGGCAATGTTTTTTTCCTCTGATATTTTTGGAGTGTCATGTTTACTCCTCTCATACTTTTTATCAAGTATTTATCGGGCATAGTTTTTGAAATAATTTCCACTGCCAAAATTTGAATTCAAATTCCAATAACTCCAAAAATTTCAGAAACTTCAAATGCCACTCAAATTCAAACAGAATGCATAGATGCTTAGCTATAATTGTAAAACATTCCAAATAGGAAATTTGGGATGTTACAATGACCTATGATCAAGTGATCTCACTTGACTCCTAAGTCAATATACTCTAAGATAGGTGACTTTGTCGCCGACCATCTCTAGATGAAGTTCTCTTGTGTTCTTTTCTGAGTTTTTGCATTTGACTCATACATATGTGTTTCCCCTTTCAAAAAAAAACTTCATCTAGATTTGTTTCTGTTTGCTCTGCATTCTCTGCATTCCATTCATTGCATATCATTCAGTAAATTCCTTGCAAATCTTTGTGAGATCTTACTAGTCAAGTGAGCTGAGGTGACAAGTGTTTTCTCTGCGATGAACTCGGTTACACCGATTTGTTATTCTCGGTCAAACCGAAAACTTTCGGTACCACCGAAGCATACCACTCGGTGCCGCCGATTTCAAAACAGGAAAAATAATTTGCCACTTATTCTGTGATTCTTTTGCTCCAGCTCCACTCAATAAATCTTGTCCTCTACAAGCATCACATTTTTATTGCTTTAGGTTGTAACTCAAGGATCGAACCCATTCACGACAAATTCCAGCGGGGGAGAGAGAGCTCATTTCTTTTATCAAGCCCTTCTTGGAAATTGATGTCAAAGGGGAGAAAGAGATCACATCAAAGCTTATCACTTAGAGAGATCACATCAGAGAAGGAGAGAGAGATCCTTCAGGGGGAGAGAGAGATCTCCAGGGGAGAGAATACTAGATAAAAAGTATTTCTCAAGGATCCCAGATGCTTGGTGTTCATGAGGAGAGATGCCACATGTCTTCTTGAGGGGAAAGACATGTTCATATGTGCTTATTTGCACTAGCTTGCATTAGCTCTGTTCATTTATATCTTTCTGCTCTGATTTTCTGTTCCCTACCTTCTCCCAGTGTCCCATGCTAGGTTCAAGGGGAGCAACACATCTAAGGGAAAGAAATCATTCAAATTCATTGCATATCTTTACTCTTGGGGACATGTCAAATTCAATTTAGTACTTAGTACTCACTCTCAACATGTCATCCCAGTCTTGGTATTCTTGTGGTTTCTTTTGTTTGCTCTGGCTAGTAGGTGCATCTGTGTTATCCAACCTTGTTTACGCAGGTTCATTCCATCCTAAGCCAACTCAATACTACAAGGTAAGTATATGCATCACAATCATGTGTATGAGGAATTCTTACTGATGTACATACTGTTTGCAAGAAGGACTCATGGGCATGAAGGTACTTTCTTTAATATTCTTTGCTCTGATGCATATGGCCAAGATACATGTAACACATTGCCTGCTCTATCATGATTATGCCATCACATGCTTCTATATTCCATATTCACATGATTGCATACATATAGGGGGAGCCTATGCCTGTTACATGTCTTTCCAAAGCTTTACTTGCTATTCTTTATATCTTTATCTAAAGCTTTGATGTATGTTGTCATCAATTACCAAAACGGGGGAGATTGAAAGCACAAGTGCTCCCTAGGTGGTTTTGGTAATTAATGTCAACATATCTCTTGTTGGACTAACACTTTTATCTAGTATGTTTCAGATAAGTTAAACAATGGAGTGGCATGGACTAAAGGATGTGGGAACTCCTTCAAGATGCTAAGGACAAAGAATTGGCTCAAGCTTCAAGCTCAAGACTCTTCATTTTACATTTTAGTGATCAAAGATCACATTAAGTCTATAGGAAAAGCCAATACTATCAAGGAGAGATGAGGTGTTGCTTAATGAGCCTCTTGCTTCATGTGCTTAGTGATATGCTCCAAATACCCTCAACTACTTTCCCACTTCCACACAAATGTCCTAAAACCTAAAGTCAAAATCGGCCCCACTGATTCTTCCTATCCGGCGCCCCCGAGTTTGGATGTCTTAGCCACTGCCACAAACCCCAGGCAAATCAGTTCTACCGATAGGGATCTCGGTCTCACCGAGATGGGATTGTAATCTCTCTATGTATGTCCATTGTCAAAATCGGTCTCGCCGAGTTTGAGAATCGGTACTACCAAGATTACAATGCAAACTTTCTGGTTGACTCATTATCAAAATCGGTTCCAACCGAGTTTGCCTGACCAACTCTCTGGTTAGCTAATTACCAAAATCGGTCTCACCGAGTTTGTGTAATCGGTCTCACCGAGATTACGTTATGACCTGACCCTAACCATATCGGTCCTACCAAGTTGCATTTCAGTCCCACCGAAAAACCTAACGGTCACTAGGTTTACTAAAATCGGTCTGTCCGAGTTTGTTGATTCGGTCCCACCGAGATTGGTAAATTGTGTGTAACGGTTAGATTTTGTGTGGAGGCTATATATACCCCTCCACCTCCTCTTCATTCGTGGAGAGAGCCATCGACTGAATCTACACTTCCAAAGATCCTATTTAGAGAGAGAACTACCTACTCATGTGTTGAGGCCAAGATGTTCCATTCCTACCATATGAATCTTGATCTCTAGCCTTCCCCAAGTTGCTTTCCACTCAAATCTTCTTTCCACCAGATCCAAATCCTATGAGAGAGAGTTGAGTGTTGGGGAGACTATCATTTGAAGCACAAGAGCAAGGAGTTCATCATCAACACACCATTTTTTACTTCTTGGAGAGTGGTGTCTCCTAGATTGGCTAGGTGTCACTTGGTAGCCTCCGACAAGATCGTGGAGTTGAACCAAGGAGTTTGTAAGGGGCAAGGAGATCGCCTACTTCGTGAAGATCTACCGCTAGTGAGGCAAGTCCTTCGTGGGCGACGGCCATGGTGGGATAAACAAGGTTGCTACTTCGTGGACCCTTCGTGGACTCGCGCAACCGTTACCCTTCGTGGGTTGAAGTCTCCACCAACGTGGAAGTACGATAGCACCTCCTATCGGAACCACGCCAAAAACATCTGTGTCTCCAATTGTGTTTGAATCCTCCAAACGCTTCCCTTCACTTTCTTGCAAGTTGCATGCGTTACTTTCCGCTGCTCATATACTCATTGCATGCTTGCTTGTTATGTATTGAAAATGTTAAACTTGTGCCTAAACTCCACTTGAACTTTAATAAGGTTAAAAACTGCAACTTTGGTACTTAGTGTCTAATCACCCCCCCCCTCTAGACACGTCTTCTCAAGATCCTACAGCCGTGCAATGCCTCGTGCCCTGGGAGCATGTCTGCAGAACCAAGGAGGAGGGGGGCCTTGGCGTGCGGGACCTCGCGACGCAAAACCGGTGCTTGTTGATCAAAATGTTGCACCGTCTCCACACGACTCCCATGTCCTCACGGTGGGCGATGTGGGTGTGGGCGGAACACGACGGGCGCTCCCTGCTCTCCGCTACGGGCTACCTGTCGGGCGAGGAGCATGGCAAGTCGCTGTCCAAGATGCTCCCGCTCTACCGCGGTCTGACGATGGTGGTGGTCCGCGACGGACGGCGGACGTCCTTCTGGTTCGATCACTGGCTGCCGTGCGGGGCGGTCGCTGCGGCCTTGGTTGCCGTTCTCTCGCACGCTACGGAAACGGAGGTCACTGTGTGGCAGGTGCGCGCCCGCGGGCTTGCCTGTGTGCTCGTCCCCAGGCTCACCACTGCCGGGGCCGCCAAGCGGGGCGCCCTCCTAGCGTTGATCACTAGCGTTCATGCGACCCCTGGCAACAACGAACGCTGCCCAGTGCTGAGCCGGGGCGCTCGTGGGGGCATCTCCAGAGCATCCGTCTACACCTTGGAATGCTTCGGTGGCACGCGGGCTTCCTTCGCCAATTTCATCTGGGGGTGCGCTGCACCGTCCCGTGTCCGGTTCTTCGAGTGGCTCCTCATTCAACGGAGGATTCGTACAAGAGACGTCTTGCTCCGGAATTCCATTGTGATGGCTGAGGAGGCTGCATGCCCCATCTGCGCGCATGCGCTCGAGACGGCAGATCACCTGGTCTTCGATTGTCCCCTCGCTCGTCGTTCTGGCTGACTGTGGGGATTGATGTGGTCGGGAAGGGTTACCATGTTGGGGCGCTCCAGGGGCTCGACGTGCGGTGTGTGGCCGGTGAAGCTGCCCACGCCTCCTTCACTCTCCTATGCTGTTAGCAACTACGGAAACATAGAAATGTCGTGCTGTTCCAAGGCACTCGGCCTTCCCTGGACCATTTGCTCGGGTGCTGCCAGCAAGACTTGGTCCTTTGGAAAGGCCGTTTGAAAGTGGCCGACCGACCGTGCGTAGATAGGTGGCTACGCGCGTTCTCGCGTGCAAGTTAGCCTCGGGGTTTTGTGTGTCACTTGGGCCACCCCTTCCCTCTCTCTCATATGTAAAACTCTTCCCCCTCCCAAAGGTGTGATGCAATAGAAAATAGAAAAATTTCAGGTGGAGGGCTTTGCCCTCCCCCGGTGAGCTTCAAAAAAATATGGCGGCGACTTTTCAGAATGACTTTGATCGAATATGGTTTGAGGCATTCCTAGAAAGTACCTTGTAAGATAGGGACTTTTGAGTGTGTGTTTTTGTAGAACGCCTTTAAGAGCGCCAGTCTAAGGCCTTTTAAAAAAGGAAATCCCTTAAAATAAACTGACTGATCACATCATGCACGTAAACCGCGTCCTACGTTGCCACGTGTCCCAAAGGGGCCACGCAGCAAAGTTCCCTCACCAGTCGTCTTCTTCTCCCACCCGATGCGTTGACTAGAGCTCCTCGTACCGTCACCTCGATATCACCCGGTGGCGCGTGCAGCACTCGCCGGTGCTGGGAGCTCAGGATATCGCCGGTGCGCTACAATTGGTGTATGCTGCTATAGCTGGTGGCCGCAGCAGCCATGGTTGATGCAATCCATTATTGCCGGAGGCCAATGTTACAAGGCTGCCATCGTCGGCATAGCAACCACAGAGGTAGTGCTCATCGCAAGACGCAACAACAACTGCCATGCTACAGCCGTAGAGCTCGCCGAGGACACAACTGTGTCTAGTGCTTCAATGGGTGGTCACAATAGCTGATGTTCCATGCCGACAGGAGCAGGCACCAGATGTGCAGGCAACACCGCGGTGCTGCAAGGGGCTGCCGTCCGGCGCTGCGAGGAGCTGACCATCGTCCGTCAGGTTCTACGACGCTGCTCGCTACTCTGAGGCCGCTCTCTGAAGTGTCGTATTCTGGCTCACTGGGAGCACCGGCTGCATCGAGGGACCGATGGTGCCGGGTCGGAATGCTGCAAGCCAGAGATCCCATGACAAGCAGGGAGGGAGGCGCTGTGATGCAGCATCCATGCGGCCGCCGGTGTTGCGACGGAACATCGCGCGGCTTGACGACCACCGTCATGCTTGCAAGCTGGTCTGACGCGGCTGCTCGCCGGAGTCGGTTCTGCGTTGCAGCATGCTCGAGGCATGGCGAGCTTGCCGTTGTTTCGCTACGAGTTGGCCGGGACACGGGAGCGGCTGCTCGTCGGTGCTGCGTTGCAGCATGGTCAGGGAGTGGCGAGCTAGTCGGCGTCTCGCTACAAGCTGGCCGGGCGCGGCCGCTCGGCCGTGCTCCATTGCAGCATGGTCGGGGACTCGGGGTGTGGCTGGGTCGCCAGCGTCTCGCTACGAGCTGGCCGTTCGCGGCTGCTCAGCAGTGCTGTGTTGTAGCATGGTCGATCGGGGCGTTGAGAGCACGCCTACGTCTCGCTATGAGCTGGCCGGGCGCGGCTGCTCGGCAGTGCTGTATTGCGGCATGGCCAGGGCATGGCGAGCTCGCCGGCGTCTCACTACTAGTTGACCTTGTGCGACAGCTCAGCAATGTTGCGTTGCAGCATGGCCAGGGGCGTGTCGAGCTTGCCGGGGTCTAGCTACGAGCTGGTCGGACGCGACCGCTCGGCAGTGGTGCATTGCAGCATGGCCGGGGCATAGCGAGCTGGCTTGGGACGGCTCCTTGCCGGAGTCACACGACGGGATGCTGCGTTGCAGCATGCTCTATGGTGGCAAACTTGCTGGTGTGGGAGCGTGGCTGCTACAATCAGGTGCCATGCGCCGGCGAGCTGATGCCCCTGTCAGAGATACGCGCGAGGGTGTGCTGCTTTTGCAACTGACGCGGCCGCTGTGGATGTGCTACGGAAAACATGGGCGGTCATGGGAATGGAGCGGTGGCGTGGTCAACTCAACACGAGGATCAGACGGTCCTAATCGTGATGAATCGACGGCTGGCAAGGCGGGTGATCCTTTCCGAGGATCAGCCCATTTACGCCTAGCAGTCGCCTTTAAAAAACGCCTTCTATGCTTGGCCATGTTGTAGTGTATTAGGCTACAACGACACAGAGATTCTTTGATCCGCGCGAGACTGCTAGCCTCGAGGCCCCAACACCACCGTCTTCAGCCGCCACTAGCATCTCCAACAGCTGCGCTTCGCGCTGCGTGCTAAAAATTAGTATGGCGGGCGTGCTTCGGCTAGTTTAGCGCGGCCGCCAGTGCTGGCTCCAACAGCCGCGCTATAATGCAGCGCGGACGCGCCGCTCTAGCAGCGTGCAAAAATACAGTGCGCGCGGCAAGCACAAACCACATATACATTTCAAATAAAAGCAAAAATGGCCAAATAAACAAAATAAATCAACAATAAATAGTTCAGTTTCGTTATCATTACAACCCAAACAAATAGTTTATCGTCAGTACAACAAATACTGCAACAAACACAACAAATAGTTCATGAACAATACAATGTCGAATGCATAAATCATGCTCTTTGTCGTCCATTCCATGCCCACCACTCTTCAATCAGATCCTTCTGAAGTTCATTGTGCATTGCGAGATGCCGAATGGCATGATAGGAGGCAACAAAACGGGCTACCCTTTCAGCCCTCCGTCGCACTCGCACGGGATGTCCCAAGAGCTCATACTGTGAGTAGTGTCGTGGAATTGTCACGGCAGATGTCCTTTTGCAAGGACTTAGTCGTGGAGCCATCGCAACTAGGAAGCTTAAAGGGGTTAATCGGGACAAAGGACACGAGAGAGTTATACTAGTTCGGCTCCTTACGGTGAAGGTAAGGCCTACGTCTAGTTGGGTTGGTATTGCTTGATGTTTCGATAACCAGGGAGCGAGATACGCTATGCCCGGCTCTCGAGGAGTTGTTTCTTGCCCTAAGCCGCTAGCGGATCGTCCCCTTACATACACGGGTGGACGCCCTGCGGTCTACAGAGTCACGGCCGGCTCATAAACAGTATCCGGCTCGGTGACTAGTTAATTCTACCTTATGATACAAGTTATGTCATCTTGGCGATTTACTACTATGGGCCTTAAGCCGCCTGTGGGCTTTTAGACCCTTTATTGAACCGCCATCTACATGCATAGCCTTGGGCTTCCTTCTGACGAGTCTTCTTTGAGTAACCCGGCCCCTCCTGGGTGGCTTACACAAATAGCTATATCCCCAACATTAGACCCCAGATTGATTTGTACCTGTTCATGTCAATCTTAAAATACCTTAAGACATAAACCTTCAGCCTTCTGCTTGTGCAAAAGGTTATTTAACCCGCCATGACGTTATCTTCTGGATCCGCGTTAACCCGCCGTGACGTCATCTTTGCTTAAATTCATATATTTCTCCACCGTATCCTCCAACGGATCTTTGCTTTATTGACCGTTCCGAAAACCGAGGCGTCGGGGCCGCTGGATAATGATGTCTGGCCTCCTCGTTTCTCGCACCATCTTAGTCAGCCCTTCCTTATAAATAGGCACGACTTAGGTCTTTTCCATTCTCCCCCTTTGTTCCTCTTCTTCCTCTCACTGTCTCTCTGCTGCTTGAACTTCGCCGCCGCCGCCGCCGCAGATCTCCTCGTCTTCTCCAACTCAGGCCGCTGCGTCAACCTGATTTGACCAGAGAAACATGACGGAACCTTGCAACAGCTCTGCATCCGTAAGTC
Organism: Aegilops bicornis; assembly: GCA_021605145.1. Lineage (NCBI taxonomy): Eukaryota > Viridiplantae > Streptophyta > Magnoliopsida > Poales > Poaceae > Aegilops > Aegilops bicornis. The sequence goes on from CM038675.1 coordinate 114,432,684, forward strand.
CTTTTCCTTCCCTGCTTTCAGATCTCCATTGCGGCCTCCCGAGTTCGTCGGTGTTCATCGCCGCCCGTTGCAGACCCTTAATATTTTTCCTTTCTAGTGCTCCTTTTGATCCTTTTAGACAGCTAGAACTACTACGGTAACTGTTCCGCATCCGTCTCGAATAGAAACATATATCATTTCCCTTGTTTAAAGGCCTCCTTTGAATGTATGAACTTCTCCGCACTAGTTTTTAGGTCTAGAAATTTTTCTTTTCCGAATGACCGTTTGATCCAAAATAATAGTTGTAACTTATGAAACCCGTTTGTTCCACACTTAGCCAAAAAACTGCTTCTGTTAAATCTGTTTCACACTGTAGCTCAAGCAGCCAGTTTAAGAAGATAATATTGATCGTCAGCCTCACCTGCTTCTGGCGACTTAAGAAAATTTAACTGCCTTTGATACCTGTAACGGCTTAAATATCATTGCATAGTTACCCATATGTCATTAGTCCCCTTCTTAAGCCGCCATCTTGAGTAGACTTAAAATGTTTTCCTCCGGGTGAAATTTGAACCGGAAACTCTTATTTTGTCATAGGCTTCAATTTACACAATGGCACCCAAAGCTCCCAAAGCTCCCGTGACCTGCAACTGGGTCAAATCCGCTATTATGGAGAGTACCTTATCTGAATTCATGAAGTCCGGCCATCTGCCTAACAGGGAGGTCATGTCTTATCGTTCTCCTAGCCCGTCAGAGGAGAAGCCTCAACCCAAGGAAGGGGAGGTGATCGTGTTTACTGATCACATGAACCGAGGCTTCGCTCCACCCGGTTCAAAATTCTTCAGGGATGTTTTGCATTTCTTCGATCTCAGACCTCAAGACATCGGGCCCAATTCCGTGTCAAATATTTGCAACTTCCAAGTTTTCTGCGAGGTGTACCTTGGAGAAGAACCCAACATACTTTTATTCAGAGAATTGTTTTACTTAAACCGGCAGAACGAACGTGCCAACGGGCCCAGTCTGGAACTTGGTGGCATCTCGATTCAGCGCAGAGAGACTACCTTTTTCCTTATGCTGAACTGCCAAGTCACCCAAAGGATTGGAATCAGACATGGTTTTACTGCCAGGACACTTCTCCGGCTGAAGAAAACCCTCTGCCCGGCTTCCGCGCCTTGCGCCTTGAATCCAACCACCCGCTGCCGGATAAACTGACTGTTGTTGAGCGTCTGCCACTTGCTCCCACCATTAGTAAAATCAAAGCTCTTTTGGGAAACGGCTTAGATGGCACTGACCTGGTCTGGGTCTGGGTCGCTTGGCGGGTGATTCCGTTAAGCTGCGACCCAGGCTTAATGTGCACCTACTCAGGCGAGAAGAATCACCCACTGCGTCATAGTGCCGACGACTTACCAGATGATGTGGTGGAGGCTACGACCCAGACATTGTTGAAAGAGGGCACGGTAACTAGTAACGCCTTTGGCTTACTTCCCTTCTGCAAGAAGAACCCAACCCCCGCAGTGAGTCATCAACTTCAATGAATACTCTTTATTATACTACACCTTGATTTTACTCATAATCCTTTATCATTTTTCACATGCCGATGACAACTTATGGAAGGTCAAATACGACCATGAAGCGGCCAAACAAGCCAGAGTGGCAAAAAGAACTAGGAGGAAAACCGCCAAGAATGGAACTTCAAGGAAAAGGAAGCCAAGTGCTTCCGATTTACTTAAATTGGATGACACTTCTGATGACGAAGAAGAGGTAATCCTTAATTCTCCTAACTCCTTTATCATTATTTTATTGACATCCTGCCCTTTCAGGAGGATACGGGGAACATCCAAGCGGTTGTCGAAGAGGTAACTATAATATCCTCCAACTCAGTACCTTTTCCAAAGCCAAAAATACGAAGGGTAACCCGGAAAGTATGATTTTCACATCGTTTGGCTTACCAAGATTCTCAATTTCTTTTGAAGCAACAGCAATTTGAAAGCCGGAGGTAGACCAGAACAAGCAAGGATATAGAGCTATCCTCCGGCTTACCTGACGTAACCAGGAAGCGTCGGGCTGAGGTTATCTCCGATTTATGTTCTGTTTATCCTTTGGCGGGTTTAATTCGTCAACCTCTCAATTCATCTGACTCCAATTATCAGGATACCTCTTCTTCCTCCGGCGAGTCTATGCAATCTAACATGCTGGCTTTCAAAACCGCCCCTGGGTAATGTAATTTTGTTTACCTTATGCTGTACCTTACTCATGCTTTTGTACTCATCCTTTCTGCCTTGTCCACAGTGTGCAAGTGAAGCCCAGTAAGAGGGCAGAAAAGAATAAGCCATCCCAAGACCTGGTAGTAACTGAGCGGAACTCGGAACAGCCGCCCTTGACACTTCCACTCATCAACCGCCGCCTGAACAGGCTTATGAAATTCCAGCACCATCCTCTGATCCGCCCGCTGAAGAAACTCTTGGCGGCTCTGATGAACTGGAAACTCCTAGCCCGGTCAAGACAATTGATCCGGAAGTTGAAATTACCAAGACTCAGTTTGTCGAGCCAAGTCAGCCCACCGTCCTTGCCAAGTGCTCTCCCAAGGAGGAGCTTTTGGAGCGCAGAAAGGCTAAATTAGACATTACAGATTATACTCATTTGAGCATTGGAGATATAGTCTCTGGCTATATCAATCAAGTACATAGCAGACGTGACCTGGAAGTTACATGGTGAAGCAAATACAGCAAAAATCTGAGGTATAACTTATGCTACTTTCCTTAACCATACTTACTATATCAGCCCCCAAGTCTATTTCTTATGAATGAATATGCTGTAGACTTAGAAATCTGCATAGCACTGCTTTGTCCGGCTTGTAAAGAAGATATTTAACCCAGTTGTAATATGAAACTTTGAACGTGCGATACACATTAGCCCCCAAGTGTCAAGTACGTACCTTTGCTTGCAAATTTCTTGGGACTTAATTACCATGAACCGGCAAAGCAAATTAAAATTCTCCAGCATACATTAGCCCCCAAGTGTCAAGTATCTTTGCTTGCAAAGTGCTTGGGACTTAATGTTGTCTTATTATGATTCTGACCATAACCCGGCATCAATGCAGGCCATCACAAGTCAATTTGAGTCAGAGATTGCTGACCTGAAGAGCCGTCTGGCAACTCAAGAGCTTGAACTTCAAAAGGCCAACTCCAAATTTGAATTCAGCATGTCTGAACAAGAGAAGTTGAAGGAGAATTTTGATGCGGAGAAGAAAATCTGGGCTGATGAGAAGGCCTCACTGGTGACCCGGGCCGAGACAGCAGAAACATCGCTCGCAGAAGTAACAGCCAAGCTGTCCGTCTTAAAGCACCAGATATCTCAAATGGTCTTAGCAATCTTCGGTAAGTTATATATATAACCTCAAATATTGCGATCCTTCCTTTGATGATTATTTTAAGTGTTATCTCTGGCTCACCTTATGTTTATGAACGCAGGCCCCAGGAGCACAAACCTCAAGCAGAACATGTTGATCAAGCTGAAGGCGGTTTACACTCTGGTGGAACAGCTCTACACCGGGTCACAACGTGCTTTTGCCGTTGTAGCTTTATCAAATGACGTTCCTCATATCCTGCAAGATGTGCTAAAGCGGCTTGCCATGCTACCCCAGCGGATCCAAGAGCTAAGACGGGCATCTGCCAGAACCGGGGCCATAGCTGCCTTGAGCCGGGCCAAGGCGTTGCTTCCAGAGTTAGACCTGGCAGACGTTGCTCTTGGATATCCCAGCTTGAAGGAAGACGGCTCTGTATTCGACGAAACAGACTTTACCGCCTGTGTGAGAGTCGTACGTCCTGTGGCTACCATCATTGGGAATGATATTGATCTTACCAAGTATCAGCCGGGCTATGATAGCGAGAACCGAAGAATTCCAACACCTCACTATGATGACGTCAGCCTGATCCCTCCAACTCGTAAGCACACCTTTGCCCCTGAAGTTGACCCAGCCGGTTTAATAGATGATGAAGCTGAGTTTGAAGCCTTAAGTGGCATTGACTGGGCCTTGTCAACCTTCTAGGGCACGGCAGCAGACGGAGAGGCGGAGAAGGATAACCCGGAATCTTCAAGCCCACCAAAGGAGTGAACCGCCAGGCGTTTATAACTTTGTGAAGACAATGCTTCATTATTCAGACTCGGGGAGTCTTGTAATAGGGTAGAAAAACCTCTTGATTTCTGTCATGCCTTCACGCATGTTTATGACGTTTAATATTTTCGTAAACCGCCATCGCTACATACTTCCAGCTTATGTTGATCTTTCCTTGATGTTAAAAATTTGCTTGCCTTATCCTGCATATAAACAACAAGACTACCCTTGGCGACTTATCGCGACGGGGGTCACATAAGGTATTGATAACCCGGAATGTAAACCCAAACATCACATAAAGGCCGGTTGATGACCATATTTGTTAAACATAATCACAATAGCATACCTGTGATCCATTTGGTAGTCTTTCCGGCTTATGTGACCCAAATCATGAGGGTAAATTTAACTCCTGAAAGTTGGCACATAGGATGTTCACCTAGCCTTTAACAGCTGAGGTGACGAATGTTAAACCGGTGGAACGAGAACCCCATAGTACTTTCGAGAAGGCCTCACGATAGTCAAACATTTATACTTACAAAGTATGATAAATAATAAACCAAACTTAAAAGGCCACTGATTCGAATACAATCAGTGAACCGCTCCAAAGGGGTTAACCTAAGATTCGGATACGATCATATAGCCCCCAGTGGCTTTGGCGATGCCGATCAAGTGGGTATCGACAGCTATGTTCTCTTTGGTTCGAATATGACCTATGTTTGAACAGGAAGCCCCCAAGTGACCATAAGAGTTGTTTAATGACGGTGATTCGAATACGATCCACGTCAGACCCAAAGGGGTTAAGCTATGATTCAAATATGATCAAGAAGCCCCCAAGTGTGTTTCGCAGTATGCCGATCAAGTGGGTATCGAGAGCTATGTTCTCTTTGGTTCGAATACGACCTATGTTTGAACAGGAAGCCCCCAAGTGACCATGGCTAGATTCAGATATGATCATAAGCCGGACCAAAGGGAAAGCCGGATTCAGATATGATCCGCTCCCTGTTGGTTGTTTCCACCACCTGGTAAAGAAGACATGTAAACCTTTGAGGGTGAAAAGAAAAGAGGTCCTGCTTTATTGCTTTATATAATATATACATTGTCAAAAATAAAAAATATATATATCTTGAGAGCCGGTGGCTCAAGTATAGTAAGGCCGAAGATGGGCGATATTCCATGGCCGGTGAGTCTCCTCCTCCGACTTACGTGAGTCTTTGAGCTCTCGAACATCGATAAGGTAGTATGACCCGTTGTTCAGATTCTTGCTGACCACAAAGGGTCCTTCCCAAGGAGGGGATAACTTGTGCATATCAGATTGATCCTGGATGAGTCGGAGCACTAAGTCGCCTTCCTGAAAGGTTCTGCTTCTAACCCGGCGGCTGTGATAGCGGCGCGTGTCTTGCTGGTAAATGGCCGAGCGGGCTATTGCCAAGTCTCGCTCCTCATCTAACAAGTCAAGTGCATCCTGACGAGTTTTTTCGTTATTGGCCTCAACGTAAGCCTCTACGCGGGGTGAGTCATGCCGGATGTCACTTGGCAGGACTGCCTCTGCTTCGTACACCATAAAGAAAGGTGTGTAACCTGTAGATCTGTTAGGCATAGTGTTGATGCTCCACAGTACAGAGGGTAGCTCCTCCACGCAACAACCCGGAGTTCGCTGTAAGGGGACCAAGAGCCGGGGTTTGATACCCTTCAAGATCTCTTGATTAGCTCTCTCTGCTTGACCATTAGATTGAGGGTGAGCAACAGCCGAAACATCAAGCCGGATATGTTCACGTTGACAGAACTCTTCCATGGCACCCTTGGAGAGATTAGTACCATTATCAGTTATGATGTTGTGTGGAAAACCAAAACGAAAGATCACATTTTTCATGAACTGAACCGCCGTGGCTGCATCACACTTACTGACCGGCTCTGCCTCAACCCACTTTGTGAATTTATCGACCGCCACCAAGAGGTGTGTCTTTTTATCCTTAGACCTCTTGAAAGGTCCAACCATGTCAAACCCCCAGACTGCAAACGGCCAAGTAATTGGAATCATCCTCAACTCTTGATCCGGCACATGAGCTCGTCGTGAGAATTTTTGACATCCGTCACATTTGCTGACCAGATCCTCCGCATCAGCATGAGCCGTCAGCCAATAGAAACCATGACGGAAAGCCTTGACCACCAGAGATTTTGAGCCGGCATGATGACCACAATCTCCTTCATGGATCTCACGAAGTATCTCCTGACCCTCCGCAAGCAACACACAATGTTGAAACGCCCCAGTAACACTGCGGTGATGTAACTCGCCATGAACAATTGTCATAGATTTGGACCGCCTGGCGATTTGTCTCGCCAAGGTCTCATCCACAGGCAACTCTCCCGGGGTCATATAGGCCAAATATGGGACTGTCCAATCTGGGATAGCGTGAAGAGCTGCCACCAGCTGTGCCTCCGGGTCTGGCACTGCTAGTTCTTCCTCTGTAGGCACTTTGACAGAAGGGTTATCCAAAACGTTGAGAAAGGTGTTAGGCGGCACCGGCTTACGCTGAGATCCCAGCTGGCTTAAAGCATCAGCAGCCTCATTCTTCCTCCGATCAATGTGCTCCACTTGATAACCTTTGAAGTGCCCAGCCACAGCATCAACTTCACGACGGTAAGCCGCCATAAGGGGATCCTTGGAGTCCCACGTGCCTGACACCTGTTGAGCTACGAGATCTGAGTCGCCCAAGCACCTTACCCGGCTCAAATTCATCTCTTTGGCCATCCGGAGACCATGGAGTAAGGCCTCGTACTCAGCTGCATTGTTAGTACAAGGAAACATAAGCCGGAGCACATAACAAAATTTGTCACCTCGAGGGGAAGTTAAAACAACTCCAGTCCCCGAGCCTTCCAACTGCCTGGACCCATCAAAGTGAATAGTCCAAGATGTGTTATCTGGCTTCTCCTCAGGTGCCTGCAATTCTGTCCAATCATTGATGAAATCCACCAGGGCTTGAGACTTGATAGCAGTCCGAGGCCTGTATTTCAAACCATGAGGCCCAAGATCAATGGCCCACTTGGCGACTCGTCCTGTGGCCTCTCTATTTTGTATGATGCCGCCTAAGGGGCAGAGCTTACCACAGTAATAGGATGACCTTGGAAGTACTGTTTCAGCTTCCGGCTTGCCATAAATACTCCGTAAACAAGTTTCTGCCAATGTGGATACCCTTGCTTAGACTCAATGAGCACCTCACTGATGTAGTAAACTGGCCGTTGAACTGGATGCTCCTTGCCAGCCTCCTTGCGCTCCACCACGATGGCAACACTGACCGCTCGGGCGTTAGCAGCCACATATAACAGCAATGGCTCTCTATCAATGGGAGCAGCAAGGACCGGTGGCTCAGATAACTTCCTCTTTAAATCTTCAAAGGCAGCGTTAGCAGCATCACTCCAGACAAAAGTGTCTATTTTCTTCATCATCTGATACAGCGGTAGGGCCTTCTCACCTAACCGGCTTATGAACCGTCTTAAAGCGGCAACACGACCCGCCAGTCGCTAAACATCATTGATGCACGCCGGTTTAGCCAAAGAGGTGATTGCCTTGATCTTGTCCGGGTTAGCTTCAATGCCTCTGTTTGATACCAGAAAGCCCAGAAGCTTGCCTGCAGGTACACCAAACACACACTTGGTCAGGTTAAGCATCATCTTATAAACCCGGAGATTATCAAAGGTCTCCTTTAAATCAGATATCAAAGTTTCCTTCTCCCTGGATTTCACCATGATGTCATCCACATAAGCGTGAACATTGCGCCCAATTTGACTGTGGAGACAGTTTTGTACACATCTCTGATAAGTCGCCTGGCCACTCTTGAGCCCAAATGGCGTAGATACATAGCAAAAGGCTCCAAACGGAGTGATGAAAGCCGTTTTCTCCTGGTCCTTAACTGCCATTTTGATCTGATGATAGCCAGAGTAAGCATCCAAAAAGCTCAATCGCTCGCAACCTGCCGTAGCATCGATGATTTGATCAATACGGGGGAGGGCAAAGGGATCAGCCGGACAAGCCTTATTTAAGTCTGTGTATTCCACACACATCCGCCAGGTGCCGTTCTTCTTGAGTACAAGCACCGGGTTAGCCAACCACTCCGGGTGTAAAACTTCAACAATGAACCCAACCGCTAAGAGCCGGGCGACCTCTTCTCCAATAGCTTTCCGTCTTTCCTCATTGAACCGTCCAAGAAACTACCTCACCGACTTATATTTCAGATCAATATTAAGAGTGTGCTCAGCGAGTTCTCTCGGGACGCCCGGCATGTCAGAAGGTTTCCATGCAAAGATGTCCCGGTTCTCACGGATGAACTCGATGAGCGCGCTTTCCTATTTAGGATCCAAGTTGGCCGATCTTTGAACTGCTTGGAAGAGTCGCCTGGAGTAAAGTCAACAAGCTTTGTTTCAGCAGCCGATTTAAACTTCAACGCCGGGTCATGCACTGTAGTTGGCTTCTTCAAAGAGGTCATCTCCGCCGGGTCAACATTATTTTGATAAAACTTTAGCTCTTCTGCTGCACAAACGGGCTCAGCATAAGCCGCGTTGCCTTCTTCACACTCCAAGGCTACCTTTCAACTCCCATGCACAGTGATGTGCCTTTGTGACCCGGCATCTTGAGCTACAGATAAACATAACACGGTCGTGCCATGAACTTGGCATAAGCCGGCCGCCCAAACAGAGCATGATATGGGCTCTTGATTTTGACCACCTCAAAAGTCAATTTCTCAGCCCTGGAATCATATTCATCTCCAAAGGCCACCTCCAATTCAATCTTACTGACCGGTTATGCCGACTTACCAGGCACCACCCCATGGAAAACGGTGTTGGACGTCCTTAAATCCTTGTCAGTCAAACCCATGCATCGAAAGGTCTCGTAATAGAGGATGTTGATATCGTAATAGAGGATGTTGATACTGCTACCTCCATCCATGAGTACCTTGGTAAACTTATATCCACCGACCTGAGGAGCCACCACCAAGGCTAATTGACCCGGATCATCAACCCGGGGCGGCTGATCTTCCCTGCTCCATACAATAGGCTTCTCTGACCACCTCAAGTAACGGGGAACTGCCGGCTCAACAGACTTCACGGCCCTCTTATGAACCTTCTGGTCACGCTTGCATAAGCTAGTGGTGAACACATGATACTGCCCACTATTCAGCTGCTTCGGATAGCTTTGACAACCCGACTGCTGTTGCTGCTGTCCCCCTTGACCAGGATATTGTTGATTATAGCCTCCTTGACTTCCTTGAAAGCCGGAACTTGAACCGCCGCCCGGTCCATGAAAGCCGCAGGCCCCTGAGCTGTCGCCCGATCCATGATTGCCATCAAACATGTTGGAATTCTTGAAAGCCTTCATGATCGCACAATCTTTCCATAAGTGGGTGGCGGGTCGTTCCCGGGTGCCGTGTCTCGGGAAAGGCTCATTGAGAAGCTGCTCAAGACATGGGCCTGACCCGCCAGATCGAGGGGGCGGTTTTCCCTTACGTCTATGATTGTTACCCTGTGCATTGGCATTGCCACAAAACTCCAGGTTACCCTCCGCGTTACGCTTGTTGCCTCCTTGATTTGTCGGGTTATGCTGCTGACCCTTTTGATTGCCATTTTTCTTTCCCTTCCCTATCTTTTCCTCATCAGACGCGGGATCCTTGGTACTATCAGAATCGGCGTATTTGACTAAAGCCGCCATCAGCGTACCCACATCATTGCAATCACGCTTAAGGCGCCCTAGTTTCTGCCTCAGCGGCTCAAAGCGGCAATTCTTCTCCAACATGAGGACAATGAGCCGGCATCCATCTTATCGCATTTAATGTATTATTTCCTTGACCCGGCGCACCCAATGAGTTGTGGATTCACCCTCCTCCTGCTTACAATTTGTCAAGTCCACAATCGACATGGATTACTTGCAAGTGTCTTTGAAGTTCTAGATGAAGCGGGCTTTTAGTTCTGCCCATGAACAATTGCAGTTAGGCGGCAAGCCCTTTAACCAAGACTGGGCCATTCCATCTAACATCATGGTGAAGTACTTAGCCATTGCTGCATCGCTGACCTCCAACAGCTCCATGGCCATCTCATAACTTTCAATCCATGCTCCGAGCTGTAAATCGGCCATGTAGTTCGGCACCTTCCGAGGTCCCTTGAAGTCCTTGGGTAGGCGTTCAACACGCAGAGCCGACACCAAACAAGTAACACCGCCGGTTCTAGTAACTACTCCCGCCTCAACGGAAGTCGTCGGATACACTTTATGAGACGTCTATTGAGATGCTAGCTGAGCCGCCCGCTCGTCCTCCTGACTTATTCGGTCTTGCACCGGGTTATAGCCACCGGGCCGGTTACGAAACTGGGCATTGCTTGACAAAGCTTCTGACTCCATGTGCCTGCTGTAACTCGGACTCCGGTTTTGACGAGGCGGTGCTAACCAAGGCGGAGGAGTTGAATGAATCATGTCCCGGCTGTAAGAATAAGTCTCTTGCTGCGCCAGGGCCGTCTGAACAAGTTATCTGATCCTCTGGGTCTCCACTGCTGTCGGATCATCACCGTCCACTGGGAGAGCGACCAAACGCGCCGATGCTCCGATTAAGTTCTCCATGGGGTTGGAAAGTGACCCGGTGGTATTGGTACATAGCGGGGTGGGGCCATACTCCCATGAGGAGGCGCCATCTCTCGAAGCTGAGCCGGTCTTCCCGCTCCGGCTGTTGTGAACTGATTTGCTTCGGGTGGGTTGCTAGGGCCGGCACCGGGTGTAGCAAAAAGGTTCCGAGGGTCGTAAACCAGAGGCAAACGGGATTGAGTTTTCTGGTGCCTCCTTCTCATTACCTCATTAGATGCGTTCAGGTTCATATTAAGCTGGAAAGCCTCTAACTGGAGCTGCTGCGCCCGTGCATCAAAAGCCGCTCGTTCTGTAGCTAACTTGGTGTCCTCAGCTTCCAAGGCCTCCTTGGCCCGAGCTATCGCTTCACGCACCTGTGCCACCTCCGCGTTAAGATCATCTTGATTTGCAGGCATAACCGTGGCGGTCAACAGGGCTGTAAGCTTATCCATGAGATCCATCAGTATCTGAGCCGGCGGGTGCACAGGGCCTCCTGCCCCTGCCGCTCCTTGAAAGCACAAGTGCTCCCTAGGTGGTTTTGGTAATTAATGTCAACATATCTCTTGTTGGACTAACACTTTTATCTAGTATGTTTCAGATAAGTTCAACAATGGAGTGGCATGGACTAAAGGATGTGGGAACTCCTTCAAGATGCTAAGGACAAAGAATTGGCTCAAGCTTCAAGCTCAAGACTCTTCATTTTACATTTTAGTGATCCAAGATCACATTGAGTCTATAGGAAAAGCCAATACTATCAAGGAGGGATGAGGTGTTGCTTAATGAGCCTCTTGCTTCATGTGCTTAGTGATATGCTCCCAAACCCACAGCTTCTTTCTCACATCCACATATGACCTAAACCTAAAGCCAAAATCGGTCTCACCGATTCTTCCTATTCGGCGCCACCGATTCCATATGTCATAGCCACTCACAAACCCTAGGCAAATCGGTCCTACCGATAGGGATCTCGGTCTCACCGAGATGGGATTGTAATCTCTATGTGTATGTCCATTACCAAAATCGGTCTCACCGAGTTTGTGCAATCGGTACTACCGAGATTAATATGCAAACTTTCTGGTTAACTTATTACCCAAATCGGTCCCACCGAGTTTGAGTAATCGGTCCAACCGAGTTTGCCTGACCAACTCTCTGGTTAGCTAATTACCAAAATCGGTCTCACCGAGTTTGTGTAATCGGTCTCACTGACATTATGTTATGCCCTAACCCTAACCATATCGGTCCTACCGAGATGCATGTCAGTCCCACCGAAAACCCTAACGGTCACTAGGTTTACTAAAATCGGTCTGACCGAGTTTTATGATTCGGTCCCACCGAGATTGGTAAATTGTGTGTAATGGTTAGATTTTGTGTGGCGGCTATATATACCCCTCCACCTCCTCTTCATTCGTGGAGAGAGCCATCAGACTGAACCTACACTTCCAGCATCCTATTTCTGAGAGAGAACTGCCTACTCATGTGTTGAGGCCAAGATATTCCATTCCTACCATATGAATCTTGACCTCTAGCCTTCCCCAAGTTGCTTTCCACTCAAATCTTATTTCTACCAGATCCAAATCCTATGAGAGAGAGTTGAGTGTTGGGTAGACTATCATTTGAAGCACAAGAGAAAGGAGTTCATCATCAACACACCATTTGTTACTTCTTGGAGAGTGGTGTCTCCTAGATTGGCTAGGTGTCACTTGGGAGCCTCCGACAAGATTGTGGAGTTGAACCAAGGAGTTTGTAAGGGCAAGGAGATCGCCCACTTCATGAAGATCTACCGCTAGTGAGGCAAGTCCTTCTTGGGCGACAGCCATGGTGGGATAGACAAGGTTGCTACTTAGTGGACCCTTCGTGGGTGGAGCCCTCCGTGGACTCGCGCAACCGTTACCCTTCGTGGGTTGAAGTCTCCACCAATGTGGAAGTACGATAGCACCACCTATCGGAACCACGCCAAAAACATCTGTGTCTCCAATTGCGTTTGATTTCTCCAAACCATTCCCTTTACTTTCTTGCAAGTTGCATGCTTTACTTTCCGCTGCTCATATACTCATTGCATGCTTGATTATTATGTATTGAAAAAGTTAAACTTGTTCCTAAACTCCACTTAAACTTTAATAAGGTTAAAAACTGCAACTTTGGTACTTAGTGTCTTATCACCCCCCCCCTCTAGACACCTCTTCTCAAGATCCTACAAGGGGTATCAGAGCTTTGGTCTCCATTTCCTTGGTTTAATCACCATTGGAGGAAGATGGATGAGTCTACTTCGGGGAGTCTTAGTCATAGAGTGCCTATTCTTGATGGAGAGTATTTTCATGAGTGAAAAATGAGATGCTTGTAATTTTCAATCAATATCATTTGAACAAGTACATTGCTAGCCCTTGTGCTCCTCATGTTGATCCTATGCACCCTACCCTTGATGAATCTATTGACATGACTAGAAATCTTAGAATTGTTAATCTTATCACTAGAGGCTTGCCTAGAAACTTGATTAGAATCTTGCCTACCTTTGAGTGTGCCTACACTATATGGAAATTTCTTGAGGAACGCTTTCCAAATTATTCCTTGAAAAATCTGGATGAAATTCTCTATAAGTCTATTGCTTTGAGTAAAATGAATACTAGTGATCCTATGTTTGGTGATCGTCTATTTGAACTTACCGACCTTATGCGTGCCAAAGGAGATGTTGGAATTATTGGTGATATTATTTCTGAAGCTATAAGAATTCATAAGCAAGATCATTGTCAAACTCACTCTAACGAATTACCCTCTCTAGGACTTGATCCACCACATGATGATGTTGAACATGGATACTATGATGAGGATGATGATAGTGACTTCGATCTTGATGATGCAATGAGACACTTTGGTCTTATGGCAAATCTTGAGGATATGTGTCAGGAGGAAAGGAATGGGTTCTTGACAGTGGATGTACCGATCACATGACCGGAGATAAAGACATGTTTCGTGAGCTTGCTAAAAATGATGGTCCTCGAAAGTTTGTCACTTTCGGTGACAACTCAAAAGGTAAGGTGGTTGGCCTTGGTAAGGTGGCCATCTCACATGATAGCTCCATTCAGAATGTCATGCTCGTTGAATCTCTTGGCTACAACTTACTTTCAGTATCTAGACTTGCTGATTTCGGTTTCAATGTCCTATTTACTGAAGTAGATTGCCAAGTGTTTCATCGAGACAATCATAAATTGGTCTTTACTGGTATACGTAGAGGTGATCTATACATTATTGATTTCACTGAAAAGGCTCAACCTAAAACTTGCTTCATTGCTAAATCCTCAAAAGGTTGGTTATGGCATATACGATTAGGTCACGTTGGCATGAGAAACCTTGACAAGCTTATTAAAGGGAATCATATCCTTGGAGTTAACGATGTCATATTTGATAAGGATAGACTTTGCAATGCTTGTCAAGCAGGTAAATAGGTTGGAGGAAGGCATCCCGTGAAGAACATCATGACCACAAGGAGGCCACTCGAGCTACTTCACATGGATCTCTTTGGTCCCAACTCCTACAAGAGTCTCAGGGGAAATTCTTTTGGTCTAGTTATCGTTGATGATTTTTCAAAATTTACGTGGGTGTTCTTTCTCGATGATAAATCGCAGTTCCAAAAGATCTTCAAAAACTTCGCTAGAAAGGCCCAAAATCAATTTGAAGTGAAGATCAAGAAGGTTCGCAGCGACAACAGAACAGAGTTTAAGAACGCAAATGTGGACACCTTTCTTGACGAAGAAGGGATTTCACACGAGTTCTCGGCTACGTACACACCTCAACAAAATGGAGTTGTTGAGAGGAAGAACCGGACGCTCATCGAAATGGCGAGAACGATGCTTGATGAGTACAAGACACCGAAGCACTTTTGAGCAGAAGCGGTTGAGATAGCTTGTCATGCAGCAAATCGCTTGTATCTTCACAAGCTACTCGGCAAGACGGCATACGAGCTCCTCACCGGTAACAAACCCCAAGTTGGATACTTTCGAGTATTTGGCTCAAAGTGCTACATTCTTGATAAGCATCATCGTTCTAAATTTGCTCCTAAGTCTCATGAAGGTTTCCTACTAGGTTATGGCTCAAACTCTCACACTTACCGTGTCTACAACAATTTCACCCGAAAGGTTGAAGAGACGATAGATGTGAAGTTTGATGAATCTAATGGCTCGCAAACAGAGCAATTGCCGATTGATGTAGGAGACAAAGACCCTTCGGAAGCAATCCAAGACTTGTCTATTGGCAAGGTCCGTCCAACAGAGGTGAAGGAGGGTACCTCGTCAATTCAAGTGGAAGCTTCTACTTCACGACAAGGTGAACCAAGAGTTGATACGGAAGCATCCACAAGTGGGACACACCAAGATGAAGAAAACGAGGAAGAACATCACGAACGTCAACAACCTCCTTCTCCACCACGACAAGAGAACGACAACGCCAACAATGAAGAAGGCCAAGAAGAAGAACAAGATGAAGAAGATGTTCAACGAAGACTATCGGTGTCAAAACCGGCAGATCTCGGGTTGGGGGTCCCGAACTGTGCGTCTAGGAGGATGGTAACAGGAGACAAGGGACACGATGTTTTTACCCAGGTTCGGGCCCTCTCGATGGAGGTAATACCCTACTCCTGCTTGATTAATATTGATGATATGGGTAGTACAAGAGTAGATCTACCACGAGATCAAGGAGGCCAAACCCTAGAAGCTAGCCTATGGTATGATTGTTGTTCGTCCTACGGACTAAAACCCTCCGATTTATATAGACACCGGATAGGTTAGGGTTACACAGAGTCGGTTAAAATGGTAGGAGATCTACATATCCGTATCGCCAAGCTTGCCTTCCACGCCAAGGAAAGTCCCATCCGGACACGGGACGAAGTCTTCAATCATGTATCTTCATAGTCCAAGAGTCCGGCCAACGGTGAGAGTTCGGCTATCCGGACACCCCCTAATCCGGGACTCCCTCAGTAGCCCCCGAACCAGGCTTCAATGACGATGAGTCCGACGCGTTGATTGTCTTCGGCATTGCGAGGCGGGTTCTTCTCCAAATTCCATATACTTGTCGAATAGTGTCCGGCACGATAAATGTTGCGCTCCTCGGCTTCTACGCCCAATAATGGCCATCTTCCACGTGTTTGAATGAATGCGAAAAGCCAGGGTATTTTTACAATTACCCCCTAGCCAGCAAATGAGCCGCCTATAAAAGGGGCAAGGATCTAGATCTGAGTCACACCATCCCCCCTTTGCGAGCTTTCATCGAGCGCCTCGACCAAAGCCCATTCCATCATGGACAATCGACGCTCCTCCTCTCGCGCTCCCAGCCCCCAGCCAGAAGTGGGAGAGATGCTCATCCCGCATAGCGAGCTAGTTATACTCAAGCCAAGGGATTTCTCCCCGGCCTTCATGGTTCGGTTTGATCCGGACTTGCCACCTACCAGGCGGAAAGCAAGCGAAGCGTCCCGATCCCTCTAAAGGAGAGCGGGTATGCTTCATCTCTTATCTAGTAAGAGGACTCGGATTTCTAATCCATCTGTTTCTCCGGGGGCTCCTGGAGTTCTACGGCCTCCGGTTGCACCATCTTACTCCCGCCTCCATCTTGCACATCGCGGGCTTCGTGGCCCTTTGCGAACTATTCTTGGGCATCGAGGCTCATTCAGACTGTGGAAGAGGATATTCTGCCTAGTACCCCTTTCTCATGAGGGGTCAATATATCAAGTGGGCGGAGCCGAGCTATGGCGCATCGCTGGGACCGGATACCTATCCGGAACCCCAAAGAAGGCGTCTGAAGACTGGCCTTCGGAATGGTTTTACATGGAGGACGTCCTGTTGCCGGATCCTGTTCGGATCGGCCTTCCGGAGTTTAGCAATGATCCTCTGAAGAAGCGCCTAAGCTGGCGCCCTCGGAGCCCCTGGAGAGAAGATGACCGGGATGTCCTTTATTTGATGAGCCGAATAAAGTTACTGGCTCATTCCGGATTGACCATGACCGGAGTCATGGCAATCTGCATTATGAGGGGAGTGCAGCCGCTCCAATACAGGGGCCACCCCATGTGGGACTTCAACGGGGAGGACGATGCCACCCGCCATGGCCGCAAAGGGCCAGGATCGGTCACCGAACTGGTGAAGATCTTGTCTGCCATGTATAAAGGGGAGGAGGAGGATTTCCTCCGTGTCAATCCACTGAAGGAGTTTTCTTCGAATAATCCTCGAAGCTGGGTAAGCAAACATCTTTGTGACCTGTCCGATCCATGTTCCCGTGGTTAAATATCTCATTTCGCTGTTTCTGCGCAGGAACTGCGCCGGACTATGGAGAAGATACACATCCCGCCCCCACAACCCGAGGATCCGGAACGGTCCCTCGATCCGACCTCCGAAGAGGATCCGGATATAAAGGTGGAGTTGATCGACGGGGTATTCTACCAACTTAGCATCGACAAAGCTTTGGTTGCCATTACGGTTGATTATCCCGGAATACTTCCAGCCTCCCAGGTAAATGAGACCAAGATCCCAAAACCCTGATAATGACCCATCCATGCTTATTTTTTATCACCGTATACCAATGGTGCTTTGCAGGGGGTACCTTCGAGGCAGGAAGCCGAGCCCGCGGCGGCTGGCCAACAAAGGGCAGTGCGGCCCCGCAGGCTAAAAAGAAGTGTGGTCCGGATCGAAACTCCTCCGCAACGGTATGGCGTGTCACCATACTCCCAGGATTGATTCCTGGAAGGCGTACTAATGCTGGTGCTCTTTTCAGGAAAAAGAGTGCTCGCCGGACTGAGTCCGGCGAGGTTGCCAATCGAACCTTCACCGGGCAGGCTTCAAAGCCGGGTCCGGAGGCTGAGGCGAGCACGAGGCGTGCGTCGGATGCTCCTCCGACAGAGGATGCCGACAGGTTGTCTGCCACCAACTCCAAGGTGGAGAGCGCCTTGAATCATAGGCGCCGCCGGACAGTTCTTCGAGTCGCATGTTTCTCCCAGGAGGCCTTGAATGCCTTCGATTCGGGAGATGCGCACCTCCGTGCCGCTCAAGATGGTCTAGCCAGAGCCACGGAGCAGTATGTAAAGGACATACGGGTAAGAAAATTTGTGATTATATATGCCAGTAGCCCCCGAGACTTAAAATGGTTAGAATAACTGATTTTAGGATCATTTGTTATGCAGGATCTTACAGAAAAGAATACCCGACTGTCCCAGGAGCTTGAAGAGTGCAAGGCCCAACTTGAGGCCGCACTAGCCGCTACAGGGGGAGCCACAGAGACCCCCTCTGGTAATATACGCTTCAGAAGATAAATAGTTTATGAAGTGCGGCGGGTGTGTAAATCTGACAAAAATATTGCAGATGGCGCCGGACTAGATCCGGACAAGCAGCAGCTCTTGCGCCAGCTAAAGGCCGGCGAGAGCATGCTGACGAGGGTGCGGCAGGAGAAAAATAACCTCCAAGACGCCAACACCAAGCTGGGTGAGGAACTAAAGGATGTTCGTGCCCAGCTGTCTGACTCCGTGAAGGAGAATCGGCGGCTTCGTCGTGGCATTTTCAGTAAGTGCTTGAGCGAACTTTGAAAGAGTTCGACGAGGAAGGCAACTAACATAAACATGTATGTAGGTTTGCTCACAGGTCGTCCTGAGGAGGAGATGCCCAGTTCTTCGGGCGATCTTCTTCCCGAACTGCACGAACGAGTCCGGCAGGTGATGAAAGGCGTCGGCCAGGCCTTGTGGCCATCTATCTCCCTGCCCGAAGGAATTGGGGAGCTGGCAGAGCGGCTTCAAGGAGCACGGCGGCGCTTCCGGCTATGGAAGATATCGGCCTGCCGTCAAGGCGCCAGGGAGGCCTGGGCCATGGTGAAGACGCGGTACACGAAGGCTGACCCAAACCACATGGCCGAGGTCGGACTTGTGGGGCCGGATGGGATGGAGATCCCTGTAAGCTTAGTGTACGGCCAAGTAGAATTGGCCGCCAAGTATTCCCAGCAAGATTGTAAATTAGATAGCCTATTAGATGGCATTGAGGAGGAATACAATGAGTCTAGTTGACTTATGTAAAAATATGACATGAAAGAATGTCTTCTAGCCGGATTGTAGATCGTTTGTCATAGCGGACCTTTTAAGCCGACCTTCGGACCCAATAGTTCGGAGTGTGTCCAAATACCTTCGTGGTTATATAAGAACCGTGGTATGCATGGAGACAAGGCGTAGGGGTCATTGTTGTTGTATCAGACAAGTGCCCAACTAGTTATGTTATATTACATGGGTAGTAAGAAACATCTTCCAGGGAGAATAGTTCCGTTAAGGGTTCCTTTAGCTGGGACGCATGCCCTAAAGTGCATGTCAAAGCTGCTATGAAAGCAGAAAATCATCTGGGGGCAGATGGGTAAATAGTTTAAAAATCATCTTTCAGTTCACCAACCGAATATTCCCTTAAGAACGCTAGCTTTCGGCTTCACCCAGTCATAGGTACACATCTGGCTGACCAGCGGTAACAATCGCAGGTGCTCCCTTTACCACCTAGCCGAACAATCGGGAGCGTGAGGGTAAGCACAGGAGCCAGGCAACCCAGCTTGGCCAAAACTTAAGTCATATCGATGCATATAATGGTGAATAAAAGGTACATGCCGAAGTTTAACGCATGTGCTGGGCATGAAGCCCGTATAAATAAGCTTCTGTTAAAGAAGCCCCCAGGTATAATGAGCGCGGACAGCGTGTCAAGTGTGTGCGAAAAAAAAAGCGCAAGCGATCCTCTAGAGGTTACAAGAAGAAGAAGGAGGAAGGAGAGAAATAAAAGACAACACAAAAGCAAAAATAAAGAATGCAGACGGAGGAAGGAGACGAACTTGGAGTCCGGCACTTAGGCGTAGAATCTTCGTAGACGGGCTGCGTTCCATGGGTTCAGCTCGAGTCGGTTATCCGATGTGTTTCGCAGACGGTATGCTCCGCCGGTCAGGACCTGGTCAATGATGAAGGGACCTTCCCATTTGGGCTTGAGTTTGTCCTTTTTCTTGTCCGACAGGCTTAGAACTAGTTCGCCAACGCTGTAAGCTTTGGCCCATACTTCCCTGCTTTGGTATCTTCGAGCATGCTGTTGATAGAATGCGGAACGAGCTTTTGCCACGTTGCTCTCCTCCTCCAATGCGTCCAAACTGTCCTGCCGATCGAGCTTGGCTTCTCTTTCTTCATACATGCGCACGCGAGGTGAGTCATGTATTATGTCACAGGGCAAGACTGCCTCTGCGCCGTACACCATGAAGAATGGTGTGAATCCGTAGTACTGATTCGGCGTGGTCCGCAGCCCCCGTGAGTACGGAGTCGAAGCTCTCAACCCGGTCGTGTTAGATTCCTTGAGGACCGCACTAGTCTGGGTTTAATGCCGCTCATGATTAGACCATTTGCCCTTTCGACTTGGCCGTTGGTTTGGCGGTGATAGGCGAGGCGTGTCGAGCTTGATGCCCATGTTTTTGCACCATAATTTGACCTCGTCGGCCGTGAAGTTGGTGCCATTATCGGTGATGATCTTGTGGGGACACCGTAACGGTGCACTACCCCGATATGAAGTCTATCACTGGTCCGGATTCGCCGTTTTAACAGGCTTGGACTCTATCCATTTGGTGAATTTGTCGACCATGAACATTAGGTTTTTTTGCTTGTGGGTTCCTCCTTGAGGGGTCCAACCATGTCAAGCCCCGGACATGACGGCAGGTGATGGGTATAGTTTTAAGGGCAGTGGGTGGCATGTGGCTTGGGTTAGCAAAAAGCTGGCAACCGACGCATCGTTGGACTAAGTCCTGCGCATCTGCCTGGGCTGTCGGCTAATAAAATCCTGTACGGAAGGCCTTGCCTACAAGGGCCCAGGCTGCGGCGTGGTGCCCACCTAGTCCGGCGTGAATTTCAGCCAGGAGGTTTCGCCCTTCCTCTTCGGAGATACACCTTTGAAGGACTCCGGTAGTGCTTTTCTTATAAACCTCTCCCTCATGCACTTTATAGGCTTTAGAGCGCCGCACTATGCAGCGAGCCTCATTTTGGTCTTCGGGAAGTTTCTGCCTAGTTAGATAGGCTAGGAATGGTTCCATCCACGGGGCGATAACAGCCATTATTTCGTGAGCGGAGGATGTTATCTCGGGGGCGGAGCCTCCGGTTGTGTTAGAGTGTTCGGCGTCAGGCGGTGCGGTTGGGTCCGGATTGTTATTGCCGGACTCCCCTTCCCATAGTACGGATGGCTTGAACAGCCGTTCCAAAAAGATATTGGGTGGGACGGCATCGCGTTTTGCGCTGATGCGTGCCAATATATCCGTCGTATGGTTGTTATCCCGGGCTATATGATGAAATTCTAGCCCTTCGAACCGTGCTGACGTTTTTAGGACCGCATTGTGGTATGCTGCCATTTCCGGATCTTTGGCATCAAAGTCCCCGTTTATTTGAGATATTGCGAGGTTCGAATCCCCGCGCACCTCTAGGCGTTGAATGCCCATGGAGACTGCCATCCGGAGGCCGTGCGAAGGGCCTCGTATTCGGCTGCGTTGTTGGAGTCCATATACATTATTTGAAGGACGTATTGGACTGTGTCCCCGGTTGGGGACGTCAGGACGACGCCAGCCCCCAGGCCGGCCAACATTTTGGAACCGTCAAAGTGCATGATCCAATTGGAGTATGCGTCGTACTCTTTAGGGAGTTCGGCTTCGGTCCATTCGGCCACGAAGTCGGCCAAAACCTGCGACTTAATAGCTTGTCGTGGCTTATAAGTCATGTCGAATGGGAGGAGCTCTATGGCCCATTTAGCAATCCGGCCCGTCGTGTCGCGGTTGTTTATAATGTCATTAAAAGGTACTTCGGAGGCCACCGTTATCGAACACTCTTGAAAGTAGTGTCGCAGCTTCCGGGATGCCATGAACACCGCGTATGCTATCTTTTGATAGTGTGGGTACCGGGACTGGCATGGAGTTAGGACAGTGGACACATAATAAACCGGTTTTTGAATAGGGACCCGGTGTCCGTCCATTTCTCGTTCGACAACGAGCACCGCGCTGACAACTTGATGTGTTGCGGTGATATATAATAGCATTGGTTCACCCACGTTGGGCGCGGCCAGGACCGGATTTTTTGCCAAAATGGCCTTTATTTCTTCGAGTCAGGCCGTGGCGTATCAAATCCACTTTCGAAGTGTTCGGTGCGGTGGAGGCGGTAAAGAGGTAATGCCTTTTCTCCTAAACGGGAGATAAAGCGGCTTAGAGCCGCTACGCATCCCGTCAATTTTTGTATTTGTTTGTGGTATTTTGGAATATCCAATTGCGAGAGAGCTCGAATCTTGGTTGGGTTTGCTTCAATTCCTCTACCGGACACAATGAAGCCCAGGAGCTTTCCGGCTGGAACGCCGAAGACGCATTTTTCCGGATTGAGCTTGATGTCATATTTTCGAAGATTGTCGAATGTGAGCCTCAATTCGTCTACTAGAGTTTCGACGTGCTTGGTTTTGACGACCACGTCATCTACATATCTTCCACCGTTTTGCCGATCCGGCTTGCGGAACATGTCACGAATCATGCGCTGATATGTTGCGCCGGCGTTTTTGAGCCCAAAGGGCATTGTGTTGAAGCAGAACGGGCCGTATGGAGTGATGAATGATGTTGCATCTTGGTCTGGCTCCGCCATCTTGATTTGTTGGTAGTCGTAGTATGCGTCGAGGAAGCACAATGAGTCGTGTCCTGCTGTAGCGTCAATGATTTGATCAATTCGAGGGAGGGGGAAGGGATCCTTTGGGCAAGCCTTATTAAGGTCTTTGAAATCAACACATAGGCGCCAGGATTTATCCTTCTTTGGTACCATCACCGGGTTTGCTAGCCAGTCCAGATGTTTTATATCTCTGATGAATTCGGCTTCCAAAAGTTTGGCTAGCTCCTCTCCCATGGCCTGTCTCTTGGGTTCGGAAAAGCGCTGAAGAGCCTGTTTGGTAGCTTGAATCCTTTTAGGATATTTAGGCTATGCTCGGGGTGACGTGGGATTCTGGCATGTACGAAGGGTGCCGAGCAAAGATGTCCCGATTTTCTTGTAGAAATTCTCGTAGTCTGGCGTCTACATCAGGGTTTAATTGTGCCCGATGGAGGCCGTCTTTGCGAGTCCGTTGGGTGGACTTGGAATTTGACTATTTCATCCGCTGGTTTAAAAGAGGTGGACTTGGATCTTTTATCAAGTATCACATCGTCCCTGTTCACCGTGGAGCGCATCATGATGAGTTCCTCGGCCGCTAGGGCTTGGATAGTGCCTCGAGGGCTAGTGCGGCTGTCTTGTTTTCGGCGCGGAGTGCTATGTTCGGATCACTAGCTAGAGTGATGATTCCGTTAGGTCCGGGCATTTTAAGCTTCATGTACCCATAATGGGGTATAGCTTGAAAGATTGTGAATGCCTCTCGTCCTAATAAAGCATGGTATCCGCTGTTGAACGTGGCCACTTGAAATGTGACCTCCTCGGACCTGTAATTGTCCGGCGAGCCGAACACGACGTCCAGTGTAATTTTTCCTGTGCAGCATGCTTCCCGGCTAGGGATAATTCCTCTAAAAGTTCTGCTGCTTCGCTCAATGCGGTTCCAGTCTATTTCCATTTTTCGGAGGGTTTCCTCATAGATGAGGTTTAGTCCGCTGCCGCCATCCATGAGTACCTTAGTCAGGCGAAAGCCGTCCACTATCGGACTGAGAACCAGTGCGGCTGGTGCTCGGGCTGTTCGGAATTTAGGTTCATCACTGGCATTTAAGGTAATAGCCGTGTCACTCCATGGATTTATTGTTGCTACTTGGTAGACTTGGCAAGGTTACTTGGAGTGTTTGTTTTGCATGTTATTTGATGCGAAAGTCTCGAAGACTATTAACACCGTCTTGGTGTTGCCGGGCTGGGATTACGAAGCTAGAAGCTCCTCGCCACTTTTGGCCACCTGCCGTAGTATCCAACATGCTCGAAGGCTATGAGTTGGAGTGGCGCCCTCTGTGCTATGAATTTTGCAGGGTCCGTTTAGCCAACCCTCCAGTACGGTTCCGTACCCTTTAGGGGTTTTTGGTTTTTTGGTATTTGACCCAGGTGCTTGATAATGATGCACCCTTTTGTTTAGGACTAGGGATGTATTCGGGGCCAGATTATCCCAAAATTTACTTTCGGTTTTCGAGCGCTCTCCATCGCACAGATACTTTTGTACTATGGTCACCAAGTCGATAAAGCGTGTAATTTCGCTGACGACTTATGGCGTTTAGGATTCCCTTGTCCGTGCAATTATTGTAGAAAATTGGGATTGCGTCCAACTCTCGGCGATCCTTTATCCTGTTCATAACCAGGAGGAATCTGGCCCGATAATGATGTCTTTGTTTCAGCGGGCTCTTGCCGAATTCGAGAGAGATCGCTAATGTTTGGGTGGGCGGGTGGAACTACATCGGAACCCCGTCCAATTTAGGACTCAGGGCGAGAAGTTTCGAACTTCGGAAGTTTGGATTTTTGAGTGTTATCCAATGAGTCCGACCCGCCGCTGACTTTAGGTTCAGGGCTTGATCGACATCCGTCCCTCCGGGAATCCGGCATGGAGGGATCGGGAATCGGACGTAGCTAGTCCTTAAGATAAAAGAAGAATCGCCGCATTGCTCCTCTATCACAGCAACATGATGGGTAGCACAGGGAGAGTTGATCTCTCTCAGATCGGTTTTAGGCCCGATCCGGTCGTAGTCTGTGGCGACTCCCAGGGCGGCGATTCAATACAAGAGCTCGTTTACGGAGGAGAGCTCGATCGGATCTAATTGTTTGGCAAGTTCCGAATCAACATGGAGATTGGTTTTGATGACCCGAGAGGTCATCGTCGGCGCTGTGGCCGGACTGGCGGTCATAAGAAAACCACCTAGCGAAGAGTGCGGCGGTGCCAAGGCTCCTTTGGCGATAGTATCATCTTTAAGGGCGAGATGAGGCATCCTACCCGATGGCGGCGATTTACATAGAGGAACTCTCAATGAAAGCACCAATGTCGGTGTCAAAACCGGCGGATCTCGGGTAGGGGTCCCAAGCTGTGCATCTAGGCGGATGGTAACAGGAGACAAGGGACACGATGTTTTTACCCAGGTTCGGGCCCTCTCGATGGAGGTAATACCCTACTCCTGCTTGATTAATATTGATGATATGGGTAGTACAAGAGTATATCTACCACGAGATCAAGGAGGCCAAACCCTAGAAGCTAGCCTATGGTATGATTGTTGTTCGTCCTACGGACTAAAACCCTCTGGTTTATATAGACACCGGATAGGTTAGGGTTACATAGAGTTGGTTACAATGGTAGGAGATCTACATATCTGTATCGCCAAGCTTGCCTTCCACGCCAAGGACAGTCCCATCCGGACACGGGACGAAGTCTTCAATCCTGGATCTTCATAGTCCAGGAGTCCGGCCAACGATGAGAGTTCGGCTATCCGGACACCCCCTAATCCGGGACTCCCTCAAAGACCCAAGAAAAAGCTCTCACGAGTTCGAGCAAGAATTGCTAAAGACCATCCCGTCGAGCAGATCTACAATGACATTCAAACCGGGAGAATCACTCGCTCTAAAACTCGTTTAGCTAACTTTTGTGAAAACTATTCTTTCATCTCTAGAATTGAACCTATGAAGGTTGAAGAAGCATTGGAAGATCCGGATTGGATAACTGCTATGCATGAAGAGCTACACAACTTTGACAGGAATCAAGGTTGGACATTGGTTGAGAAGCCCGACAACAACCACAACATCATCGGTACCAAATGGGTGTTTCGCAACAAGCAAGATGAAGATGGACAAGTAGTTCGCAACAAAGCATTTCTCATCGCCCAAGGATACACACAAGTCGAAGGTATGGACTATGGTGAGACTTATGCTCCCGTTGCTAGACTTGAGTCCATTCGCATCTTACTTGCCTATGCTAATCATCATGATATCACCTTGTACCAAATGGACATTAAAAGTGCTTTTCTAAGCGGTGAAATAGAGGAGGAAGTCTATGTTAAGCAACCTCCGGCTTTGTCAATCCTAAGAAACCCAATCATGTTTACAAACTTCACAAAGCTCTTTATGGTCTTAAACAAGCTCCTAGAGCATGGTATAAATGCTTGACCAAGTTTCTTCTTGAAAAAGGCTTTGAAATTGGGAAAATTGATTCCACACTTTTTACTAAAAGGGTTAATGGTGAACTCTTTGTATGCCAAATTTATGTTGATGATATCATATTTGGATCAACTAACCCTCTTTTTAGTGAAAAGTTTGTGAAGCTAATGTCGGAGAAGTTTGAGATGTCAATGATGAGTGAACTAAAATTCTTTCTTGGGTTGCAAATCAAGCAAACTAAGGAAGGTACCTTTGTCTCTCAAACGAAGTACACTAAGGACTTATTCAAGAAGTTCAATATGCAAGAATGCAAAGGTATGTCTACACCCATGCCTACTAGTGGACATCTTGACTTAACCAAAGATGATGAACGGTTGATCAAAAGGTTTATCGCTCTATGATTGGTTCATTGTTATATCTATGTGCTTCACGTCCCGATATTATGCTAAGCGTGTGCATGTGTGCACGATATCAAGCTGCTCCTAAAGAATGTCATCTTAAGGCCGTGAAAAGGATAGTGAGATACTTAATCCATACACCAAATTTTGGCATTTGGTATCCTAAGAGGGCATCTTTCGATCTTGTTGGCTACTCCGACTCGGACTATGCCGGATACAAGGTTGATAGAAAGTCCACTTCGGGTACTTGTCAATCTCTTGGTAGATCTCTTGTGTCTTGGTCCTCCAAGAAACAAAACTCGGTACCCTTATCTCTTCTTGAAGCGGAATACATTGCCGCTGGTTCATGTTGTGCTCAATTACTTTGGATGACCCAAACTCTTAAAGATTATGGGATATATGTGAAACATGTTCCATTGCTTTGTGACAATGATAGTGCTATCAAAATTGGTCATAATCCTGTGCAACATTCTCGAACTAAGCATATTGAAGTTCGTCATCATTTCATTCGAGATCATGTGGCTAAGGGTGACATTGATCTTAAGCATGTTCGCACCAAAAAGAAATTAGCGGATATATTCACTAAACCTCTTGATGAGAAAGTGTTTTGCGGGTTAAGAGGAGAATTGAACATCATTGATGCTTCAAACTTGGAGTAGAAACTCCATTGGATACATGCAATACATGAGCTTATGCCTAATCCTTGATATCTCACCTATGATGGAAACCTTATGTCTTGGATATATTTGTATCTTGCATGTTATCTAACCCATGTAGGTACTTGGTTGAATCAAAATCCATGAGATTGTAAACCACTCATATCTTGAGCAATCTCTACATCACCAAGTCTCTACACAAGGTGGTTGAAGCCAAGGAAGCACAAAACCATTTAAACATATCCTTTGACAAATTCTATGTTGAGCTTCATGATTGTCATTGTTGGATACACAAGTGCTCTTCCTTGCACGAACTAACCCATGTAGGTAGATGGACTCAAATTCCAAGTGGTGCTCCCAACTCTTGATGAGCTACATCAACCTTGAGCAACCCACACAAGTTCAACTACATGGACAACACCACCAACCAAGGTATGTTATTCCATCTTAGAGAAGCTTTACTCCAAGTCATGAGTTAAAGCAACTCGACAAGATGTGAATACATCAAGATGTTAAGCGGAAAATGGCAACCCCATTTTGAGATTAAACGATGAGTATGACCTATGATCAAGTGATCTCACTTGACTCCTAAGTCAATATACTCTAACATAGGTGACTTTGTCGCCGACCATCTCTAGATGAAGTTCTCTTATGTTCTTTTCTGAGTTTTTGCATTTGACTCATGCATATGTGTTTCCCCTTTCAAAAAAAACTTCATCTGTTTGCTCTGCATTTTCTGCATTCCAATTCATTGCATATCATTCAGTAAATTCCTTGCAAATCTTTCTGAGATCTTATTAGTCAAGTGAGCTGAGGTGACAAGTGTTTTCTCTGTGATGAACTCGGTTACACCGATTTGTTATTTTCGGTCCAACCGAAAACTTTCGGTACCACCGAAGCATACCACTCGGTGCCACCGATTTCACAACAGGAAAAATAGTTTGCCACTTATTATGTGTTTCTTTTGCTCTAGCTCCACTCAGTGAATCTTGTCCTCTACAAGCATCACATTTTTATCATTGCTTTAGGTTGTGACTCAAGGATCAAACCCATTCACGACAAATTCCAGCGGGGGAGAGAGAGCTCAAATTTTTTTCAAGCCCTTCTTGGAAATTGGTGTCAAAGGGGGAGAGAGAGATCACATCAAAGCTTATCACTTAGAGAGATCACTTCAGAGAAGGAGAGAGAGATCCTTCAGGGGGATAAAGAGAGAGATCTCCAGGGGGAGAGAATACTAGATAAAAGTATTTCTCAAGGATCCCAGATGCTTGGTGTTCAAGAGGAGAGATGCCACATGTATTCTTGAGGGGAAAGACATGTTCATATGTGCTTATTTGCACTAGCTTGCATTAGCTCTGGTCATTTATATCTTTTAGCTCTGATTTTCTGTTCCCTATCTTCTCCCAGTATCCCATGCTAGATTCAGGGGGAGCAAGACATCTAAGGGAAAGAAATCATTCAAATTCATTGCATATCTTTACTCTTGGGGACATGTCTAATCCAATGTGGTACTTAGTACTCACTCTCTACATGTCATCCCAGTCTTGGTATTCTTGTGGTTTCTTTTGTTTGCTCACGGCTAGTAGGTGCATCTGTGTTATCTAACCTTGTTTACGCAGGTTCATTCCATCCTAAGCCAACTCAAGACTACAAGGTAAGTATATGCATCACAATCATGTGTATGAGGAGTTCTTGCTGATGTACATACTGTTTGCAAGAAGGACTCATGGGCATGAAGGTATTTTCTTTAATATTCTTTGCTCTGATGCATATGGCCAAGATACATGTAACACATTGCCTGCTCTATCATGGTTATGCTATCACATGCATCTACATTCCATATTCACATGATTGCATACATGTAGGGGGAGCCTATGCATGTTACATGTCTTTCCAAAGCTTTACTTGCTATTCTTTATATCTTTATCTAAAGCTTTGATGTATGTTGTCATCAATTACCAAAAAGGGGGAGATTGAAAGCACAAGTGCTCCCTAGGTGGTTTTGGTAGTTAATGTCAACATATCTCTTGTTGGACTAACACTTTTATCTAGTATGTTTCAGATAAGTTCAACAATGGAGTGGCATGGACTAAAGGATGTGGGAACTCCTTCAAGATGCTAAGGACAAATAATTGGCTCAAGCTTCAAGCTCAAGACTCTTCATTTTACATTTTAGTGATCCAAGATCACATTGAGTCTATAGGAAAAGCCAATACTATCAAGGAGGGATGAGGTGTTGCTTAATGAGCCTCTTGCTTCATGTGCTTAGTGATATGCTCCAAAACCCTCAACTACTTTCTCACATCCACATATGACCTAAACCTAAAGCTAAAATCGGTCTCACCAATTCTTCCTATCTGGCGCGACCGATTCCATATGTCATAGCCACTACAACAAACCCTAGGCAAATCGGTCCTACCGATAGGGATCTCGGTCTCACCGAGATGGGATTGTAATCTCTCTATGTATGTCCATTACCAAAATCGGTCTCACCGAGTTTGTGAAATCGATACTACCGAGATTACAATGCAAACTTTCTGGTTAACTTATTACCCAAATCGGTCCCACCAAGTTTGAGTAATCGGTCCAACCGAGTTTGCCTGACCAACTCTCTGGTTAGCTAATTACCAAAATCGGTCTCACCGAGTTTGTGTAATCGGTCTCACTGATATTACGTTATGCGCTAACCCTAGCCATATCGGTCCTACCGAGATGCATGTCAGTCCCACCGAAAACCCTAACGGTCACTAGGTTTACTAAAATCGGTCTGACCGAGTTTTATGATTCGGTCCCACCGAGATTGGTAAATTGTGTGTAACGGTTAGATTTTGTGTGGAGCCTATATTTACCCCTCCACCTCCTCTTCATCCGTGGAGAGAGCCATCAGACTGAACCTACACTTCCAGCATCCTATTTCTGAGAGAGAACTACCTACTCATGTGTTGAGGCCAAGATATTCCATTCCTACCATATGAATCTTGATCTCTAGCCTTCCCCAAGTTGCTTTCCACTCAAATCTTCTTTCTACCAGATCCAAATCCTATGAGAGAGAGTTGAGTGTTGGGGAGACTATCATTTGAAGCACAAGAGCAAGGAGTTCATCATCAACACACCATTTGTTACTTCTTGGAGAGTGGTGTCTCCTAGATTGGCTAGGTGTCACTTGGGAGCCTCCGACAAGATTGTGGAGTTGAACCAAGGAGTTTGTAAGGGCAAGGAGATCGCCTACTTTGTGAAGATCTACCGCTAGTGAGGCAAGTCCTTCGTGGGAGACGGCCATGGTGGGATAGACAAGGTTGCTACTTCGTGGACTCTTTGTGGGTGGAGCCCTCCGTGGACTCGCGCAACCGTTACCCTTCGTGGGTTGAAGTCTCCACCAACGTGGAAGTACGATAGCACCACCTATCGGAACCACGCCAAAAACATCCGTGTCTCCAATTGCGTTTGATTTCTCCAAACCCTTCCCTTTACTTTCTTGCAAGTTGCATGCTTTACTTTCCGCTGCTCATATACTCATTGCATGCTTGCTTGTTATGTATTGAAAAAGTTAAACTTGTGCCTAAACTCCACTTAAACTTTAATAAGGTAAAAAACTGCAACTTTGGTACTTAGTGTCTTATCACCCCCCCCCCCTCTAGACACCTCTTCACAAGATCCTACACTCCTGACCCGGATGTTATTGCCGCAGCGGCCGCGTAGAGTTTTGGCCGGGTTGAGTCCCAGCCATGAAGACTCCTGCCCAGCTTGGCGGCTCATAGGGGTCCAGAATACTGGAGCCGTCGGAACAACCCCCAAGCACGCCATCTTGCACTTGATACAACGAATCTGTTGAACCGGCGGACGAATCACCACCATCTTCAGATCCTTCAGAAAGTTCCTCTCTGTGGACGCAACCCATGAAGACACGCTTCATGACGGGTTGAACTCGGGCGGATCTCGCACGCTGAGCCGTCTCGACGAGGTCGATGCAGTTGTCC
The DNA here is from genome assembly GCA_021605145.1 of Aegilops bicornis. Taxonomy (NCBI): domain Eukaryota; kingdom Viridiplantae; phylum Streptophyta; class Magnoliopsida; order Poales; family Poaceae; genus Aegilops; species Aegilops bicornis. The sequence continues at coordinate 114,463,479 of CM038675.1, forward strand.
GGCTCAGGGCCCGACTCACCAATCCGGCTGATGAAGACGTGGATTCCGCCGAAGGGGACCCGGTACCTGTACTCAATTGAGCCGGCGTCGGGGCCCCAGCCTTTGTCGTCGATGTAGATCTTGCCGCGCGACTCTTGGTCATCCGGCCAACTACGTATCCCTTGAGCCCTTCGAAGCTGGCCTTCAAGAACTCAAATCCACCGTGCGCTGGCCCCATGGTGGGCGCCAACTGTCGTGGAATTGTCACGACAGATGTCCTTTTGCAAGGACTTAGTTATGGAGCCATCGCAACTAGGAAGCTTAAAGGGGTTAATCGGGACAAAGGACACGAGAGAGATATACTAGTTCGGCCCCTTACGGTGAAGGTAAGGCCTACGTCTAGTTGGGTCGGTATTGCTTGATGTTTCTATAACCAGGGAGCAAGATACGCTATGCCCGGCTCTCGGGGAATTGTTTCTTGCCCTAAGCCGCCAGCGGGTCGTCCCCTTATATACACGGGTGGACGCCTTGTGGTCTACAGAGTCCCGACCGGCTCATAAACAGTATCCGGCTCGGTGACTAGTTAATTCTACCTTATGATACAAGTCTTGTCATCTTGGCAATTTACTACTATGGGCCTTAAGCCGCCTGTGGGCTTTTAGACCCTTTATTGAACCGCCATCTTCATGCTTAGCCTTGGGCTTCCTTCTGACGAGTCTTCTTTGAGTAACCCGGCCCCTCTTGGGCGGCTTACACAAATAGCTCTATCCCCAACAAGTAGTCTAAATCTTGGCCACTCTCATTCTTGATGATTATGTTGTGCATGATCACACAAGCGTGCATGATGTACCAAAGCATTTTTTGATCGCAAAATCTAGCCGGTCCTCTCACAACAGCAAATTGGGCTTGCAAAATCCCAAATGCTCTCCCCACATATTTTCTAGTCGCCGCCTGAGCATTGTGGAAATCAAGATTTTTCTTACCTTCCGTCTTTTTCAATGGCTTCACGAAGGTTTGCCACTTTGGATAGATGTCATCCGCTAGATAATAGCCATAGTTGTACGTACGGCCATTTGCTACAAACTGCACCGGTGGCAACTCACCATTTGCAATCTTATTCATCAGTGGTGACCGGTTGACAACATTGATGTCAATCAAAGATCCAGGCATTCCAAAGAATGCATGCCAAATCAAGTCTCTGATCGGCCACCGCTTCAAGGATTATAGTGGAACCCTTTTTTTGGCCGTGGAATTTCCTATGCCATGCCTTTGGACAATTCTTCCAACTCCAATGCATGCAATCTATTGAGCCAAGCATGCCAGGAAAGCCGCGAGCTTTGTTCATCGCCAATAGCCTTGCGACGTCTTCAGCATTGGGAGATCTCAAATACTCCTCGCCAAACACTTGCACAATTCCCACTGCAAAGCGCTTGACACACATGATGGCTTGGCTCTCAACCATAGCCAAGTGATCATCAACTAGATCAGCCGGGATACCGTATGCCAACATACGCAAAGCGGCTGTCACCTTCAGAAAGGTGCTATGCCCGATCTCTCCAGTGGCATTCCTCCTTTGCTGAAAAAACCGGTCATGGCTCGCTAGTTTTTTACGCAATGCGCTGAACAAGTCGGTGCTCATCCTGAACCGGCACGAAAATACGACTCGGGTATGTGGGATTCTCCACGAAATAGTTCCTCATCAATCTGTTATGGGCATCAATCCTATCTCTCCAAATTTTCTCCCGACCCATAAGAACCACCGTGCTTCGGTTTTTATTGATATGCATAGCTAGGATCATTGCAAGATCCTCCTCCTCTTCCATATCAAATTCTTCTTGGAAGAATCATCTGATTTAACTCATCTACAATGATCAATACTATACTATAAAACTACAATTAAAAACATGCACCAAATTCATGAAGTTTGAGCAATACATACCTTGTAGGCATTTTGCCGAACACCTTGCGGGCGCACCGCGGCAGCGAGCGCTGTTCCTCGGACGACGGGCGCGCGTGAGGGCCGGTGGGACTAGGAGGGGAGGCGGAAGCGCGGCGGTGCGGGGATAGGCGGGGGAAGCGCCGGAACGGTCACCGGTGGGGGGGGGGGGGGGCGACGGCAGCGGCGTGGCCGGATGGGGGTGGAAGTGGGAGAGCAAGCGCGCGAGAGTCCAGCGCGCGGGAGCGGGCGCAGCAAATAAGCGGCGCGCGATTGCGTTTCGGCCAGCGCGCTGAACTGCATATGCCGCGCGCGCTGTTTTTGCGCGCCCGCTGGAGCAACTACAGCGGTTGCGCGCGCGCTAAAACGCCCACTTTTACGGCGCGGCGCTAGTTTGGCGCGGCTGTTGGAGATGCTCTAACTCTGGACAGTTTTGTGCCCAAACATTCGTTGTAGAACAAATCTACAGCAAGGGACCAGAGAGCCAGGCCCCACCACGAGCTTCACCTGACGAAACAGGAGATGGTCTCCGGTGGGCGCTGTCTCTCACACGAGCTTTGCCCGCCGGTGACCACTAGCAGCACACAAGTGAGAGGTAGAGGTGACTGGCCTCACGGGTGGGGAGGTTGGGCTACGCCCATGTCGCCTACCTTGAGCGACGCGGAGGGTCTTCTTGATTTTCACCATCTCAAGGTTGCCGATTGTGCAAACTTAGTTGTCACACCAAAGTATAAGATTTTTGCAGAATGCTAAGCATTAAAATTCTGATGCCTCCTACTCTCAAGCTAGTCTCCCTTAGTTTTTTCTAGCATTGATTTTTCTACAAATCTCATATGAAGGGAAGGTTCTGAAACTCAGTGACTTATGAAGACACGCGAAGTACCGGGAGGAAACACCTCATTGGTGGTAGCATTTGTATGGATGATTAGCTACACTTGGTGTGGTTGTTAGAGACATTTATATCAGCATGAGAGATTTCGGCACAAAATTTCTTCATAACTATGGGTATCTCAAAGCGTAGAAGATCTTATCATCAAAAAAGAAGAGTCCTTGCTCACGGAGATTTCTTTTTCAGGGGTGAAACCGGTTACAAATTATGGAGCACGGAAGGTAACGATGGGAGGTGTTGCCTCCAAGATGAGGCGACAATGATACCATTTGGCTAGTATTGTATTAGTTGAACTAGTCGTTAACCCGTGCACCTGCACGGGCTAGCAGTTTAAAGACTACAAAATTTAGTGTTAGAGAATCATTAGCAGTCACTAAATTATTTCATGGTGATAAATTCTAATAATACTTATTTATTTTTACCATTGTTTTTCTTGATTACTTAGATCCCTATTTACATTATTTTAATATTGTCATTCCGAAGGCTCTGACGTAACTCAACATATTCTCATGAATATGTATACAAATCTACTTAACCTTTTTTTCTTGAGGTTGCGTCAATTAATTTGATTGGAGGGAGTATTTAATTGCTATTTTTAATGGACATACACACATGCATGTTTGGAGCATGGTTCACTCGTTGTTGGAGTAGCCCAGCTCCTGCCCTAGCTGGCCGTAGCCCTACCTCTCCCTGGCTCTGTGCACTCTCGTCAAACGATCGGGGAAAGAAGAAGAAAAGGGACATAGGAAGTTTCCTGGCGCACGAACGCCACAGCCGCACGAACGGCGTCCTTTTTTATCTTGAGCACGAACTCAATTGCCAGCGCCAGTACAACGTAACCATACAGCTTTATACCCAGGCAAGTGACCGGGCACGCACCCTCACTCCCTGCCTTCTCGCGCCCACGATCCGCGCGCCTCGCTCCGCTACGACGCGTTCCCGCGCGCAGTTCGCGGCCAGCTCCAACGGACGTGCGCGAGATCGCCGTCTAGTTGACTAACTGCCTGCCTTGTATTCCTACGCCTACTGTGCGCGAGTGCTTGGTCACCCCGTGCAACACACACACGTTCACACACGCACACCTAGCCCGTGAACCCGATGCACCCGACGTGCCCGGTGCGTGCCCATACACGTACCAGCCACGCCGAGTTCATCGCCACGGTTTTTATGTCCTAACAATCACCCCCGAAACCGTGGCCTAGAGAAGCCCGGCGTCCTCGACGTCGACCTCCCCCATCAGAGCTCGCTCCGGTGCCGCCGCTTTCTCCCGCCTCGGACACTCCCTCTTGAAGTGGCCACGTTCATTGCAGTGGTAGCAACGCCCGCGACGATTCCCTCGAGCGCTCGACGCCACGCTCCCGCCGTCGTCGTCGTCCCTCGCACCGGCGCGCCCACGTCGCTCCCGTGCACGCCATTGTTCCGCTGTGAGCATCAGCTGGCCTTCCTCCCTTGCGCCACCTCCCTGTCCGCGTCGACGCAGCCGTTAAATCGAACGCCTTCAGGCGCCCCAGCGCTTCCTCGAAGGCCATGGTGGAGACGTCGCAGAACTGTTCGATTCCGGCCACCGCCGCGTACAGGCGGTCCGGCACGGAATCGAGCAGCTTCTTCACTAGCACGTCGTCCTCCAGCGTCGACCCGAGCCCCGCGAACCGCGCCGTCATGCCTCCGAGCTTCCCCGCGAACTGGTCCAGCGTCTCGTCCTCCTCCATACGCAATAGCTCGAACTCTCCCCGGAGAGTGCCCAGCCGCGCTGCCCGGACTCGGTCTGCTCCAACATACCGAGCCCTCAGACTGGCCCAGACCTCCGCCGCCGTCTTCTTGGGCGAGACCTGCAACAAGAGATCCTCCATGGCGCTGAGAGATTATCCGCCCGCGCCGGCTTGTCCTTTTGCGCCACCCCCGCCGCCGCCGCGCCCCCCGGCGCCACGACCGCCTCCCACAGCCCGGCCGCGTCGAGGTTGGCCTCAACCTTGATCGCCCAGGTGGTGTAGTTGCCGCCGGTGAGCATCGGGACCGGCGTCGACAGCGAGGTCCCCGACCCACCGCCGTAGGGGACGAGCGCCATCGCCGGCGAGCTCCACGCGCCCTTCCCGAACCTGGTGCTCTCTATACCAAGTGTTGGAGTAGCCCAGCTCCTGCCCTAGCTGGCCGTAGCCCTACCTCTCCCTGGCTCTGTGCACTCTCGTCAAACGATCAGGGAAAGAAGAAGAAAAGGGACACAGGAAGTTTCCTGGCGCCTGACGCCACAGCCGCATTTAACGGGCGTCCTTTTTATCTTGAGCACGAACTCAATTGCCAGCGCCAGTACAACGTAACCATACAGCTTTATACCCAGGCAAGTGACCGGGCACGCACCCTCACTCCCCTGCCTTCTCGCCCACGATCCGCGCGCCTCGCTCCGCTACGACGCGTTCCCGCGCGCAGTTCGCGGCCAGCTCCAACGGACGTGCGCGAGATCGCCGTCTAGTTGACTAACTGCCTGCCTTGTATTCCTACGCCTACTGTGCGCGACTGCTTGGTCACCCCGTGCAACACACACACGCTCACACACGCACACCTAGCCCGTGAACCCGATGCACCCGACGTGCCCGGTGCGCGCCCATACACGTACCAGCCACGCCGAGTTCATCGCCACGGTTTTTATGTCCTAACACTCGTATCTAACTTTGATATATAGCTATATTTAAACCAAGTGTTCCTTGTCTCCAAATGTGGCTAAGGCTTACAGAAGCCCTGACATGTCAATGTATGGACATTAAAGTGTAGAAAGTAGCCGTTGCTATGGTTTAAATCATATATACCTCCCAGTTGATGCCCTTCATTATTTCAAATATATGTATTTTCTTTTTTTTTCTAGTATTTATGTGCATATGAAATCTAAGACATGGGAATGTCGTATATATATGCATGTGATTCGACCATTACATAATCCAGATATATATGTGTGCCTTGTATAATCCAGATATATATGTGTCTTGTATATGATTATCCCTGGCATTTTCAAACCCTGGAATATATCAATATTTTTTATCAGAGGCATCAGCCACCTGAATATATCATAATAACAACAATGATCACTGATGTACCCTGATCGGAGGCGCCGGACATGTTGTGACATCCAACATGTAAAATAGCTGGGACATTGGGGCGACCGCCATCTAAAATCCATGTCTGAGATTTTTTTTTAGACTTGTGCTTTATTTTATTTAGGTGAGTCTTGGTCCTAAACCAATAATTCTAGGGAGACACGTTTACAATGGTATACAAAATTGTAAGCTTTTAGGACTCGACCCCAACTGAACTTCACTGTGCTTGCTTGATCCTAATAATTGTAGAATTTAGATCTTCAGGTCATTTTTATGTGTTTTAATAGGTCAACCTGGGGGTTTGTATGATGCCTCCCATTAGTAACAGCTTATGATATGCTATAAACCTCAAAGCGGTTCCGAAACACATTTTAATGTCCAATAAAATAGTAAATGATGTTAGTAATAACTAATGAGGGGCCTCATAATACTAAGATTACCGAAATATATATTTGAAAATTAAATATGGCCATAAAATTAAATAAAGTTCCAAGAATCTCTTACCACATCATTAGCTCGGGACATAATTAACTTCACCTCCCTTCACTTCCAACAAATAATTAAGTTAAGTGAAGGGATGAAAAACAACGTATATATACTGCTATTGTCTTTCTTCAAACTTAACATATCTAGCAACGGATAAAGGACTTAGTAATATCCATATTAATTAACTAAATGTAATACACAATACGAATGGTGGCAAAACGCAAAGTGAGAGGAGGCAATCAAGACAGATTCGTTTTGTTCGTCTGCAATGGTGCAGTTTCTCGTTCTTAGTGCACTTACATGAAGAAAACAATCAGTTAACATGCTCATGCATATAGTTGTAACCAAATTTTACAGAACCCTACCATAAACAATTGCATCCACTTATTCCATCCATGCATGTAATTCACACTATTAAGCAATCAGACCAAATCTGAAGGTTCGTTTCCATCAAGCAATAGATGCTGGATTCAAACTTGATTTTCCCATGGTGGTAGTACGCAGGAGAACAGAAAGCCCAAGGTCATCCATCACAGAATATAACTCAACAATCAGAGAAGGCGTGGTGTCGTCAGTCTCGACTGGTAGGTGCAGCAATATTGAAGGGGAGGAGACAGCCGCGGCCCTGTACAGGAGTCGACGTCGATGTTTTTTTTCCTTTTTATTATATCCGCAGTTAAGGTTGGGTAGAGGCATTGCGACGTGCTATAACCGAATCGTGGAATATTTTTCTTCCCATCCGTGATGGTGGGATATTTTTCTCCTTTTTTATCTATCGATGGAGTTTTTATGGCTGGAGGCTTCCTTTGTTTTTTTTTTCACCAGAGATTGAATCTATACCTTAAAGGATAGGAACGTGGTGATGGCTTTTTAGAAAATGTGATCATGGTCCTGTTTTTTTTCTATCTATTGATGGAGTTTTTATGGGTGGAGCTTCCTTTTTTTCCACCAAAGATTGAATCATACGTGAAAGGATAGGAATGTGGTGATGACTGTTTTTTTTAGGAAACGTGCTCATGGTACTGTTTTTATTTTGACAACAGTGCCGATGGTCTATTGATGGAGTTTTTATGGGTGGAGACTTCCTTTGTTTTTCCTTCACCGAAGATTGAATCTATACCTGAAAGGAGAGGAACGTGGTGATGGCCTTTTTTTAGGAAACATGTTCATGGTCCTGTTTTTTTTATCTGTCGATGGAGTTTTTATGGGTGGAGCTTCCTTTGTTTTTCTTTCACCAAAGATTGAATCATACGTGAAAGGAGAGGAACATGGTGATGACCCCTTTTTTTAGTAAATGTGCTCATAGTGCTGTTTTTTTACAACTGCGCTGATGGTCCTATTTCTTCTGAGATATGGTCTCTTATAACGGTGTTTATTTTTCTTGTGAGATCACGACTCTTATAACGTTTTTGTTAAGGAAAATATTGATTTTTTTTCTGATGTTAACTATGTGCAGGTTGGGTCACGTTTACGTCCAGATTGGTTATTTGTTTTGTCACAGGTGTAACGGAAATTTAAGGGTCAAGATAGATCGATTACATAGATCAGATGATTAAAAATGACTAACGCACTTTTAATGATGTGGATTAATGTGGAGCTTCGTATGATGCCTCCAATTAGTAAATATAAGATATAAGATTCTGTGTAGGTTAAATATCACATTTTTGTTTCGGCCTTCTTCTCTGAAGAGGCTTGTTAAAATCTACGGGTTGCACGTTTTGTTTCCAGGCACGGTGCCAGATATCTGAGGCGATTCTAAAGCAAATGACCTCATTGAACAGCCTTGACATGGAACACCATGAGGCAAAGAACAATTTCACACAAGAACATGTGCAACGGCCTTATCAGTGGTGCGCAATTATGATTGTGACGGGAGAAGCACTTCACGTCCAGGGTGAAAACTTTACTTCTGTCTTTTCTTGGCCGGACTCAATAGCGACACACTTGTGTCATTACCTTGTTGAAGGCATTGTCAACTCGCTGATTTGTTGGCCTTCATTGGTTATTGTTCGCAACTAGGATGAAAAACATTGTCCTGACCGTCTTCGGCCGGACGTGATGATGGCGGCATGAGGACGTGTATCCCTTCTTGAAGGCGTTGCTGCAGCAGAAGTCAACTTAGTCATAGGTGTTAATTTTATATATTTTTTCGATAAAGAGTAGATATTAATATCGCGAAGATACGAATTACATCTAGCCTCTGCAACAACACAATGCCCTAATGACATGACGGATGCACACAACCAAAAACAGAAGAAGAAACTAAAAAAGAAAGTCCCGCTAGAGTGTTCCAGGCCTTGCAGCAGCAGCACAACCATCACCAAGACAACACCTGATGTCCAGGTTCTCCAAAGTGACGCCTCCAAGGAACTAAAGAAGAAAGTCCCGCTATAGTTGTCTATGTTATGTACTCTATTTGTTTATGTCTTGGTCTTTATTGGCTTGCAACAACTTTAATAAAGATGGATGTGTGCATCATAATGATGTAGAGGCCGGAGATTTCAAACTCCTTTCTGAAAAAAATTCTTCTGCTAAAAGGCCAGGATGCATGGTGGTGCAACAAAAAACAGTTGGCAGATCAAAAGGTTTGATCAAGGGCTTAAAATTATTCTTAAAGGAATCCGTGGCTCTCAAAAAATTCCTACTCTACAGAAATTTAGAGCCCCGGGACATCCTATTTTGTAAAAGCATTACAAAGCAATAAATTACATAAATAAATTAAGTCATCAAGGTGTTACATCACACCGTGTTTTCTTCCTAATTGATATTACAGTATGGATATTTATACTTCATCAACACTAGAGGAATACAGTACATATATAAACCTTGATTTAACATGGTATTTGTTAAGAATGCCATGTCCAAGACATTTTGGTATATCCATTACTAATTTAGCCTCTCTGATAGGATTTTAGAGATACCAACCCTTTCTGACTGCATTTTAAAGCTACTTCTCATGTATTATTTCTCGTGGAATAATGCTCTTAGGTGGACTAGGCCCTCGTGTAGTTTTGTTGATCACCTATTTCAGGACTGGATACATACAGCCTAGAAGGATCATTTGCGTTTGTTCTTGGTATCACAGTTACCATTGTTTCTCCTGTGCTTGCTGAGTAGAGGAACATTGAAACTAAAGTTTGATGGATCAGGAGACAACCACCAGATTTTCATGTACAGCCGATGCTGCCGAGGGGTCTACATTACTATTCTTTGGGGCCAAAGATGTTTATAACATGTTTCGACGTTGTCCCAATACTACGAGTGAAATCATCCCACTCGTAGTGGTTGTGGCACGATCTTTCCCTACCACAGAAGTCTCTTAAAAGATGCATGGCTAAAACAAGTACTCCAAGTAGCAGATGCTTGGTCACTGTCAGATCAAAACTATCGATAAAGTTGCTAAAACAGTGGTGCACATAACTTGGAAAAAGTTCAATACTGTGGGAACACAGAATCGCAAGCATGTTAGACAAAACGGTGGGGAGCATATATAAATGATCAGGAAGTACAAATGAAGCGAACAGGAATGCACCATACTGCAGCCCCTTCACGTCATACACGAGATAATCAAGGGTGGACACATACGTGGAGCAGAGCATACTGGCAGCCACTTCAGGTCAATTCCACTCCGGGCTTCTTAGCAGCTTAACCACACTATATAGTACTCCGGCGCTAACAGACTGGATGTGGTCATGGAACGCCTGCACAGGTTCGACCAAGTAATCATAATGTGCAGATGAAACTAGCAACGCTACAACTCACTTAAAATTAGAAGTGTATATGTACATGCACAAAATATGCTGTGATGCAGGCTACCTACTAAAGAATTGTTACCTATGAAGTGAAGAGTCTTGATTTAGTACCAACATGTAACCTTTCAATGCGGTAGCAAGATACACCAAACTTTATTTGCTTCCTAAGAATACTCTGTCACAATGTTCCCTTTTGTTAAATTGTGATCCAAACTATACCATGTTGGACTACACGTAGTACAACCGGTGTGGGCTTTTGCGTTGACGTCGACGCGTACGAGTACAACTCGTTTACTTGTCCTCCAAGGACTCTCATGTATTGCCCTCTTATATACCCCATGTAGTCGCACTTCAGACGGTCTGTCGTCTCGTGCTTGTAATACTCCTTCATCATAGTGATTGCGCCTTCGTGCGTCCGTGGTTTTCTCCCAAGGGTTTCCACGTAAAAATCCGTGTCTCTTTGTCTCGTTTATATCTCGTTATTATCTAACACGTGGTATACAGAGCCAAGTTACAGATACGAGATTTGAGACGAGAGATTAAGGTTTGTTGTTTGCGTGCGCCGTCGCCGCGTGCGGTACGCCGTGTCCGAGACAGACAGAGTTTGGAGGCGATCGATATCCGCTGCCCTCGCGCACGTTGTCGCTGGTGCGTGAGCTGTCGCTGCTACTAATCCATCGACCAAAGCTACTGGCTTCAAGTCCCGAGGATTCAATCCGAAGCTGCTGCTGCTCCACACGTCGAGTTCAAGAGGCGATCTGCTAGGCGTGACGTACTACTAGTACTAGCACCAGTTAAGCTGCAGCTTGTCTCTGGAGATCTGATTGATTAAGTGCTACTTCAATTAGTACTTGTCCCAGGTGAAGCCATCTACTATCAGATATTTGTTCTCTGTCCGGTTGCTACGTCCACACCCAGCGTCTATCCAGGTGCTATTTACCCTACCTTTTTGTTTGCTCCGCAAAGTATTTCTATCAAGGATTATTTCTTTCGACTTGCACTACTTTGTGTACACAGTTTATCGACTCATGGCATCCATGAAGTACGATCTTCCGCTGCTAGACTGTGACACAAGGTTTACCCTATGGCAAGTCAAGATGCAGGCGTTGTTGGCACAGTCCGACTATGATGAAGCACTGGATAGTTTTGGGAAGAACAGAATTCAAGATTGGACTGATGACGAGAAAAGAATTGATTGTAAGGCTTTGTCACAAATTCAACTCCATTTGCATAATAATATTTTGCAGGAAGTTTTGAGCGAGAAAACTGCCGCCGCTCTATGGTTAAAGCTGGAAGGATTTGCATGACTAAAGATCTCACCAGCAAGATGCATCTGAAGCAAAATTTATTCCTGCACAGGTTACCCGAGGGAGGTAATGTTTTGAATCATATTTCAGGATTTAAAGAGATCATATCTGATCTAGCTGCAATGGAGGTTAAGTATGAAGAGGAAGATACCGCTTTAATGTTACTTTGTTCACTGCCAAGTTCTTATACCAATTTTAGAGACACCATATTATACAGTCGTGATACTCTCACACTTAATGAAGTTTATGAAGCTTTGAACTCTAAGGAGAATATGAAATTAATGGTGCCTCATGATGGTTCGAGTTCATCCCAAGCCGAGGGATTATCTGTTCGTGGCAGGACAAAGGAGAAGAACTCCAATAGTGGAAACAGAGGCAAAAGTAAGAACGGCTACAGGGGCCGGTCGCAATCCAGAGACAAGAAGTATTGCAGGTATTGCAAGAGAGACGGGCATGACATCTCTGAGTGTTTCAAGTTGCAAAACAAAGAAAAGAGGAAATGTAACAAACAAGGTGAAAGTTCTGCTAACGTTGCTCGTGATGATAGTTCCGATGATGCTCTTGTCGTTATTGCTGGATGTGCTGAGACCAATGATGAGTGGGTACTTGACACTGCATGCACTTTTCATATGTGTCCACATAGAGATTGGTTTAATACTTTTGATTCCACTACTTCTGCTGGTTCCGTTTTGGGTTTTGATAATTCACCATGCAAGATTGAAGGCATAGGTTCTTTTCGAATCAAGATGTTTGATGGCATAATCAGAACTTTGACAGATGTTCGGTATATTCCGAAGATGAAGAGAAATCTTATTTCTATGAGTGCCCTTGATGCAAAGGGATACAAATATTCAGGTGGAGATAGTGTTTTGAAGGTCACCAAAGGTTCCCTTGTTGTGATGAAAGGTGACTTTCGACCAATGGTCTTTATTACCTTCGAGGTTCTACTGTTTCAGGTCACGCTACTCCAGTTGTTTCAAAGAATTCTGATTGTGATGCTGCTAACCTTTGGTATATGCGTCTTGGACATATGAGTGAACTTGGTTAGCAGAGTTAAATAAAAGAGGTCTTCTTGATGGATATGAACCTGGTAAATTGAAATTTTGTGAGCATTGTATCTTTGGCAAGCACAAGAGGGTGAAGTTCAACACTTCGACTCATACAACCGAAGGTATTCTTGATTATGTGCATTCTGATTTATGGGGACCATCTCGCAAGAAGTCATTAGGTGGTGCAAGTTATATGCTGACTATTATTGATGATTATTCGAGAAAAGTTTGGCCTTATTTCTTGAAGCATAAATATGAAGCATTCTCAGCATTTAAGGAGTGGAAGATTATGATTGAGAGACAAACTGAAAGGAAGGTAAAAATACTTCGCACTGATAATGGTATGGAATTCTGCTCTAAGCAATTTAAGAATTATTGCAAGTCTGAAGGCATTGTCAGACATTACACCGTTCCTTATACTCCTCAACAAAACGGTGTTGCTGAGCGTATGAACAGGACCATTATTTTGAGCCGTTGCATGTTGTCCAATGCAGGTTTGCATAGGCGTTTTTGGGCTGAGGCCGCTTCCACTGCTTGTTATCTCATTAACCGTTCACCATCTATTTCTCTTAATAAGAAAACTCCAATTGAGGTATGGTCTGGTTCACCTGCTGATTATTCACAGTTGAGATTTTTTGGTTGCACTGCTTATGCTCATGTTGATAATGGAAAGTTGGAGCCTAGGGCTGTTAAGTGCATATTTCTTGGTCATAAGTCTGGTGTTAAAGGTTTTAAATTGTGGAATCCTGAAACCCAGAAGGTTGTTATTAGCAGAAATGTTATCTTTAATGAATCTGCTATGTTACATGATGTTTCATCTACTAATGTTCCCGTTGAGAGTGAACAGCAGCCTACTATTCAGCAGCCTACTGTTCAGGTGGAGCATGTTATTGATTCAGGTGATATATCTGGTAATGAAATTGTTGCACATGATGAACCCGTCGTTGATGATGATCATGTCACTCCCACTCCAAATCAGCCTATTGTTCCACCAAGTTGGAATCTTGCACGTGATGTAGTTCGACGGGTATTAATAAACCTGATAGGTTAATTGAAGAGTGCAATATTGTTTCTTTTGCTTTATCATTGCAAAAAGAAATTGAAGGTAATGTTGAGCCTTCTTCATATTCCGAGGCTATTATTTCTAGTGATAGTAATAAGTGGATGACCGCTATGCATGATGAGATGGAATCACTTGAAAAGAATGGCACTTGGGATTTAGTAAGATTACCTAGAGAGAAGAAACATATTCGTTGCAAGTGGGTTTTCAAGAGGAAAGAAGGTGTTTCTCCTAATGATGAGACAAGATATAAAGCAAGGTTAGTTGCTAAAGGTTATAGCCAGATTCGGTATTGACTATAACGAAGTCTTTTCTCCTGTTGTGAAGCATAGCTCTATTCGCACTTTACTCGATATTGTTGCCATGCATGATCTTGAGCTTGAACAATTGGATGTTAAAACTGCATTCTTACATGGAGAATTAGAAGAGGATATTTATATGGAACAACCTGAAGGTTTTGTTATTCTGGAAAAGAAAAGCTTGTCTGCAAGTTAAAGAAATCTCTTTATGGATTGAAGCAATCCCCTAGACAGTGGTACAAGAGATTTGACACCTTTATGCTCTCTCAAGGTTTCAAAAGGTCTAATTATGATAGTTGTGTTTATTTGAAAACTGTTAATGGTTCAACTATTTATTTGCTCCTTTATGTTGATGATATGCTAATTGCTGCAAAGAGTATGTTAGAGATTGATGAACTAAAGAAGCAATTGAGTAATGAATTTGAGATGAAGGATTTGGGTGCAGCAAAGAAATTCTTGGCATGGAAATATAGAGATAGACCGTCTGGAAAAGTATATCTAAGTCAGAAGGGATATATTGATAAAGTTCTTCGTCGTTTTAATATGCATAATGCCAAGCTGGTGAGTACTCCGTTAGCTGCACACTTCAAATTGTCATCAGCTTTATGTCCTAAGTCAGATGCAGATATTGAGTACATGTCTAGAGTTCCCTATTCGAGTGCAGTTGGTTCACTTATGTATGTCATGGTTTGTTCTCGTCCTGACTTATCATATGCATTGAGTGTTGTCAGTAGATACATGGCTAACCCCGAAAAGAGCATTGGAGAGCGATTCGGTGGATTTTCGGATACTGCGAGGTACTTCTAATGCTTATTTACAGTTTGGGAAAACTAGAGATGGACTTGTTGGTTTTGTTGATTCTGATTTTGCTGGTGATTTGGATAAGAGAAGACCACTCACAGGTTATGTTTTCACCATTGGTGGTTGTGTTGTGAGTTGGAGAGCAACTTTGCAGTCTATTGTGGCTTGTTCCACTCATCGATGCCGAGTATATGGCTATTTACGAGGCATGCAAAGAAGCTATCTGGTTGAGAGGTTTATACACTGAGCTTTGTGGAGATTCATCTTGCCCTACCGTATTTAGTGACAGTCAAAGTGCCATATATCTTACAAAGAATCCAATGTATCATGAGAGGACAAAGCACATTGATGTCGATTTCACTATATTCGAGATGTTGTTGCTTTGAAGGTGATTTGAAGGTATGCAAGATAAGTACTCATGATAATCCTGCTGATATGATGACAAAGCCAGTTCCTACCAATAAGTTTGAGCTTTGCTCAGCTTAGTTGGTATTTCTCACTAGTCCTATGGACTTTGACGCACAAGGTGTTTATGCTGATTTGGATGGAGTTATCTACTTTCTTCGACTACTTAAGGGAATTTGGATCAAGGTGGAGATTGTTAAATTGTGATCCAAACTATACCATGTTGGACTACACGTAGTACAACCGATGTGGGCCTTTGCGTTGACGTCAACGCATACGAGTACAACTCGTTTACTTGTCTTCCAAGGACTCTCATGTATTGCCCTTTTATATACCCCATGTAGTCGCACTTCAGACGGTCTGTCGTCTCGTGCTTGTAATACTCCTCCATCATAGTGATTGCGCCTTCGTACATCCGTGGTTTTCTCCCGCAAGGATTTCCACGTAAAAATTCATGTCTCTTTGTCTCGTTTATATCTCGTTGTTATCTAACACCTTTGTCACCTATTACTCTGGGACGATTTAGATGTTTCTTCACTGAGGACACCACTTTAGTCACCACAGCCGATAGGATGTTGCCAAAGAACTCTATCTCCCTGAGCTTTAGAAGGTTCTCAAGACCAGAGATCCCGTGGTCGGGTGCTCGCAGGAATAACAATGTAAGCCTCTCAAGACACGGCACCGATCCATCCGTACGGAGGTAGAGCTCTGTAATCAACTGAGCTTAATTTCTGTTTGTGATTAGTACCACCTCGGCCCTTTATATTGAATCCCATCAATGTCGGTGCTTGCAGTGCACTTTGCCCCATGTTAGAGAACAATCAAGGCATTGTCGTCATTGTCAAGCTCTCTTCCATCGCTAGGTCTTCAAGTGCGACGACACAACCCTTTACCGGGCTATAGAAGCGGTAGCTACAACCCATCTGAAATCAAGAATTAATTAGGACCTTATTAGTATTTTTTACTGATCCGTGAGGTGAGTTGGCAGATCTATAGCTATATCTAATAATAAAGGTGCTATTGCTTCTGGCGGTACGTCACCGAAACTGCCCCCAAAATTGTAAAATAACACCCATCGATGCCACCTATAATAAAAAAAGCCATTTAACACAGGGGAATCCCCACCTGGGCCGGCCCATGCAGTAGCGCGCTGGAAAAAGACACAGTGTGCCTGTTTGGGCCGGCCCATGTCCGGACGACCTGTTTTTCTAATTTCGCTTTTCATTTTTTTGTTTTTCTTTTCCGTCTTCCTTTTTCTATTCTATATAATTTAGCACTGCAAAAAAATTCGGAAATTACAAAACCAGAATTTTTTAATAAAATATTTAACTATTCATAAATGTTTATGGATTCAGAAAATGTTTGTCATTTTAAAAAAATATTCACATATTCAATTTTTTAAGAAAAGTTCTTGTATTAAAAATATAAATGAATTGAAAAACATTCACCAATTCAAAAAATGTTCATGAATTAAAAAATATCCTAAAAATTCAAAAACTGTTTGTGACTTCCAAAATAGTTTATTGATTCATAAAATGTTTGCTGATTCAAAAAATTATCATGAATTTAAAAAAATGTTCGTTAAATCAAATGTTTTCGTGAATTTCCAAAATTGTTCTACCAAACAATTACCAAAGAAATGTTCACAATTTTGTAAAAAAAATGTTTGCAAATAGTATAAAATTTTCATGAAATCAAAAAATGTTCACGATTTTAGAAATTGTTCAAAATTCTGTAAAGATGTTGACGACTTCAGATTTGTTCATGAGTTTAAAACAATGTTCATGATTTTCAAAAATTGTTTAAAATTTCACAAAAATGCGAGTGATGGTGTATCTCGGTGATGCAGCAAAATAAGGTCATGGCCATTTGAGATGATTTTTTTCTGCCGTTGCAACGCACGGGCCGTTTTGTTAGTAAGAAAATTAAGTTCTCTCCTATCTTGCTCTTCTGCCGGGTTTGTGCATGATCATTCTACTATTATTCTCCTAAGAACTAGTGATGCTAAGTAAAAGGGAGCACCTATGGGATTTACCACATTAAAACCCGGCATCACGCGTTTATTCCAAATGGCTTAGGGCGTCCGAGCGGAAGGACTACTCCATGACGGTTCTCATGACGGACAGATTGCCGAACTGGCTAGTGGTTGACGAGGTCACCAATGACGATGACTCTGTCATCACTCTTGCGCCTGGACACCATGGACATGTTGCATCTCTTTCTTGCCGCCGAACTGGCCAATGGTTGACGAGGCTATCAATGACGACAACTCCATCATCGCTCTGCACCCATACACCATGGACATGCTGCAACTCTTCCGGGCAACATTGCCTCACTAAAGGGTTGCGCTGCAGATTCTGTTATTCAAAGATGCATGGCTCGGGACATCATGACGTGGCGACTAGGAAGTAAGTCGGGGGAAGGAGTGGACGGCAACGAACAATTCGTTGGGTGGACCGCGGTAAGATTGACCTTCATGTATCACATCCGACACCCTCGACACGTTTAATACTACTGATCCCTAATGGACCCCATGTTTTCTCTCCCATCGCAACGCACGGGAAGATTTGCTAGTATATCCCGGCAAATTTGATAAATTTGACCTATAGACGAAATCAAATCACAGAATGAACTGTCCCTAAAACTATTTTATGCGGCTGACCCGTGGCGCCTAGCTCCCAGGCGCTACACTAGTGCAACGCCCGGGAGCTAGGCGCTGCACTAGTGCAACGGCCAGGAGCTAGGCGCTACACTGTATAGTGTGGCACCTAACTCTCAGGCGCTGCACACTGACTTAGTAATTTTCTGAACACACGGCTGCGACGCTGGCCATGTAGCGTCTATCTCTGAGGCGTTGCACAGTGTAGTGTGGCGCCTTCGTGTCGGACGTCACACAAAAAGTCAGCCGCGTGAAATAGTTTCACGGATAGTTCATTCTATGATTTGATTTCGTGTATAGGTCAAATTTGTCAAATTTACCGTATATCCCTAAGTATTGTCCAATTGCTCAATTATTAATGCGCTATTTCAAAAACGAAGACGCAATGTTTCAGAAAAACAATGAAGACGCAATACAGATCAACATTCATAATTTTTACCGGCATCATGGCAGAATGGGTAGAACGTAGGCTACGTTTTCCGGAATCAGCCTGCCGCCTCTTGGCTTGCCGGTGAATGGGGTCATGGAGCAACTCCGGCCAAAGTTGTGGTGTCCGCATATGTTACCGAAAAAGGTTTTCGCCCCGCTTTATATTATAAAGCACATGCCCAAGCCAACAATCCACAAAGGTGTACACACACCAAGTTCACACACAAACAGGATCCACAAGGGTTAATGCTGAGGGCACAACTCAATAAGCCTAGAACAGAAAAGAAAGACATCATCTAGTCGGGCTCCGGGGCGGCGGAAGCGGTGGCGCCAGACGGAAGGCGGCGATCGAAGGTCGGCGAGGAGGTGTTGATGATGTCCCGATCACGAGGGCGGCTAAGCGGCCGCCAAAGCCGCAAGTACCCACACGCTTTTAAAAATGGCGTCGATGGCGCGGCGTAGAGGACTTTTGGATGACAAGCTTATTGCGGACGGTCCACAGCGTCCAGGCGAGGACCCCAACGCATAACCAACGGATATGTCGGTGGCGAGGGGGGGGGGGGGAGGCATGGATCTCCGCGAGAAGGTCGTGGAAGTTGGAGTTGCACCACTGTCCACCAACCGTCTCGCGGAAACTGGAACAAAGAAACTGGGCCGCAGGACATGTGAAGAAGATGTGATTAGCATCCTCCGCCGTGTCTCACAGAGGGCAAAGCCCATCTCCGGGTCCGTTGCGCTTGAGGACTTCGACTCCGGAGGGGAGGCGGCCACGGATCCATTGCCAAAGGAAGATCCTAATCTTCAGAGGCAAGCGAATGTCCCAGATCAAACCGAAGGGCTCGGGAGCGGGCGGCGCGATGGCGGCGTATAGGGACCTAGTAGAGAAGCGACCGGAAGACTCTAGGCGCCACGAGGCGGCGTCCGGGCGTCGGTGACGCTCATCGGGAGAAGGCGATGTCTGGGCGAGGTATCCTGTGCTGCCACTCGAGAGGACTGAAAGGGCGACGAAACGCGAGGCGCCCTAAGTCAATAAGGGCCGTCTCAACAGAGACCCGAGGTTGACTGCAATGGCAAAGAGATCGAAAGCGGGCGGCGGAGGGGTGTCGCCGAGCCACCGATCAAACCAGTAACGATGTCGCGGACCTAGTACCAACCGAAATGGGCGTGCCAATGCGAAGCACGTGAAGCGGTACCTGACGACGGCCTGCCAAAACTGTGATCCGCCCGAACGCTGACAGAAAGCCAGAGGCTGTCCACGAAGGTATTTGTTGCGGATGATGGTGAGCCACAATCCTCCGTCTCCATTGGCAATACGCCATAACCACCGGGTCAGGAGGGCGATGTTCATGCGGCGGGAGGACAAAATCCCAAGACCCCCCTGGTCTTTGGGTTTACAAATGTCCGGCCAACTAACCATGTGGTACTTCTGTTTGTCATCGTCGCCAGCCCAATAGAACCTGGATTGGTACTTGGCAATTTTCATGTGAAGCGTTTCATGGAGGCTATAAAAGCTCATGAGGAACCAAAGGAGGCTGGCGAGTGAGGAGTTGATGAGGATCACACGCGTCGCCTTCGATAGCCAACGCCCTTTCCAAGGCTCGACGCGGTGTTGCATATGGGTCACCGTAGGACGGAGGTCCGCCACGGTGAGGCGCGAATCACTAACGGGGATCCCCAAGTAGGTTGTGGGGAAAGACCCCAGCCGACAGTTCAGGCGGTCAGCAATAGCCTGAGCCTCCTCCGGAGGGTAGCCAAGGACCATCACCTCGCTCTTATCGAAGTTAATCGTTAGGCCCGACATCTACTGGAAGCACAGGAGGAGGAACTTCAGGTTAGCCACGTCCTGAGTGGAACCTTCCACCATAATAAGGGTGTCGTCCGCGTATTGCAGGAGGGAGACCCCTCCCCCTCCGACTAGGTGGGGGACAATGCCGTGGATATGGCCAGCACCCTTAGCCTTATCCAGGATGGCGGCCAGAGCATCGACCACCATGTTGAACAGGAACGGCGAGAATGGGTCTCCCTGACGGACCCCACAGAGGTTGGGGAAGTATGGCCCAATCTCGCCGTTGATGTTCACCGCAGTCCGCCCACAAGAAAATAATTGCATCATGCGGGTCACCCAGCGGTCATCAAAGCCCTTACGCAGCAGCACTTCCCGAAGGAAAGGCCAGTGGACAGTATCATAGGCTTTATGGAAGTCAAGCTTCAGGAAAACAGCACGAAGATGTTTCACCCGAACTTCGTGGAGGACTTCATGGAAGACCAACACGCCATCAAGAATAAACCGGCCTTGGATGAAGGCCGATTAGTTCGGGTGAGTGATCGAGTTAGCCAGCAAGGTCACCCTATTGGCGTACCCTTTGGCCAGGATCCGGAAAATCACGTTAATCACAGTGATGGGGCGGAACTGGCGAATATCAGAGGCGCCCGACACCTTTGGGATGAGGGTAATGATCCCATAGTTGAGGCGTTCCAGGTCCATAGAACCCGAATAGAACTCCTCGAATAATGCCATGACCTCCGGTTTGACCGCTGCCGTAATGTTTTAAAGAAGGCAACAGGCAAGCCATCCGGGCCCGGGGCCGAGGCGGGGTTCATGCCTTTAATAGCCGCGAGAACCACGTCCTCGGCAAAGGGAGCAACCAGGGCCGCGTTGGCCTCGTCGGAAACCAACTGCGCCCCCGTCCAAGTGTCGGGGGCGAGACTATCCCCACCCCGAGGGGTGGGGGTGAAGAGGGCTTTGTAGAAGCCGTCAACATGAGCCCGAATGGCCGCGGGACGGACAAGGGGACATCATCCTCCCATAAACAGTGGATGGAGTTCTCACGGCGTGACCATTCGCAATAGCCTGGAAATAAGCGGTGTTTGCATCACCGCGGAGCACCCACCGCTGGGTACCGCGCACCCTCCAATAGGCCTCCTCATCGTTGTAGATGGAGGATAGCTGGTCCTCAAGATCATATCTCAGCATCCACTCATCTAGACAAAGCCCAGAGGAATCGGCCCGAGCGTCCAGGGCTTGAATAGCCAGCAGGAGAGATTTTTTACGCTCGCGGAGGTCATGGCCAAGATTGGCACCCCAACCCTTCATGAATTGGCGGGCAAGCTTGGCGCAGAAGTGCCACGAGTCGACGGCGGGCATGGAGCGATGAGGGGAGGCGCGAGCAAGCGTCAACGAGCGAAACCGCGTCCGGAAGCCGGCTGATTGAGCCAATAGGACTCGAACCTAAACATGGCGGGCGGTAGGCGCTTCGTCCGTGGAGGAGAGGAGGAGAGGGGCGTGGTCCGACCCAATGCGGGTAATCGCCCTTGGCGAGGTCGGGGGCACCTCAATTCCCACTCCGGGGAAACTAGGACACGATCCAGCACGGATCGTGTCGGGTTGGCCTGGCGGTTAGTCCAGGTAAATCTCGCCCCCGTTCTCTCGATTTCACGGAGGCCGAGCTCCACGATCCAGTCGTTGAACAGCTGCATCAGGGGGAGGTTAATCCTATCATTATTCTTCTCATCCGGAGAACGGATGAGGTTAAAATCTCCGCCCACAACCACAGGGAGGAGGGAGGCGGAGATCTTTTGGTGGAGCTCCGCAAGGAAGGCCGGGGACCGGCGGTGATCCGCCGGACCATACACAATGACGACCTCCCACTTGAAGTTCAGGGCCCGCTCAAAGATCTCCATACTAACGAATAATTCGCCCCGATCCATGCCGCCCACTTCGAAGGTGGCATCCTTAACCCCTAAAAGGATGCCACCGGAGTGGCCTGAGTTCCCACTAGAAGGGAGCCAGTGCCAGGCGAAAAGGTGAGAGCTGAGGCAATCAAGCTCATGAAGGGAGAACTCAGTGCGCATGGTTTCCTGGATCGCAATGATGTCAATGTGTTCGTCGCGCACGTACTCAACGAGTTGGCGGCGACGGCCATCATGGCCGAAGCCGCGGATGTTCCAAAAAAGGGCCCGCATCTAAACCCCCATCGGGGGGCTGCTTGACCCCAGAACACGGGAAGCGCTTTGAGCGCGGAGAGCGGCGGTGCGGGAACGAGTGCGCCCACGAATGGCCCCGTCGACCACCGGAGGGGGCTGACCAGCAATACGTGCAGTCTATCCCTCATGGGTCCTACGCAGGCGAGCCCGAGTCTCAACCAACTTGCCATCCAGGATCTCACGAGCCCTAATGGCCGCGATCTGTTCTAAGGGGGACCCACTTCCCCCCTGAAGACAATGGCCACCTTGGCTAGGTGACAAAGACGAACGGCCTCAAGTGCAGAAAAGGAACAAGCTGGAAGAAGCTGGGAAGGCGGGATCCACACCGACTCGAGGTTGATGCTCAGCCCGCTTCGGCGATGGACGGACCGACGTCCGGCCGGGCGAGCCCGCATCGAGGCGGCGGCGCTGCGGCGAGACGCGTCACCGGGCGTCCGAGGAGGAGCGGGCCGCCTGGCGTCTGTGACCGTCGGAGGAACGCGGATCTGGTGTGGTGGCGACCACAGCCACCGCCAAGCCGGGAGGCCGGGAGGTGGGGTGGGCGTCGGAGACCACCTGGGGGAGCAGGGGGACAAGCTCCAGGGTGTCGCCCGACGCTTCCTCCGCGGGCGGGGGCACCGGAGAGGGCTCGCCGAGGGGTGGGGTGCCGCCGTCACCACCCGTGAGGGCCGGAGGGGTCGGCACCGGGCCCACTGGAGAGGGGCAGCGAGCAGAGTCGGCGTACGAGAGCGGGGCGAAGAGCAGGCCCACACTCGAGATGTCGCTGACCGACTCCGAGGCAGGGGGAGAGGGCACCACGGGGGGTGCGGCCAGCTGGAGGGCCACTGCGAGGTCCGCAGCGGAAACCCGGGTGCGGCCCTGACCAGATCCGCCGCGGCCCAAGGGGGGGTTGGCCGGCTCATGTGACGGAGAACAGGAGTGCTCCGAGAGGTCGTCCTCCTCCTCCTGGTCGTCGAAGCGGGAGTGGCGGGGTCGGCGGTGATGGGAGCCATCGGCATCCTCGGGCCTGCCCCCCTGAAGGCTGTCGGCGGAGAGGCGGGGACGGCCGATATGGTTTGGCGGCTCGGGGCAGATGGTGAGGTCGTAGCCGTCGTCGTTGAAGAAGACCCGAAGCGTGGTGTGTAGCTTGGAGGCGTCGAGGCACTTCACCTTGACCCGGACCTCCTCCTCCTTGCGCAGAGAGAGCTCGTCGACCACCACCACCTTGCCCAGGATCTTGGACATACTGCGAATGACCCGCTCAGACCGGGCCACGTCAGGAAGGCCGGCGATGAGGAGCCAAGCCGTGTCCAGACCGCCACGGCCTTGGGATCCCACCTCGGCTCGGAGATGTTCACCACAATCCCGTTGAGGGCCAAGGTGATGTTGTCGCTCTTGGTGCGAAGCCCATGCTCATGGCGTCGGGGAAGATCACCGAGAAGGCGTTGGGCGCAGTGGAGGTCACCTGCCAATCCCACTTGCACCGGCAGAGGTGGTTGAGCTCGGCCTCGATCAGAGCCGGAGTGGCGACGCCCTCCCCCACGACCGTCACAAGGGCCAGGAGCGAGGGGGAGGGGGGCGGCAGCTCCGGCACCTCGATGTGGAAGAAGCCCATGTCCTCGATGCCGTGGCCGTACATCATGATCTCCTCGGTGACCGGGCGCTCCGGACAGAGAACCGCGGGATGCCCGGCCTCCTTGCAGAGGTAACAGGTCGGAGGGTTGGGACACGCCACCTGAAAGTGGCCAGACAAGCCGCAGTTGAAGCACGGGGGGCCCTCGGCGGCGGCACCCGAGGACGGAGTCACCATGGCGGTGGAGGGTGCGGCAGGAGGGGGGCGAGGTGGCCCCTTCTTCTTCTTCTTCTTAAGCGCCCGGGCGCCCACGGTTCGTGCCACACCGTTGGAGGGCGGGAAGGCAGCCTGGGCGCCGGAGGCTGGTAGCGCGGTTGTCGTGGGCGATGGACTCGAGGCGGGGACGCTGACGGGGAGGACCGACGGGTGTCCCGACCATCACGGGCAGGCGAGCGCCGGGTCGGAGACCGGCCGCGGGCGGGGGAGCGTCGGCCCGGCGAGGCGGCACGGTCCCGAGAACCCCCGCGAGGAGGATCCCGACGAGCCGGGCGAGAGGAGCGGTCCTCCGCGGCGGGAACGGCGAGCATGGCGGGAGGGGAGCGCTGGAGTCCCGGAGTCGGCCGGCGAGCGACGGGCCGGGCGGGAGGAGAGCTGATTGCGGAGGTCCGCCTCCCGCCGAAGGCCGACGGGGGAGGAGCGCGGGGGGTCACGGCGGTCATCCGCCTGCGCCGGGCGGGGTCGGCATCTCCCCACTCTGGGTCATGGCGGCGGGAGGCGAGGCGCCGCCGGAGGGGCGATGGGGCGGCTGGAGGAGCGGCGGGGTGGGGGCGACAGGCGGGTACGAGCGGCTCGGGAAACCTCATCGGGGCCCAGATCGATCGCCGGGCGGGCCAGGCCGCACCAGGGGTCGTAGCTGGGCCGCATTGGGCGCGGCGGGACCAGGCGGCCGGCCCACGCAGTGGCTGGCGGCCCGCGTCCCACCTGGGGGCCCATCGGCCGACAGCCCGAGGGGAGGCCCACCAGGAAGGACCCCAGGCCGGCCCAGGAGCAGAGCGGCCCGATACGTCCGGCCCGGGGCAACCAACCGGGGCACGAGGGTTTCCCCAGGCGCCGCCGCGGAGGCCGCCGCCGGGGCCGGGGATGGGCGGCGCGGCTGGGCCGCACGCCCGGGCCGGAGACGGGAGGAGCCGCCCAAGGCGAAGATGAAGGGGCGGAAGGGGGGCCTTCTGGACAGGATGCCCAGAGTGCGAAGGCGTCGCCGCCGGGCGACGGACCGCCGGAGCAGAGGCGGGCGCCGGGCGGCGCTGGGGACCGCTGGGAGGTGAGCGCCGCCCTGCGTCAAGGCCGGCGAGACCCCAGCCAAAGACGACGCCGCCAGGGGAGGCCCGGACCCCAAGGCGGCACCTTTTGCAAGATGGCGACGGGCGCCCGGAGGCCGCCGGAGGCGCCGCCGGTCCTGCTGGGGTCCGGACTCCACCCCTAGGAGTCGGGCCGCCCGGCTGGGACGGCAAGTGACCGGACCGGGGGCAAGGAGGGAAGCGGTCGCGGCAGCGACGGGCGATCCGCTGCAACGCCGGCCTCCTCGGGCGAGGTCGGCCCAGGACACGCTGGAGGGGCGGCCAGAGGCGACGGCGGAGGGCGGGCGAGGAGGGGCCGCGCTGGCAGCGGGCGAGGCCAGGGGAGAGGGCGGCGACGGCGGCGGCACCGCCGAGGCGACGGGGGCGTCGCCAGAGCCAGCGCACGCGGGAGCCATCTCAACTCGCCCCTTCTTCTCCGCGTGTGTTACTCCTGGTCCCTTGGATAGCCACGATGGCTGTTGTCTTGTGCAAGCAGGCTTGCACTCGCTACTATGGTCACGCACAACATGGATGTCCCTGTACCACACTCTTTTTCCTTTTCCAGAGCACAATGTTGATGCTCTTAGACTAGCTCATCACAACAACGATAAAGAAAAAAGACAATCTTCTCGCCCTCGCATGTAAGTAGTACCCCATGTCTTCCAGTCCCACGAGTTGATCTTTGCAGCCCATCCAAAGACTATGCTTTGTCTCTCCTTCCCATCCACTATGAAAGAACAATAGGTGGTACTAGTATCATGTTGCTCTATGGTCTATGCTACTCCATCCACATTTTATAGCATGGGTTCTGTGGAGGGAGATACACATCGTGCCATGGTTTTTATTTTATTTTTCTGAACCTACAATATTTCACTAAATGAAGCTACAATATTTCAAGAATCTGCATGCCGGCATGCGTGTTTGGCGTCGTCCAATGCTATTGGGCTGTTCCTGAAGGCCGCTACACCAACAGATGATGAGGAGATGGAGATCACTTGGCATTTGTGAAGCCATGAAGTGATGTATCACTCCTGGTCTCTTGGATGGTCAGGATGGCTACACGCTACTAGTTCGGACGCCCACAGCATGGCTGTATCACACTCATTTTTCAGTTCACCACAGTCCCTACAGACAAATAAGCACACATCTGTAGGACTTCTCCATTTCGAAGCCGCAAAGTTGATATTCTTAGACTAGCTCATCACAACAAGGACCAAGAAGAAGATCAGCAGTTCACGCACGCATGCAAGTAGTTCCCCATGTCTCCCAGTCCCACAAGTTTCTCTTGGCAACCCATCCAAAGACCATGCTTTGTCTCTGCTTCCCTTCAATTCCACTATGAAAGAACGATAGGTGGTACTAGTATCATGTTGCTCTATGCTACTCCATTCACATTTCCTAACATAGGTTTCGGCGCTAGTCTGTATAGAGCGCTAGTGCAAGGCACTACAGTTATATAGCTTAGGCTGCTAGAGATCATATGATGTGCACTGCAAACTAAATACTGTTCAGTAGTGGGCTTAAGTATTTGCAAGAAACAATGATGATTAATTAGACACAAGTATTTGCTGATATAGATTTTAGTTGCACAATGATGATTAATTAATTA
Source organism: Aegilops bicornis (assembly GCA_021605145.1). Classification (NCBI taxonomy): domain Eukaryota; kingdom Viridiplantae; phylum Streptophyta; class Magnoliopsida; order Poales; family Poaceae; genus Aegilops; species Aegilops bicornis. The sequence goes on from CM038675.1 coordinate 114,490,098, forward strand.
GACAGGGTGTGACGTGCGGCACGATGTTTCCTTGCACAAATCTCTTAAGGACCTCTTTGGACTGTATTATTTTTGTAGGAATTTGGGAGGATTTAAATCTTAAGGATATTTTTCTTTAATAGCCCTTTGAATTATATGATTGAGGTAACCAAATTCATATGGAATCTTTTCCTATGCCTCGAATTCCATAGTAATCTCAATATGAGCTCAAACCTCATTTTAATTTTGACAAGTCCAATGCACTTACAGTCTATCTCTCTTCCCTTCATCAATCCTCTACAATTCTTGTGTTTGTTTCCTGTTCACCAACCAAAGAGTTCCCATGTCTTTTTTATGGTCAATTCCCATGCCACGGAATCATTCAGTACTCTATGGTACGCGACATCTCGATTCTATGGGGTTTTTATTCCCAGATTTTCAAATTCATGCAATTCAATTCAAAGAAAAATCCCTAAGATGCATGGATAAAACAACTGGCGGAACAGGTCCTTCTAGTCAAACAAGTTAGCGTGAACGTCAAGATGCTTGATCAATCGAAACTATCGATAAATTCTTTTAAATAGTGTTGTAGATGACTTAAAAAGAGGTTCCTAGTCGGAAGACAGGATATCAAGCATATTAGACAAAACTGTAGGAAGCATGATGAGGAGGTGCAGATGAAACAAAAGTAGCGCACTGCACTGGTGCACTGCACCCCTCTTCAGGTCACACACTAGATAATCAAGGGTGGATACATACATGGTCGGAGTAGAGCTCCCTGGCAGCAAATTCAATTCCGCTCCTGCCTTTGCAGCAGCTTAACCACACTATATATATAGTATATACTAGTACTCTAGGACAGACAGACTAGATAATCAAGGGTGCACTACAGGAAAACCACACGTTGCCTACGGCGTACCTTTCGCATGATGGGTCAGCGAGGAAATGGGAACAGCGGCTTAAGCTATTAGGTGTAGGCGCTTTCCAGAGGTGGAAGATTTACGTTCTTCCTATTTGACACGAAACCGATCAATCTAGGCATGAGCAGGTTGAAGAGAGCTCTAACAGGCCTTGGAGGACCGAACCAACATATGTGGCAAAATACGGGGATGACTTGTGGCTAGGGGTGAAAGGCCAACCAAGATCGGATATAGCTGGTTTTCCGTGAAATCTATTTCAGTATCATGCAGTATGCCGAGTGTTAAAATGTACACGGCAAACAGTAGGAACACGGCTTACGTCAGAGTGTAACATTTGGCGTACGCTTCGCCGTGGTTAAAATGGCCTTTGCCGTGCATTAAACATACACGGGCTTAGAATGTTTTTCCTGTAGTGGTGGATACATACATGTTCTAAGTTTTTCTTTCGCCATCTTGATGTTTTTATCTTATACTATTACTCAAAGACTCGCACAGGTTTTGTTCTTTTAATACCAAGTAACTATAATGTGCAGATGAAACTGGCAAAACTAGGACTCACTTCAAATCAGAAGAGTATATATATGTACATGCACAAAATATGCTGCGCTACGGGCTACCTCCTACAGAATTATTACCCTGTGAAGTGAAGAGTCTTGATTGAGTACCAAGTACCGACACCTAACCTTTCAATGCACTAGTAAGATACACCACACATTATTTTCTTCCTAAGAATATTCAGTCACGATGCTCCATTTGCCACCTATTACTCTCAGATGGTTTTGATGTGTCTTCATGGAGGATGCCACATTAGTCACCACAGATAGTGTGATGTTACCAAAGAACTCTTACCAGAGATCCCGTCCTCGTGTTCCGGCAGGAATGAAAATATAAGCCTCTCAAGATACGGCATGGAACCATCCTCGAAGCACACCTGGTCAATGTTCTCCAGGTTGTCAATAATCAATAGCTCGAATTTAAAATAATTACCCCGTGGGAATACAAGGCAGTCATCGGCATATGATTTGTGATAAAGCTTGAGGCAGAGCAGAGTTAACAGGTCTCCAAGGACATCCATGTCATCGGCATGGAGCCCATTGTTACGAAGAGTAAATGTCAAGACGTTTCTGAGTGATTATACCCACCGAGGCAAGTGATCCAGCTTGCCCGTCAGGCCAAAGCTGGTGGCCGAGGGAGGAGGTGACTAGCGAAGATAGCATTTGCTCTGATGAGATGCTTGAATGGAAGGCGAGCGCATAGAGCCTAGCAAATTGCTTAATGATTCCAGACAAGTTTTCCAGTTTACCTCTACCCCGTGGAAGAGAACATTTAGCTTCTTTAGGTTTCTTATTAATGACCTTATCTCCTAGAACACTTATGAGTCCTTTTTTATCTATATATGGCATGCTGAAGATCTTGTTGAAGCGATCAATGATTTAAAACAACGTAACATTGAAATCAACCCAGTCGTTGGCAACACCCAATCCTGGACTGTGAGGAAAGTTCTCCAAAAACTCTGTCTCCATGAAGGAAATGTGTCATGTTTGGCGGCCAATTAAAGAAGACGGATAGTGGGATTTCACCCAAAGGAAAAAACTTCAGGCAATTGCCGGATAATGCCTTCAACAAAGGAAGGACAAGTAAGACTGCCATTACCAGGTATATATAGGATGGCAGAACTACACTCTTCATCCCATAACTCGAGACTCGTTACTTGAAGATCACAACCAAAATCAAAATCACCCCTCCCCCAAAAGGCGCTTTTATCGAGCACTCCAACACTTTACATAGACGTGGGCAACACAACGCACCTACAAGGCTGCAACCAATCGAATCTACAAAGTGGCTCAGTGACCTGACGATGCTGCGACCAGTGCCTGTTGCCGAACTGAGAAGGACTGTCAGGAGGAGACACGGTTCTAAAACAGAACTTGACTAGACACATAAATCTGACGCGAAAGATGCAGCCTGCACTATTTGAAGGCAGACTGCCCTGCCGCCGGCCCCAACGCCACCCAACCACCGCTCCACCAAATGATGGAGGAGGTATCCCACTGGTTCCATTTGCCACACGGGATATAGCCCCCAGCGACCACTGTCGGCAGCCAAGGCAGAGGCAGAGGAGATGGGGAGGTTGGGCTCCTAATGGAGCGACCGTGATGCGAGGGGAGTTCTAGATTTTCCCTATCATAGGGTTGCCTAGACTGTGCAAATTCTTTTGTCACCCTTGGAAGGCAGAGAATAGTTTACTGATGCAACACAGTGCTGTAAACTATATTTACGACATACTAAGCATTATATTCCTAATGTCTCCTACTCTCAAGCTAGTCCCCCTTAGTTTTTTCTTGCTCCGATTTTGCTAAAGGATGGTATGAAGGGAAGGGGCTGAAACTTGGTGACTTATGAAGGCTCATGAAGTAGGGAGAGAACGCACTTCACTGGTGGCCGCATTTATATAGATGTTTAGCTATACATACACGGTTGCTAGAGACATTTATATCAGCACGAGGAATTTCTGCACACAATTTCTTCATAAACATGGATGTCTCAAAGTCTAGAAGATCTTATCATCAAATAAGCAGGATCCTTGCTCACAGAGATTTCTTCGGGGTAAAATTGGTTAGAATTTATAGGGCACGCTAGGTCATGAGAAGTATTATTGCCTCAAAGACAAGGCGGCAACCTTTACCACTTGGTTGGTATTGTATCAGAATTCTATGTAGGTGAAATATAATGTTTTCTTGAACCATCAAATAGATAGAAGAAAAAGGGGGAGAACCCCATACAAAGTCAGAGTACACAACCTCCAGTATCGAACAGCACACGCACACACACGAAGAAAACAGCACCCTCAAAGAGCTACCCACAGCGCAGGCAAAAGAACAGCTTCAGAGTGCGAACGACCTTCAGACACAATCCCAAAAACAAACACCCCTCGACAAGAGAGCATCCTGAAAGATGCCCCCACCGTCGAGGCTGGTGTTTATCCACGATGTAGTTGTTCTGCCGCTTGGGTTGTAGTCAAACAGGTTAGTGTAAACGTCAAGGCGTGTGATCGCTGTCGATCTAAGCTATCGACAAAATTGCTAAAATAGTGGTGTGAGTGACTAAAAAATAGTTCCTATAGTCAAAACTCAGAACATAGAATCACAACCATGTTAGATAAAACTGTAGGAAGCATGGTCAGGAAGTACAGATGAAAGCGAACAGGAGTGCACCGCACTACAGCCAACTTCACGGCATACAATAGATAATCATTATACAAAAACTCACACTGGTTTTCTTTTCATTTAATACACAAAGATTTGCCAAAAGTAATCATAATGTGCAGATGAAACTGGCAACACTACGACTCGCTTAAAATCAGAAGAGTATATGTACATGCACAAAATATGTTGTGTTGCGGGCTACCTCGTACGGAATTATTACCCTGTGAACTAAAAAGAGTCTTGATTTAGTACCAACACGCAACCTTTCAATGCGATAGCAAGATAGACCACACTTTATTTGCTTACCTAAGAATACTCAGTCACAATGTTCCATTTGTCACCTATTACTCTTGGATAATTTGGATGTGTCTTCATGGACGATGTCACTTTAGTCACCAGGGATAGTATGATGTTACCAAAGAACTCTATCTCCCTCAGCCTCAGAAGATTCTCAAGACCAGAGATCCCATACTCGGGCTCCCTCAGGAATGACAACGTAAGCCTCTCAAGACACGGCACCGAACCATCCTCGAAGCACACCTTGTCAATGTTCTCCAGGTTGTCAATAACCAATAGCTTGACTTTCAAAAATTTACCGCGTGGGAATATGAGGCAGTCATCGGCATATGATTTGTGATACAGCTTGAGGCAGAGCAGACTTGGCAAGTCTCCAAGGACGTCTATGGCGTCGGCCCGCAGCCCGTTCTTGCGAAGAGTAAACGTCGAGACGTTTCTAAGTGATGCCACCCACCGAGGTAAGCGCTCCAACTTGCCCGTCAGGCCAAAACTGGTGACCAAGAGAGGAGGTGACTCCACCGAAGATAGCATTTCCTCCGATGAGATGCTTCCATCTCCATCAAATATTTTAATGGAAAGCGAGCGCACAGAGCCAGGCAGATTGCTTAATGATTCCACACAAGGTTTCCAGTTTACCTCTACCCCATGGAAGAGAATGTTCAACTTCTTTAGATTTCTTAACTTGCTTATCTCCTGGAACACTGATGGGTCCTTTTTTATCTCTATATGGCATAATGATTGAAGGGATGTCATGTTCATGAGAACCCCAGGTGTCATTTCTAGGCCACAGAATCCTTTGAAGAACTTCACACTACCTGTCCTAGTAAGATGTGTCTTATGCCCAACTAACAAATGCTTCAGACGTGCTAGGCTCTTGGCACTACCTGGTAGCTTCTTAATAAGTGTTTCTCTGATATCTAGTGTCTCCAAGTAATTTAGATGGCCTATGAATCTCGGCAATTTGGAAATATTGGTATTTCTGAGGCTTAGATAATTCAGCTGGAAAAAATTACAGATACAGTCTAGATCCTTGTTGCTCAAGCAGCTGCTGCCTTGCATATCCAACACTCTTAACAGCCTCAGATGTGCGAAGAAGAATGGGATTTCCTCCATGGAAGGTGACATTCTAAACGTGCGAACATGAGCTACACTAGCATTTGTTCTCTGCACTGAGTGTCTGCTGCTCTGGAATGAGAGGCGGCGGATTTTGTCATGGGAATCCAGTGTTGTTCCATTTTCACAGAAGTATGATGCGAAGTTCTCCTCAAGTGACTTGGACATGATGACCTCAACCATTATATCATGAACTCGACAGCTTCTCACCTTGCCACTCCAATCAATTTTCACAGGATGCACCATGCTTCTGGCTACGAACTCGTCGAAGTATCTTTCAGCAACCTCCTCCATACTGAGTCCATGTTTTGGGGTGATAAATCCTTCAGCTATCCACATTCTCAGCAAAGGTCCCCTCTTGATCACATAATTTTGAGGAAATATACTTAGATACAAGAAGCAAGCCTTCAGATGGTATGGCAGATCATTGTAACTCAAAGATAAGACTTGCTTTGTCCCTTCAAGTGTAGGATTTAGTTCAAGTTCAGAGCCCAAGTTATCAGAAACCTTCTGCCACTCTTGTTTGGTTCTGTTTGGTTTGCTAGCGAGAAGGCTACCAATGCTGACTATTGCTAATGGTAAGCCTCCACATTTCTTGAGTATGGCATTTGAAACTTCCTCCAACTCATTGTTGGGCAATCCATCTACTAAGCCAAAGATCCTCTTGAAGAATAGCTCGCGTGATGCAATCTCGGATAGGCGTTGGATTTTGTAAATCCGATCTTGGGAATGACAACAACATGTATTAGCGACATCCTCGTTCCTAGTGGTTACTATAATCCTGCTTCCTTTTTCATTGTCAGGAAACACACATCTGATGTTCTCCCATGCTGACGAAGTCCATATGTCATCAAGAATCACGATGTACCTACAATATAAAGTTGACAATATTCAGGTCATAGGACAATATTCCAGAATCAAAACATCTATTATTCAGGAGATGGAGCACCAGGGATATAAAAATGAAGTATAGTTAATTGGAATATAATTGTGAACAAGAGCTACTTAACACAAATTAACAAACACGCGCGCATGCGCTGCCTGCATCGCCTTGGGTGCGGGCGAGATGCATGGCCGCGGGAGTGCCTTCAGCGCGAGGAGAGGCCGGATCCTGGCTGGGCTTGGCCGGATCTAGCTTCTCCGCCCCCGTTGGCCGCCCTCGATGTGGTGTGTGCCGTGTCGACGGACAGTGCTCAGCGACTCCATGGTGGGGTCGTGGACGTTGATCTGTTGCGGGCGGCGTTCGACGGCGAGGTGGGGCTCGGTGGCTTCGTGGTGGGGCTGTGAGATCCGGTGGCCAGCGAGGGCTGGATCCCGGGGCGGCGGCCCCGGACGGCAGAGGATGTGTCGGCGGCTGTGGACTCGCGACGAGCGACGCGGCGGCCGCGGTGGTGGACGATCCATGCACAAGACGCTTGATGGAGGCCATTGGAACAGATCTGGGTGAAGACCTGCTCCCGACTGCTGCCAAGGCCGGCGATGGCGGCACTATTCGATGTCGTTCCCTTGTTGAAGGCATTGCTGTTGAGAAGTTTCAGACCACTATCTGCTACCTCCGGGGGAAACCCTAGATCAGTAGATCGCATGACGGCGGCATTATTGTGTCGTTTCCCTCTTGTGGCACCATTTTTGGAGGTGTACACGGGCTCGAGGGACCAGTGGACGGAATATTTGGTGGAGCGGCGGTTCATCCTACACATTAATGGTGGCGTATCTAGGCGGCGTAGTGCAGTGGAGACTCAACGCCCGATGTGTGGCGAGGGACTCGCGCAGGAGGGTGACGTTATCAGGCGTCGTGGTGGCGTGGATGGTAGAGAGGCCGGGCAAGGTGGATGCAGCAGTACAGCATGGAAGATGGATTGGTGGCAGGTGGCTGCGGCGGCCTCATACCCGACAGGCATCCTGGTTGAGGAGTGCGCCGGACTGATAGGTGCACCAGACCCGGCAGGTGTCCTGGTTGGGACCTCGGGTCTTAGATGTTTAGGTTTGGCTGCGATGTCTGGTTGGTATTAGGCCCAGCCTATCAGCAACCCTTCATCAATTGGATAGGAGTAGCGACAGTTGTTGCTTAGACGGTGGCTTTAGTATTACTATTTTATGACTTTGTAAGGTCTTGTGAGAATAATTAATAAAGTGGCCGTATGAATCGCCCAGATGCATAGGCCGGGGTCCTCCTCCTTTTCTAAAAAAACATATAAAAGAGATACAAGAACTATCTCCGCAAGGTTTGAACACCAAATAAAGAGAGGTCTTTGGGTGATTTTAGAGTATAGTGATGAAAACTACACTCCAAGTAGGGATAAAAGTACTCTTTTCCCCTACACTATATTAGTAAGGTGGTATATGCATTGCCAAAAGTTTAGCGACATCGTACCATAACCAAAAAAATTGCTAGAGTTAGTTTTGGAGCCAACTAAACATAGAGAGATGCTACACTTACGGACTCAATGTCACGGATTAGAAACTACAGGCTGACATGGCATCAGCTGATTGGCAATCAGGAGGCGCACGATGGAAAACAGAGAGAGGAGGGGGATTGGTGGGCGAACACGTAATCCGGTACGTCCCCTCCGTGAGTTTTTATCCGTAAGTTTAGGATTTTCGCTAAACATACTCACGAGTCACGTCCAAGGAGCTGAGCTTCGGCCATCATGCCATGAATTCACTCAACAGGGAAAAGAAAAATAAACTTTCTTTTAACTCAATGAACATGTATTACTTACTTAGAATGATAATAGCCATGTTCCTGAGGATAATAAGAACATCCATGAATAACGAAAAAAAAATAGTGTTAATTTTGTTTTTCGAACCATACAGTAGGACTGCATGTGAACTTTATAGATAGGAGAAGAAGACATTGAAATTTGGCTTCATTGCTTAAGAGGATTGAGGAGAGCCATGCTAGGCCGTGTGCATAATCGGTACAACGACTCCTGTGAATAGAGAGCGGTGAACCAGCTATCAATTGGGTTAAGTGGAAGTAGAGGATGAACCAGCTATCAATGAGGCCAGGGACATCGCCTTGCACTGCCTCAGGGTCCACGACCGTCACGGCATTAATTATGTGATTATGCATTTATATTGATATGATATTAATTACATGTTAAACATGTTAAGTGCTCACCATTGAATCAAGCTACATTTCCTTTTGGTACTGGAAACCATGTCTTGTATTAGCTCAACCAAATCTTACCAAAAACATGTCCTACATTAACTAAATCAAATCAAATCTCACCAAAACCTCAACTAACTAAAAAAATTACTTGCATTCCCCTACCCATATCCAAATCAAATCAAATCAAATCTTAACATAACCTCAACTAAATCCAACTTTTTTTTGCGGGTAGAATCAGACGTTTTATTACCTCCCCTCATACTCAAGTGAAATCAAATCTTACCAAAATCTAAAATGTAGTGGGTATAAGGTATATGTCGGACACGACTGGTGTTGAACTACTAGAATATGTGTGCTCCGTGACAGTGCACGGGAAATTAGCTAGTAGATTTTTTAAAAAGCCGCCTAGCCGCTTTAACGATTTTATATAAAAAAACTATTTTTTTGATAAACCAATAAAAGTTAACACATGACCACAAAAGTCTTTGTATGCAACAATAAATAGGTAAATTACAATTAAGACATGTCTCTACAAAATTATAGCATCACCCTAGTACAAATGAGGAATGCGTAGTCATACCTTGTTACTGTGCACGGCAATTATAATAGGGAAAATTTTGTTAGAAAAGCTAAATTACCAATCCATCCCCTAACCTAAAAACTAGGATACCAATATCTGGCGAACGTTTCTTATGAGTGTTTCCCCAACGAACATTCAAGTTACCATGCAATTTTAAGCAAAGTAGGACTTGCCATGATTGAAAAAAAAAGTTGACATGCAGCAAAAAAAATATCAGCTACTCCCTCCGTCCCAAAATAAATGTCTGAACTTTAGTACAAAGTTGTAATAAAATTAAGACACTTATTTTGAAACTGAGGGTTATTTAATTTGATATAAAAGATCTGGATCCAACGGCTGTTGGGGCATCGGTTGGAACCTCCCTCCAACTAGCGTTCCCGATTAACATTTGGTAAACGTTTCCAGACGCCGCGCCGGTTCCGCCGGACACGCACAGGCCCTGTGATCGCTATCGATCGTGTGTGTGGCGATAGGAGCAACCCTCAGAAAAGAAAAACTAGGCAACGAGAGCAATCCTTTCAGATCGTTCTTTTCCATCGTCTTCTTCTTCCCACGACCCCCGCTCGCACCACTAGAACGCACGTCTCTGGCCACCACCATGGCACCCTCCACCATGCGCACACCCCCAATGAGATCCATCGACGCAAGTTGTTCTCCCCCGGCCTGTTTCTCCTCCACACCTCGTTCTCCTCCTCAAGGAGCAGCGCCGGTGCGGGCAACAATGCCGGTGCACCACCGAAGAGCAGAGCCCGCGTCGTGTGATGCCGCAAGCCACAAACTGGAGTTGCGACAAGAACTTACTGGATGTTGCAACCGGTGACCAAGGATGCTGGAACCGGCGTGGAGGTTTGCTGGAACCAGCACCTAAAAATGCTACCACTGGAGTTCATCTTGTTGGACCAGCGACGTTTTGCTACAACCATAGCCTATTTTTGCTACCACCGGTGACCTTTTTTGCCACATGCATGCACTGCGGTGTTGGTCGATGGCGGCGATGCCGTATTTTGCTGCAACTGTTTTGGAGTTTGCTGGAAGCGGCGTACAAAATAGCTGGAACGGGCTTTTTTTCTTCCTTCGGAGGTGACCATGGCGACCAGGGGGTGAGCTGATTTTGCTGCAACCGGCAAACTAAAAAGCTACCACCGTTGAGCTGATTTGCTATTGCGTTGTTAATACCGTGTGTGCTGGTGCTGCACGGGCTCGTCGCCGGCGAGGCTGCAAGCGCGAGCACGTAGGGGAGTTGCAATGGACATTGGCTGGATTTTTGTTGCAACCGGCGGCGAACACCCGTGCTGGGGCGGCGGCGAGCGGGTCGGCAATCCAGGGCGGTGCGGGTAGATGTTACATCCATGGCCGGTGGGGAACTTCAATCTGTCAGCCGGGCGGAGGCGGGAGACGCACGGTCTTTACCCGAGGCGAGCTTTTCATTCGTGCGGCGAAGCTATGGTGGATGGGGCTAATCAGAGAAAGCGCGTTGACTCAAGTTGAAGACGACGGAAAGGAAGAAGATGAGATCCAATCGAACGGCTGTATGCGCATGCATCGGACGGCTGTGGTGCGACGGGCCCCAACTTTCGGCCGGCGCACCGGCACAGAGTGCTGCCCTTAACATTCCCCAAAAACTATTCTGGGTCAACTGAGCGTCGCCAAATCCGTGAAAACAATTGATACGGTAGGTGTACTATATACCTTTTGTCTTGCAGGTAGCGCCTGAGCTTGCTGGCCAGCAGCGCCGTTTCCCAGTTCTCCATCCCGTGCAAGCTTACATCCATGGTATCGTCGCCGGCAGCCAAGCGGGGCCGCTGGGTCAGTTCCCTGAGCATGTGCAGGAACAGCGCCCTGACGTTTAGCGTCTGCGAGACGATGAGCAACGGGGAGCACTGGAAGTCGGCGCCCTTCACCCGCGGGCTCCCGCACACCATCCTCGCCAGCGTGGTCTTGCCGAGCCCACCGAACCCGACGACGGCGAGCACCCGGAGCCTCGCGTCGTCCTCCATCAGCCAGCCGACGAGCTCGTCCCTCGGCCCGTCGATGCCCACCAGCTGCGCCTCCTCGGTGAAGAGGGCGTGCAGCCGCGGGTCCAGGCGGCCGGAGACGCCGGAGCCGGACGCGTGGCTGCTGGCATGCCCGACCGCCGTCTTTGGCGGCAGCACGCCGTAACGGGAACGCCGCTCGCCGGCGTCCCTGGCGCGAGTCTTCAGATCTTGGAGCTGGGCCGCCATGCGACGGTGACGGCGGCCACCGCCTGGTCCTAGCGTGGCGAGCAGACGCACGAAGCGTCGGAGGGACACCATGACGGCGCCGCCGTCCCTGTCGAACGGCTGCTGGCCGCGGACGTAGTCGTCGATGCAGTCCTCGGCATCGTAGGCGATCTCCCTCACCTGCTTCACCCAGACCCTGACCTGGTCGTCGTGGCCCTCCGACGCGGTAGCTAGGCTGCGGAGGAAGGCGGTCATGCTCTCGAGCTCGTCCTTGATGTACTGGACCTCGCCGTGGAGGCGCTGCACCGGCCAGCTTTCCTGCGCGAGGAGGCCGCCGAGCTTGCACAGGAGGCCTCGCACGGCGCCCTCGGTCAAGCTGATGATGGCGCCCTCCATTTTCGAAACTGCAGCTTCTACCTTGACGCCACAATATTTATAGCGCATACCGCACTTGCTGTTTCTTCGAGGAAAGTAGCACTTGGTTTTCAAGGCAACGTAACCACGCTCGGAAAAATGTGCAATGTAACCAATCATATTGTTTGTCAAACCAGGCATGATCTAGGTCCGTAATTTGTTTTTCCATCCTCTTTGCTGGAAACTTCTCAGTGCGTCAGGATATCGCTATCACCAGTCGTCCTTATAGGATGCTAAAGAACAATTTGTTTAAAGAGTGGAAATTTCATATTTGATCTCCTGAAAGGCCAATGAAATAATGGAATTGACTAATTGTCGTATCCTGATGATGCTTCGAGCTTAAGTCTAGTGGTAATTATAGAGAAATTCAGTAAGTCAGGACACTGACGTGGCTACTAGCTTGTCTTCAGATGTACTTAACCGAATCACTTTAGTATACGTCACCGTAAACTGCCTACTACCATCGGTCCATGGCACTGGGATTCTTCGCAGAAGAAGTAAAGGTTTTTTTCCCTAAAAAAGGCCTATTAGTCAATTTACATTAAAGAAACCCACAAAGTCATTCAGTAGGGCGCTAAAGCAACCCATACAAATTTGAAAAGATTAGAAAAAAGTAGCAATAAAAAAATGCCACCAATGTCTCTAAGATCCCAGGAACATCAAGCTATCATAACAAAGCTTAAAACTAACCACCCCAGCAAAAAACAAGAAAGTGGGGAAAACACACTTCAATATTACAAACTTTCTATTCGCAAAATTTTCTTTTACAAACTTTCAGCGTCCAGTTCACTTTCTTTAGCCGTCAATTCTTCTTGCCACTAGGGCCCATCCTAGTCTTCTAAACATACACCTCCTTGATCACCATCTTGATAATCTCCCCGCCCTCTTCAATTCTTCTTCGGTCTTGTCCCTTAAGAAAAAGCCCAAGATTCAATGAATTATAAAGATGATAAAATCACTCCAATAGGATCATCAGGAAATATCCGTCGGAAGCAAGCATTGTGTTTCTAGTTTTCCAGACAGTCTAGCATACTGCAGTAGCCCACTGAGTATCAAACCTCTCTGCTCTTTTGCAAAAATCCTCGGCCAGTCTCCCACGAGACCAGCCACACCCAATGGAGTCATGTAAAGCTCAAAATCAAAAAGTTAACCTGCCAAACCAGTTTTGCAAGAGAACATTAAAACAAAAAATAATCCATTTTCCTTTTAAGAGCAGAAAGGGCATTGATCATTTGCTAACCACCCTCTTCTCAACAAGTTATCCTTGGCCAGGATGTTATCTTCCTAGAATATAAACCATGTTTCTTTTCTTGCATAGAAATTTTGAGAAGATGACTGAGCTGACGGATCATTCAAAAAGATATTTATTGGTCCAACAACAAGACCAACATGAGCTTAGTCATCTTCCAAAAAAGAGTTTTTGCACCATTCTCAACATGTTTCTTCAAATCTCTGGCAAATGTGATTGACCCCCAATGATGCTCTACCAAAAGTTTGGTCCAACATTGACTTTTTGAATCTGGGACAAAGGTTTCCTTTCAAGATATCTGTTGTGCAAAATTTTCTGCCATATACCAATAGAGGTTTCCAGTTTCCAAAGCAATTCACAAAGAATGCTTTGATTCATTGTCTGGAGATCCAAGATCCCAAGCCCTCCACAATTCTTAGGAGAACATAATAAAGGCCAATTCACTAAAGGATATATCGTTTTCTCATGCAAGCACTAATCAATGCATGAATAGAGGAATAGTGCTCATGCAAGCATTGATCAGTGTAATCTTATATCCAACTGAAAGTATACCACCCTTCCACCCCTAGATATTCTTCTCGATTTTTTCCACCACATGTCCGTATTGAGAATTACTTAACCTCTTGCTGTGAATGAGCATCCTCGGGTATTGGAAGGGCCACATAACCACATCACAATTGAAAATCTCACTGAAAGCCTCTTTTATCTCAAAAGCATCTCCAAGGTAGTAGATCTCACTCTTGTGAAAATTATTTTTTAGTCTGACAATTGCTCAAAGATGCACAATATGTACTTCAAGTTCCCAGCACTCTCAAACTCATCTTTCACGAGTAATGGTATCATTTGAGTATTGTAGGACAACCACTAGGTGAGATGCAAAGTATGCACTTCATGGAAGTAAATCTTGTTACTTGAGCAAAGGAGGAACCATCTCTTTACCAATGTTGTTCCCAAATGTTTTGTCATGCTTATATATTTCTCCTCTCTCATCATTATTGCCATTTCTTTGTAACTTGTTTGATAGGTGAGGAAAGGTATGTGGGGACCCATGGGAAGAGTTTGCTTCTACTTGGACGGAGATAGTACAATTATATCATGAGTTATCTCATTGGTTCGCCGCAATCTAGATTGCACAAGCTTTGTGGTTGCCCCCACCTAGAAGAGAATTACTCTGCTGTTGTTATGGAACTCAAGCCATGTCAGTGCGAGAAAACCACTGGATACTAATCATGTCATTCCCGGTGGCTCATATTCTCAAGCTAGCATCCTCTTTTTGGGTTGGTGCTGGAAGGTGTTGAAACTCCAACATCAGTATTCTATTCGTGAAGCATATGGAGAGAACATTTTCCATTAGGGATCACATTTATATGAAGGGTTAGCCCACATGATGCGACTGCTTGAAATATTTATGTACAATAAATTTCACGAGATATTTCTGCACGGAAGGTCTTCCTACGTAATGGATGTGTCATCCAATGGCATCCCACAAGAGCACGTGCTAGTTTTGTTTGTACTCCCCCCATTTTTATTTACCCCGCATATTAGCTTCGACTAAAGTCAAACTTTATAAAGTTTGACCGCATTGGCAGAAAACAATATGAACATTAATAGTAACAAATCTATATGATGTGAAAATATAATCAATGGTGATGTATATGTTCATGCGTTTTTCTACAAACTTATTGATAATTTATGAAGATTGACTTTAGATAAACCTAATATACACAGTGCATAAAAATAGAGGGAGTACTTGGTTTAGACTTACCCTAAACAATTAGATGAGCCATCTTCTTTGGTTCTCTTTATGATAATTAGGTCTCACAAAAAAAACATGCGGGCGGGTGGAAGCTATTTGATGGGCATCTGTGCGTCTCCCTAACGAGGTCACTTTCGGATAATGTTTTGTTTTTGTCCACTTTTAGAAATATTCTGTCTGTTTCAAAATATAAGTCATGGTATTACTTTTAAAGTCAAACTTCTCAATGTTTGATAAAGTTTATAGAGAAAACATCAATATATACAATGCCATATTAATATCATTAGATTCACCATGAAATGTATTTTCATATTTCATTTGGTACTTTAGATGTCGATATAATTTCCTGAAATTTTGCCAAACATAGAAATATTTGACTTCTAAAAAAAATACACCTTATATTTTGGGACAGAAGGAGTACATGTCTACATCTTTCAGAAAATACAAATCCTGACTTTCAGGACTTCAAACTTTTAGAAACTTCAAAAACAACTCAAAGTTCTAAAAAAATGACTTCCGAAAATTTCAGAAACTTTTGTGGTTCAAACTTTTGAAATTTTACCTTTAAAAAATTTCTAACTTCCGAAATTCCAGATCTTACATGCAGAAAAGGAAAAAGAAGAAGAAAAACCATGCACTTGGCCTACTAGGTAAGAGATAAGGCAAGAGAAGGGGGAAGTCATGGGTAGGCCCGTGCGGGGCCCTCTTTGTGTCTTGACATCAACAACTCTCCAAAGCCTAGTCCCCTGACAGTGCCCGCTGTAAGTGCATCTAGTGCCCCTTAGTGATTTTGGTGTATTAAAGACTTATAGGTTAAGGGACTAATGTGTTTATGAGTGTACACATATCTATAAATCTATGAGGAGTTTGATATTTACAGAGAAAGTCGACCCCTAAAAATGAAGTTCTTCGACTGAAGACTTTGGATTTCTGAAGACTTTCTGAAGACTTTGAAAGTGAAGAAATTGGTGTGATCTTGAAGACTTGGTATTCATTCGAGGAACATAAAGCGTGAAGACTTTTGTTTTTGTAGTTTCATTTTCTCTTTCTTGAGTCATAGGAAACACCGTACTGTTAAAGGGGGTCGAGTATATACTAAGGAAAAATTTCCATGTGATGCTCAACTCAAAATCCTACACCTAGCCAACCCTTCGAGTGAAGCCATTGGAAATCTCGTATTAGTTCAGTCAATTTCTTCAGTGACAGAGACGAAGCTCTTCTGGTCTCTGAGGAATTTGTTCTGACTGAGGAGTTAGGAATTCGCCAGTGCGGATTGCCTACACAGTGAGGAACATGATAGCCCTGAGGAATTTGAGAGATCAAATTTCCGACCGTTGATGTGCTACGCGCCAGCTGTCCCAAAATATCTACCCACCTAACGGTCATATCATTCAAGGGCATTTATGTCTTATCATGTCGGGCTGCTCCCTAGGCTATAAATAGCCGCCCCCTACAACCACTAGCTGGTTGGCTGCTCCGAGAGAAACTAACACTTGTCATTCAAGAGCATCCCATCCTCCGAGGACTTTGAGCGAAAATCATCAAGTGAGGAAAAACCCCAAACCCAAACACCTATGAAAGGATCGAGAAGAGGTGTCTAGAGGGGGGTGATTAGACACTAAGTACCAAAATTTGTGGTTTTTAACTTCTTTAAGTTTGAGTGGAGTTTAGGCACAAGTTTAACACTCACAATACATATCAAGAAAGCATGCAACGAGTATATGAGCAGCAGAAAGTAAAGCATGCAACTTGCAAGAATGTAATGGGAAGGGTTTGGAGAATTCAAACGCAATTGGAGACACGGATGTTTTTGTCGTGGTTCCGATAGGTGGAGCTATC
The DNA here is from genome assembly GCA_021605145.1 of Aegilops bicornis. NCBI lineage: Eukaryota > Viridiplantae > Streptophyta > Magnoliopsida > Poales > Poaceae > Aegilops > Aegilops bicornis. The sequence continues at coordinate 114,506,767 of CM038675.1, forward strand.
GTACATCCACGTTGATGGAGACTTCAACCCACGAAGGGTAACGGTTGCGCGAGTCCACGAAGGGTCCACGAAGAAGCAACCTTCTCTATCCCACCATGGCCGTCGCCCACGAAGAACTTGCCTCACTAGCGGTAGATCTTCACGAAGTAGGCGATCTCCTTGCCCTTACAAACTCCTTGGTTCAACTCTACAATCTTGTCGGAGGCTCCCAAGTGACAACTAGCCAATCTAGGAGACACCACTCTCCAAGAAGTAACAAATGGTGTGCTAATGATGAACTCCTTGCTCTTGTGCTTCAAATGATAGTCTCCCCAACACTCAACTCTCTCTCACGGGATTTGGATTTGGTGGAAAGAAGATTTGAGTGGAAAGCAACTTGGGAAGGGTTGAGATCAAGATTAATATGGTAGGAATGGAATATCTTGGTCTCAACACATGAGTAGGTGGTTCTCTCTCAGAAAATGTGTATTGGAAGTGTAGGTTCATTCTGATGGCTCTCTCCACGAATGAAGAGTCGGTGGAGGGGTATATATAGCCTCCAGACAAAATCTAACCGTTACACACAACTTACCAATCTCGGTGAGACCGAATTGAGAAACTCGGCCGGACCGATTCAGCAAATCTAGTGTCCGTTAGGATTTTCGGTGGGACCGACATGCAACTCGGTAGGACCGATATAGTTAGGGTTAGGGCATAACGTAATCTCGGTGAGACCGATTACACAAACTCGGTGGGACCGATTTTGGTAATAAGCTAACTAGAGAGTTGGTCAGGCAAACTCGGTGAGACCGATTACACAAACTCGGCGGGACCGATTTTCGTAATAAGCTAACTAGAGAGTTTGCATTGTAATCTCGGTATTACCGATTGCTCAAACTCGGTGAGACCGATTTTGGTAATGGACATACACAGAGAGATTACAATCTCAGCTCGGTGAGACCGAGATCCCTAACGGTGAGACCGATTTGCGTAGGGTTTGTGGCAGTGGCTATGACATCTGAACTCGGTGGCGCCGGATAGAAAGAATCGGTGGGGCCGAGTTGGACTTTTGGTTTAGGTCATATGTGGATGTGATAAAGTAGTTGAGGGTTTTGGAGCATATCACTAAGCACTTTGAGCAAGCAAGCCATTAAGCAACACCTCATCCCCTCTTGATAGTATTGGCTTTTCCTATAGACTCAATGTGATCTTGGATCACTAAAATATAAAATGTAGAGTCTTGTGCTTGAAGCTTGAGCCAATCCTTTGTCCTTCGCATCTTCAATGGGTTCCACCTCCTTTAGTCCATGCCACTTCATTGTTGAACTTATCTGAAACATACTAGGTAAAAGTGTTAGTCCAACAAGAGATATGTTGACATTAATTACCAAAATCACCCAGGGAGGACTTGTGCTTTCAATGTCCCCCTTTTTGGTAATTGATGGCAACATACATCAAAGCTTTAGATAAAGATATAGAGAATATCAAGTAAAGCTTGGGAAAGACATGTAACATGCATAGGCTCCCCCTACATGTATGCAATCATGTGAATATGGAATATTGAAGCATGTGAGAGCATAACCATGACAGAGTAGGCAATGTGTTACATGTATCTTGGCTATATGCATCAGAGCAAAAGATGTGAATATGGGAAATGTACCTTCATGCTCATGAGTCCTTCTTGCAAACAATATGTACATCAGCAAGAATTCCTCATAGATATGATTGTGTTGCATATACTTACCTTGTGGTCTTGAGTTGGCTTAGGATGGAATGAACCTGTGTAAACAAGGTTAGATAACACAGATACACCTACTAGCCAGAGCAAACAAAACAAACCACAAGAGTACCAAGACTGAGATGACATGTAGAGTGAGTACTAAGTACCACAATAAATATTGACATGTCCCCAAAGGTAAAGATATGCAAGGAATTTAAGAATTTCTTTCCCTTAGATGTCTTGCTCCCCCTGAATCTAGCATGGGATACTGGGAGAAGATAGGGAACAGAAAATCAGAGCTCAAAGAAACAAATGAACATAGCTAATGCAAATAAGCACATATGAACATGTCTTTCCCCTCAAGAAGACATGTGGCATCTCTCCTCTTGAACACCAAACATCTGGGATCCTTGAAGATTACTCTTTCCTTGAGTATTCCCTCCCCCTAGAGATCTCTCCCCCTAGAGATATGATTAAGCTTTGATGTGATCTCTCTCTCTCCCCCTTTGACATCAATTTCCAAGAAGGGTCTTCTGGAATTTGTCGTGAATGGGTTTGGTCCTTGAGTCACAACACAAAGCACTAAGGTAAATGTGATGCTTGTAGAGGACAAGATTCATTGACTGGAGCTGGATCAAGAGTAAAGCAGGAATAAATGGCAAAATGTTTTTCCTGTAGTGAAATAGGTGGCACCGAGTTGGATGCTTCGGTTGCACCGAAAAACTTCGGTTAGACCGAAAACAAGAAACCGGTGGGACCGAGTTCATCACAGAGAAAATCACTTGTCACCTCAGCTCACTAGACAAGTAAGATCTCACAAGGATTTGCAAGGAATTAACTGAAAGATTTGCAATGAATTGGATGCAGGGAATGCAGAACAAAAAGAAAAGAAAGGAAAAGAAAAGAAAAAGGAAGGAAATCTAGATGAAGTTTTTTTTGAAAGGGGAAACAAATATGCATGAGACAAATGCAAGGGCACAGAAAAGAACACAAGAAAACTTCATCTAGAGATGGTCGGCGACAAGGTCACCTATGTTAGAGTATATTGACTTAGGAGTCAAGTGAGATCACTTGATCATAGGTCATACTCATCGTTTATGCGCAAAATGGGGTTGCCATTTTTCGTTTAATCATATTGATGTATTAACATCTTGACGAGTTGCTTTGACTCATGACTTGGATTAAAGCTTCTCTAAGATGGAATAACATACCTTGGGTGGTGGTGTTGATCGTGATCATGTAGTTGAACTTGTGTGGGTTGCTCAAGGTTGATGTAGCTCATCAAGAGTTGGGAGCACCACTTGGAATTTGAGTTCATCTACCTACATGGGTTAGTTTTTCACAAGGAAGGGCACTTGTGTATCCAAAATGACAATCATGAAACTCAACATAGAATTTGTCAAAGGATATGTTTGAATGGTTCCGTGCTTCCTTGTCTTCAACCACCATTGTGTAGAGACTTGGTGATGTAGAGATTGCTCAAGATGTGAGTGAGTTGCAATCTCATAGATTTAGATTCATCCAAGTACCTATAAGGGTTAGATAACATGCAAGATGCAAATATATCCAGGACATAAGATAATCATCATAAGAGAAATATCAAGGATTAGTCATAAGCTCAAGTCTTGCATGTATCCAATGGAGTTCCTACTCCTAGTTTGAAGCATCAATGATGTTCAATTCTCCTCTTAACCTGCAAAACACTTTCTCATCAAGTGGTTTAGTGAATATATCCGCTAATTGCTTGTCGGTGCGAACATGCTTAAGATTAATGTGACCCTTAGCAACGTGATCTCGAATGAAATGATGATGAACTTCAATATGCTTAGTTCGAGAGTGTTGCACGGGATTGTGAGCAATCTTGATAGCACTTTCATTGTCACAAAGTAATGGAACATATTTCACATATATCCCATAATCTTTAAGAGTTTGGGTCATCGAAAGTAATTGAGCACAACATGAACCAGCGGCAATGTATTCCGCTTCGGCGGTGGATAAGGATACTGAGTTTTGTTTCTTGGAAGACCAAGACACAAGAGATCTACCAAGAAATTGACAAGTACCCAAAGTGGACTTTCTATTAACCTTGTCACCGGCATAGTCCGAGTTGGAGTAGCCAACAAGATCGAAAGAAGACCTCTTAGGATACCAAATGCCAAAATTTGGTGTATGGATTAAGTATCTCACTATCCTTTTCACGGCCTTAAGATGACATTCCTTAGGAGCAGCTTCATATCATGCACACATGCACACACTTAGCATGATATCGGGACGTGAGGCACATAGATATAACAATGAACCAATCATAGGTCGATAAACCTTTTGATCAACCGTTTCACCATCTTTGGTCAAATCAAGATGTCCACTAGTAGGCATGAGTGTAGTCATGCCTTTGCATTCTTGCATATTGAACTTCTTGAATAAGTCCTTGGTGTACTTCATTTGAGAGACAAAGGTACCTTCCTTAGTTTGCTTGATTTGCAAACCAAGAAAGAATTTGAGTTCACTCATCATAGACATCTCAAACTTCTCCGACATTAGCTTCCCAAACTTTTCACTAAAATGAGGGTTAGTAGAACCAAATATAATATCATCAACATAAATTTGGCATACAAATAGTTCCCCATTAACCCTTTTTGTAAAAATAGTAGAATCAATTTTACCAATTTCAAAGCCTTTTTCAATAAGGAACTTGGTCAAGCATTTATACCATGCTCTAGGAGCTTGTTTAAGACCATAAAGGGCTTTGTGAAGTTTGTAGACATGATCAGGTTTCTCAGGATTGACAAATCCGGGAGGTTGCCTAACATAAACTTCCTCCTCAATTTCACCATTTAGAAAAGCACTTTTAATGTCCATTTGGTACAAGGTGATATCATGGTGATTAGCATAAGCAAGTAAGATGCGAATGGACTCAAGTCTAGGAACGGGAGCATAAGTCTCACCATAGTCCATACCTTCGACTTGTGTGTAGCCTTGGGCGACGAGACGTGCTTTGTTGTAGACTACTTGTCCATCTTCATCTTGCTTGTTGCGAAACACCCATTTGGTACCGATGATGTTGTGATTGTTGTCGGGCTTCTCAACCAATGTCCACACTTGATTTCTCTCAAAGTTGTGTAGCTCTTCATGCATAGCGTTTATCCAGTCCGGATCTTCCAATTCTTCTTCAACCTTCATAGGTTCAATGCTAGAGATGAATGAGTAATGTTCACAAAAGTTAGCTAAACGAGTTTTAGAGCGAGTGATTCTCCCGGTTTGTATATCTTTGTAGATTTGCTCGACGGGATGGTCTTTAGCAATTCTTGCTCGAACTCGTGATAGCTTTTGCTTGGGTCTTGGTTGAACATCTTATTCATCTTGTTCTTCTTCTTGACCTTCTTCATTATTGGCGTTGTCGTTCTCTTGTTGTGGTGGAGAAGGAGGCTGTTGGCGTTCGTCTTGGTGCACTTCCTCATTTTCTTCATCTTGGTGTGTCCCACTTGTGGATGCCTCCGTATCAACTCTTGGTTCACCTTGTCGTGAGGTAGAAGCTTCCACTTGAATGACGAGGTACTCTCCTTCACCTCCGTTGGACGAATCTTGCCAATAGACAAGTCTTGGATTGCTTCCGAAGGATCTTTGTCTCCTACATCAATTGGCAATTGCTCTACTTGCGAGCTGTTAGATTCATCAAACTTCACATCTACCATTTCTTCAACCTTCCGGGTGAAATTGTTGTAGACACGGTATGTGTGAGAGTTTGAGCCATAACCAAGTAGGAAACCTTCATGAGACTTAGGAGCAAATTTGGAACGATGATGCTTATCAAGAATGTAGCACTTTGAGCCGAATACTCGAAAGTATCCAACTTGGGTTTTGTTACCGGTGAGGAGCTCGTATGTCGTCTTGCCGAGTAGCTTGTGAAGATACAAGCGATTTGTTGCATGACAAGCTGTCTCAACCGCTTCCGACCAAAAGTGCTTTGGCGTCTTGTACTCATCAAGCATCGTTCTTTCCATTTCAATGAGCGTCCGGTTCTTCCTCTCAACAACTCCATTTTGTTGAGGTGTGTATGTAGCTGAGAACTCGTGTGAGATGCCTTCTTCATCAAGAAAGGTATCCACATTTGCGTTCTTGAACTCCGTTCCGTTGTCGCTTCGAACCTTCTTGATCTTCACGTCAAATTGATTTTGGGCCTTCCTAGCGAAGTTTTTGAAGATCTTTTGGACCTGCGATTTATCATCGAGAAAGAATACCCACGTAAATCTGGAAAAATCATCAACTATAACTAGACCAAAAGAATTTCCACCGAGACTTTTGTAAGCATTGGGACCAAAAAGATCCATGTGAAGTAGCTCGAGTGGCCTCCTTGTGGTCATGATGTTCTTCACGCGATGCCTTCCTCCAACCTGTTTACCTGCTTAACAAGCGCTGCAAAGTCTATCCTTATCAAATATGACATCGTTAACACCAAGGATGTGATTTCCTTTAATAAGATTGTCAAGGTTTCGCATACCAACATGACCTAGTCTTCTATGCCACAACCAGCCTTTAGAAGATTTGGCAATAAAGCAAGTTCTAGGTTGAGCCTTTTTAGTGAAATCAACAATGTAGAGATCACCTCTACGTACACCGGTAAAGACCATTTTATGATTATCTCTACGAAACACTTGGCAATCTACTTCAGTAAATAGGACATTGAAACCAATATCAGCAAGTCTAGATACTGAAAGTAAGTTGTAGCCAAGAGATTCAACGAGCATGACATTTTGTATGGAGCTATCATGTGAGATGGCCACCTTACCCTTTGAATTATCACCGAAAGTGACATATTTTCGAGGGCCGTTGTTTTCAGCAAGCTCACGAAACATGTCTTTATCTCCGGTCATATGATTAGTACATCCACTATCAAGGCCCCATTCCTTTCCTCCAGCCATGTAGCCGCGAAGATTTGCCATAAGACCAAAGTGTCTCATTGCATCGTAAAGATCATATTCACTATCATCATCCTCATCATAGTATCCATGTTCAACATCGTCTTTTGATTGATCAATTCCTAGAGAGGGTAATTCATTAGACAAATGATCATTCTATGATTGTCTTTATGGATTCTAATAGCTTCGAAAATAATATTGCTAATGATTCCAACATCTCCTATGGCACGCATGAGATTTGTAAGCTCAAATAGACAATCACCAAAGCTAGGATCACTAGAATTCATCTTACTCAAGGCAATAGACTTATGGAGAATTTCTTCTAAATTTTTCAAGGAATAATCTGGAAATCGTTCCTCAAGAAATTTCCATATAGTATAGGCACAATCAAGAGTAGGCAAACTAGCAATCAAGTTTTTGGGCAATCCTCTTATGATAAGATTGATGGTTCTAAGATTGCGAATCATGTCAAGATCCTCTTCAGGTGTGGGATGCAAGGGATCAATATGAGGTGCACAAGGGCTAGCAATGTACTTGTTCAAATGATATTCATTGAAAATCTCAAGCATTTCATTTTTCCACTCATGAAAATATTCTCCATCAAGAATAGGCACTCTATGTCTAAGACTCCCTAAAGTAGACACATCCATCTTCCTCCAAAGGTGTTTAAACCAAGGCAATGGAGACCAAAGCTCTTATACCAATTGAAAGGATAGAGAAGAGGTGTCTAGAGGGGGGGGGTGATTAGACACTAAGTACCCAAAGTTGCGGTTTTTAACTTCTTTAAGTTGGAGTGGAGTTTAGGCACAAGTTTAACACTCACAATACATATCAAGCAAGCATGCAACGAGTATATGAGCAGCGGAAAGTAAAGCATGCAACTTGCAAGAATGTAAAGGGAAGGGTTTGGCGAATTCAAACGCAATTGGAGACACAGATTTTTTTGTCGTGGTTCCGATAGGTGGTGCTATCGTACATTCACGTTGATGGAGACTTCAACCCACGAAGGGTAATGGTTGCGCGAGTCCACGGAGGGCTCCACCCACGAAGGGTCCACGAAGAAGCAACCTTCTCTATCCCACCATGGCCGTCGCCCACGAAGGACTTGCCTCACTAGCGGTAGATCTTCACGGCAGGCGATCTCCTTGCCCTTACAAACTCCTTGGTTCAACTCCACAATCTTCTCGGAGGCTCCCAAGTGACACCTAGCCAATCTAGGAGACACCACTCTCCAAGAAGTAACAAATGGTGTGTTGATGATGAACTCCTTGCTCTTGTGCTTCAAATGATAGTCTCCCCAACACTCAACTCTCTCTCACATGATTTGGATTTTGTGGAAAGAAGATTTGAGTGGAAAGCAACTTGGGAAGGCTAGAGATCAAGATTCATATGGTAGGAATGGAATATCTTGGTCTCAACACATGAGTAGGTGGTTCTCTCTCAGAAAATGTGTATTGGAAGTGTAGTTTCGTTCTGATGGCTCTCTCCACGAATGAAGAGTGGGTGGAGGGGTATATATAGCCTCCACACAAAATCTAACCGTTACACACAACTTACCAATCTCGGTGAGACCGAATTGAGAAACTCGGTCGGACCGATTCAGCAAATCTAGTGACCGTTAGGATTTTCGATGGGACCGACATGCAACTCGGTAGGACGGCTGTGGTTAGGGTTAGTGCATAACTTAATCTCGGTGAGACCGATTACACAAACTCGGTGGGAACGATTTTGGTAATAAGCTAACCAGAGAGTTGGTTAGGCAAACTCGGTGAGACGATTACACAAACTCGGCGGGACCGATTTTCGTAATAAGCTCACTAGAGAGTTTGCATTGTAATCTCTGTAGTACCGATTGCTCAAACTCGGTGAGACCGATTTTGGTAATGGGCATACACAGAGAGATTACAATCTCATCTCGGTGAGACCGAGATCCCTATCGGTGAGACCGATTTGCCTAGGGTTTGTGGCAGTGGCTATGACATCTGAACTCGGTGGCGCTGGATAGAAAGAATCGGTGTGGCTGAGTTGGACTTTTGGTTTAGGTCATATGTGGATGTGAGAAAGTAGTTGAGGGTTTTGGAGCATATCACTAAGCACTTTGAGCAAGCAAGCCATTAAGCAACACCTCATCCCCTCTTGATAGTATTGGCTTTTCCTGTAGACTCAATGTGATCTTGGATCACTAAAATATAAAATGTAGAGTCTTGTGCTTGAAGCTTGAGCCAATCCTTTGTCCTTCTTGAAGGGGTTCCACATCGTTTAGTCCATGCCACTTCATTGTTGAACTTATCTGAAACATACTAGGTAAAAGTGTTAGTCCAATAAGAGATATGTTGACATTAATTACCAAAATCACCCAGGGAGCACTTGTGCTTTCAACCTACAAACCCAAAGTGATTGAGCATCACTGAAGAGATTGATCCTGTGTGGATCCGACGCTTGTTACCTTTGAAGACTGTGCTTTTTCCAGACGGTTAGGCGTCATGGTATAGAGCATCCAAGAGGAAATTGTGGATCGCCGAGTGACCGAGTTTGTGAAGGTTTGGAAGTCGCCCGAAGACTTACCACGACTGATTGGACAAGGTCTGTGTGACCTTAGCTCAAGGAGAATATGTTGAGGACATGGTGTTCTGGACTGCGTGTTCAGGGCTGGGTGTCCGGGACTGTGTGTCCTCGAGTTTAAATACTCAGCCGCTCCAACCAGACGTACAACTGAGACAGCAGTTGGAACTGGTCTACCAAATCATTGTCTTCACCAAGCTTACTGGTTCTATTTCCTCAACTCTTTCATTTCCTCATTACTGTGTTGAGTGCTTGTTCATATCTGTTTGAAGACTTTGACTGAAGACTTTCTCAATTTCCTCAGCTCAATTTCTTTAGTCTGTTTGTCTTTTTCTTGTGCTATCTTGTGTTTACGCTTTTAGTACTCTGTGCCTGTCTTTATTTCATCATGATGACCATGCTTGTGTTCTGTTATGTTTACTTTGAGTACTTATTCCGCTGCAAGTAGTTCTTTACTAAGGAATTTCCTCACCCGCAAATTCCTCAGTGAAGAATTCATAAAAATCGCCTATTCATCCCCCCTCTAGTCGATATAACACACTTTTAATTGGTATCAGAGCAGGTACTCCCTTGTTCTGTGTGATTTTGGTTTAACCGCCTGGAGTTTTAGTTATGTCGACCACAAGAATGAAGACCGTGTCATGCCCCATCTTTGACGGTCATGAGTACCCCAAGTGGAAGGCCATGATGAAGAAGCACCTCATGGCAATGAACAGCGAGCTGTGGACCGTCACTGAGATTGGTCTTACCGATCTGTGCAAGATGGCGGAAGCTTATGACATTCGCAAGTACACTCTTCTCAACCTCACGGCAAAGGACGTCATTTGCTCCTGTTTGTCTCAAAATCAGTTCAGGAACATCATGCACCTCAATCATGCAAAGCTTATCTGGGACCGTCTCTCTGAGGTCTATGAAGGTCATCGAACCCGTCATGATCCTTGGTTTGAGGGCTTCAAGGAATCTCTCAAAGCGATGACATTCGAACCAGAATCATCATCTTCTACACCATGCCTTATGGCAAATGGTTCTGAGGTAACTGAATGCTACCTATTTGAGCCTAGTGATGATGAATCAGGTGATTAGCTTGGACCCAGTTATGTCAAACTTGCTTCCCTTGCCACTAAACAACAAAGAGCTCTGGAAAAAGTTCAATACATGCTAAATAAGAGCGATGATATGTTGGGTGAAGAAATGGATCAGTCGAAAGCTTTGGCTGAAAGTCTTCAGAGACTCCAGTCTAAGTTTGATAACCTTCAAGGTCATCATAACACTCTCTTATCTGATCATGAGAAGCTTTCTTATGAATTTCTTCAAAGAAAGCAAGATCTTGAAAATCTAAGAGTGAGTTATGAAGATCTTCAGAAGGAGCGCGATTCATTACTTGCTCAACAAATCAGCGCTTCTCGGGAAGAATTTGCTCCTCCATGTTTGAAATGCATTGAACGTGAATCCACTAATTCCTCACCTGAGGGCATTGCTAGTATCACTGATGATGTAGGGCTGAAGGAATTGTACATGACATGCATGTACAAAAGCCTCAAAGGGCATCAGACTCTTTGTGATGTGCTTAAAAAGCAGATCCTGAAGAGGAACCCTAGGAAAGACGGTATTGCCTTTGAGAGGAAACTCAATGTTGATGGTACATATTGGAAGCCCGAGCAATACCCCAAAACCTCATGGGTTGCTGCAAAGGGACCTCCAGTTGATCCATCCAATTTATCTGGCTTTACATGTGAATCTCCTCATTCTTCTAATGAGTCTTTTGACTCCAACTATAAACTGTTCAAAAATCAGAATGGTGAAGTATTTGCTAGATACGTTGGCACTAACTGCAGGAACGGTTCCCCTATGAAGAAAATATGGGTTACCAAAAGATTCCTTGAAAGTCTTCAGGTGTATGTCCTCATGACACCACCTGTGAAGAATAGGAACCCAGATCAAAATCCTCATACGGACCAAATTCCTCACGTGGATCAAAGTCCTCATATGAACATCATCGTGCTAACACCTCTGTTTCGCAGGGAAAAACTAAGGGCTATGAATATGTGCATTATTCTGCAAACCATTATTTTCATAAGTCCTCGAAGAATTTCTCTGCTTATTCATATGGTTATCCTAACTCCTCCTATGTGAAACGAAATGGATTGGCTTCTATGCCACGTTTCTCATATGGTGCTCGCAGAATAATGAACTCTTTTCCACCCCTTCAGATGTGGGTGGTGAAGAAACATAACTAATCTCTTATGCAGGGTCAGGTCTCCAGACATGCTTAAACGTCTGAAGAATTTGCTGGAGACCTGAAACTGCCTAAAAGGATGCAGGCTAATCATGAAGAAATGAATATTTCTCACGTCCTCACATTGCTTTATCTGTTCTATTAGATGATCTGACACTACAAAAAAAAACACTTCCGTGATGATACGTGTTTGTCACAGTAGGTCGTGTTTTTTTCATGCATGTACATCCATGACGAATTTATGACAGAATCAAGATAGTCATACCTGTGCTGTCGTAGAAGTGTTCCATGACATTACCAAAATTATCATCACGGAAGTGTCCACTTCCATGACAATAAAGCGCGTCCACGAAGTGCTTTTCGTCCAAGAGTGACCGACACGTGGCATCCACCATAACGAACGCCGTTAAGCTATCGGGTCGGGTTTTGGATCCGATAACCCGTTAACAGCCCCGACCAATGGGGATTTTCCACGTGTAAAATCATCATTGGCTGGAGGAAACACGTGTCGGCTCATCGTTGGGACTGATGTCATCCAGTCATTGGACAGAAGGCGCCTATGATACATCGACACGTGGCACGGCCCAATAGAGGCCCATTCCTGTGAAAAGGCCGGCCCGTTTTACTTGGTCAAAAGGTGGCGGGCCGGCCCATGGAAAGCCTGTTAACGGCTTATTCACATATAGCCCATTTACAGCCCGCTAACCCAAGGCCTGTTACGCCCTAGTAGCGTCATCTGGGCCAAACAATATGACTCCAGCCCGTTTTCACTTCTGGCCCATGTATGGCCCATGACGTCTTTCGGCCCATATGAGGCCCTATGTAACTCTTGGCCTATTAACGGCCCGTGGTGAAACTGGCCTGCAATGAACAGTGTATCACATTACACCCATTAACGGGCCGTGGTGAAACTGGCCCGTAATGAACAGTATATCACTTTATACCCGTTAAGGGCCAAATATTCAGTTGGGCGGTTTCCAGCAAATGTTATCTTCCGGCCTTCTCAGCGCCCATTTATTCTTGGGCTCATTTCCAGCATTCGTTTACTTACGGCCCGTTACTGTCATTTTTCGCCAGGGCCAAATTCAGCCCGTGGTTACATCGGCCCGTTTGTGGTCCGTTTTTATAGCGTCATCAAATATGGCCTATTAACGATGGCCCGTTATGGTCATACGGCCCGTATAAGGCCCATTGATGATACGGCCCGTAGAAGCCCCATTGTTTCTACAGCCCGTAGAAGGCCCATTGTTTCTATGGCCCGTAGAAGGCCCATTGTTTCTACGGCCCATAGAAGGTCTACTGTATCTACGCCCGTAGAAGGCCCACTGTTTCTACGACCCGTAGGAGGCCCAGTGTCACTACAGTAATATTAGCCCATGGTAATTGTGGCCTAGTTTTAAAAAGAACTGCACTGACTACAAGCAAACATATAAACAAGACAACAAGGAAATAAATAAGCAAGCAACTTATGCTAGGCTATCACGGCTGTTACACATATTACATCCACTGGGCATCAAAGTTCGCCACCAGTGCAAATATAGGGAACAAAGCGCATATCATATACACCGGTTGTCAAAGTTGGCGACCAGTAAAATAAACGCGCGCAAACAAAACAAATCCAGAACTGAAACCACTTTAGAAGATCTCAAGAAACAATATCACAGGTACCCATAATGCTTTGGCAAGATGCTTAGCAAGCTTATTAACTTTCTCTTGTTTGGCGCTTAAATCCTCCAGCGCTTGTTGTTGCACCAGAAAATATGCATCTGAATTCTGCAGGGACTTCCTCAGTCCTTCAGTTTCCTGTCGCAGCACATCTGATCGATGTCTTTCAGCTTGAAGATGAGACTCAAGAAGACAAACTGATTCAGGGAGCGAGTTCGAAGAGCTTGTGCCAGCAGTAGTGGCCAGTAACTCGAACACTACATCAAGACAGGACTTTTGGGTTCCCTCACTGTCGCCAAGATAGTTTTATCAGCTTTCTTGGAGACCAACAGGGATGTCTCACTATCTTGAACCATATCTGCATTACTTCCTTTACCATTGGATAACGCAGTCTTTGTTCTCCAATATTTTGTCCGCATTATAAAAGAGAAACAAGCGGACACATCACATGTTTACCATGTTGTATATGAAACTCATTTTGGTAAATGAGTTCAGTAGTAAAGTGGACAGGATAACAAAGATGAAACAAACATATATCTATGTACCATGGTCACTTTATGGTCTATATCATTCTAGTTTTTGTTGCCAAATCAAGATAGAGACAAAGTTCAAATAATATTTGTTCAAGACAAAGCAGAAAAGACAGAATATAAGTGTGGGTAACTATAGAGCAATAACAACACTTGTAATGTGCATGACATGAGAACATAACTGTTTATTCAATTGAAATTGAAATCAACATAGTGCAAGTTACAACGACAAACCAGTTAAAGAAACAAGTTTAAAAATAATTGCTATGCCCATTGGAGTTTCAATTCCATCCTTCAAATTTGAAAATAGTTGGTATGAGTAAATACAGTAATGCAAGAGCAAAGGAGTATGAACCATAGCTACAGAACCTGACCTGAGAAAAAAATCTTCTTCTCCTTTAAGCGTTGAGTTGGGATTCCGAGTGGTGGTTCTTGTGCTTTGGGCACTGTAGTTCCCTTACTAACCGCTCGTGTTTGGGTGCTCTGTGGTGGAGACGGTGTTGTCTCAACTGGAACTAGGTTATTATCTGTCGGGGTTGGGGTTAGAAGGGGTGTAGCTGGTTCTCTGTCCAACTGGGTAGGGGTAGAATCTGCGAGAGTCTGGGTTATGTGTGGTGGAGCTGGTCCTTGGGCAAGTACAACCGTGGTTCTATCTGCATCAACTGGTAGCACTATCTTTTCTGAAGACCGTGTTGTTACTCCCTTAGATACTGCCATCACGCTCTCCAATTCAAATGGCTGATAAACAAGAAAAATAATTGAAAGTATAGACATTGTATGATAGATAGGTGCAATGGATAGTGGGGAATAAAAGAGGGCATGAAATAATTCATATTTATGTTGTCTAACCAAACAGGATAGCATGACACAATTTCACATATATGATGGCTAACTAAACAGGATAGCATGACACAATTTCACATTATGATGGCTAACTAAAAAAGATGGAAAGACATAATTCAAAATATGAGAGTATGTAAACAGGATGACATGACATAACTATATAATGTGTTTATTAAATAGGTTGGCATGCCATAATTCACATACATTCATGGATAGAATGCCATAATTCTAAATATGATGACTGTAAACACTAAACAGGATGAGATGATATAACTATATGATGTCTTTATTAAATGGGTTGCCATGCCATAATTCAGGATAGATGATGTGTATGTACTATGTAAACATGATGGCATGATATAATTCAAATATATGTTTTATATAGTAAGCAAGTAAGCAGATGGCAATCTATATATGATGTAAAAACTAAGCAATGCAAGACAACATGCATGACATGGGTAATATAACCCTGCCAAGTTTGAGCATAGACCTCAGGGGGGAAATAGGACTGGTCATCAGTCTCTGAATCCTCCTCTGAGGATCTCTCTGTAGCCAGCAAGATGTCTGCTTTAGCAGGTAGCATTGTCTACTCGGAATACCTTGTTTTCACTCCAGATACTTCCATCACCGCTTCAAATGGCTGATGCACAGGAAGAGTAGTTGAATATACAAACGTTGTCGACAAATGGAACACGTAATACAAAAAAATGATAGCATGATATAATTCACATACAGCATGACATTGCATAATTCACATATATAATGCCTTTGCAACAAGATAGCATTGTATAATTCACATATATAATGTCTTGCAACAAGATGGCAGTGCATAATTCACAGATATGGTAATTGAGACCTTTGAGCAGGTTGCATTCACGTAAAGCATGTCTAAACTAATCAAATGGCATAGCAATGCGAGACACCATACGCACGATATGAGCAACATAACCCTGCCAAGTTAGATCATACACCTCGGGGGGGGGGGGGGGGAATAGGAATGGTCATATGTATCTGAATCCTCCTCTGAGGAGCTATCCGTAACCAACGAGATATGCGCTTTGTCATATAGCATAGTCTACTCAGAAGACCTTGTTTTCACTCCAGAATTTGCCATCACCGTGTCAAATGACTGATGCACACGAAGAGCAGTTGAATGTACTAACATTGTTGATAAATGTAATATGTAACAGAAAAAAAGGATGGCCTGATATAATTTACATATAAGATGACTGGCTAAGCAGGATGGCATTGCAAAATTAAAATATATGATGCCTGGCTAAACAAGGTGGCATTGCATAATTCACATAAATGATGAATAAACTAAACAGATGGCATTCGCACAAAGGATGTCTAAACTAAGCAGATAACATATTTGATGTATAAAGTAAGCAATACAAGACACCATATGCATGATATAACCAACATTAGCATGCCAAGTTAGAGCGAAGACCTCAGGGGGTAAATAGGAGTTATCTTCCTTACGAATCCCCTCGTAGCAGATATATCTTCCTCTCGATTACAATCCGAAATGCGTGTAGGGGGTTGCCTTTGCGCCTACCATGGAGCGACGTCGCATGAAATTATATTGCCATGCAAGGCTCGTCTCTTTTGTTCTACATGTTCAGTTCCATTGTTTACAATAAGCATCATGCATAGGAATAAAACATAGTGAGATTATGTAAGGAGTGCATGCAGAAATCCAGAGTGATGGTAGCAACTCGTGGATAGACCCAAAACCAATAATAGCGAGCAGATAATGGCTTCAGTTAATAAATACAGATAATGGCTTCTTTACTGCTTGTTTCCCACCCAACATGAAATTCATAGTAGACACCAGAGATTAACCAGATAGTAGATAGATACTATTGATAGCGGCCCCGATATGTACCCCACAACCATTTAAAAAATCAAGTTTGACCATTAGTTTGGAGCTGACTCAGAGTCTAATCGGTGAACAGGACGATAAAGTAGCATGTAATATTAAGCGATGCATAACGTAAGAAGACACGAAAGAGTGCGACCTCTCTTGCGGACCCGTCTAGTCCTCGAGGTCATCTGCTCGGTTGATGATGGTAATGCAGTTTTCATGGCTGCCAGCGGCGGGGAAGAAGATCTGAGGCGGCGAAAGACAGTCTGGAGGCCGGATCCCTGCTGTGCTGGACCCTTCTGTCGTTGGAGCAGCTGAGCTGGGGTGGACGACGGCGCAGCAGGAGCGGGACAAACCACGCAAGATTTTCTTTGACAACTATCTGTAAGAGAAGTAATTCTGTAAGGGCTCATTTGAATTGGAGGATTCCAACAATGCAGGGATAGGAAATAGACAGTAATAGGATAGGAATGCACGTGCAAAACAGAGAATTTAAAAACACAGGATTTACGCTAACTGGGTGTTTGATTCACAACAATTGGAAGATCACAGGATGCAAAGAAGCATGGTGAGATTAAGTTAAACCATAAGAAAATGTACGGTTATAATGCTATTATGCTACTATCTCTTAGTCTTGTGCTTCATGAATAGGAATTTGAAAAGGAGGACAAGTGAAAATTAAAATTCCTACATATTTTCTTTCAAGGAGACACTAAAGGAACAAATCCGTGTGCTCATTGGACAATATATATAACATGTAGAGTAAAAAAGAGATGCAACAAGTGTACAACCTCTTTGGCGAAGCCATGTCGATCTCAGCGTGATTGGGTTGGCGGTGAGGATGCTTGACTGACTTTGCTTTCGGAGGAGGAAGAAGATCTTAGGCGTGCGGAGATGGAGCCCAGGTATCGCTGCTCGGCTGTGATGGAGGGTTTCGTTGGAGCAGCTCCGGTGAGTTGTACGACGCCGAGGCTGAAGCAGGACAAGAGAGACAACGAACAACGTTAACCTGAGTGGAATTCTAATAGCATCTCCAATACATGACGTAAAATACATAACCACAAAGTGCTAGATGTAAAATACATCAGCCGCTCATCTGAACTTAACTTTCGAAACTGAACTTAATCATTTAAACTGAACCTAAGCTGCCGAAAACTAAATTTTGTTGTCGAAACTGAATTTTGCTGTCGAAACTGAATGCACTAGCAAGGTGAGGCTACACGTTGGTCGACTGACCTTTTCATCTCTGGTCAGTCGATTTTGTAGCCGTTGGATACAAAATCAAGGGCCTGCGGTTCATCTTCAACCTCCACCCCACGAGCCTTGACCACCACCGCCAAACAGCAGCCCCGCCGCGCCGGCAAGCGCCGCCTCGCCCGCCCAAAACACTCCCCACCGCCCGGTCGCGCCGCCCGGCCATCCTCTAGGCCCCCACGTGCCGAGCTTTTTCTCCGGCGATCCCCATGCCACCGCCCGCCAACGCCCCGCCACCGACGGCGACCATCGCCCCCATCCTGAACCCTAAGATAGATAGTGGGGTACCTCTCCGGCGAGCCCCCCTCCCCGCTGCGGCTGGTTCTTCCTTCACCCCGGCGAGCCCACCCCTTGAAAATCAACTGACCCAAAAGTCGATTCAGTCGACTGAAGTGTAGCCAAATCGGAGCAGCATCGCAAGCAAGAGCAAGAGCGAGAGCAGCAGCGCGAGCAAGAGCAATAACAAGAGCAGACCAGTCAGGGGACCGAGAGCAAGAACAGAGCAGCAGCACGAGCGAGAGATAAAGCAACAGCATCTCCTACTGATGTGGACGTCGCCGCCGAGGGAGCGACGCCGTGGAGGAAGTGGCCGGCAACGCCGCCGTGGATGGAGCCGCGCCGTGTCGGCTCAGGACCGAGCGCCGGCAGCACCATGAGATCGAATCAAGAAGAAAATGCGGCGATTAGTGTACAACCTCTTTGGTGGCGCCGATTAGGCCGCAGCTTCATCCAAGGAAACGGTGATGAGGATGCTCTTCCGGTGGTGCAGGAGAAGACGGCGGTGTGGGAATGGAGGTGGCGCGAAAGACGAGGGGAACGTCGGGACAGCTCCTTGGAAGTGGAGGACGGTGTGGCTGAACCGGCGGGACAATGAGATCGACGACGGATCCTCATCCGGTTCGGTGGATGAGGGACGTCGAGGTGTTGCTGTGGACGACGTTGTCGGGGAAGAGGCTCCGGCTGGGTGGCGGACGGAGCAGGGTGTGGGGTTTCGTCGCGGGTTTTCGCGGCCTCGGTGTACGAATGGGTGGGCGGATGGGATGGCAGTGGGGAACCATGGCTTAGAGCCGCGCTTGTCCGAAATGTGGGGTAAGTTACGAAAGTACCCCCCCCCCATCGATTTGAGGCGGTTCTTTCGGTTCAGGGGTACCACGGGCATTTCGCGTGTCGGGATTTCACAGGAGGTGGGAGTTTTCACGCGCGTTGTAATTTCGAATAGCAAGGCTGGTTGAGATGGAGGGAGTTGTCGGAGCACAACGAGACAATGATATATCTTAAATATTCGGGCTAACAAGGCGCGGGTTGAAATTTTCGGACAAGCCTAACGTGTACTGTACCAAATCAATGCGCACTACAAATGTCATTCAAAACCTTGAATTCATGTTATGTTCAATTAAAATATTTCGCTATGTGTATAATGCATGCAGCCTACTACTCAAATGAACGTTTTAGTGCATTCCAAACGTATATACCACCGCTTCAATATGAACTAAATTTGAATAAGATCTACTGTAATGATTGTTGCGAAGTCAAAGCATTTGAATTCGTTTCTCTGTTTTAATAAGATCTACAATTATCATTATTGTCAAGTTAAACCATCGTTTGTGTATTATCTTCACAAAGCACACCACATGATTAGTCTCGAGTTACATATGAACTATGTGTACTATATGAACTCGAACTAGATTTTTTGAATCCACTTTATTTTGATTTCAAATCACATTACATTTGTAGCTCTAGCTAGATCTTCATAATCTAAACCATGTCTCATACGTATAATGTGTTTATCACATTGTGTATGGTGCCCCGCCCCCTACGCCTACAAGTATTTAGATGTGAGTTGCAAACACCACACATTACCACAAATTCAAATAAAATGTGAGAATGTTCGATATATAGTATTGTTTAGATTGCTCAATATTTAGTTGTAAGCTGCAAGCGCCGCACATTATCACAAATTCAAATGAAATGTGAGATTGTTTGATGTATAGTATGGTTTAGATTGTTCGGCATTTAGCTGTGAGTTGCAAACGCCATGCATTATCACATTATGGTATAACATGTGCACATCACGTGTATCACCGCTATATTCATGCATGCAATGTTTAAAACACTATGATCTCCTATTCAAATATATGAACCCGCTTTCATATCAAATTATGATCTTTGTTAGTCTCTTACACCCACACAATCCTCTAGCCTTTGTAGCTACCACTAACTTTCTCTCGTGCATGCACACGCCCTCCTCGCCCTCCCCCTCCCTCGGCATTCTATCCACTGGGCACATTCATTTTTTTTTCTTTAGGTCGTTCTCCCAGAGTCTCCACAACTCCTTTCCGACGCACACCGATCAATAAACCTCTCCAGCGATGCCTGCCTACAGCACACACACACAGCTTCAATCTCCTCCTTTATGTGTCCTTGCCTTGTGTCTCTCATATGGTCAAACACACGTGTAAACTCTCGCCCCTCTTTTCATCGATCTCACAACCGCACACCTCCCCTATCTAGCTAGTAGTTGGGCCTCTCACACCACCTCCTAGCTCCATTCTCTCTGTCTATCCGTCTCATTGGGCCTTATTTGCCTCTAACAAATGGATGTACACCGACCGATCTCTCGCTATACATATAGCCAGCTAGGTCCTTATAACTCGTTTTTACCCACACATCGATCGATCTACCTCATTAGTTGTGTTTCTCCCTTCCTCCAACAAACAACAATTGATCTACCGATCTAGTTAGGTTTGCTTACCAAACACATGGTTCCCCTTCATCATCCATGGATGCGTCCCGACAGATCTATCACGCATGCACACACGTAAACACATCCCCACTCTTATTGACAACATTTCAGTTCCACCCTCAGTTTGTCTAGTAGGCCTCTCCCAACATCTCCGAGAAGCAACTCCATCACCCATCCAGCACTCTACCCCTCTCCCTCCCTCTTCCTCCCTCTCTCTCTCCTCTCTCTCTGTGTCCCATCATATTTCCCGTCCTTCAGTTATGTATGGATGTCGACCGATCTCCCTCAAGACATAGCTGGGTCTCTCCTTCTCAACACATATATGAGTCGTTCTACCTCTATAGTTAGGCCTCTGCCTACCCCTCCCCCCACACACACCGATACATCAAGCGCTCTAGTCATGTCTCCCTGCCACACACAAACTTGACATGTACCCTCTAACGTTCCGGGTAGGCCAGTCGCCCTATATCTTTGACTTACACACACACACACACACACACACACACACAATTTCGATGGCTCTCTTCATTGATCTCGCACCCACCCACTTGATCCTCTCTTCAACTCTATCGATAGCTATGACCCATCCCTCTCTTCTCGTGGATTGCCCGACCCTCTATGTATGATATGGATAGGCCTCCATTTCACACACATTGCAAACAAAATTTTGTTTGAGATGTCATCGACACATATTCCCACAAATAATTCTGAAATCAACCCCCACCCCACCCCCACCCCCACCACAAAACAAAAACACTCACGAACGCGGTTTGTATCTCTCTCTCACACCCACGTAGGTGGGGGACGTGCACGAAGAGAAGAGGTGCATGCACGGCGCATGTACTCTGCCTCTTTTCCCAACCACACCCAGCTGGCACGCAGTGGAGCTCATTTCAGACGAAAAAGGCAGCCCACGTGGTAATTTGGCACGCACTGGTTGTCCACTTGGTGGAGGGAGGATCGTCTACCACGGGTGAACAAACAAATTGCGACTTGATGCGTTATGTTAAATTTAAAAAAGAGGCAAACCATGTGGGGCCTACCTTAGAGGCAAGGCTCTATACACTGGAGTACTTTTGATGTGTCTTGTCAACTCGTAGAACGAGGAGAAGCTTGCTTAGTACGCCGTCTCCCCCGCCCGTGACACTCCAAAATTTTTGTTTTGGTCTTCAACAAAAACTTTGTTGGTTTTGAAGGAGGGTATTTAAACCCTTCCAAAAATCTCTTTCTCTCAACAATTTTCCCTTTGACAAAAGATTTTACTTTGGCATCTTCTTCAACTCTGGTGTTGGTTATTAAAAACCTTTCTTCTGATTCTCCCCCTTCTCAAAATTTGTTTTTGGGATTTGTTTTCTTCTAAAAGAAAACCCTAGGAGTTTTGGGTCTTCTCTTATTTTGAAACCACCCATGGTTTTACCATGCCTGATGTGGTGAATCTTCCCAAAACCCCTCCTTCCCCTTTGGGGCAAATCAAATATTCTGTCCCAACAAGTCCAACTCATTTTTGGATTTTATTTCATTTAATTCTTCCCCCAAACAATTCTGCCTACTATTTTGAGCCTAGGTGATTTGCAAAGCAAGTACCTAGTTGCCTTTGAAATTTGCTCTCAAACTAACTTCTTTGGATAGTCCCTACCACCCACAACCTAGAACCATCAACATCCACTCTTCTTCTTTTCTAAATTTTCAAGTTTCAGCTTCTGCAAGTTTGGACCAGATTTGTCAAATTTGGTGAAATTCATATCTCCTCTTCTCCAAAAAGTCCACCAAAATTCAGGCAACCTCCAGTTGCAATGAGAAGCCACTCCACCAAAAATCAGCACAAGGAAAAATCCCCACATTCCAAAAACATTCTGTCGAACACCTAGCATGCATTGTCACTTTGCAAATTCAGAAATTCAGAGATTCAGTGTCGTTTCTTCGTCAGAGATCGGTCACATGTCAACAGTACGCCCTGGCGCGTTGCGCACGGCCTCTCCTCCCTGGCCAGAGCGCCGCACGCCTCCTTGGACAGATGCAGGCGTCGGTGGCGGCGAGCCTTGCCCGCGTTGGCGGTGTCTGCCGGGCTGCGCCACCGTGGCGGCCAGCGAGGGCCTGAGCCAGCTCGCCACGCCGTCCAACGCCGCCCAACGCTCCCTGCCTTCCGCTGGCCTCATGCACGCCAGCACACCCCGCGGCACCATCGCCGTGGCCGGCAAGCACAGGGCGCGCCCTCCGCCGCTGACGGGCCCGCGCCACCCCGTTCCGTCGAAACCGACTCAAAGCTCCTAATCCAAGTCCGTTTAGCGTCTGAATGGAACCAGTGGGCCTCCACGATGATGCTCAACCCCCTCAACCTCCCCGACCAAGCTCTGCGCCGCCGTAACCTTCACCGGAGAACTCCGTTCTCGGCCACCGCCTCGGACCGCCTATAAAAAGAGGCCCCGAGCTCTCTCTCAAGCACGCACCATCCATGTACCTCACCAACACTCCGCCAGGCCACTAGGAGGACCTCGAGGAGGTCTCCTCCCCCAACTCCGGCCGCCCCGTTCCGCCTCCGCCACCTCGATTCACTCCGGTGAGGCCGTCCCCGGCGCCCTAACCTCGTCAGCAACCCTCTCAAGCACCCAGTAGTCTAACCCCCTCTTCAATTTGCTCTTCGCAAAGACTCCCAGCCGAGATCCAACCCCTCCCGAACCGCCGTCCGCCGGAGCAACGGCCGCCGTGGACGTAGTGCTCGCCGGCGACCACCACCACCACCCACCGATGCGGAATGACACACTGAGCACGGAGGTACCACCCGATCCTCCTGCCTCGCCGTGGATCACCGCCGGCGACCACCGCAGCTCTCGGGCACCGACGAGCTCCGTCCCCTCGTTTGAATTTTTAAACCTGACGGGTGGGACCCGCCCGTCAGCCTCTCTGTTCTTTTTTTTCAAACGTTTTATGAAAGCGTATTCTGACAAATGCGCTTTCCAATCTGAATCGTTTTCTAAACTTTTCTGTTTTGCCCCCTGAGTATTTTTTGTTTCATTACAGAAAGGTCCTTGGACCAAAACACTTATATCTTTTAAACAGAAAATGATTTTTGAGTGATTCTTTTTCTGTCCTCTTCAGAATTTTGTCTAGTTTTTTATCAGATTTATTTGAAAAATATTTACAATATTTGTTGAGCACCCCTTGGTATTTACGTTAGTGCATATATTTTTGTATACCGTAGATACCGAAGGAGGTGACGGAACCGCGAACTTCACCGAGCTAGGCCCCGACTACTCCGAACCAGGCAAGCATGTTTGAACTTTTGATATGATGAGTCTTTGGGCATGTTTGCATTAATTAGTATCATGGCATGTTCATGAGCATCTCGATGAAAGTTATATCATGTAAAAAGTTGAGGCAAGTGAGTTTCGGAAATCCATGAGTTGTTGGAAACGAGTTGCATGGCCATGAGTTGGCATGAGAATGGGTAAGATGGCAATGTTGTAGCATGCCAGTCTTATGCCAGACCGTTAACCCAGTGTCAACAAAAATCAGTCCAGTTCCCGTCCGTCTCGCCTTTCGTACTACCACATGTTTTCCGCAAGGGATACGACTTAGTAAGTTGCAAACCACTTTCTGGTACACACCATATCGAGAGGCCGGGATGAGGGTTCCATGGCCCTGGATTAAAGCCTATCATCCGGTCAGGGGGCATGGGTGTTTCCGGTTGGGACCGAGAGGAGGGCACCCTTAGAGCTGCCAGATATAAATTTGATCCCATGCTATTCGAGATTGTGATCTCCCCGTCTCAAAGTTTTTCCTGAACGCTGTCTAGCGTGATTCCTGGCAACATGAGGTAGGATGGGTGTGTACTGGTTAGCTGTGTTTCCTCCGAAATACCGTGAACGGAACTAGTCCCTCGTGACTACGGAAATCCGCTATCGTGGATAGTCTAGTTCAAAACTCTGCAGAGTAAAAAATCCTTGAAATCATCTTATCCATGTTCAAGTACTATGTTCATCTTATCTTGTCAAGTGTCATACTCGGTGACAGAAACTCTTGAGAATCACATGAGGGTCAAGTCGGATTAAATTTTTATTTTCCTGTGGATGAACTAACCCATTTATTATTATGTGTGGAATATTTCCCTGTGAGCTCTATTTCTTGCAAGTTAACAGATATGAAAAGTAAATTATAAGCCCTTTCTGCGATGTCGCTCAGACGTCCGACTGCGGCATTATTTGTTTACTTTGGATATAAGCCCTTTCTGCGATGTCGCTCAGACGTCCGACTGCGGCATTGTTATTTATTTCATCGTTGATATAAGCCCTATCTGCGATGTCGCTCAGACGTCCGACTGCGGCATTGTTATTTATTTACTGTTGATATAAGCCCTTTTTGCGATGTCGCTGAGACGTCCGACTGCGGCATTGTTATTTATTTACTGTTGATATAAGCCCTTTCTGCGATGTCGCTCAGACGTCCGACTGCGGCATTGTTATTTATTTACTTTGGATATAAGCCCTTTCTGTGATGTCGCTCCGACGTCCGACTGTGGCACGCATGTCTTTACTTTCCGTATAAGCCCTTTATGTGGTGTCGCTTAGACGCCCGACTGCGGCATGTTTTACTTATTTGTTCACCCTTCGAGGCGTCGCTTCAGACACCCGATCGGTTTTCAGTTTATTTTATTGGGTTTTCGAGCGGACTACCGCCGATTCCCTTTTTACTTACCTTGTTATACTGATTTGATTGCGCATTGTTAAATTTCTCATGACGCATTCGTGCATACATTTGTTAGATCTTTTGTTCGAACTGTCTTGCGAGTACTTTCAAAGTACTCACCTGGCTTGTTGATTTGGCCAGATGCTGACGAAGGCGATCTCATGGATGAAGAGTTCGATAGCGAGTCTGACGCCTAGAGGAATCCCAGTCAGTCTCGTGCGACCCCTGGATTAGTCACTGTGTTATATCCGCTTTCGCTATCCAAATAAATTCACCGAGCCTCACCTCGACGCTTGATGAGCCACCAGTGCAGGAGTCATATCATCCACCCCACTGTGTTATTCCACTACTTTACCTCGAGCCAGTAGTATGCCACCACTCCACTGTGTCATATCCGCCACTATGTATAATTATTGGCGTGCTTGTAATAAAATTTTGAGCTAGATCAGCTCGACCCTGTAATATATTAAATGCTACCGCTTATTGTATCAAGGTTTTGTCTACCGTAAAGGAGGATTATCCTCACATCGGAATTAATAGATCGGTTTCTCAATAAATATTTTTATTGGAAAACCGGTCGTGACAAGCTTGGTACCAGAGCCAGGCTGATCAGAGGAAGCCACTAGGTGCGATCGCTAATCGGTTATTAGCATATAGAGCTATTTCTTAATTTTACAAATGTAGTCAATTTCTGACAGTCAACATAAATTTATGATTTGACCACTCAGGATTTTTGCCTACTTTTGTAGATGGCTGGCAACGACTGCGAGTCACAAATGTTCGCCAACATGCCCGATGGGTTCGTCAAGCTTCTCTCCTTCATCGTCCAAGTCGCGATGGGGCCATCTGTGCGCCCAATCTTCTCACTCTCTCAAAGACAAGGTCAATGACCGTCTAACCATGCACCAAGCCGCGGTGCAATTCAAGGGAGGGCGAGTTGTGCGTTTCCGGTTCTTGGGGAGAGCCATGCCCATGGAGAAGCATGCACTGCAGATGGCAGCCCGTGAGGCGATAGCTCGTCTCAGGGATATCCTTCCTTCAATGAAGACTCGTCGTTACCGCTACCTTCCATGTCACGTGCCATACACCTGCCACTACGCGTTCTCTTGCCCCAGAGGAGAACGAGACGAAGCTTTTGAGATGCTTATCGAGTATCTCCAGGCTTTGGAGGCAGCCTTCGACAACCTGGTGGACGACTTTGTAGCTGCCCGCATGGACTCAGTCCATGGCTGTGCCGCCAACAGGAGGGAGCTCCTGCGCACCGCACCGCCACTGACTTTCGCCTCATCATCAGCATCTTTTGCTCCTACTGCTCTTGCTACTACTCGTCGCCTGCCTACCACGGAGGAGTTCAACCATGTCATTGCATTTTCTCCAGTTCGTTCTGCACCACCCCTTGCTCCCGCTCATGTTCGAGTTGTCCCGCATAGGGCACCTGCTCCACCAACTCAGCGCAGCACTTCACGTCTGGAGCCTATCACCGAAGAGGAGGTTGAGTCCCCAGCCTCACTGCGCCTCACCCTTGGCAGGCCAAGGGAAATCCTCACCATCTCCATCGAGTACGCTTAGCCGCCATGCAATCTTGACTTGTGAGATATGTTTATATGTACATAAGCTGTGAGAAGTAGCTTGTTTGCGCATCATGTAGGAACTTGAGGAGTGCACTAGCCAAATAACATGTCAGGAATATGTACGCATATCCTGAGTGATGTATTGTATAATTACTGCTTGCGTGTAAGATATGTAATGAGCAGTCCTTCTCCATGCGCAAACGTTTATTCTCTTGAAAAATCTTGGAGTATTTGCGACTTCTTCCGTCTTCATGAATTTATTGACTTTTGCGACTCAAATTTCTTTTCTTATGAGTTTCACAAAATATGTCCCCAGAGTGAACAATGTCTGCGTCCTTGACGCGCTTCCATGCCAACTCCGTCAGAGCAAAATTATGACACACAACCCAGCAACAACTTCACACAGGGGCAGTCAAGTCAACAGGACAGTGAAACGACACTTTCCCAAATGTGTCGTCTTTATGAGCAAAGTCAGCAACAACATCAGGAAATGATGAACCAAGTCATCAATATGGGAAATCACCGTGGACAGTTTCAGCAGCAATCAAAGTTATCCGAGCTACAAAAGACGCGTCCCCAAACATTTTCTCACACTGACAAACCTCTTGAAGCTGAGGACTGGCTTCGAGACATGGAAAGAAAATTAATTATTGCCCAATGTTCAGATATGGAGAAAGTATTGTATGCACCGCACTATCTCACTGGAGCAGCCGCATCATGGTGGGAAAACTTCCTACACATGCACCCCAACAAAAATAGTATAACGTGGGAGGAGTTTAAAGAAGGTTTTCGTGAGGCACATATTCCTAAGAGTCTTATGAAGATCAAAAAGTGAGAATTTGATGACCTCAAGCAAAGGACAATGACGGTGTCAGAATACAACAGTCAGTTTACTCCGTTGTCTCGCTACGCCAATGAGGAGCGTATGTCTGAAAGCAAGAAGATGGAAAAATTCCTAGACGGTCTGACGCCCGCGCTTAAATGCCAACTGGTCGTGCACACCTTTTCAGATTTTAAGACGCTAGTGGATAAGGCCATTACCTTGGAGAATGAGAGACGCAACTTAGAAGATTTCCGCAAGCGAAAGAGGGACCAGACTAATCATGCCCGCAACCACCGCAGCAAGCAAGACGTATATTCGTAAAAACTGGCACCCAAACCCACGACAAGCGCCTCACGTCCAATCAAGAATTTTCATGCAAGGGACAAGGAGTTCACATACCGCCCAGGCGTTATCTGTTACGCTAGGAGAAGAAGGGCACTATGCCAAGCAGTGCCCCAAGCCAAGGAACTTCGACCCCAAAGCCGAACAACGGAGGCAATAATTGGCGCCAAAGCGCAACAATTTCAATCAAATAACAACCACAGGAAGGGTCATCTGAACCACGTGACCAAAGAGGAAGCATAGAATGCCCCAGATATCGTACTCGGTACGTTTCCTGTCAACACAATACCTGCCATGGTTTTGTTTGATTCTGGAGCTTCTCACTCGTTCATTTCGAAAAGTTTTGCCTTGCAAAATAATTTTTCGATGCTTCCCTTGGAAAAATCTATGATCGTCAAGTCCCCTGGAATTAAGCAAGTTACCCAGAGTTATTGCCAAGGTGTGGTTATTGAGTTGGAAGGGTTGAAGTTCCGCGCCAATCTTATTGTGTTGGAAAATAAAGGGCTGGATGTCATCCTAAGGATGGATTGGTTAACCACCAACAAAGGTTTTATTGACTGCTTCAACCGGACCGTGACACCCACCACCACGGGAAGACCATCAAAGTTTCAGCCAAGGAAAGAAAAATATCCAGGCAACCCAGATTGAACAAGGTGGATATTTTTGAATTAAGCAAGGTTCCAGTAGTGTGTGAATTTCCAGACGTATTTCCCGAAGAACTACTGTGCATGCCACGGACCGAGAGATAGAATTCAGCATTGAGCTAGCACCGAGAACCGCCCCCATATACAAGAAACCATACAGAATGGCACCATCCGAGTTGGTAGAGCCGAAGAAGAAAATAAAAGAATTACTGGACAAAGGTTATATATGAGCCAGCTCCTCACCCTGGGGTTCACCAATTTTATTTGCCAAAAAGAAGGATGGAACACTGAGATTGTGCATAGACTATCGAGCGCTTAACATGGTCACAATCAAGAACAAATATCCGATGCCACGGATAAATGATTTATTTGATCAGCTCGCTCAGGCCAAGGTATTCTCAAAAATTGACTTGAGGTCGGGATACCATCAATTAAAAGTGCGAACCGAAGATATTCCCAAGACGGCATTCACCTCCAGATACGGATTATATGAGTTCACTGTAATGCCATTCGGACTAACAAACGCCCCCGCCTATTTTGTTCACCTCATGAACAAAGTATTTATGAAGTTTATGGACAAGTTTGTTGTGGTATTTATCGATGATATTCTGGTATACTCCAAGACACCAGAAGAGCACGCTGAACATCTCCGAATTGTACTAGGGGAACTCAGGAAACATCAATTGTACGCTAAATTCAGTAAGTGTGAATTTTGGCTAAGGCAAGTAGGTTTTGTGGGCCACGTACTGACCCAAGAAGGTATTGCCGTAGACCTGGAAAAATTCAAGGCCGTACTTGGCTGGAAGCCACCAGCCAGCGTAACGGACGTACGAAGTTTCTTGGGAATGGCAGGATACTACCGAAGATTTATTGAAGGATTCTGCACCATAGCAAAGCCAATGACGCAGCTACTCAAGAAAGACAAGAAGTTTGAATGGACGGAAGCTTTAGAAAAGTTTCCAAGAATTAAAAAGGAAATTAACGTCAGCACCAGTATTAATTGTGCGGACATACACAAGAATTTTGAGGTAGACAGACGCATCCCAGAAAGGCCTCGGATGCGTGTTGATGCAAGAAGGCAAGGTAGTCGCATATGTCTCCAGACAACTTCGCAAGCATGAGGAAAATTATCCTACTCATGACCTAGAGTTAGCAGCAGTTATTCATGCACTCAAAGAATGGAGACACTTTTTACTTGGAAATCGTTGTGAGATATACACGGACCATAAGAGCCTCAAGCATATTTTCACACAACCGGAACTGAATTTAAGGCAACGACGCTGGTTGGAACTAGTGAAGGATTATGACGTTGGAATCCACTACCATCCAGGAAAAGCAAATGTAGTGGCAGACGCTCTAAGTCGGAACCCTAGCCCAAACGACGACGGCCTGCAAAACCTGAGACCTGAATTTCGGCAGGAGTTTGCTAAACTCAACTTGCTGGTAGTCACCGAAGGCAGCATATCAAATTTAGAAATACAGCCTACCCTGATGGAAACTATTAAAGAGGCTCAGCATGGACACCCCAGCATTGAAGGCATTAAACGGAAAGTGAGTTTGGGCAAGGCCCCGAATTCGTTATCGATAAGCGGGGAATATTGTGGTACGGAGATAGACTTTATGTACCAAATATCAAGGATCTTAAACAACAGATCTTAGCTGAAGGCCACACCGCCCCGTATTCGATACATCCCGGAGGGACAAAAATGTACAAGGATATTCAGGAAAAATATTGGTGGCACGGTCTAAAAAGGGAAATAGCCACGTTCATCGCATGTTGTGACTCTTGTCAACGCATCAAAGCCGATCACCAGAAACCAGCCGGACTTTTACAGCCAAATAAAATACCCGAGTGGAAATGGGACGAGATTGGGATGGATTTTATTATTGGGCTACCTCGGTCAGGGCACGGAAATAATGTCATTTGGGTCATCACTGATAGACTGACTAAAGTAGCACACTTCATCCCCGTGAAGACAACCCACACCACTCAGAAGCTTGCTAGGCTTTATCTTTCCCGTATCGTCTGCTTACATGGAGTCCCAAAGAAAATAATATCGGAAGAGGCACTCAATTCATCTCCGATTTTGGGATCACTTACAACAAGCTCTGGGAACTCAAGCTGGCGTTCAGATCGCTGCACCACCCCCAGACAGATGGGCAAACTGAGCGCGTAAACCAGATTCTAGAAGACATGCTGAGAGCATGTGTCCTCACCTATGGGACCAGTTGGGAAGAGAGCTTACCATACGCAGAGTTCGCATATAACAACAGTTATCAGGCCAGCCTACAAATGGCACCATTTGAGGCTCTGTACGGGCGGAGATGTCGTACCACGCTAAATTAGTCAGAAACCGGAGATAGCCATATCTTCGGCCCAGACATGCTCAAGGAGGCTTAAGATAAAGTCAAGGTGATTAGGGATCGACTCAAGACAGCCCAAAGTCGACAGAAGAGTTATTACGATCAAAAACATCGGGGAATCAGCTTTGAACCCGGTGAATTTGTGTACCTACGAGTATCTCCTATGAGGGGCCTGCATCGATTCAAGATTAAAGGGAAGCTAGCACCAAGATTCATCGGACCATTCTGCATAGTGGCACGAAAAGGCACGGTAGCCTACCAGCTAGACTTACCCGAAGATTTATCCGACGTCCATGACGTGTTCCACGTCTCGCAATTGAGGAAGTGCGTGAGCAACCCCGAGAAGCAAGTATCCCATGAAAACATTGACGTGCAGCCAGACCTCACATATCGAGAGCATCCAATAAAAGTCTTGGAGGAGTCTGAAAGGAGAACCCGACAGAAAACCATCAAATTTTTCAGAGTTCAGTGGAGCAACCACACCGAGAGTGAAGCCACTTGGGAAAGAGAGGATTTCCTTCGGACAGAGCACCCACATTTATTTGAGGATCAACTGAAATCTCGGGGACGAGATTTTTCCTAAGGGGGTAGGTGTTGTGACACTCCAAAATTTTTGTTTTGGTTTTCAACAAAAACTTTGTTGGTTTTGAAGGAGGGCATTTAAACCCTTCCAAAAATCTCTTTCTCTCAAGAATTTTCCCTTTGACAAAAGATTTTACTTTGGCATATTCTTCAACTTTGGTGTTGGTTATTAAAAACCTTTCTTCTAATTCTCCCCCTTCTCAAAATTTGTTTTTGGGATTTGTTTTCTTTTAAAAGAAAATCCTAGGAGTTTTGGGTCTTCTCTTATTTTGAAACCACCCATGGTTTTACCATGCCTCATGTGGTGAATCTTCCCAAAACCCCTCCTTCCCCTTTGGGCCAAATCAAATATTATGTCCCAACAAGTCTAACTCATTTTTGGATTTTATTTCATTTAATTATTTCCCCAAAACAATTTTGCCTACTATTTTGAGCCTAGGTGATTTGCAAAGCAAGTACCTAATTGCCTTTCAAATTTGCTATCAAACTAACTTCTTTGGATAGTCCCTAGCACCCACAACCTAGAACCATCAACATCCACTCTTCTTCTTTTCAAAATTTTCAAGTTTCAGCTTCTGCAAGTTTGGACCAGATTTATCAAATTTGGTGAAATTCATATCTCCTCTTCTCCAAAAATTCCACCAAAATTCAGGCAACCTCCAGTTGCAATGAGAAGCCACTCCACCAAAAATCAGCTCAAGGAAAAATCCCCACATGCCAAAAACATTCTGTCGAACACCTAGCATGCACTGTCACTTTGCAAATTCAGAAATTCAGAGATTTAGTGTCGTTTCTTCGTCAGAGATCGGTCACCTGTCAAAAGTACGCCCTGGCGCGTTGCGCACGGCCTCTCCTCCTTGGCCAGTGTGCAGCAAGCCTCCTTGGACAGATGCAGGCGTCGGTGGCGGCGAGCCTCGCCGGCGTTGGAGGTTTCTGTGGTGGCTGCGCCACACGTGGCGGCCAGCGAGGGCCCGAGCCATCTCGCCACGCCGTCCAGCGCCGCCCAACGCTCCCCTGCCTTCCGCGTGGCCTCATGCACGCCAGCACACCCCGCGGCACCGTCGCCGTGGCCGCAAGCACAGGGCGCGCCCTCTGCTGCCGACGGGCCCACGCTACCCCGTCCGTCGAAACCCACTCAAAGCTCCTAATCCAAGTTCATTTAGCGTCTGAATGGAACCAGTGGGCCTCCACGATGACGCTCAACCCCTTCAACCTCCCCGACCAAGCTCTGCGCCGCCGTAACCTTCGTCGTAGAACTCCGTTCTCGGGCACCGCCTCGGACAGCCTATAAAAAGGGGCCCCGAGCCCGCCCTCGAGCACGCACCATCCCTGTACCTCACCAACACTCCGCCAGGCCACTAGGAGGACCTCGAGGAGGTCTCCTCCCCCAACTCTGGCCGCCCCGTTCCGCCTCAGCCTCCACTTCGATTCACTCCAGTGAGGCCGTCCCCGGCGCCCGAACCTCACAAGAACCCTCTCGAGCACCCAGTAGTCTAACCCCCTCTTCAATTTGCTCTTCGCAGCACTCCCCGGCGTGATCCAACCCCTCTCGAACCGCCGTCCGCCGGAGCAACGGCCGCGGTCGACGTAGTGCTCGCTGGTGACCACCACCACCACCCACCGACGCGGAATGACGCACTGAGCACGAAGGTACCACCCGATCCTCCTGCCTCGCCGTGGATCGCCGCCGACGACCAACGCAGCTCTCGGGCGCCGACGAGCTCCGTCCCCTCGTTTGAATTTTTAAACCTGACGGGTGGGACCTACTGCGTCAGCCTCTCTATTCTTTTTTTTGAAGCGTTTTCTAAAAGCGTATTCTAACAAATGCGCTTTCCAATCTGAATCGTTTTCTGAACTTTTCTGTTACGCCCCAGGTATTTTCTGTTTCATTACGTAAAGGTCCTTGGACCAAAACACTTATAACTTTTAAACAGAAAAGGATATTGGAGTGATTCTTTTCTGTCCTCTTCAAAATTTTGTCTAGTTTTTTATCAGATTTATTTGAGAAATATTTGGAATATTTTTGAGCACCCTTGGTATTTACGTTAGTGCGTATATTTTTGTATACCGTAGATACCAAGGAGGTGACGAAACATGAACTTCACCGAGCTAGGCCCGACTACTCCGAACCAGGCAAGCATGTTTGAACTTTTGATATGATGAGTGTTTGGGCATGTTTGCATTAATTAGTATCATGGCATGTTCATGAGCATCTCGATGAAAGTTATATCACGTAAAAAGTTGAGGCAAGTGAGTTTCGAAAATCCATGAGTTGTTGGAAACGAGTTGCATGGCCATGAGTTGGCATGAGAATGGGTAAGATGGCAATGTTGTAGCATGCCAGTCTTATGCCAGACCATTAACCCAGTGTCAACATAAATCAGTCCAGTTCCCGTCCGTCTCCCCTTTCGTACTACCACATGTTTTCCGCAAGGGATACGGCTTAGTAAGTTGCAAACCACTTTCTGGTACACACCAAATCGAGAGGCCGGGATGAGGGTTTCATGGCCCTGGATTAAAGCCTATCATCCGGTCAGGGGGCATGGGTGTTTCCGGTTGGGACCGAGAGGGGGGCACCCCATAGAGCGCCAGATATAAATTTGATCCCATGCTATTCGAGATTGTGATCTCCCCGTCTCAAAGTTTTTCTTGAACGCTGTCTAGGGTGATTCCTGGCAACGTGAGGTAGGATGGGTGTGTACTGGTTAGCTGTGTTTCCTCCGAAATACCGTGAACGGAACTAGTCCCTCGTGACTACGGAAATCCGTTGGCTGTGGATAGTCTAGTTCAAAACTCTGCAGAGTCAAAAATCCTTGAAATCATCTTATCCATGTTCAAGTACTATGTTCATCTTATCTTGTCAAGTGTCAGACTCGGTGACAGAAACTCCTGAGAATCACATGAGGGTCAAGTCGGATTAAATGTTTATTTTCCTGTGGATGAACTACCCCATTTATTATTATGTGTGGAATATTTCCCTGTGAGCTCTATTTCTTGCAAGTTAACAGATATGAAAAGTAAATTATAAGCCCTTTCTGCGATGTCGCTCAGACGTCCGAATGCGGCATTATTTGTTTACTTTGGATATAAGCCCTTTCTGCGATGTCGCTCAGACGTCCGACTGCGGCATTGTTATTTATTTACTGTTGATATAAGCCCTTTCTGCGATGTCGCTCAGACGTCCGACTGCGGCATTGTTATTTATTTACTGTTGATATAAGCCCTTTTTGCGATGTCGCTCATACGTCCGACTGCGGCATTATCATTTATTTACTGTTGATATAAGCCCTTTCTGTGATGTCGCTCAGACATCCGACTGCGGCATTGTTATTTATTTGCTTTGGATATAAGCCCTTTCTGTGATGTCACTCCGACGTCCGACTGTGGCACACATGTCTTTACTTTCCGTATAAGCCCTTTATGTGGTGTCGCTTAGACGCCCGACTGCGGCAAGTTTTACTTAATTGTTCACCCTTCGAGGCGCCGCTCGCATTAACCGATCGGTTTTCAGTTTATTTTATTGGGTTTTCGAGCAGACTACCGCCGATTCCCTTTTTACTTACCTTGTTATACTGATTCGATTGCGCATTGTTAAATTTCTCATGACGCATTCGTGCATACATTTGTTATATCTTTTGTCCGAACTGTCTTGCGAGTACTTTCAAAGAACTCACCTGACTTGTTGATTTGGCCAGAATCTTGTGGCGATCTCATGGATGAAGAGTTCGATAGTGAGTCCGACGCCTAGAGGAATCCCAGTCAGTCTCGTGCGACCCCTGGATTAGTCACTGTGTTATATCCGCTTCTGCTACCCAAATAAATTCACCGAGCCTCACCTCGACGCTCGATGAGCCGCCAAGGTGAGTCATATCATCCACCCCACTATGTTATTCCACTACTTTACCTCGAGTCAGTAGTATGCCACCACTCCACTGTGTCATATCCACCACTATGTATAATTATTGGCGTGCTTGTAATAAAAACGTTGAGCTAGATCAGCTCGACCCTGTAATAAATTAAATGCTACTAGCTTATTGTATCAAGGTTTTGTCTACCAGAAAGGAGGATTCTCCTCACACTGGAATTAATAGATCGGTTTCTCAATAAATATTTTTATTGGAAAACCGGTCGTGACACCGCCCATGGGCGTGGTGGCTCGCAGGATGAGGTGAAGCTTGCTCCTCTCTCGCCCATGTGCGTGATGGCTCGCAGGACGAGGAGAAAAATTTACTACTCCCTCCGTTTACTCCTCATCCCTACTACCTTGGTTATAGAGATTATATCATATTGTTTGGAATATATATGTCCTTTAGTAAATTTCAATATGAACTATTAGTACACACTCCAAACACTGATGTATATAGACGTATTTTAGAGTGTACATTCACTCATTTTGCTCCGTATGTAGTAGCACTCTCCCTCACCCCTCGACCCTCGCGCACGTGGTGGACGTGCAGCAATTCATTCGGTCTCATATAGCCAGAACGATTTATACTGCACTACCATTATTGCTTGACTTCCGAAGAGGCGAAGAGCCAATCGCAAGGTTAATATTTTGGAGATGCCAAGCGCAAGGTTATAGGAGAACGAGTAGTAGGTGCCGCGTCATTTATAAATATTTTTTTCTTAAGTGGCATGTACGCAATATTATAGGTTCATATGGAGAGAAAAGGAAACCACTCCACTATATACATAGTCAGGACGGGCCAGCCTACACGATTGCTTTCTGGGGTTGCGCTCTTCACACTCTCTCGCACAAAACGACTGTGGCCACATCTCTAACATCCCGGTGGATCACGTCCGCTTGGGGAAGGGGTGGATGCTTAATGTAGATGCACTGCTGCCGCCGACGGGCGAAAACCCACCTTGTCCAAGACGTCTCGATCAGGGGTCCCCGCCGTTCTCTCTCACAAAGCCGGTGAGGTTGCCTTCGTCCCTTGCTCCTTTGCCGCGGCGTGGGCGATCGCCCGCCTCCGCCGCCCTCCTCAAGGTTGAGCTACGTCCCTCAGGTACAACTCCCTTTACAGCCGGCTTGCACCACTGCTCCAGCTGCCCAGATTACTCCCTATGGATATTTCTCTACTTCTTTGCCCCGCACATACCGATACCTCTACCGGCTTCTCGTCTGTATTTGTGATGAGTTTATGTCTCATCAACTAGTCCTAGTAATCTTATTCTAATCACGCTTCTTCAATTTCTTTGCCACAGTGGATGCTCATCTCGATTTTGGTGAAACTGCACAAAATGATACGATGGTCAAAAGGTTGCAAACTTCATTTATTAGGAAGCTTTCGAGCGTTGCCAGACAAATTGAAGCACAGTCAGGGTTCACGGTTCAAGGGCTAGGGACTGCATGGATGGTTTTTCTTTAGCTGCCTCTGCTCCAAAATAAGTGTCAACTTTAGTAGTAGTACAACTTTGTACTAAAGTTTGCACAAAGTTGAGACACTTATTTTGGAACGGAGGGAGTACATATTTGCTATGATCTGTCAATCATTGAGATGCAATAGCATGCATGTTAGTCTCCTTTGTATTTGATGAAATGTTGCAACGGGCAACCTTGGATGCAAGATACATGTAACAGAAGCTAGAAGCTTCATAGCATTGTACAAATTTATCTCACGATAAATTACAGTACGTACTAGTACTATACTAGTACTTCCTCCGTTCCTAAATATAAGTCTTTGTAGAGATTTCACCATTAACCACATGCGGATGTATATAGATGCATTTTAAGTGTAGATTCATTCATTTTGTTCTGTATGTAGTTCACCTAGTGGAATCTCTACAAAGACTTATCTACTAGTAATAGCTAGCCCCCACCACTAGGAATTCTCTATCCTCTCCTTGAGCCACATCATCAAAACTGATGTAGCCGTTAGATGAAGTAAATCAGTCATAATAGCCGTCTGATCAAGACGTTGAGAGGCTCCGCACTAAGCCACATGCAAGCATGCAGAAATACCGTGGCACATGCATGTGAGTGGGTTTTAAATCACATCAACATGTCTGCATGCCACCGGTAGCATGCATGTAAGTGAGCTTTTAAGTCCCATTAACATGTCAAAAAGAAAATATAATCCCATTATGCAGTAGGAGTTCGCTGATCTTTTTTCCTTATGTGGGATGATCTAAATGATGATGGGAGTTTATTTAGTTTGGCTACCACATTTGTCATGCGGTTATGGATTTTTTTTAGTTCTATGAAATCCATAATTTTGCGCAGAGAGATATACCGATGTTCCGCGGCAACGCGCGGGGACTCATCTAGTAATATTTAGGAACGGAGGGAGTACTATGTAAAGATTTAGGTGTCGCACGGTGATAGTGTGAGGTGGTCCATGTAATCACTGAGCATGCGTGTTTTCACTGCTCTTGCACTCCTCCGTTGTAAGAATGGAGAAAATTGTAATCTGCTACCTCCTTTCGCGGCGTGGGACATCCAGCAGTCCTACCACCTCAGTAATAAAGACCAATGAGCCGTCAAATCACATAGACCCAGCAGTAAGTTGGACGGACGAACCAACCATCACTCTTGAGCCAGTGAGAGATCGCGTCCGCTCTGCCCGGGCATGAATGCGGCACCGATTATTTGGAGCGGTGCTGACCGTTTCGGGCGGGAAGCATGCACGGGCGATGGAGGGGCTTTGGGTGCGCCAGGCTGGTCAGGA
Source organism: Aegilops bicornis (assembly GCA_021605145.1). Lineage (NCBI taxonomy): Eukaryota > Viridiplantae > Streptophyta > Magnoliopsida > Poales > Poaceae > Aegilops > Aegilops bicornis. The sequence goes on from CM038675.1 coordinate 114,544,762, forward strand.
GCGGGCGTGGCAGCTGTCCGCATGTCCCTACCGGACACGCCCGGAAATGAGAGGATGCACCGACTCTCGCGGCTAAAATCATACACTACACACCATATCTCTATAGGAGTAGGTCGATCTGTCGCACTCTCTAACACACACATGCTGTTAAACACACACACGCACACGCACACACCTTGGTCCCGTTGCACCTTCTAACGTGACTTATTACACCTAGACGGAGGGAGTAGTAAGTATACGAGATACGGTGGCAAACTGTCTTAAGTCGAATACAAGTGCCCAGAATTTGTGTGCATGTTATAATAAGGATTCGCTTAAAATAGTACGTGAGCGAACAGAGGGATCAATTGGACAGTGTTCCCGAGCAGTAGCGAGATGTGTGAGGTAGTAAGATACACCGCTGGCGCTTTTAATTTTCTTATTAATTTGTTTGTTTCACCCTCTGACTGGTGGGACCCAACTTACTACATGGAGAAAGGTAAGGTGACTATGGCTGTATTATTTCTACACCACTGTGGATAGTCTTACCACCAAAGCCACATGACACGATTATGATTGAAATCCTAATGACTCCCACACACACACACACACAAAAACACGACATGCCTGTCACACGAATGCGAGGAATGTATAAAAGGTTATTTTCCTCTCGTTGAACATAACGGGAGGGTTGTGTAGCTGGTTAGCCTGTTCGCTCATCAAACTTGAGGTCTCGGATTCGATAACTACACTTGAGCATAATTTTTGCCAGGAGGATTCTTTGACTGGTCAAAATGTTTTCTAGGGTTTGCACGCTTCACACTCTCTCTCCAGTATATATACACGCTGGAGCCTCAGCGCTTGTAGTTTCTCTCTTCACACTCTCTCGCCCTCTCCAGATCTAAACAAGACTTCGCTGGCCTCTCTCTCCCCTCACTGCTGCTCAAAGATCCGGCAGGATCCGTCCGCCAGGAAGGGAAGGAGGCTTAACTCTGTCGCCGTCGGCGAGGGAGGGAATCCACTACCGGCGCTGCTGTTCACTTTCCACCCAGCAGCGGCGCGGGAGGGCCTCCGACCCCTTCTTCTTCATAGCCGTCTCTGTTGCCCACGAACCACGCCCCAAGAACCTTAAGGTATATTTTACTTACTACACATGCATTGCTCTAGCTGCATCTATACCATGAATCTAGGACGTGGTTCAAAGAGGAAAGGAGTTGGGGAAAGTAGTGGGAAAAGTTGTATATAGCATGAATCTAGGACGTGGTTCAAAGAGGAAATGAAGGGGGAAAGTTGTATAGCATGAATCTAGGACGTGGTTCAAAGAGGAGAGGAATGGGGAAAGGAAGGGGGAAAGTTGTATCGCATAAATCTAGGACGTGGTTCAAAGAGGAAAGGAAGGGGCAAAAGTGCTAGTTCAAAAAGGAAAGAGGGACAAGGCTGTAGAGTTTGAGCAGGACTAGATTTGCTGCGCTCACATAGAGAAAGGTGTCTAAAGATAACAAAACTGGGACCAACACAAATATGCTCCTTGGTTGATTGTTCTTTGTTGCAACAGACTATGCATGACCACACTACATCGGTAGATGCACATGGTGCTGGTGCGTCCACTGTCCCGTGCAACTAATTAGCTGTTGTTAATCTAAGGCCCTGTTTGGTTAAAAACTCCCTAGTCCCTACCTGCTTGGTTCCAGGGACTAAACATGGACTAGAGGTTATTAAATGACATGATAAAAGACCATGTTACCCCTAGTAATGAACTAATAGAAACAAGATGCGATGAGTGGTAGGGGCAACTGTTGGAAAAGTCCCAAAAAGATTCCCTCGGGGTCTTCTTTCTTTAGTCCCAAATGCCCACTTTTAGTCCCGAAAAGTCCCTCCTGTTTGGTTTAGATGTGACTGACGTGGAGTTTTTTAGTCCCTACACCAAAATGTCCCTGTAAACAAACATCCTCTAATAATGCCACTGGAAAATTGATGTAATGCCATAGTTAAAAGCAAATTACATGTTTAACGAATTTTATTGTTAATCTCTATGTTAATTTTAATCAATGCCACCGTTTGAGAAATTTTACTGTCTTGCTTTCTTTCCCATTTAGATAAGGTAGATGCTTCTTTTTGTTGGCTTCTGTGTCATCCACCGTTATTGACCACTAGTTGTTTCCTTTGCACCTCTGTGTAAACAGGGTTATCTACTTCACCTCGTTGCCATTGTGACCTTTTGTTGCACTGCACAAAACATTTTTGTTTTAAGAGTGTTTTGTGCAGTTCAACCAAAATGTCACACCGACAACGTTGCTTGATTGCTTGATCTTAGTGGAATTGCACAAGAGGAGATCTTACTTCCTATCCGTTAAGGCGAATTTGGTTCAGATCTTCTTCTTGTGAGTTGTTTGAATTCCGCATCATGAGAGGTCAAGATTACTAGCCATCTTTCACATGATTCTGCAGTGTGCTTTCATATGTTGTGCTACTTGTACGATAATGTTGCTTGATTTTAGTACCTTTGCACAAATGGAGGCAAGACTTCCAATCTGTATGTGCACCGTAATATCCCATTGAGGTAAGATAAGGATATTTCACATTTCCGGCTTTGTATTTTGCCACGTTCATCGAAAAATTAAGTTTAGTACTATACTTTTCTCCCTAATTGACATGCCAAATCTTACATTGAAGGCGAAGCTTGTCTTTTATTGAACCAAGTGATGAAGGGGAAGAACAAGCGGAAGAAAACAAAAATCAACTCCCGTGTCTGTAATGAAGCACTGGAACTGTGATGACACAAGTAATGATATAGTTTTGCATCTTAATTTATTGCTATGGCTGGAAAGAGCAATTGTTTTGCCACTGATTTGATGCCATACGTAATTATCTCTACTGGTGCAAACAGGGATCTTCTTTGAAGATACCATATATTTTAGTGGAACTGCACAAGAAGATGTTGGAAACATTAAATTAATCGAGGAGTATATAGTAAGCATGGCCACCCCCGTAGATAGCAACAGATGGTTCCGGAGAAGTGCTCTACTGAAAGTGCAACTATCCCTAGGTGGTTTTGGTAATTCATAACAACATATAGCTCATTGAGCTAATGCTATTCCAAGACTATTATTTCAGGAAAGCTCAATGAACGGCATGGCATGGATGATGAAAGTGGATCCCTCAAAATACTAAGGACAAAGGATTGGCTCAAGCTCAGAAGCTCAAGACTCATCATTTTACATTTTAGTGATCCAAGATCACATTGAGTCAATAGGAAAAGCATATACTATCAAGAAGGGATAAGGTGTTGCTTAATGAGCCTCTTGCTTCATGTGCTTAGTGATATGCTCCAAAACCCTCAACTACTTTCCCACATGCACAAATGACCTAAACCTAAAGCCAAAATCGGTCACATCGATTCTTTCTATCCGGCGCCACCGATTCCAAAAAGTCATAGCCACTGCCACAAACCCTAAGCAAATCGGTCTTACCGATAGGGATCTCGGTCTCACCGAGATGGGGTTGCAATCTCTGTTTCCCTTCGTAACGCTTCGGTCTAAACGGCGAAGTGAGCGATCGGTCCCACCGAGATTGCAATGTAAACTCTCTGCTTCCTTTTGTAACATTTCGGTCTCACCGAAAAGAGCAAATCGGTCCCACCGAGTTTACCTGACCAACTCTCTGGAAAGCTTATTACCAAATCGGTCACACCGAGTTTGTGTAATCGGTCTCACCGAGATTACGTTATGCCCTAACCCTAACCGAATCGGCCTCACCGAGATGCATGTCAGTCCCACCGAAAATCACTAACGGTCACTAGGTTTACTAAATCGGTCCGACCAAGTTTAATGATTCGGTCCCACCGAGTTTGGTAAATTGTGTGTAACGGTTAGTTCTTGTGTGGAGGCTATATATACCCCGCCACCTCCTCTTCATTCGTGGAGAGAGCCATCAGAACGAACCTACACTTCCAACTTACCATTTCTGAGAGAGAACCACCTACTCATGTGTTGAGGCCAAGATATTCCATTCCTACCATATGAATCTTGATCTCTAGCCTTCCCCAAGTTGCTTTCCACTCAAACCCTCTTTCCACCAGATCCAAATCCTATGAGAGAGAGTTGAGTGTTTGGGAGACTATCATTTGAAGCACAAGAGCAAGGAGTTCATCATCAACACACCGTTTGTTACTTCTTGGAGAGTGGTGTCTCCTAGATTGGCTAGGTGTCACTTGGGAGCCTCCGACAAGATTGTGGAGTTGAACCAAGGAGTTTGTAAGGGCAAGGAGATCGCCTACTTCGTGAAGATCTACCGCTAGTGAGGCAAGTCCTTCGTGGGCGACGGCCATGGTGGGATAGACAAGGTTGCTTCTTCGTGGAACCTTCGTGGGTGGTGCCCTCCATGGACTCGCGCAGCCGTTACCCTTCGTGGGTTGAAGTCTCCATGAACGTGGATGTACGATAGCACCACCTATCGGAACCACGCCAAAAACATCCGTGTCTCCAATTGCGTTTGAATCCTCCAAACCCTTCCCTTTACTTTCTTGCAAGTTGCATGCTTTAATTTCTGCTGCCTATACACTCTTTGCATGCTTGCTTGAATTGTGTGATGATTGCTTGACTTGTCCTAAAATAGCTAAATTCTGCCAAACTATAAAATTGGGAAAAGGTTAAGTTTTTATTGGTCAAGTAGTCTAATCACCCCCTCTAGACATACTTCAAGGTCCTACATCTACACAATCATCCTCCTGACAAATGTTGGTACTCACCCACTGATTTCATCCATATGATTGAGCTTTGTCATCTCTATTGGCGTTGTGCTACTGTTTAGATACTATCATGAAAAAGTGGTATTGTCCTTGAGAAGTGCTTCATCTGTGTTGTTTTAAATATTTCCTTTCCTTTTTTTCGAGCAAACAAGGATCATCTTCCTCTGAAGAAGAATATGGAGTACGTGAAGTGACTAGTTCCGATTATGCCAGGATGAAGAAGCCATGTCTATCTTCTCATCAGAAGGAGCAGTTGAAGGATGGTTACATCACTACTAGGAAAAGGCATGCTAGTGGCGCACCAGTTTTGCCTACTAATGGCGCACCACTGGTGCGCCACTAGCATCACGCCATTAGAATTAAATTCTAATGGCGCACCGCCGGTGCGCCAGTAGTATCTGGTATTCTAATGGCGCACTGTAGTGCGCCATTAGTATGGCCCACAAAGGCGCCATTAGAATGCCTCCTGTGGGGCCATATGTACCCATGTGCTTTGGCATACTAATGGCGCACTGTTGTGTGATGTGACATTAGTGTGATTATAACATTGAGCCATTAGTGTCTTGTGTGGTGCGCCACTAGTATGAATATTAGGGATTTTTTTCTTTTCTGATATTTTCATAGGTTACAAAATATATTATTGGACAGAATTTAGACAACATCACACAGCAACAGCAGATTCATCGAATACAATAGAAGATCAGTCTCCGAATACAATTCATCATATTAGTCTCCGAATTCAAAAGACCGAACAAAGATAGAACATTACAAGTCTCGAGACCGCGAGTAGCGAGTTTGTCTTCACATTACAAGTCGATATCGATCACCTAAACTACCATCACATAGAAGAGAGTTGCGGTCATCACGAGGAGCATCATCGTGATGAAACTGGTCTTCATCCGGTTCCTCCAACGCTCCCTCCTCTCTCCCGCTAGATAGTGGGCGCATCTAGATTCCGCCTCCGCCCTAGTGGTGTACCCTTTGTAAATGTTACCGCTGAACGGTGGAACTGTCTCCGACACTCCTCCCAGTCGTTGTAGACTCCGGGAACCTTACCCTTGTACACGACATACGACGACATCTCTATGCACAAGCCAAACAACAGACAATACATAAGCAATATATAAGTATGCAACAAAAGGATCGGAAGAGAAAAGCAAGCCATTAATAGCATCGATTACATCTAAGTTGAACGACTGTCCAACCCACAGAGACATACAAGTTCATTAAAGTTTAATTACAACATGAGCCAATCAATGTTTCAGAACAACACATAGCATCACAACTGTAGACTCGACTCATGGGACCGGAGCGTGTATGAAGCCGCCGTCTGTCGTGATGGTCATGAAATCGCGGGCGTTATCAGCCTGCATTTGTAGCGTTGTGTCTATCTCACTGTTGGACGGTTGATGTCTGAGGTAGAACTGCCCCGAGGTATGAAGGACATCTTGATGGATAATTTCCGCAAACTCTGACTGGATGCGAAAGAATTCTTGTCTGATGTCCGCGTCCTGGATTACCGACAAGCTCACGGCCCAATCTTTGAGATTATCTGGTAGCAGAAGGTGATGATGGTCCCATACGATCGCCCGCGTGTGATGGAGGGCGTAGTAGGCATCCTTCTGACCGCCAGGCGGCTGCTTGACGCAGGAGAACTTTTTATTGTGGGCAAACACGTGCGCCGCATCGCCCTCTGAGCTGGCTTGGCGAAGGTGCCTCCAGATTTGGCGTAGCCGGGGAGAACATCGTCAAGAACTTTCTTGATATTTTTGTAGTCTATCTTAGAGTCACGGTCCGGGTCGAAATGCATGTCCATGAAATATTTCGGGCTTAAGAGGATGAGTGTGCAATGTGTTTCACTGCATAGAACACGGAATGTTAGAAAAAAAAGAACGATCAAAATCTAAGAAATCATATGTTACGGGCGGTGAGGGATGACTTACTCGGGAAAGTAAGGCACGAAAGTTATCCTTATCCGGGTTTGCCGTAATGACGCCTTCGAGGTAAGAACTTCGTGACTTGTCGGTCCCAGCGCTGCCCAAGATCTTGGCACACATGTAGAAGGGGTCGACTATCACGATGTCCGGGGTCTTGTCTCTAATGATCCGCATCTCCATACTCAGCGAAAACTGCCGAACAAAGGTGTAGTGCAGCGGATGAAGGTTAAACATAGAAAAGATGTCATCAAACCGCAGGACGATCGTACCCCCGACAGCGCCATCCACAAAGCCCTTGCCCTCTGGCACCTTGGCCACGAAAACCGGGTATGCCACATCATTCTCTCTGAGACGCCGCTTCTCCAAAGAAAGAACAACATCATGCAGACTCCGCATAGCACCGGTTGCATCATTGAGCATATTTGTCGGTAGCATCGCCCTACCCGCCACATGCACCCTCCTCGAGATATCCTTAGGTGAAGGTGGCCCGTCCTGAGCACGGATCGTACTCGGTGTCGGCTGGCTCGCACCCTTGTTACTCTTTCTTTTCCGTCCCTTCTTGATCTTCTGTTGTAATGGGACCGAGTTCTGCTCACAGACCGCCTTCTTGAGTGTGTTGGGACTCATAATATTTGGCACCTCGGCTATCTGAGGCTCGGTGAAGTCGGCAGCTGGAGGCGTCTCCTGAGAACTGAACGCCAGACGACGCCTGTTGCAACTGGGTTTCTCCGCCGTACCAGCTAGACCGCGGTCGTCTTGGTTGGGTTCTTGAGAAAGAGGCCCGCAGAATTCGTCATCGTACCCATGTTTGGCAAAGTACTTATCGACGTTGCTAAATGTATGGCCGTCGTCGTTGTCGTTGTCGTCCAGATCCTGTGCCATATGCATGTTCGGATCCTGTGCCATAGGGATGTCCGGCATGTCCGGTAGCGTTGCGGCGGTCTTGCCATGGCTTGGCGCCGGCACGACTGGCGGTGTTGTCTTTGGGGTGGTGTCCCCCGCCCCCAAACGAATCTGGCTCTTTGGCTGAAGCAGGGGCCAGCTTAGCCAGGTGCTGAGGGTCATCAGATCATCTTCGTCGGCCCCGGCGGGTCGAATCGGAGGTAACAACTCATCGCAGCCTGGCAGCACCCGAACCAGTTGAACCCTATAGACGGTGCGTGGCATCGGTTTACCGTGGAACACAGGGTTGCCCGGTTGAATGATTTTTCCCTTGGCGACATCGACCAACTCGTCGTTCACGAAGTGCGGGAGAGTGCACGAACGTCGGCAACGCCTGCGAAAAGATGTAGGCGTCGGGGATGCCCGATCAAAGGAAAAAGGAGATGAAGTCCTCGCCGAGAGGCTTAATTAGTTACCATGATGATGGCGTTGAGCTCGGCTAATGTCGAGGCACCACCAACGGCGGGCGCAGTAATCGACGGAGGGTCCGCTTGTCGGCGAGGTGCCGCCGGGCGTACACTGGTGCATTAAGCTCCAATGCGGCTGTGCCGACGTCGGAGACACCAATACCGCCCGCCCGGAGACACCAATGGCGCCGCCTGCGCGTTGTGCGAGTTGCTGGCCGTGAAGCTGGGAATCGGGGGCGGCCCCTATTGGCCACCCACAATCCACGCCGTCATCCCATGAATCAAGGTGGCATAATGCTGGTGAGCGTCGATCCCAGTTGTTCGTGCACTTGCTCTTGGACAATCTCCGGAATCCGCGCCACTTGTGCCTTGAGTTCTTGAACCTCGCGCGACTGGCTTTCCAAGCTGGTCTTTTTCTCCTTTCGCCCACCAAATGTATAGTATGACGACCATTTTGTGGACAAGCCTTTTGCCAGCCACACGACCGGTGACGGCGGCTTCGAGCTTATCCTTGTTTTTCATTACGTTCAACGCCCTATTTAGAGTGGTGTCGCAAGCATGGGTGCTCTGAGACGACCCCGCGCTACTGCTTTCAGTCTCCTTCCCCAGAACAAGCTCAAGCGCCCTGGTCTTCGGATCTGTGGTAAGCTCCTTTGTTATCGGGTCCTCCTTGTACAGGGCCCTGACATAGTTCATGGTCTGCTTGTCACTGCTGTATTTCTCGAAGCGGGGCGGTAGGCCTTGCTCGGCACGCTCCGCGTCCTCCTTGTCCCATATAGGCTCCGCCACTCAGAATCGCCGGGACCGAGTTTGTGTTCCCCTAAGTTCAACTCCGATTTTCCCCAATCGACTTGATTCGGAGGTTGCATCGCTGCTCTCGACTTGATCTTGAACTCCTTGTAGTCCTCTTCGCTGATCGAAGGATTTTTCGCCTTGATCTTCTCATAACTATCACCTTTCTCAAGCATTCTCTTCACCGCGCTTCTCCAAGTAGACAGGGCCGTGCTCATCCTCGTGAGGGCGGCACTGTTCACTTTATTCCCTGAGAGGCGTGTGTTTTCAAAATCAGCGGGGAACTTGTATCATTCGTGGAGCTTCGTGAAGAGGAGGTTGCGCAAATTCCCTCGGTCCTTATGCCTAAGGTTATCGGTGTTGATCGAGACGGTGCTCCGGAGAATGCACCCGAGCTGAACCGAGTACCCCTTGACTATATGTTTGGGCTCTGTTGGATTCCCGTCGGAGTCCACTTGAGTAAATTCCTCCTTGATGGTGCGGAGCGCGTTCGGGCGCCGGTCCTTCCGTTGCTTCTTCGGTTGGCTGCCATCTATGCGTGCGCCGCCATCATCAGTGGTGGCATACTCGGCGGCACCATCAGTGGTTGCATCCTCGGCGGCACCATCAGTGGTGTTATCCCCGACGCAACCAGGGGTTGTGTAGTCAGGATCGGTGTCTTCCGCGGCATCCTCATAGCGGTGAGGTTGTACCTTCATCTCCTGGGACAGCTCCCAGAATTGCTTGCCACCCGAACCGCCGGCCTCATCGTTGTGGGCCATGTTTCGCTCTAAATAGGAAAAAAAGTTTGGTCAAAAAGTTGGTTGTTGTCAAGGAACAAGATCATGGTCACATCATTTAGGGTTTGTCGACACCGAGGCATCCTAAAAGCTAAGCTTTTATCATTTAGGGTTCGTCGACGCCGAGGCATCCTAAAAGCTAAATGCTAAGTTAAGTTTTCATCATTTAGGTTTTATCGATGCCAAGGCACCCTAGGTTGGGCCTAATCACTTGGCTCTATTGCCACCTATGGTTTAATGCAGCAAGAATAAAGGGGCAGTTGATCCTACTGAACTAAGTACTAAGATACCCCGGCCCATGCATTAGTAGCAAGTACCCCATATGTCCGATTTTTAGCAAAGTCATGCTAAAATTTAGGGAAAATTTCAGCATGACCTTTGCTGAAAATAGGACATATGGAGTACCCGAATTTACCGGAACGGAAGTTAATCGACATTCCGGCAAACTCAAGGGCCTCTCGGGGTACCTGCAAATTCATCACGACACAATGGTCGGAGACAAAACCCAGCAAACTAGCAAAGTTACTGACGTGTTTACAGAAATTATTTTCTGTAGAAGATGATCATCATCTTTGCAAGTCTTTCTCAATGTGATCACAAGTAATTCAGAGGCATCACAATAAAGCAACACCCTGCACTAGCCTAAAAACAAGTGAAGTTTCACCCATATAAGAACAACTTTATAAAATCAGAGAAGTTGCTAAAATTTTGTATCCTTCATACACCTTTGGAGTACAATGCTTTATAATGTTCCATCATCATTACAGAAATCCAAGACCATGTGTTCCATCATCACCATCATTACAGAAATCCAAGAAACATCATGCTTTTTAACAGTTTTCAGTTTGGACAGAATATCAATACTACAGCTTTGGACAGAATTCCTAACACTTTGGTCTTCTAGTTACAAAACAAAACTGACATAATTGTAGATGCCATAACTGAATTTTTTGACAGTAGCTCCTAACAGTAGCTCCTAACTGAATTTTCTTCTTAAAGGGAAGGCTGACTTAAGTGGCAAGATGATACAATTTGCGTAACATAACAATATATGCATCTTAATATAACACCATCTCCTAACAGAAATAGTATCCCAGGTTTCCATCTTAATACCACAAAGAATACCATAAAAATCCAGGATCATTTTTTCTAGAGAAAAGCATCATTATAAGGGGAGTTTCTTACTCTACCAGATCTACTACGGGCAAAGTAGAACTGATATTCTTTTGCTGACTTCTAGTACAAGGTATAGAAGAGGAGGTAAATCTGATGAGACATGTAATTGCAGTGTATTAACGATTATAAGTTCAATAGATTTATGGTGCAAATTTATAGTAGAATTACAACTACAATGTGAGCCGTAACCATACTCCAAATGTAGTAGAAGATACCTACATTCAACTGTCAATCTAAAGGGCTGCAACTTGGGCTTTGAAATGAAGATAAGTGGCGAGTTAACACCTTTATCAAAAAATTCAGTTAACACACTGTCAAAAAAATTCAGTTAATAGACTGTCAAAAAAATTTAGTTAACACACTGTCAAAAAAATTCAGTGAATGGATGGCAATACATCATACACTCACGTTGCTACATTATTCATCAACTTGTCTCATTAAGAAATACTACTCCAGTATAGTTTTGGTGTAACTAGGTTTTGCCTCACTGTTGTATTCTTCTTTTTGTTAGGTATCTCAAAAGACTGGAATGAACCGTTAGCTATCTTAGAAGACAAAAAACAAAAATTTAGTGTGTTAACCATATGGCCAAAATATTGTCCCTAGACATCTCCTGGTCCTACCCAAGATAAACCCTAGTTACAAAAATGCAGTGCGAAAATTCAGTTAACACACTGCCAATACATTCAGTTTGAATTATTTCTCATGGTGATCCTCAACAAATTCTTATGACAGAAATACCAACTTTGCTGAACTAATCTGACCAATATAACCTGTTCATCATTCAGCCATAGTTTGTTGTTGCTGCTACAATTTCAGCAAGCAACATGCCTAAATCCAGTGCTTGTTTGACTTTACTGAATTACCAACACATGGCAGACAACACATTTATATTTTTTCAGGTCACACAACACATGCGTGAGGAGGAAGATTGAATTTTCTACAGAAGCATCATGAGGTACACTTCAACATGTGCTAGCAACAACAATGGTCAATTTTCATTCTTATTTATGGTCAATATTTATAACCTATCAACAAATGGCAAGAATATTGAGTAATCTACTGCAGTTTGATCTAGTGCAGATAATCTATTGCAATTTGAATCGTGAACCCTAACTTTTGGAAGGAATGGGGATTGGTGGAGAGAGGGAGGAAGGAGGAAGGAGGAGAGGTACCTGGTCGCCGGAGGGATCGGGGTCGGGGTCGGCGAAGGGGTCGGGGTCGGGGTCCGAGCTCGTCCGGGTCCTCGCCGCTTGATCTAAGGAGAGCAGGGGCGGTGGCGGAGGACGGCAGGGCAGGCGGGTTGGGCGTGGGGCCGCTGGCCACGGGCTGCCGCAGGGGCGGAGGAGGCCCTCGCTCGTCGGAGGGAGGAGGAGAGGAGAGGAGGCGGCGCACTCGGCCGATCCTGTTCGGGGCGAGGCGGCGGGGTGGAGTCCCGCGGGGTTGAGGCGGGCGGGCGCCAGGCAGCGCAAGACCACAGCGGCAGACGCCCGGCAGCGTGCGTGGCGCTTGATGGACGGAGGGGGCGGAGCAAGGGGGCGGCGGCGTACGGTTGGGTCGAGTGGATCTGGCGAGGGAGGGAGGGAGGCAACAGTGCGAGGGGAACAGGTGAACTGGGGGGAGGGATCTAATGGCGCACCGCACCCCTAGTGCGCCATAAGTACAACCATTCTAATGGCGCACCTCGCACTCAGGCGCCATTAGAATTTACCGCCTGATCGTCAGGTTATATTCCACATAACCCCCACTCCATCAGAACAAGCCCACTAGCCCGACTGGTCAGCACGCAGCACACACACCAGGAGGTCCTGGGTTCGATTCCCAGGCTTCCCATTTTTTGTATTTATGCATTTAAAATGTTGTTTGATATTTATTTGTGTTTAAATATGTTCAAACTTGTTTAAATCATAACAGTAATATTTTTTATAAAAATAGTAATAATTTTTTTTAAATATCGTTAAATTTGTTATTCGAAAATTTTTATGAATATGAAAAAATATCATCAAATTTATTATTTGAAAATATCATCAAATTTTTATTTGAAAATATAATCAAATTAGTTTTTTAGCAATTTTAGTTGCATTCATTTGTGACTGTGGAGCGTGCCGGGGAGGGCGCGGGGGAGAGGGTGCGGGTGGTCGTCGGCGGCGGTGGAGCGGGGAGGTGCGATGGGACGTCGGCGGTGGAGTGGAGGCGGGAGGTGCGGTGGGACATCGGGCGGTGGAGTGGGGAGGTGCGGGTGGTCGCCGGCGGCGGTGAAGTGGGAGGGTGCGGGCCGAGGGGTCAGTGGCGGCGGTGGAGCTGAGGAGGTGCAGTGGGACGTCGGCGGCGGTGGAGTGGGGAGGATGCGGGTGGTCATCGGCGACGGTGGAGTGGGGAGGGTGCGGGCTGGGGTGTGTGGCGGCAGTGGAGCGGGGAGGGTGCGGTGGGACGTCGTGGCGGTGGAGTGGGGAGGGTGCGGGGGGTCGTGGCGATGGTGGAGTGGGGGAGGTGCTGGCTGGGCGGCGGGCTGGCGGAGCGGGAGGTGCAAGGGACAACGGGGCGGTGGAGTGGGGAGGTGCGGGGTCGGCGGCGGTGGTGGAGTGGGGAGGGTGCGGGCCGTGGGTGTGGCGGTGGCAGTGGAGCGGGGAGGTGCGATGGGACGTCGGCGGCGGTGGAGTGGGGGAGGATGCGGGGGGGTCGACCCTGGTTACTAATGGCGCACCAGCTTCTGGTGCGGCATTAGAAGTTTTGCAAAAAATAAAAAAAATTATATATTCTAATGGCGCATGGTGTGGCCAGTGCGCACTGTGCTACGGTGCGCCATTAGAATGTTTGGAAAAATTTAAAAAAAATTGTTTCTAGTGGCGCACCATGTTCATGGTGCGCCATTAGTGTCTTCCACACTAATGGCGTACCAAAACATGGTGCGCCATTAGTATATACTAATGGCGCACCACCTGACAGGTGCGCCATTAGTGTCCATCCCTTATATAGCCCTTTTCCTAGTAGTGCATTACTCCCCACAAGACCAAACTAACTTCAGCTCAGAAGGACTGACAAATCTCCATTTTTTTGCTGTGATGCGCGTGTACAATGTTGTTCTAGGATTCTTTCTGGTGAGTTCCATTTTTCTAAAAGTGTGCTCTACATGGACCATGTATGTGCCTGTTGAAACTGTCAATTCATAGTACAGTTTGCTTTATACTAATCACTTTTTTGTATTTGTGCAAACAGGGGTGCTCAGCTTGATTTCAACAGGAACTGCACAAAATGTTCATGAAAACATCGAATCATTCATTTCCACCACAAGAAAGCAGGTCCCATAAGTTTAAGGCGTTACAACATATAAGGGCGAAATCATACAAGCTACGCACGAATTTGGTTGATTTTGGTGGAACTGCACAAAAAGAACAGCTGGTTTATTTAGCACGAGGTGCCATGTCAATGTCTGAACTGATGGCAAACCCTGCCCATTCCACAATCGTAGGCATTTGATATTTTGGAATGGGACAACCTTGTCAAATTTTGCTCATTGATTTTAGCAAGATATGCATTTGATATTTTCGAATGGGACGCCCTTTGCTGTCAGCAGCGGCGATCAATTTTTTGTTTATTCTTTAGTTGTGAAGTAAATATTGCCTCTGACATGTGAGTCGCTGAGATGCATAATCATCGATTGTTTTGAATGTTCTCTATGAATCGCCAGGCCTGTGTGTTTGATTGCAATGTCTGTAAACGCTAAAAAGCTGCTCAAACTCTTTGTACTCCTTCTGTTCCTTTTTACTTCGCACATTGTGAAAGTGCATACTTTTTTGTATAAGATTGGTCAAAGTAGAGATACTTTGACTGCAGACAAAACTTGTATGCAGACTAGAAAGGACCGGAGGGAGTACATGTTAAACTGCTGCAAACGTGGTGATCACCCTGGGAATAATGCTAGTACGTATTGTTTTGCATGTTCATCCAATGCTAGTGATACAGGAATTCGAACTAATCGAAATAAATTCATTCATACACGGTCGGATTTCATATAAACATGCCAGATTTCATTACATTTCAAACATTCTTCAACTAAAAAGGGGTGTTTGTGGCCGCATGCATCTCCCAGATGCAGAGGCCCGGGGTCATCCTCCTTTTCGAAAAAAAACTAAAAAGGGGTGCGTTGGAGGTATAATTAATTAACCGAAGCTACCCACATGTGTCCCGCTGAGCCGAACAGAAGCTTTAGTGACTTAACTGCAGGTGCAGTTGCATAACTGACATGTGGCCTGTTGGGCCCACGTGTCAGTCAGCCAACTGCACCAGCAGTTAAGTAGAAGCAGCGTTCTTCTCCAGCGCAGCTCTCCAACTCCACGTCGCCGCCAAGAAGCTAACTGGTCGTCAATGGTCAACCCACCTAGCTTGGCTTCAACCGGAGGGTAGCAGCGGTGGCCTTACTTGGACCCGAGGGACGGCGACCTACCGTGTTCTACTCTTCCTTGTTTTCTGTGTGGCGCGGCCTCGTTGGCAGCGGGGCGGGGCCTCGGCGGAGCCGGCGATGTCCTCTGTCTCGTTGCCGGCGGGCGGCGCCTCAGCGGAGCAGTGGAAATCCTCCCCCACGTTGATGGCAGGGTGGGGCCTCGGCTGAGCCGGCGATGTCCTCTGCCTCGTTGTTGGCGGGGCGGGGCCTCGGCAGAGCCGGCGGTGTCCTCTGCCTCGTTGTTGGCGCCGCGGGGCCTCGGCGGAGCAGGGCGTCGTCGACACCAGTGGAGCGGGGACTCGTCGGAGCCGGCATTGTCCTCTGCCTCGTCCTCGGTCTCGCCAAATAGCGCCTCGCACGCTTCATCGCCCTCTTTGCTAGCCTATTTGTAGGCGGCCGCAGCCTCCACCACCCGCATGCGGTACCGCCAGCGCTCGAGGCGGCCCTTGCGGGCGGAGCGGTATGAGTCGAGCAGCGCCTCCTGCTCCGCCCGCTCCGTGGCGATCTGCTCCTCCGCCTCCAGGTGCTCCTGGAGGAGATGGTGGTTGTAGGCGGCGTCGGCCTGCGCCTCCCGGTCGGCAGCAATGGCTGCCATCTCCTTGTGGTCCGTCGTCCGCCCGTCCCGAAGAGCGCTGGAGCGCGAGGAAGCCATGGTGGGCAGTAGTGGTGTGGACAGGAGAAAGGGAACAGATGCGGATGACTGCGGCTATGGTCGGCGCAGCAGTTTATATAGCAATGGTGGGCGGGCGGAGGGACGGGCGTGTGGCACCGGAGTAGCCTCCTGGGAAACCGCATATCATTAATGTGTGCGGCAGATGGACGGACGGACGACACTTGTGTCATTTGAAGGCGGAGCACCGCCTGCACTGAAGCGGGCGGCCACGATTTGGGCGTGAAAAGCGGCGAGGAGATGACTTTACTTGGAGAGGATGACAATGAGGACCCACCAGGTCCATAGCCTCACGTACGCAAGTGCCTCCTTATTATATATATATATATATATATATATATATATATATATATATATATATAATTTATTTTGGTTCCTCTGGTTTCACGACATCACGGTCCCACACCATTGTCAACCTATGTACTCCCTCCTTTCCGGTTTATAGGGCTTATCTCAAAATTTTAGTTTTTCCATTTTATAAGGCTCAATTTGGTTGTTTTCCATCACATGTTCAGATTCCAAGGTGCATTAAATCATTGCATGCAAGTATTAAGAGAAAATTGACCAATGCATGTACTTTATGCATGCATGCATTGCAACTAATGCATTGATAAACATAATTTTTTGAGGATAACAAGAGCATTAATTAGGTGCTTTTGCAAAACTACAAAAAGTATGCCACCACTCGCCATCTACTTTGATTGGTAATATTTTTGAATTGAGCATTATAAACCGGAAAGGAGGGAGTAGTCAATAAACGAGAGAATTGCACAAGAAGCGGCCGACAGCTGGGACCAAGCAGCTCGAGCAGTATTTGTGTTTTTGAGGTGTGAGCACTGCAGAGTTTTTCGATGTTTACCCCAGATATTAAATTTTCTCCTATGAACAACAACGAAAATATCGTTGCAGGTATTAACTGGGCGGGCTGCGGCCCGTCTAGCCCAGGCCAGATATCCAGCCCAGATATTAATTTTTTTGAAGCTGAAAATGGCTAGCCCAGCTATACTTTTTTTAGGAATACCCAGACAAGGTCAAGTTGTTATTCACCGCCCCACTGGGCTGCAAATCTTTCCTAGGAGGGATGCATTAGGCTTGACAATAAAATGGGCTTTAAGAAATAATAAATGGGATGTAATTATAAAAAACTGGATAGTAACTATTAAAAAATGCACCAAGCAGTGATTATTTTATAAAATATTATTTTTGGAATATTGAAAATTTTAATTTCATTGGTTGTTGCGAGCGCAATGTTTCGTTGGATTTTTACGTAATATAAATTTATATTGAAACTGTATTTAATCTGTCTAGAAATTTCGGGATAAAAATATTCGGATCCCATCAAAATGTGGGAAATTTTATTGAATTCTGTTTTGAATGGTTGGTTGAAATGCGCTGTACTTTTAACAAACTGTAAATGGGCTCTAGTAAATTCCATTAGAATTCAAAAATGGGCTATACATTCTTACAAATCTCAAATGGGCTATAAGTTCTCTGCCACACACTTCTGGCCTTACTAAGTTGATGCGTCCCCTTAAAAAACAGAGTTGACGCGTATGTAAGGCTTTGTCAACTTATAGTCAACAAACGGTTCTAGTAAGAAAGGCGTTGGATGTCCATCCAACGGATGCCGTGCTTCTTCTTCAATCTCGGATATTCTAGCTTCACCCGCCTAAAAAATGATTCCTCCGCCTGACATCTGGGGCGCACCGTTTCGGAAGATGACCTGTGGGCCTACTAAGTTGACGTACCAAGGGCTTTGTCAACTTAGTAAAATAAACGATTCTAGCTGCAGTGATCGTACGATGTCCATCCAACGACTGTCGTGCTTCTTCAACCTCTGGTCTTCTTACTCTAGCCACCCAAAGCAGCGCCGCTCGTGCCGCCTGCTCCTGCCTCCCGTGGCCGGGTCAGGTGCTGTGAGGCCTCACCGCCTTCTACTACTCCCACCGCTGGCGAGGCCATCACTCCACTCACCCACAGCCCTGTTATTCTAAGGCGACGGTAGCGCAGCCGAACCAGTGAACCCTCATTCTCTCCGCATGTGCATCCTTCCGCCGTGTCTTCCCGGCTCCGTCGTCCCCTTCCTAGGCCTCGCCGTCGTCCACCGCCGTGGTGCTCTCGGGCGCGTGGCGTGGTCAACGTGGTCAAGGAACGACTTCCATCGGACGTGGACTGTACGTGGAGAGGCTGACAGCTGGGTCCATGGCAGCCGCAAGGAAGTGCCTCCTTATTACGCGCAAAATAATTATTCCTCCACCTGACAGCGGGGACCCACCGGACGGGCCACCGTATTTCGCGAAAAAATGATTCGCCCCCTGACTACTGGGACCCACGAGCTACATCTTCGCACGCAAGGAAGTGCGTCCGAAAAAAACGATTCGCCCCCCTGACTGCTGGGACCCACCAGCTACATACTCGCACGCAAGGAAGTGCGTCCGAAAAAAAAACGATTCGCAGTCCACTGCTGGGACCCACCAGCTACACCTTCGCATGCAAGGAAGTGCGTCCGGGCAAAAAAAACGATTCGCCCCCTGACTGCTGGGGCCCAGCAGCTACACCTTCACACGCAAGGAAGTGTGTCCGGGCTAAAAAACGATTCGCCCCCCTGACTGCTGGGACCCAGCAGCTACACCTTCGCATGTAAGGAAGTGCGTCTTGGCAAAAAAAATGATTCGCCCCCTTGACTGCTGGGACCCACCAGCTAAATCTTCGCAGGCAAGGAAGTGCCTGACAGTCGGGACCCACCTAGTTGAAGCATACGTAGCGTTGTCATCCTGGTCGCGAACGTGTACGTGCATACTGGTCGATGTAGAGGCGCGCACGTGTCGTAGTAGAGGCGTGCACGTGTTGTAGTAGAGGCGCGCACGTAGCATGTACACGTACGTACAGCGGCCAGGGTGCAAGAAAGAAAATATGACCACGTATGTGTACATACCGGCGGGGTCTCGAACGCCTAGTCGCGCATACGTACGGCGACGGCTCGTGTTCATGGGGAGGCAACGGAATGCGTCGTGTTCATGGGGAGGCAACGAATGCGTCGTGTTCATGGGGAGGCAACGGAATGCGTCGTGTTCATCAGGAGGCAACGAAACGTGTGGGAGCCAACCGGCTTGGACGGAACAGGCGATGGAAACGAGGCCTGGCGTACCGCAGAACGGAGGAAACGACCTTGTGTTAGACCGCCACGTTCGAAACGGGGGTCCTGTTGATCGGGAGGGGTGTGGCGTACCGTAAAACGGAGGAAACGGACCTCCTACGGTCGAAACGGGTGTCCTGTTGATCGGGAGGGGTGTGGTGTACCGCAAAATGGAGGAAACGAACCTCCTACGGTCGAAACGGGGGTCATGTTGATCGGGAGGGGTGTGGCGTACCGCAAAACGGAGGAAACAGACCTCCTACGGTCGAAACGGGGGTCCTGTTCATTGGGAGGGGTGTGGCGTACCGCAAAACGGGACTCCATGGGATACTGTTCATCTCCACCGTCGACCTCCTCCAACCTCCACGGGCTACCGTCGACCTCCTCCAGCCTCCACGGGATCCTGTTCATCCAGCCTCCACCGCGCGCTACTCCACCGGCTACTGTTCAACCACCCCTCCACGGGCACCCCTCCACCGTCTACTGTTCATCCAGCCCTCCACACCACGGGGTCTTGTTCAACCACCCTCCACGGCCACCCTCCACCGCTTCATCTGTTCATCCAGCCCTCCACACCACGGGTCCTGTTCATCCAACCCCCGCCGCAACGCCACTGTTCATCCAATTGATCGGCTTGATTAGCGCAGTAGTGAAGGAATCGCCCATCGGGTTCGATTAACAGCCATCGATCGACCGCCGGGTTCAAGAACGCATAGCCTACGGTGCAATCGCCGGTTGATTAGAGCCCAACGCCTCGCTCGGGTTCAGTTAGAGCCAACGCCTCACACACACGCATGTACGTGTACGAGAGAAACGTGCATCGCTCGGCCCCCGACCTCCCACCGTAACCGGCAACTCCCTAAAATTTTCCTACCCTTCGCTTCTACCATGGTTTTTTCCGTCATGGACGGCCCAAAGAATGTCATGCAGCTGCTTCTCCGGCCCGCCCAGGACGAAAAGCCCATTTTCTGTCATGATTTTTTGTCATGGAAGTAGGAGCCCACCACATCTATGATGATACTGGGTTCTGTCACAATTATCGTCATAGAAGTGTCATATGTATGACAGAAAAAAAATTCGTTCGGCCCAAAATGTCACGATGTGTCTTTTTTTTGTAGTGTGATGAAATTGATGTCATATTCTTCACTAATGAAGTATATGAGTTTGTAAGTTGCACTAATTCATCTGCAAGATGATCAACTCAAAGCCACTTAGTTGGTCCTCGATAGTGGATGTACAAATCACATGACTGGTGACAAGAATCTATTGATGGATGCACCCTTATCTCCATCGCGTCTGAAGCATATCATCTTCGCTGACAAAGGCTAAAGTCAGGTATTGGGTCTAGGTAATCTTGCTATCTCAAAGGATCGACACATGGACAAAGTCATGCTCGTCGAGTCCTTAGGATACAACCTCATGTCTGTCTCAGTGCTTTATGATCTTGATATGGTTGTTGTCTTTGGCAAGTATCGTTGTGTTGTGATAATGGAAGCTGACAATTCCAAAGTCTTCAATGGCTTTAGGAGAGGAGATCTGTATATTGTTGATTTCTCTACAGGACCACAACCAGCTGTATGCCTACTTGCAAAAGCTTCAGAAGGCTGGCTATGGCATCGGCGACTTCGTCATGCAGGCGTGAGGAATTTGCACACGCTTGCGAAGAAGAAGCATGTTATTGGCATTGAGAATGTCAAATTCCTCAAGGATCACTTATGCGGAGCCTGTGAAGCTGGAAAGATGACCAAGGCCAAGCATCCAGCGAAGACTATCATGACTACTACTCGACCATTTGAATTGCTTCATATGGATCTCTTTGGTCCTAACCATTATTCTGCTGTCACTAATGATGCATCTCTATACGGATTTGTTATTGTTGATGATTACTCTCGTTACACATGGGTACATATTTTCACTTACAAACATGAGGTGCAGGAAGTCTTCAAACGATTTTCCTCGAGGGCTTCAACCAACTTTGGTGTGAAGATCAAGCACATCCGAAGTGATAATGGAACTGAGTTCAAGAATTCTGGTCTTGATGACTATCTTGATGAGCTTGGTATTACTCATGAGTTATCTGCTCCCTATACTCCTCAGCAGAATGTCATCGTGGAGCGCAAGAACAGGACTCTTGTTGAGATGGCTCGCACTATGCTTGATGAGTACAAAACGCCTCGTCATTTCTGGATTGATGCAATTGATACTGCGTGCCACATCATCAACAGGGTATATCTCCACAAATTCTTCAAGAAGACTTCTTATGAACTCCTCACTGAGAAGAAACCCAATGTGAGTTATTTCAAAGTCTTCGGTGCTAAATGTTGGATTCGAGATCCTCATCACAACTCTAAATTTGCACCGAAAGCACATGAAGTTTTTATGCTTGGTTACGGAAAGGACTCGCACACCAACAGAGTCTTCAACAATGTTCTTCAAAAAGTTGTTAAAACTGTAGATGTGTGGTTCGATGAAACTAATGGCTCGCAAAGAGAGCACCTACCTTCTGTGATAGATGAACCAGCACCTGAGGAAACAATCAAGTTCAAGGCTACTAAGGATGTCATTCCTATCGAAGAATCTGCTGAAGAATTCATTCCAGAACAAGAAGAACGTTGAGCTAATGCACCTGAAGAAAATGCTGATCAAGTTCCTCAACGACAACCCGCTCATCCTCGCGTTGCAAACGAAGTGCAAATTGAGAATATCATCGATGACATTGAAGCACCAGGTCCTCTCACACGCTCAAGAGCTTCACATTTATCTAACTTTTGTGGGCACTTTGCTTTTTTCTCTATCACAGAGCCCACAAAGGTAGATGAAGAATTTCTGGAGCCTGAGTGGATTCAAGCTATTCAAGAAGAATTACACCAATTCGAGCTCAACAACGTCTGGGAACTGGTCAAACGTCTAGATCCTAGCAAGCATAATATCATCGGCACAAAGTGGATCTACCGCAACAAGCAAGATGAAAATGGCCTTCTGGTAAGGAATAAGGCACGACTCGTAGCTCAAGGCTACACACAGGTTGAAGGAATTGATTTTGATGAAACTTTTGCACCTGTTGCTAGACTTGAGGCTATTCGCATATTACTTGCTTATGCTAACCATCATGATATCCCTTTATATCGAATGGATGTGAAAAGTGCATTCCTCAATGGTAAGCTTGAGGAAGAAGTATATGTTGCTCAACCCCAGGTTTTGAAGATCCAAAGCATCCTGACAAAGTCTTCAGACTCAATAAGGCCCTGTATGGCCTCAAGCAAGCCCCTCATGCGTGGTATGATACCTTGAAGGAATTCATCATGAAGAAAGGCTTCAAACCCGGTTCACTTGACCCAACTCTTTTCACTAAATCTTATGATGGTGAATTGTTTGTGTGCCAAATATATGTTGATGATATTATCTTTGGCTGTACTGACCAACATTACAGTGATGAATTTGCCTATATGATGAGTGAAGAATATCAAATATCTATGATGGGAGATTGAAATTCTTCTTAGGTCTTCAAATTCGTCAACGGCGCAATGGCATATTCATATCTCAGGAGAAATACCTCAAGGATGTACTGAGGAAATTCGGCATGCAAGATTGCAAAGGCGTCAAAATTCCTATACCCACAAATGGCCATCTATGCACTGATGAAAATGGTATTGACTTTGATCAAAAGGTATACCACTCCATGATTGGTTATTTATTGTATTTATGTGCATCTAGGCCAGATATTATGCTTAGTGTTTGCATGTGTGCCCGATTTCAAGCTACACCGATGGAATCACACCATAAGGTTGTGAAGCATATTCTTCGATATCTAGCTCACACACCAACACTTGGATTATGGTATCCCAAGGGCTCGGCTTTTGATCTCATTGGATATTCAGACTCTGACTATGCTGGTGATCGTGTGGACCCCAAGTCAACATCTGGCACATGCCATTTCCTCGGACGATCTTTAGTTTGTTAGTCCTCGAAGAAAGCGTAACTTCAGATCACCGCTTCATCTGAAGCTGAGTACATTGTTGCTGGTTCTTGCTGTGCTCAATTGCTATGGATGAAGCAAACTCTCAAGGACTACGGCATCAACGTGAAGAATGTGCCCCTCTTCTGTGACAATGAGAGTGCAATCAAGATTGCTCACAACCCAGTTCAGCACTCGAAGACAAAGCACATTCAGATTCGTCATCATTTTCTTTGTGATCATGTGTTGAAGGGCGACATTTCTATTGATCATGTGAAGATCAAGAACAGCTAGCCGATATCTTCACAAAGCCCTTGTATGAGAAGAGATTTAGCAAGTTGCTGTGTGAGCTAAATATCTTAGAATCTTCGAATGTTCTTTGAAAAGGACACTCATCCTAACACTTATGCAATATTGATGACTTAGATGTGCAACACATGAAGAAACGTTTTTCTTCAAATCAATGAAGAATAACACTCAACGTGTGCAGAAATTAACGAAGAATTTGATTTTCAGAGCCCTACGACAATTGTACGCGGTGTATGAAATCATCATTCTTATATGGTGGGTCACGCCACCACCAAAAGTTGAAAATCTTCAATTTCAGTTTTTTCCTCAGTTTGTGAAATTCCTCAGTTGTTCACCTTCTTCAACTTTGCACTATCTTCACTATTTCCGTCGTTTTTCTTCATTGGCTATATTTATATATGAGTTTCTGTCCTCGACAACATTCACTTATTGCTATATCTTCAAGTTGCTTTTTCTGCTAAGTGAATGTGATCGGACCCTTCCCCTCTATGCTATACTCAACCCAATCTATTCACAAATTCTTCATGTGCGTTCTATTTTGAAACTCATTCAAAATCTTCACTGTGTCCTTGTCAGCTGAAGAATTTGCGAACGGAAATTTAAACTTATCTTATAAAAAATTTTGGTTTTGCCGCTCAAACCATTCCGCATCCCATGATAACATTTATCTATTCACCCACGATGTCACACGATCGCCACCTCTCAGGACGTGGGTGACACATGTCAAACGAATGAGAAGGGTCAGGGGCACGTTCGTCCAATTTCTTTGAGCGAACAGTTTTTCACCGTGGCTATAAATACCCCTCCCCTTCCTCACTTTGTTTTTACTCTGCTCGACCTCTCTCCCGCTCGAGCTTCTCAAACCCTAGCGCCGTCTCTACTTCATCATCGCCGGTGAGGAAGAGCTTCACTGCCTTGACCTCGTCGTCGTCGTACTCGCACCTGCTGCGGAATTATTCTCTCCGCCGCCGCCATAGCCATCTTCCTCTGCCGAGTTAGGGCGTGGAAGATCTGAACTGATGAGCTTCACATCTACGCTTCACAGTTCGTCGTGTTCTTCATCCAGGGTAATTAAAAGTTACTTTTACTACCCTCTTTGATTCAAATGTTTTCTGCAAAATCTTCAAAGGTGTTTATTCTTCAAATCTTCACACTAAACACCTCACATGTCATCTGTTCTTGATTCGTTTCTCTAAGCAATATTTTTCTTCATGATTCCTCAATTGTGTGGATTTTTGATCTGTACAACTCTGGAACCAAAGACAAAGAACGCTTAGTGAAATTCTTCAAGACACATCTGGTCAAATTCCTCAAACTTGTTCTTTATAAAAAAAACCTTCGGAGAACGCATATGACCTCTCCAAATTCCTCGCAACTATACTCTGTTCACAGGTACACATATCCGCTGTTGAATCACTAGGTTCTCATCAACTTAACTCATTTGCAGTGTTCCTCGAAGAAAAGTTGCACACATCTTCAGAGAATTCAGTTGTTCATATTCCTCATCTGAAGAAAATGGCTGATGGAAAGAAGCCACAGAAGGGAGGAAAAAGGCCTGAGGTCAATACTGCTTTTGAAATACCTGATGACATCTATGCTGGATACTGCACACCCCCTGCGGAGGACAAAAACCACCGCAAGGTGCGCAAACAAAGGATAGAGAGGAGATGGGCACGGGAATGGAGGGGGTACTGATATGTTACTCCCAAGTACATGAAGAAATTTGCTCTAAATCCTCCATGCCCAAGACCTCCATTGGCACCTGGCCAAGAAGCAGACCCCACCAGCCTCAAGCGTGGTGAGGACTATCCTGATGAATGGGCCAAGCGCCAGGCAAAGCTAGCCAAAGTGGCTAAGGAAGCAGTGAGGAAATTCAATGAAGATTCTGCTGCTGTTGCTACCACTGTTAAGGCATGTGTCAAGCCAAAGAAGGCCATGGCAAAGAAGCCTGCTTTCAAGCCAAGTGCTTCAACTTCAATGCCCTCACGGCCAAGCTCCTCAGCAATGCCCTCACAGCAAGATTCTTCAAAGCCCTCATGGCCAACTCCTCATACTGCTCCTGCTCTTCCAAAGTCCTCAGCTCATCTGCAAAAGTCTTCGGGTGCTCCGACCAAATCCTCAGCACCAGTGCATCTCGCCTCGTGCCAAAGGACAGCTGGCATATCTATTGCCTCAGGAGCCTCTGCAAGTTCCTCGGCTGATCCAAGTTCCTCAGCTGGCCCCTCTCTGCTGAAGAAAAAGGCCGCTACTGGACGAGGTCCTTGACCAAGTCCTCACAAGAAGCAGGTCGCCTTCCAAGTACCCTCTGATGATGATGAGGCTGATGATGAAGAACTAGCCGAAATCATCAGGGACAGGCAGCACAGGGTCGCTAGTGCCAAGGGCAGTGTTGTGCCTCTTTTACTGGATCCGAAGAAGATCCTGGATTTCATTGATCTGTGGCACAAAGATCCAAACACTCCCTTGCCTGAATTGAATCTCTCTCCTGGTCAAAGTCATATGTTGATAGCTTTCATTGCTGAAGAAAAATGGAAATTTGAGAAGGCCAGGCAGATCAAGAAAGCCCAGTACAAGAAAGAGCGCTTTCTGAAGAAAAACATTGTCAAAATGACAAAAGATGAACTTGTGAAGATCCAGGCTGAAATCAAAGGCCTCAGCGATGAGTTCAACGCTTACTATGCTGATTAGAAAGGAGCCAAGGTCAGGTTTGTAAAACTGACTGAGAAATTCACTTCCAAGGTTGCAGCTCCATCACAACCAGAAATTCCTCAAGCTGAAGCATCTGCTCAACAGACAGAAGAGCACGCCAGCACCGATGATGAAAATCAGGCTGCTGAAGAAAATGTGAGTTCTAGGGCTGATGACTGCATTCCAGTCGCTGAAGAAACAACCAGGGCATCCACTAGTGGTGCGCCTGATGAAAATGAAGAAGTCAGGGCAACTGCAGCTGTGCCTGAAGAAATTCAACCAAATTCCTCTTTTCCTCCTGCGCCTACCCCAACTCCTATCCTTCCATCTACATCAGATGTGAAGAAGACCAAGGCTGCAGAGCGTGCAGCTGTGAAGAAAAGGAAGGCATCAACTTCATCAGATTCTTCAGCACCGAAGAAGATGAAGCCTTTGACTAGCTCAATTGACAACCCTATTGATGTTGTTCCTGTTTCGTTCATGCCATCAAAGGACCTTGTTCCTTTTGATGAAGAATATGTGATTCCCAATGAATCTGATGATGACAATCCTTCTGCTGCTTTGTCAGAGTAGTTGGATGAAGAAATTGAAGCGGATGCAATCCCTTCAACCCCACAAGTTTCATCGCCCATGCCTCAGTTCACTGCTGAAGACGCTGGCGTTGAAGAAGAAGAAGAAGATGTGGACATTGGATGTTCAACACCAGTGTTGAATGATGACTTTTGGGAAAGTCAGCACCCCAACTCTCCACTGTTCACGCCATTACAGCAAATCCCTCAGCCACCAGCACAAACTGTTCAAATGGGATCTGAAGAAATTCCCCCACTACGTCTGTTCATGAAGAAATTCTAGCCACTAGTGCTGAAGCAACTGCTGCTGCTGAATCATTGAAGACACAGAGTGTCACTAAAGAGGAACCAAAAATTCCTTAGCCTGAAGAACCTAAGATTGCGATTCCTGAGGTGGTGATGCAACTGACTGACACTCCTCAACCCAAGCCAAAGGATCCATTATCCAGGAAGCAAAAATTCAAGACTGATGATTTCTTCGGCGAGCGTGTGTTCTTCACAGAGTACAAACCCTATGACTCTGCTCGCATTAGGAAGAGGCGTTTCTAGACTGCCAGCCAGGCAAATTTCTATTCCTCGGTGTTGTTCAACAAAGACAAAGTCTTCGATCATGAGCACATTCCTCACGTGGATATGGAATCTCTGCCGTGCTTCACGCCAGTTCTCAGTGTTCTTCACGATGTTGGACTGTTAAATTTCTGCACTGATATCTGTGATTGGAATGAAGAACTTATTCTTCAATTTTATGCAATGCTGCACATCACCGGAGACTCTGAAGATAACTCCTGGGTGCTGGACTGGATGTCTGAAAACACTCACTATAAGGCCCTAGCTTCTGAATTGCTTCGTGCTTTGCCTCTCAATCCTCCCCATGAAGCTGCTCGTTGCTTATACCAAGAGCCTGAGCTTACTTCTCACTATATGCAAGTTCTGATGAAGCCATTGAAGCTAGGTCAGGCTCCAAGAACCAAATTCCTCATGAAGGAATTGTTATATGTGCCCAAAACTGATTATCGCATTTTGTCAAAGACTTTGAGTCCTATCAAGGGCCACGACTCATCTGATGAAGAAGTCGTTGGCATCATGAAGAATCTGCTCTTCAATATCATTCATGGCGTTCCCGTCAACTTCCATGATTTCTTCATGCGGACTCTGGCAAATGTCGCAATGTCACCATTTGAGCTGAAGCCTTATGCACCTTGGATTATGAGATTCATCATAACAAGGTCTTCACTCAACTTCAAAGCTGATACACTGAACCATTGCAGCTACTTGCCCCGATTGAAGTCCTCAAACGGACATTTTCCTCAGCTGATGACAAGGTCAAGGCCTCTGCTGTTATTGATCAAGGCATTCGTTCATTGGATGGTCAATTTTGCAAAGTTGCATCTTATTCCACCAATGATGACTCTGCCACTCATGATTCTGCCGCAAATGCTTCCAAGCAAAATCCTCAAGGCACAGCTCCAAGGGTGATGACTGATCGTGAGCTTCTCCTAGTCTTCACCAGAAGGTTGATCGAAATCATAAATGGGTCAAGCGTCAGTTTGGTTCAATTCTTCACAACATGACTACTGCCTACAATGCAGTGAAGAAAAACCATTACTACCTCCATAAAACCTTCAACCGTACCTGGGCCATTATGTCTCACATTTATAGCGAAGAAGATCTAAAGAACATGGGTCTCAAGGAAGATTTTGACTGGTCTGCTCCTCCACCGAAGAAATTCAAGAAGGTTAAGGTTCCTTCCTTGGTGGCCAGCTCATATTCTTCATCGCGCGAAACCGACGAGCACGAAGACTTGGACGACACTGCTGCAGGCCCTACAACGACAAACGACCCCAACAACGCTGGCGCTCCTTCTTCAACTTGATATTCTTTAGGGGCGTTAGTCCTCATTTTTTGATCCTTTTGGTCATTCGATGACAAAGTGGGAGAAATTTGAGTTAGTCTTCAAGCGGGTCTATCTATATGGGCGTTTTTTTGCTAAGTTACAACTCTCGTTCTTCTGAAACTTTGATTGGATCGAGTTGTTAACTTAAACTCTATGGTGGACTGATACTTTTGCTGTGTTTTTCTGCGTGCTTATTACTCATTAATGTTAATGCACGCATGCTGAATTACATCAGTCACCATATTTCATCATGCATTTCAAATTATTCATATTATATGTAAAATGCGTGTATGAATTACAAGATATAGGGGGAGATCTCCATGATTCTACTCTTGAAGTGTGCAAATGCTTCAAAAGCAAATTCCTCACTATGCACATCTTCAGGGGGAGTTCTTCTATATCTTGCAATCAAATTCCTCAATATCAGTATTTACACTTCATATGTTTATCCCCGTTGAAAACTTAACCTATATTGTCATCAATCACCAAAAAGGGGGAGATTGTAAGTGCATCTAGTGTCCATTAGTGATTTTGGTGTATTAAAGACTTATAGGTTAAGGGACTAATGTGTTTATGAGTGTACACAGGTCTATAAGTCTATGAGGAGTTTGATATTTACAGAGAAAGTCGACCCCTAAAAATGAAGTTCTTCGACTGAAGACTTTGGATTTCTGAAGACTTTCTGAAGACTTTGAAAGTGAAGAAATAGGTGTGATCTTGAAGACTTGGTATTCATTCGAGGAACATGAAGCGTGAAGACTTTTGTTTTCGTAGTTTCATTTTCTCTTTCTTGAGTCATAGGAGACACCGTACTGTTAAAGGGGGTCGAGGAAATACTAAGGAAAAATTTCCATTTGATGCTCAACTCAAAATCCTACACCTAAACAATCCTTCGAGTGAAGCCATTGGAAATCTCGTATCAGTTCAGTCAATTATTTCAGTGACAGAGACGAAGCTCTTCTGGTCTATGAGGAATTTGTTCTGACTGAGGAGTTAGGAATTCGCCAGTGTGGATTGCCTACACAGTGAGGAACATGATAGCCCTGAGGAATTTGAGAGCTCAAATTTCCGACCGTTGCTGTGCTATGCGCCAGCTGTCCCAAAATATCTACCCACCTAACGGTCATATCATTGAAGGGCATTTATGTCCTATCATGTCGGGCTGCTCCCTATGCTATAAATAGCCTCCCCCTACAACCACTAGCTGGTTGGCTGCTCCGAGAGAAACTGACACTTGTCATTTGAGAGCATCCCATCCTCCGAGGACTTTGAGCGAAAATCATCAAGTGAGGAAAAACCCCAAACCCAGACACCTACAAACCCAAAGTGATTGAGCATCACTGAAGAGATTGATCCTGCGTGGATCCTACGCTTGTTACCTTTGAAGACTGTGCTTCTTCCAGACGGTTAGGCGTCATGGTCTAGAGCATCCAAGAGGAAGTTGTGGATCGCCGAGTGACCGAGTTTGTGAAGGTTTGGAAGTCGCCCGGAGACTTACCACGAGTGATTGGGTGAGGGCTGTGTGACCTCAGCTCAAGGAGAATACGTTGAGGACTTGGTGTTCTGGACTGCGTGTTCAGGGCTGGGTGTCCGGGACTGTGTGTCCTCGAGTTTAAATACTCAGTCGCTCCAACCAGACGTACAGCTAAGACAGGAGTTGGAACTCGTCTACCAAATCATTGTCTTCACCAAGCTTACTGGTTCTATTTCCTCAACTCTTTCATTTCCTCATTACTGTGTTGAGTGCTTGTTCATATCTGTTTGAAGACTTTGACTGAAGACTTTCTCAATTTTTTCAGCTCAATTTCTTCAGTCTGTTTGTCTTCATCCTGTGCTATCTTGTGTTTACGCTTTTAGTACTCTGTGGCTGTCTTCATTTCATCATGATGACCATGCTTGTGTTCTGTTATGTTTACTTCTGAGTACTTATTTCGCTGCAAGTAGTTCTTCGCTAAGGAATTTCCTCACCCACAAAATCCTCAGTGAAGAATTCATAAAAATCGCCTATTCACCCCCCTCTAGTCGATATAACGCACTTTCACCTGCTCCTAGCTAAAAAATTATTTTTGCATGATAGCAAAATGACTTCCAAAATAAGAGGTGCATATTATCACATGTGAAGACATACTCGTTCCAAAAATGTAACATCAAAGGCACATCTTATATTCTCTCGTGCTAATAAAGTCCATATGTCATCATGTATCATAGTGTATCTACAAAACAAAATTTGTAATAATCAAGTCACAAGTAGTCTTCAAAACCCAAACATGCATTCAATAATCAGGTGATGGAGCATTAGGGATATGAAATCAAAGCTTGATTGGAGCTATTTGCGCAAACCTAAATTAACACTTTTTTGAATAGGATGTTAAAATCCCTGGGATTGATGCATACAACCATCTTTATTAATTATTCAACAAAGATTTAACAAAAACATACATCAAGCCACCCGAAGCAACCACTCACACCTACAAACTCGATAATGTGAAGTGCTCTCACTCCCCATATCGAAAACCGGTGATATCGCTGATCCATCCACATAACGTATCAAACCAAATAACCCGTGCAGTAAACCTAAAGCATACACCACATACACACGTTTTAGAAGTCTCCATCATCATCGAACTGCTGAACCATCTTCAAGAGAGAGATCCGCATCATCCTTACCAGTCCGGCCATCCATCGACGCCACCACGGCACCACCTCCCTGCGCTTGTCCATCCAGACGCGAAGACTCTGGAAGATCTGTCGTGCATAGCACCTGCCGAATAGGCATGGCGCAGCTTGGCATCTGTTGGCCAGACATGATTTGACATCTACACCGAAACTTCGCGCAAGATGAAGACGCTCCACCTCCTGCCCCTGTCTTCCCACGCTGCTCCACAAATGATGCTCCCAAGAGAGAAACAACACTGCAGTGTCGTCATCGTTCATTCTGGAAGACCAGATCCTAGTGTTTCCCCGTGAGTAGCACGAGTGGGTTGATAGTAGTTACACCATGATGCGTCCATCAACATAACGGCGGAGAACATTGCCATCTCCTGCGGTCGGCTCAATTTTTACTGACAACTATGTTTTCCC
Organism: Aegilops bicornis; assembly: GCA_021605145.1. Classification (NCBI taxonomy): domain Eukaryota; kingdom Viridiplantae; phylum Streptophyta; class Magnoliopsida; order Poales; family Poaceae; genus Aegilops; species Aegilops bicornis. The sequence goes on from CM038675.1 coordinate 114,576,264, forward strand.
AACTCGTAGCCAGGACTAGATGACGGATCTCGAGATTCGACCACCCATCCGCAGGGCTAACACCTCCGACGAAGGAGATGGCCACCACCGCCAATCCTAGGGCCACCGTGTTGCTGCTCACCCGCCACGAGGACGCCGCCGCCATTGTGCTGCCGAGCCCTGCGTCCTCCTGACGACGCCACCTGGATAGGCCGCCCCACATCGGCCATCCCCGAGCAGTGGTGAATAGGGGCCCCGCTGCCAGTCACCGTGAGGGGCTTTGCCCCGGGTGCTCCGGCCAGCGGCGAGGGCCTGGGAGGGCGGAGAGGAAAGAAGGGGAGGGAGGCGCGCCGCTGCCTGAGTCAACCGCTGGGAGGACGACGCGGGGGCTCAGATGCGATCTGGGGAGGATGCAGTAGGCTCAGAACCTTGGACACACATATAAATATAAACTAACAACAAGTAGGGATCTCCAGAGATAATCAAAAAGCACAGAATGTTACTCAGGAATAAGCAAGTTCCTTGCTCATAGAGGTTAGGTAAACAACACCTTAATTTCCTGTTCCAATCACCATTGTGTCGATGGATTAATTCACTTACCAGCTGTGGAGGATCATTGGCAATGCAAGTAAGAGGTCGCATATTGTAATCCCTAGGGATCCAATGGTCCTTCCATATGTTAATAGTTTGATCATTCCCCACTCTTGGGATCAACCCCCGTGACAGAATTTCTTTCCCCTCTAACAGATCTTTGAGCGAACAAAGTGAGAAGCGTTGAGTTGTGGTCTCGTGGACGATTGGACGGTGCCGATCGTATTTCCTAGTCCACGGCCCACGGCCAACAAGCCCAGCTTTGCGGAAAGCTGAGAACGGCGACGGCATCAGGCCACGACCACCTTGAAATACTCTGCCTTGGCGCCCGACGTAACCGTCGCAACCAACAGTTTTCGCCTTCCCTCGCCGGAGCTCCAAGAAACTAAGAACCCATAATCCCCATCTCTCCACCAAACAAATTCAGTTTACTAGCAAACAAATCAACTATCTGCACTTGTAATTTAGTCAAATACCATAAGTTTGTTTCTTTTTTCTGCAATGGAAATACAGTCAACTATCTGCATTTGTAATTAAGAAGACCAAGAAGTGGACATGGATCTGAATGGAGAAGAGGATGAGGATGGCGAATGACTTGTGCATCTTCTATGATCAGAACTAGATCTGTTTATTTTTGTGTAATAGTCATGGTCTGACTTGTACGATTGGCTGGCAGTTTTTGTTTGCATGGTTACATGGTTACATAGTGGATAGATGGACCAGTTGTAGTTTATATATGTTGTGTCATCCTGATAGTTTTTGTTTGCATGGTTGAATATTGTCGGGATGGACTAGTTACAGTCTATATGATTATGCTTATATAAATGATGATTGTTCAATTGAAGTGTCATATTGTTGTCAATGGCATAAAAATATACATTATAATCTCAAATTTGCAAGTGTTTTTTACAAACCCGCTACGCGGACATAGCGCCCGCAATATCGTCCGCTATCCGCATTCCGCTATGCCGACCGCAATCCACTATCAGCCCGCTATCCGCTATTTAAAACGCTAGAACTGTTTCATTGGTCGTGCCCGCTATCCGCACCAGGACAAAAGTGGCACGACCAATGGCTCTTTGCATGGAGCCGACAATAGCTTTATCTCATACAAGAATACCTTGGCCACGTAAGGAATAACCCCAAAGATACACATGATTTAACATTGAAAACACATAATATACACGCTAGACAATCATCTAGACCTTCCCTGCCACCCTGTGTCGGAATAGTCATGAAGACAGGGGCATCACGCTGAAAACAAAAGAAGAAACAGTGTTTGATTTCTCTCTTTTTCTCCTATGGTGGCTAAAGTCCCACCCGTGATATGGCTTACACACTTAGATACACATGAAACATGACTTTTTCTTAATAATGCGTCGTACGAGTGTGATTTTTTCTTTTTGAAACAGAGCAGTGTTTTGTTTAGGGCGAAACAGAGCAGTGATTTTTTAAGGGCGAAACAGAGCAGTGTTTTGTTTTTTGAGACAAAGAAAGCGTTGCGTTGTGGTTGTGGACGATTGGACGTGCCAATCGTATTTCCTAGGCCACGGCCCAATAGCCCACCTACTGCCGAAAGCTGAGCACGGGACGTGCCAATGGACCGGTTTCAGGACGGCGAGCACGTGCGGCTGCGGAGCCGCGTGCACGGCACGTACCTGCACGCCGACGAGACGAGGACGGCCATGGCGTCTCCCTCCCCAGGCGCGGCGCGCCGATGAACGCGGTATGGTCCGTGCACATCTATCACCGCGACGGCCCGCAGTTGCTCCTCTACAGCGCCACCTACGGCCGCTACCTCGCCGCCACGGACGCGCGGGCGCCGCCCGGCCGCCGCGGCTTCCGCGCTGTGCAGTGCGACTACGACCGTCGGCACATGGAGGCCATCAAGTGGCATGCCGTTTGGGCCGAGTCCGAGAACTACGTCGTGCTCCGCGACGTCGCCGGCCGCTGCCTCCGCGCCAACAAGAGGTACCTCAGCCGGAACAACGGCGTCAGCGTCAACGGCATCGACGACATCAACAACGTCAGCACGATGATGCACTTGCACTGGTTCGTGGAGCTCATCCCCGCCAGGGATGGCATGCCTCCCCTTCCACGTCCGATTGGGGGGAGTCCGCCATGCCCGCTTCTTGATTCTTCCCGAATTTGCGCAAATTGGGTTCTTGGATGTTGTTACCATGCGTCGGAATTTGGTCTGATGATGGTTCTTTGCGACTCAACTGCAGCATCCCTTCCCTGGAACCGGAATAGTCACAGCCGTGTTGCCGCCGCGGATGATCCTGTACGTGCGGGAGGGCGCCGACGGGAGCCGCATCACCCGTGGCTCATTCAAGTTCAGGGGGAGATCCGTGTTCCGCCTGAGGAAGAAGCTGGTCCGCCGGCTGCGAGCCATCATGGACGTCTCCAAGCTCGTCGTGTGCGTCGAAGCGGGTGCTTTCGGGCGGCTTACCCCACTCGTCGTCGACCTGCCCCGCAGCCGCCACAACCTCCACATCGTCGTCATCGAGGCCGGGACGCCAGGTGAGAGTCCCCAACTTCTTACTTGTCTTCGGTGCTTGTACTGAAATTGTTACAGTCTGAAAAACAGTTTCCTGAAACTGCTGCTAATCTGCTTCAGTTAGAACTGTTGTACTCCGAAGCTTCAGTTAGGACTGCTGCTAATCTGCTTCAGTTAGGACTAAACTGCCTGTGTAGTTTGAAGCTTAGCTTGTTGTTACATATTCACACTCTTGGGACTTGTAAAGCCAAATCAGTTGAGCTTCACATAGATAGAAGATACTGATATCTATATGATTTAGCCAAATGAAATTCAGAAAGAAAATTCAGGCTGTATCCCACAAAACACTACATGGAAATTAATTAGTTTCTGCATGCACATTACATTGTTTCAGGTTATTTGACATGTGTTAGCAATATCAGATTGTTGTGAGTTTGTGACATGATTATTGCTAACCATTAACTCCTGACTGTTCCTTGAACCTGTTTTAGCAATATAAGATTTATTAGATCTTGTCACTTGAACCTGTTTTAGCAATCCAAAACATTAACGTGTGCATCAAGGGCGCTACCTCGCGATGGCCATGTCCGTGATCTTTTATTGTGCCGAACAAGAGAGAAAAAAAAGATGAAAACGCATCCAGCAATGAAAACCCTAGAGTATTGTTTCCCCCAATCCCGCCGCCGCACGCTCTCCCTCCCGTGCTCGTCCTCCCTCCTCTCCACCTCCACACCCCTGCTTCCCCACGTCCCTCCTCTCTTTCGCCTCCCTCCTCCTTCCCGGATCTCCACCATAATCCCCACCAGCGCCACCCACTCGTCTCCTCCTCTCTTCTGCCTTTCTCCCCCTTCCTGATCTCTATATCAGCGGCGGCGCGAGGGAAGCGGCAGTGACGGAGACGCTCCGGTGGCGGCGGCGCTCGGGCGCGTGATAACGGCGGCGGGAGCGGCTTATGCGGGCCCCAATCTGGAGGTTCAGTTCCAAGGCATCGATGGTTTTCTTCGTCTATGATGCCGGGGCCGAGCTGGCGTTCCAGACCACAACTATTCCAGCCGCCGAACGCTCGGCGATGGGGCGACGTGGTGGAAGCATTGGTGATGGAAGCTGACCGTGCGGGGTGGTGGAGTAGCGGCCGCTCGCCGGGGCGCTGTCGAGCAGGAGCACTGCCATGGTGCCGCCTTTTCTCGTTGCTGAGGATGGTACATGCTTGAGCTGAAGCACGACGCTACCCCACGGTTGGGAGACTTATGTAGTTAGTTAAATGCTATTTACTTGAATTCAGATTGTTGTTGCACTTCCTAGCAACCTATTTTGTTTCCTATTCTCTCAAATCATGTTGCTCATTCTTGATCATTCATGATTTAGAGGATATGTTGGTAATCTAAATGCTATATATATGTACTGTTTCATCAACGATAAATCTTGGTCCTTGGATAAATTACAGCAAAGCTTCGGTTACTTGGAAAGAATCATGAATAATGTTATTTTTAGCTAATACTAGATAAGAATGATTTTGCTTTACTGCAATTAAAATCCCTAGGGGCTGATATGATCTTCATAATTAGTTTATTAATATGTTTGAGATACCAAGATAAAGTTTCTTTCGGGCCTTAAGCAAGACAATGAGGACAAGTCTACATAGACAGAGCTTGTCGCTTCTCTTAAGGTAACAACGATGACTTCCCTTCATTAATCATTTTATAATTCTATAATTTCAAATACAATCAGAAAGCACCTCACTGTTAACTAACATAATCTCCATTAGCTTATTTTATTTTATGAAATGAATCGCCACAACTTTCTTAATATTTCCTGAATTCTGTATTGCTTTCAGTTAGATTTAGAGTGATTTGTTCTGCTCTTAAAAAGAAGAGGCATTCAAACAACTATACGTATTTCAGTTGGAATGATTCTCTGTGCAAACATTGATGTTTAGATAGTATACATCACTGCATCTAAATATCATTCTTTTGTTTGAAATTCGGATGCTACACCAAGGTGATAGAATCACATACCCATTTCATATTAGGTATCTCAGAACTCACACAACAAGTTCCGCTATTGCTGTTGTCACTCCTGCTGATGGAGAGAAAATTGGATGAGCTCTTCCTTTGGATCATCTCCTTATATTGGTTAGTGAAAAGTTGTTCCTATTGCCGTTGCTCACCTTGTTGCTGCTCCCGTGGATATGGAGCTCGGGGGAGAGGGTGAGACGCTGCTTCCCATCTACCTTGCCTGATCCCGGCCGCTGATGCATGACACCCCGTCCTCGCCTCCGCTGGATACAGGGATTCGTCCGCGTCCTCATGCCCCTTGCGCGGAGGCCACTATGGAGAGCCCCACGAAGACCATGACCACAGGCACAGATGGGGAGGGGGGTTGCCCTCGATGATTCCAATCAAGAGCACCACCACCATCGCCACAACAAGATCCAGCGCCTGCTACCTGAGGAACTTGTCGAGGAGGCAGATCGCTTGGCGCTGGTTCCGTCGATCTGGAAGGTTTTATATTTTCCTGCACATTTGCTTCATTTGACTATAGAGATAGATGTAAGATGCTCCAAAACAAAGCAACACCTTTTAACTGCGATACAATGCTTTTTATATCACAAATAAATTTTAGGACAATACCTTCTAACTACATAAGCTGTTTTCCCAGTTACACTCCATGGAAATTATGTTGTGTGTGTGTGTGTGTGTGTGTGTGTGTGTGTGTGTGTGATATGCAGGGAGCAGTTTAAGTAGCTTGCTGCAGATGTTGCTCGGTTGGGAAACCTGTGCAGATATCCGAAATGGCACAACGAATCAGCATTTCTCGAGGTTGAAGTCTGAACCCACACATCAGAAATACTCTAAAGAAGCAGCAGCATCCAGTATGGATTCAGGGAGGGAGGTGAGGTGCCTGACGCACTATGAAACAACACTGACAGCTGAATTGACAATTTTAGTAGGGGTGGTAGGGGGAAGTTTTCCATTTGCAAGCATCTGGTAATTTGATTATTGATGGTGTCCTGCATGTTGTCCAAGGAAAATCAGATCACAAAGAGGTGAGAAGATGGTTCTACAATGCTCGACCAAATAGCACCGACCTGGACAGTGAGGCCATTCATGTACATCATCTTATATTCTCCTTTCTTTGTCCTGTTTTCCCCTGAGTATGTGTGTAATGGAACTATGGAAGTGCTTATTTGGACAATGCATATTGGAACAAAATTGATCTGTCTCTTCATTTCGTTTTGCTTTGCCCTCCTTTTGCAAATATTTGTATTTCAAGATCATGTGCTAGCTTGTCCCTAATAAAATTAATCTTTTGTTTTTGTTCAGGGAACGCTTAGATTATGTATGTCAAGAAGGTCGATAAACAGGCAGGAACTGATTTGCACCGATGCCATTCCTCGCAAGAAGTTCTAATTAGTATTCACCAGGTATCTTAAGTTTTCAATGTAAAAACGTCAGAATATCTTTTCAAATTGTGGTTCCTACTTGGTTTAGTTGAGTCAGAACGTAGTTCTCATGCTTTGTTATATGTTTGTGTACTCCATCTTTGTAGTAACATAACTAGGGGAAGCATGATTTATAGATGATATTCCCCTTACTTGAGAAGTTTATGTTTCTTTTCCGGTTTTCTTACATGCTCTCTGGTCATTACATTTGTGTATTTCCGTTATTATTAGCAAAATGGAATTCAGATTATATTTGTTTGCATCACAACCAATGTCTGTAATGAATGCTTGCAATGGAGACGTCATTAAGAATGATGTTGAAGTTTGCCTTTGATCCTAAATCAATGGATGTAGATCCTTCAATTTGTTTAAATCCGAGAGATACGATGTTATTCTTCGATTAGGTACAACTCACTTTCTGTTGTTTACATATTTGTGCCGAAAAGAAATTCTTAGTTCACCATGTGTTCGTGTTTTTGCCTCTCGTGTTCACTTTTGTAAGTCATTTAAGACAGCTGAAATTGAACTGTTTTAGGTGTTGTCCTAAATGTCTAAAACGTCTTACAAAAGTGAACGGAGGGAGTAATTTAATCAATTTTGTGTATGATGTTGTCTGAAACTCTCATCTTTATTCAAACAAATACCTGACTTCTGTGAGTTCTATTTGTGTGTGGCACTACTGTATTCAAATCTAAATCTTTAGAGGTTGCAAGTACATCATGTTTTCTTTGTAAATTGTCATGGGTCTATGAGTTTCTTAGCGATCCTTCCTTGATTAATAACCTTGGATGTAAATTATATTTTTAAGTACAAAGCAGTATATACTTATGGTTAATTTTGAAGAGTTGTGGCATATGATGCAGGCTATGAGACCAAGCTACGCCTCCCCCGAGTAAGCATATCAAAGCTTGTCTAGGACATTGAGGCAAGTTCGCTACCCGGTGAAAATGCTAAAAGGTGACTCATGTTCCTAGAGTATTTCTGAATCGCATACGCTTCCAATCTGTTAATTTAATTTTACTGATTAGCGGTACAACCTTCCAGATCATTTCTGTCGCTAGAGCTCATCGACACGTCTCAAGACGATGTTGATGTTGTTATCTGCACCAGTGACAACGACGGTGAGCACACAGCCCACATCAAACAACCTACATGCCCTACATATGTCTCGCAACAACCAGCAGCCTAGCACCCAAGCCTCTCCTTCCGGCTTTTGCCCTAAAGGACCTAAAATCTTTGGCAAGAAACCAAAATCGGATCATCATCTCCACTACATCATTTGTGGTGACAAGGTGAAGCTCTATCAACAGCACGTTGACAAGCTAGAGCACCTCATACATGCTAAAGAACCCATCATACCATAGTACATCTGCCTCATGAATAAGACATTTGCAAGACAAGATGAGTGGATGGTGACTATCTCCTCACCTTATCTTTCCACTGGACATAAAATAACACCCTGCTGAACTTCATAATCATATCTTTCTCCAATCTGCAGTTGTTCTCCATTAGTTTCACCAATGAGCACCTCGTAGAGTGCATTGGATCAGATCTGGATGACCTGTCAATCAAGTTTAGAAGCAGGAGCATTCACAACATCACTCACATTATCACAACAACTGATGGCAGGCGATGATTGCCACAAACTGGACAGATTTTTCACGACGCTAACAGGACGGCAAACCATCTTATGTTTACAAGGTTGCACCATCACATGATGATTGTTACGGTCAAATTTCCAGACCTTTACAAACTAGCGCACTACTCTCCAATGATGTATAAATCTCACGCCTCCTTGTATATATTGTCTACCATAGGACATGTATCCAGATACATCCGTGTCAATTCACGGCGTCATACTGTACTTTTGGACCAATAAAGCCTAACCCAAAAAATAAAAAAGACAGTGGAAGGGGCACATCCCATCTGGCACCGCCCCAACCATTATTAGAAGAAAAGGGTCTGGAAGGGTCACTTGTCAATCTGGTACCGCACAACAAACAATCAGGCGGGATATCAAGGTATTGTGTAACTTTATATGTAGTAATCTGGATAGTTTAAATTTATTAGAGCATAAATATATTAATAATTAATCTTTATTACTTTATATTGTTATAGTTGTTTATAAATATATTAATATTACTTTATATATAATATTGATGTTCAAGAATAATTAGTTGGGAAAAACAAACAAATAATTATTAGTAATTCTCGGTTGCCTTGACATCATAATTATGGCAGTTAGCATAGTAACTTTGACACTTTTTACTTTTTAGATACGCACCAACCTTTCAGTTTACTCAATCGCATCAGCCTATTATGTTTGAAGTTTGCTTATATGAAAACAGATGTTGAATTTCCTTGTTGCGTTTTCTTTTGATTTATCATCTGTCAGATTTTTATCTTTTGATATTTGCATGGGATGGATTTGAACTTCACTCTTGCTAAAGCCCTCTATGCAAGTTTGTTTGAGTTACTTGTAGAACAAATCAACAAGTCCCATTTAGTTGGTGTTTACGAGCTGGGAGGTCAATCAGTTTCCCCTGCATCCGCAAAGGGATGTGATGGATTTGCTCAGCGCCGCCTCCATCCCTGCACCGTTTTTGTCACATGCAACGGCCGACTTATCTTGGTGTGGCGGGAGTGATTCTTTAAGGAGATTGAGGCTGAGGATGACGAGGCACAGAAGCAACACGATGACAACGCAAAAAAGTCACAAGTCGGCGGCTCCCACGGGTTTGCGTTGGCCGCCACATTGATCGCTGTTCTGCTTTTCTTTGGTTTTTAGTTTTTATTATGACGAGTGTCCTGTTTTTTCTTTGGTAAATTGCCTTGAACGACTGAAGCTTGATGGATGTCCATGAACGTAGCTGTTTGCTGATCCACTTTGGAGATGCCCTAATTTCATTGTATTTGAGTGTCATTTATTTATTTCTTTTGAAATTTATATTGCAACTTCTGGTAAAATGCCATGCTCATGTGTTACCTAGATTGCAAAAAAACAGCTGAAAGGGCGGTTGCCAACCAGGCACCGCCCCAGCTTCCTTTCTGGAGGCGCCACAAGGTGGCGCCCCAACCCCTAGTATAAGTTTTATTGTGACATCCTCACTGTTTCTTCTGAACTCTGTTCAGCCCACGCGGAGTTGCGGTGCCCGATGTCGATGCAGTGTAGAGAAAGACCAGAGCAGGACTCCTGACCGTTGCTTCACAGTCCACTTCTTCAGAGTATCGCCGCCTCGGTTACGACGGCATGTGAATCCAGAACTTTTTTCAGTTATTAGACAGGGGTTCAGGGCAAACCAGCAGTTCCTGTGTTCCTTCTAGGTAGCTAAACTTGGTTTGTACTCCTGACAGTAGAAAACACAGTTGCGTTGGCATCACGGTTCTAGTATTCAGAAACTGTTTGAGCAATGATGCGCTGACGTTATTTTGTAATGTTTTGCGCTCTTTTTTGGCCATCATTTCAACTTTGGTAGCTGCGTTTCTCTTATATGAAGCATCATACATACTCCCTCCATTCCAAAATATTTGTCTTTCTAGAGATTTCAACAAGTGACTACATAAGAAGAAAAATGAGTGAATCTACACTTTAAAATATGTTTACATACATCCGTATGTTGTAGTCTATTTGACATGTCTAGAAAGACAAATATTTAGGAATGGAGGGAGTATATGAGTTGAGCACTTCAGTTTAGTTGTGCCGCTTAAAGCTTCAGTACTATAGCAGAAAATGAGTTTCTGTTTTGACCGAGAACTCTCAACTTGCTGCATTTTCCTGTGCATCGGCAGTATTTTACTCCTTCCGTTCCGAATTACTTGTCCTAGGTATGGATGTATCTAGATGTATTTTAGTTTTAGATACATTCATTTCTCTGACGAGTAATTTGGAACGGAGGGAGTAGATCGCAAGCAGTCCGAAGGCTGATAAGGGTTTGCAGTACAGTAGCGAATATTTTAAGAAGTGCTTATGGTTTAAAAAAAACATCCATATAATTCGATAAGTGTCCACACATCTTTTTAAATATTAATATAATTTAAGAAGTGCTCATTCATTTTTTTAAATAATGTTCACGTAGTTGTAAAAAAAGATGTTGTGCAATTTTAAAGTGTTCAAGCATTTAGCCATCTAACTAAAGAAGGTTCAGGCGTTTTACGTTCTTGTAGTTTTCTAAAAGCGTCACGACTTTAAAGAATATTCCCCATAGCTTTAGAAAAGCTTTCACACATTTCAAGAAAACATGATTGTATCTTAAGAGGAAAACTCTTTTTTTTTTGCACCGTGGTAGTCCTCATTATTGGATAAGGTCCCCACAACCTGGAGAGTCACTGCAGTTGGTCTTGGGATCGCAGTCACCACTGTTTTTGTTGTGTTTATTGTAAGTCTGTAACAAGTAACGGATGGACATTGAAACGGATGAAAGGAAAGTGACTGTTTTGTGTGTGTGCGCGCGCGCAATCAAGAAGCGGATGAAGACTATTTACTCATAAAACATGTAACATCAAAGGGACAATTGATCTTCTCCCGTGTTGACAAAGTGCGTGTGTCATCAAGAATCACAATGTATGTTCAACTCAATGTAGTAGTATCCAGAATCCAAACGTCCAATGATGAGGTGATGGAATCTAGGGATAGGAAACTGAAGTTGAATTAATTGGAACATACTCTTTATCTAGAGCTACTTAACGCAAATATGAAATGAGAACATACAACAGAGATACATCGAGATGGGACATCAAGATATAAGAACAATACAGCTCACAAGATCTTGTTCCCCCCAAAAGGCCATAACATCTTGGCATCAAGTTTGTAGGTCTTGCTCACATGCATTTTTTTCCAGGGGTGAAACTGTTACATATTAAAATTACAGGGGCACCCTAGGTCACCGGGAGAAGTTTTTTTAATAAAAAGGAGGAATACCCCCGGCCTCTGCATCAATCGTTGCATGCAGCCATATTATTAAATAAAAACGTAACAATGTCATAAGGTCCGAAGATGCTAATAAACTGAGCAGTAGTCGAAAGTAAAAAAAATTGGAAAGCGCCATCCCGGCGATATAAGACTAAAAAAGTGTCACATCCCGCGATATAAAAATAAGCTACGATGCCTACACACCTAGCCTATTATTAGCTCGCCGCCCAAATCGGCTGAAGATAGCCCGTGCTACTGTCTCCCAACGATTGTACCCAATAACTAAAGGCCCCCTGAAGTCCACATGAGTGAGTAAGGACCACATACGGATCCAAACTGTAGCTCTGTAAATAACCTGCAAAAAATTGATGAATTGTGTCCCATTAAAAATCATATAATTTCTAGTGTTTCATATAGCCCAAAATAATGCACATACTCCTATCTGAATATGTTTAGCAAAGTGTACGTCCACTACATTAAGCCACGTCCCAAATAATGTGTTTATGCTCTTTGGAGGTTGAACATTAAAATCTATATGAATTGATCGCCATAATAATTGTGCCAGAGGACATTCAAGAAAGAGGTGTTTAATCATTTCATTTTGATCACAAAAACAACACCTAGAGTTACTAACCAAATTCCTTTTTGCCAAGTTATTTTTGGTTGGAATAACCTCTTTATGAACAAACCACATAAATATTTTAATATGAAGTGAAACTTTAATCTTCCAAATATGCAACGACCTCGACAATGACCCGGAGTCAATTAGGTCCGAGTACATGGATTTCACTGAGAAAATGCCATTCGTGGTTAACTTTCAGCGAATTGTATCCGCCTAGACAGGTAAACCTCCATCAACCTACGAACCAGGTGCAACCAATCATTCCAACGTTCTCCTACTAGGGATCTCCTAAATTGGATATTAAGCGGTATCGAATTTAATATTGTGGCAACATAATCCTCCTTACGTTGCACAATATTATATAATGATGGATATTGCAAAGCCAAAGGCGTCTCCCTTAGCCATGTATCCTCCCAAAATCGAGTAGTATTACCATTACCAACTAGGAATTTCACTCGTTGGAAGAAAGTTGCTTTCGTCCTCATTAATCCTTTCCAGAATGGTGTGTCCGTTGGCCTAGCAGTGACTTGGGCCAAAGTCTTAGAGTGTAAGTATTTATTCCGCAAAATTTGTATCCACATACCATCAGTCTCAGTAGATATTCTGTATAGCCACTTGCTAAGCAGGCATCTATTTTTGACCTCTAAATTTTCGATCCATAACCCGCCCTGGTCTTTTGGTCTGCAAATAATAACCCATTAGCCAATCTGTACTTATTCTTGGCCTCATCACTTTGCCAAAAGAATCAGGATCTATAAAATTCAAGTCTTTTCCGTAACCCTACCGGCACCTCAAAGAAAGATAGAAGGAACATCGACAGGCTCGTCAAGACCGAATTTATCAAAACTAACCGACCTTCGTATGACATGAGCTTGCCCTTCTAGCATCTCGGTTCCTTTTCAAAGCGATCTTATATACATTTTGTAACGCCTCAGATTCGATGCGCCAGGTGTCCGCCAGTTATTTGCCGTCCTTGCCATGTCATGTGCTTGCGTGTTGCACTTTGCCATGGCATCATCTGCATTTCATATCATGTCTTCATGTGCATTGCATTGCATACGTGTTCGTCTCATGCATCCGAGCATTTTCCCCGTTGTCCGCTTTTGCAATCCGCACTCCTATGTCTCCAGCGCCTTTTACCTCTTTTCGTAAAGGGTGTTAAACGTTCACGGACTGGACCGAGGTTTGTCAAGCGGCCTTGGTATAGCACCGGTAGACCGCCTGTCAAGTTTCGTGCCATTTGGAGGTCGTTTGGTACTCCAACGGTTAACCGGGTAACCGTAAAGCCTCCTTCTCTTTGCAGCCCAACACCCCTTCCAAAGTGGTCCAAAACCCAGCAAGCTCCCCTCTATGCTCTCGGTCCTTCGATCACGATCGCGTGGCCGAACACCGCTCCTCATTTGGACTCTCCTAGCTCCCTCTACCTATAAAACTAGCCCCTCCCCCGAAATTCGCGGATGAATCCCGGTCTAACCCTAGCCATCTTCATCCTCGCGCCGCCGGACACCTCACCCCGGCGAATCAGAGCGCGACACGTGGCCGCCGCCGCCGTCCGCCGCCCGTGGCCCGCCTGGCCCGGTAGCCATGGGGCCTTGGCCAGCGCGCGCCAGCGCCCGACCCGCCGCCGGCCGTCCTCCCTCCGGCGCTCGCGTCCGCGCGCCTCCGCCGCCCGGCCCGTGCTCACGCTGGCCTCCTCAACCGCCTGCCGCTGTCGCCGCCCTCCGGCGGCCAAGGGCGCCCGCGTCTTCCCATTTCGTCGCGCCTCCGCCAGCCTCCCTCGCCGAATCCGGCCACCGGCGCCGCCCCGGCCTCCTCCGCCCCCTCCGGCCGCCTCCTTCCTCGACTCCGGCGACGTGCTCCGGCCGTCCTCGGCATCCGCGCCGGGATCCCGATCCAGATCCGATCCGCTGAAGGTTGACTTTCTCCCCCTCTGAAAATCGTCCAAGTCCCTGAATTCAGTAATTTTTCTGCCATGTTCATGCCATCATATCTCTGCATCCGTAGCTCCGTTTCGTACGTGTAATATGTCAAATTGTTCGCCTCAACGAGTAAATCATTTCATTCCATTGCACCATGTTCATTTGTGTTCATCTTGATGCCTGAATCTTCATTGCAAGGATGCTATATGATGTTAATCTGCTGAAACTGTTATAACTTGATGATTTGTTATTTTTGTTGCATTTGATGTGTGCATCCTATGAGGTTGATGTCTACATGAGTTTTGATATATGTCATGCCATCTTTACAGTGGTGCCATCCATGTATTTTTGTAAGTTGTGTGGTGAGTGCATCAAGCTTGTTAAGTAGGGTACTCTTTTGCATGTCTGAATCTGCTATATTATGATGTTATGTTAACCTACTTCTACAAGTCATTCTATGCATAATCTGGAGATGTTCACTAAGGATGTTTTGTTATACATGTCTTTCTCTATCCATCCATGCCACTTGTGGCATTTATAGCTTGCTGTAACTTGTTGTAATCTTGCTCCAAAGTTGCTAAATAATGTTGCTGTCAGCCTGTTAACATTAAGTTCAGTTTTGCCATGAGTTTTGCTAGTTATCCATGCAGCCTATGAACTTTCTCTTGCGCTGATTAGCTTCATAAACATGTCTTATTACTGTAAGTTGCCTTGCCATGCCATGTATTGTTCTGTGGTGAGTGGTTCAAGATCACCAACATGCCTACTTATTGTTGTTCCTGCCATGTATGAAACTGTAATATAACTTGCCATGTTTATATGGGTGCCATCATATTTTCTGCGCCCTTTTGGCTCATGGTTAGTTCCTGTAACATGTTGTTTGATAGCTCTAAATATTGCAACCTGATGTTATTTCTGCCAAGTCTGTCAACTGTTATTATTTGCAATTTTGCCATGTCTTTTTAAGCATGTTCTAGTGATTTCTGGAGATAGCTCAGTGTTTATGTTTTATCATGCTTTACCTGTACATAATGCCCATGCCTTTTGCTTTCACGTTGAGATGCTGTAGCATATTGTTTTGATGCTTGCAATATGCCTAGTTGCTGTTTTGGACAGATTGTTGCTATAACTTGTTTTATGTGTATGTGTTGAACCGTTGCTCCGTTTTGAGTGTGCTCTATATGAAACTTGCTTGATTTTGCATGTAGTTTCATATTATCATGTTGCATCCTTGTTTTGAGGTGTTTGCTTGATGTTTATATGCATTTTGCATCAATGCCATGTTTAACTTGTTTTGCTCATATCTTCTAGGCCGTAGCTCCGAATCTAATGAACTTTATATGTAACTTGACTAGAATTTCGTGTAGATCATCGTGGTGCATCTTAACTTGATGTTTAACAACTTGAACATAAGGTTTATTCAGATCTAGACCAATTTCGAAATTTGCATATGAGGACTTACCGGAATTGTTATATGTTGTTTCTGGCCTCATTTAAACTTGCTTTAATGTGTTGCTCTTGTTTGCATCATCTCATGCCATGAGTAGCCTCATCCAGATTTGTCATGCATCATGCTTGGTTGTGCATCATATCTTGTTCATGTGTGGTGTGTTTACTATGTTGTGTGCTTCTTCTCGATAGTTCCCGTTTCGTTGAGATCGTGAGGATTCGTTCGTCTACACTCGGTTCGGCTTCATCCGTTCGTCTTCTTCATGGACTCGTTCTTCTTCCTAGCGGGATCTCAGGCAAGATGACCGTCACCTTGGATCTCATTACTATCATTGCTATGCTAGTTGCTTCGTTCTATCGCTATGCTGCGTTACCTATCACCTGTTTATTCAAGCCTCCCCAAATTGCCATGAACCTCTAACCTTTGTCACCCTTCCTAGCAAACCGTTGTTTGGCCATGTTACCGCTTTTGCTCAGCCCCTCTTATAGCGTTGCTAGTTGCAGGTGAAGTTGAAGATTGCTCCATGGTGGACAGGATTTTGGTTGGGATATCACAATATCTCTTATTTAATTAATGCATCTATATACTTGGTAAAGGGTGCAAGGCTCGGCCTTATGCCTGGTGTTTTGTTCCACTCTTGCCGCCCTAGTTTCCGTCATATCGGTATTATGTTCCCGGATTTTGCGTCCCTAACGCGGTCGGGTGATTTATGGGACCCCCTTGACAGTTCGCTTTGAATAAGACTCCTCCAAAGAAGGCCCAACCTTGGTTTTATCATTTGCCTCACCACCACCTACTTTCCCTTGGGAGTAATTAACCCAAGGGTCATCTTTATTCAGCCCCCCGGGCCAATGCTTGTCTAAGTGTTGGTCCAAACCAGAGCCACTTGCGGTGCCGCCCCTAGGCAACTTGGGGTATCGTCGGTTCCCGTATCGCATTGCTCATCCGGTGTTTCCTCGAGAATGAGATATGTGCAGCTCCTATCGGGATTGTCGACATCGGGCGGCTTTGCTGGTCTTGTTTTATTACTGTCGAAATGTCTTGTATCCTGGATTCCGAGACTGATCGGGTCTTCCCGGGGAGAAGGAATATCCTTCGTTGATCGCGAGAGCTTATCATGGGCTAAGTTGGGACACCCCTGCAGGGTATAAACTTTCGAGAGACGTGCCCGCGGTTATGTGGCAGATGGGAATTTGTTAATATCTGGTTGTAGTAAACTTTAAGCAAACTCTTCTAAAATACACCAACCGTGTGCGTAACTGTGATGGTCTCTTTTCGGGGTTGATCGAGAGGAGAACACGGTTTCTGGGTTATGTCTGACGTAAGTAGGAGTTCAGGATCACTTCTTGATCATTACTAGTTGACGACCGTTCCTTTGATTCTCTTCTCGCTCTCATTTGCGTATGTTAGCCACCATATATGCTTAGCCGCTGCTGCAACCTCACCACTTTACCCCTTCCTTTCCCATTAAGCTTTGCTAGTCTTGATACGCATGGTAATGGGATTGCTGAGTCCTCGTGGCTCATGATTACTACACCAACAGTTGCAGTGTACAGGTTTGCGATGATCCCGACGCGAGAGCGATGCTTCCTTGTCTTGAGTTCTTCTTACGCTTCTTCGATCAGGGGATAGGTTCCAGGTCGGCAGCCTGGGCTAGCAGGGTGGATGTCGCTTGAGCTTCTGTTTATGTTGCATCCGTAGTCGGATGTTGATCTTGTATATGACGTTGTTGTATTCTTGTGGCATTTGTGCCTTATGTATGTATCCCCATCTATTATGTAATGTTGATGTAATGATATCCACCTTGCAAAAGCGTTTCAATATGCGGGTCTATCCTTGGTGGGACCGTCGAGTTCCTTTTGGATAGGGTCGCATATTGGGCGTGACACATTTCCATTCCTTGTTCGTTAAACGTCTATGATGAATTGAGATCCCTAGATAACTAAAAGGTAAGGATCCCATTTTACAACTGAACAGATTTCTATAGTCATCTTGTTCCTCTTTGGCTCTTCAAAAATAGAACAATTCGCATTTATTGAAGTTGATTTTGAGCCCAGACAGTTGCTAAAAAAGACACAATACAAGCTTCATATTCCTAGCTTTTGCAAGATCATGTTCCATGAATACAATAGTGTCATCCACGTATTGTAGGACGGAGACTCCCCACTCTACAAGGTGGGGCACGAGTCCTCATACTTGTCCACTATCTTTGGCCCGGCCAATTAGTACTGTCAACATATCCGCTACAATGTTAGACATAACCGAAGACATGGAATCTCCCTATCGTAACCACTTACGTGTATGAAAAAATGTCCTATATCGCCGTCGACTTTTATTCCGACACTACCTTTCTGTATGAATGAATCCACCTGAGACCTCAAAGACTCATTGAACCCCTTCATACGTAAGGCTTGCCGCAAAAAGGGCCATTTGACCTTATCATATGCTTTTTCATAATCCACTCTGAAGATAACACCATCTAATTTCTTCGTATGAGTTCATGCAGTGTTTCATGTAAGACCACAACCCCTTCAAGGATGTGTCGTCCTGGCATGAAAGCAGTTTGTGTTGGTTGCACAACTGAATGGGCTATCTGTGTCAACCTGTTCGTGCCAACCTTATGTAAAAATCTTAAAGCTTACATTGAGAAGACAGATCGGTCTGAATTTCTTAATGCGAATAGCCTCAACCCTCTTTGGCAACAACGTTATTGTTCCAAAATTGAGGTAAAAGAGGTTTCAGTGGGCATCGAACAAATCATGGAACATAGGCATAGATCTCCCTTTATGATATGCCAACATTTCTGATAAAATTCCGCCGGGAACCCATCCAGCCCAAGCGCTTTATTATGCTTCATTTGCGTTATTGCACCAAACACCTCTTTCTCAGTGAACAGAGCAGACAACAACTCATTCTCTTCTAAGTTAAGCTGAGGTATGTCCCCGATCGAGCTCTCATCTAGAGCTACAAAACTTTCTTCTGGTTCTCCAAAACGTTTCTTATAATATTCAAAGATGTACAATTTTAGGTTCTCATGTCCTACAGTTGTACCCTCATCTTTTTCGAGTTGTATTATCCTCTTCTTTCTATGTTTCCCATTAGCTATCATATAAAAAAACCGTGTATTATCATCTCCTTGGACGATCTTAGACACCTTTGCTCTAAGCTCCCATTCCATTTCCTTCTCTACCAAAAGGGTTTGTAACTTCTTCTCGACCTCATTCTTAATATCTTGCTCCGACGTATTAAGAAGGGTGGATTCTGCTTTCACATCAAGTTCATTAATAATTTGTGTTAGCATCTCCTTTTCAACTTTGTAAATACCACTTTAGTTTTTGGCCCATCCCCTCAAGAATTGGCGCAAATGTCTAATTTTGTTCTGCCATATTTCCACATGGGAAGTCCCACCAGACTCCCTGCCCATTTTGTGGCAATAAGATTTAGGAAGCCCTCCCTCTCGAACCATCCTAGTTCTAAAGAGAACGTATTTCTGTTGCCCTGGGTCGATTCCCCGGAATCAACCAGCAATGGGGCATGGTCCGAAATGGCCATCTGTAGGGCTCGAACCGTTACCAGTGGAAATTTCTATTCCCACTCAACACTAGTAAGGACCCTGTCCAATTTTTCATAGATAGCAATTGGTAAGGAATTAGCCCACGTGAATTATCTACCAGAGAGTTCAATCTCCCTCAAGTCGAGACTCTCAATGATCATATTGAACATGAATGACCACCTTCCATTGAAATTGTCATTATTTTTCTCCTCTTGTCTTCTAATGATGTTGAAATCTCCTCCAACCATAATGGGCAGCCTTTCATCCCCACAAACTCTCACTAAATCTGCAAGGAAATCAGGCTTAAGTTCTGGTTGCGCCGCACCATATATGGTCATCAGGAGAAGTATCCCTTCCAAGATGAGACGCCAACCTTACCACTAGGTTGGTATTGTATCAGTTGAATCGAGTGTAGGTTAACATAATTTTATCATTTCTCAAATATGCCCTTCTATGGAAACTTTAGAAAAACTAATTATTACAATTTTTATTTCTACTAGGCACCATGTCATGTACCCGATGAGGCAATTCTAAGCAAATATCTAATCCAACAACCTTTACATGGTACTCTATCATCATGTTGAGCATCTTATGCTAAATGTCTACATGCCATGGTAGTGAAATACAAACAACTGTGAATTCAAAAGATTTGGTTGAGTTCATAAAATTCTTTTAAAAAAGCTCGATAGGAAAGCCACTTAGCATGAATAAAAAAGCAATGGAAAAAGAGAAGGCTACAAATATGACCACACACATGAGGAGTTCCTCATGACAGTCCCACAAGTTACTATTTGGCTTCCACCCAATGGTCTGATGGAAACCATGCCAATCAATTTTGCTCTCTCTCTCTCCCCCTCTTTCTCTCTTTCACTTTACAAGAAATATAGGTGACAGTACCATGTTTGCGTTATGGTACTCTGTTCAGCTTTTATAATATATAGTTTGGCTAGGTACAAATGCATGAATGCATTTCCAGAATTTCTATACACTACGTTGTTCCACTGAATGCTATTAATTGTTTATATGCTTATCGTGGCCATGAAGAGGGATCATGTTAATCCTATCCAAGTGTTTTCTCTTGTGAACTTTTGGTGCTCATTTTTATGAAGGTTAGACTCTAGGCAACAAGGTTACCACCTATTGGGGTCTGCTAGTGTATATCAATACTTGCATTGTCGATGGTGTACTATTCTACCGTGATCTCATTGTAATGATTATAAGTAGACATAAGTACAAATCAAAATCCTAACAATTTCAAATTGTTCTGCATGTATGAGAACAACAATACAATATCTGCTTCGACAACTCAAAGCAATATCTTATAGTTTGATAGAGAGGGTCAGATAGAAAGAACTCTCTAATCAAAAGTAGATGAAGAACAACCATGACATGCCAATGTGCCACCTGATAAACTAGTCAAGGTGAATTAAGCATGACGTGCGGTTTTATGAACCATCAAAATCAGGTGCAAACAGAAATATTCTGTGGATTCTTCTGGTGTAAAGTCCTAACATTGAAACCCACATGATACTAATTACAACTACAATAAAAAAACTAGCTCAAAATGCAATTCACCTTTTACTTTATTCCTTGAGCTCCGTCATCCTTCGACGAGGTATGCTCATTATTCAGAGGATGTGAAACAATAGTTAGCGTCCCCTCTGGCTGTGGGAGAGCAACATCATAGACTAACCAGACAAAAGGTAAAGCACAACAAACAAGAATGAGGTAATAGCCAGGGCTTAGAGAAACTATTGGAGTGAGAGGCTACTATATGTAGTTGTGTATTTCCAACATGGTGAGGGAAGAATGCTCGTTGAAGGTCACACAATCTAGGAAGAATGCTCATTGAAGGTCACACAATCTAGGAACTTAACCATCTCTTCCCGGTCTCTCTCAATCCCACGATTTTAAATTGCTAACTTTGCCCCCGATCAAACCGAGGTCTTAAACAATTCCTCTATATTCCTTCCTTGCACACTTCCAATTTACATAAACCATATATATATTTTCTTTCCTCTATTCCACTTGATCGACCCTTCATAACATAGTTTGGCTGGATGCATTTTTTAAACAACAATATTGTCCTTCAACGAAAGGCTATGTATTAATTATTTATAGTGCCCGTGGGCAAGGAGGGTATGATTCCTATTGAGGATAACATTTCTTGTAGTCGGGTAGGGGTGAAGCTCGCACATGCTAGTGTTTATGGAACTTTAATGCCAATAAACTATAGTTATTTACTCATTCAGAAGAACTGGTATTGGCTGAGATACAAATGAAAAAAAGAGACCAATAAATATAACCTACATTACTGTTTTCTCCAAAATCATCGTGCACATAGGCGCCCAACATAGTTTGAGGACCTCCGAAAACTGGAAAGCTACGTGGAAGGATTCATCTTAGACAAAAAGACACTGAAACTTATTGTAAATGATAAAATGATGATATAGTACGACTGAGCAAACTATAAACATACGTGGATCCTACACTATTGACTAGGGTGTCCAACAAGGGGACTTAATAGCACGATTCTAAACTAGTGACTAGGCTACATGGTTGGACCAGCGCGGGCTGTCTCACTTCATTTGTACTCCGGTAACTGCACCAGCTTTGATCAATATATTACTCCACATATATATGTGAGATCACAGCAATAAAAAACCCTACGAATTATCATGTTGAATCAACAAATGAAGACGTAAAAAATATATCACCAAATATTTGCCAGTCGCTCAATTATCAATGCTTTATTTTAATACTGATCAACACTTATAATACTTTTTTATCGGCCATCATAGTAGAGTGGGTAGAGAATAGGCTACGTTTTCTGGAATCAACCCTCAACTCTTGGCTTGCCGGCGATGGGGCGACTCTGGCGCAATTTGTGGCCTACCGGTATATGTGTGTTTGGCGCCGTCCACTGCTGTTGGACTGTTCCTTGTATGGAGGACGCTACACCTACAAGCTATGAGAAAATAGAGGATCACTTGCGTCTGTGAAGCCGTGAACTGATGTGTCACACATGGTCTCTTGGATGCCCATGATCAAATCGCTCCCGTCTTGTGCGCAAGGCCTCTACTTGGTACTAAGGTCACGCACAACATGGCTGTCCCTGTAGCACGCTCTTTCTTCGGTTCACCCCAGTGCCTTACAGACAAATAAGCGCACATCCGTAGGTTTCCTCCATGTTCAGGGCACTATGTTGATGCTTTGAGACTAGCTCATCACAGCAACTACAAAGAAGAAGATAGCCAGTCCGAGTTCGCATGTAGGTACTTCCCCATGTCACCCAGTCCCACGGGTTGCTCTTTGCAGCCCATCCGAAGACCATTATCTGTCTCTCCTTCCCTTCCACTGTGAAAGAACGATGGGAGGTGGTAGTATCAGGTTGCTCTATGCTACTCCATCCACATTTTATAACATGGGTTCGCTGGAGGGAGATGCACATAATTCGACAGTTTTTATTTTGTTTTTCTGAAGCTACAATATTTCACTAAATGAATGCTACTGTATTTATTATTTCTCGTGGTTATGAGCAGGGAGCCAGGTAGCACGCAGCTCCTCTAGGGCCACTTTTTATTTTCTCCTGCGAAGTTTTGTTGCTGGTCCGTACAGAGCGTTAGTGCAAGGCACTACAGTTATATAGCTTGGGCTACTAGTAATCATATGATGTGCACTCCAAACAAAACACTGTTCAGTAGTGAGCTTAAGTATTTGTAAGAAATAATTACGATTAATTACTCGAAATAGGCTTTCACCCTGCTTTATAGATAAAGCACTGGTCCATACAACAAGCATCCACATCTCAGGCTAACAACGACGGCTGGGGCCACATCACAGATATGCCCAAAAAAGCATAAAAGAAATAGGGAAAAAAGCCCCCTAGTGGCAGCCGCCAAGCGGCACTAAGATGACGAAAGACGACATATTTGCCGTTCCCTTCTTGAAGGCGCTGCTGTGGGAACCTTGTGGTTGGGTGGCGCTTGTGGGTGGTGGGCGACGGCGGTGGTGCGGCCCTTTCCTAGCATGGATTTACATCTGTTGCTTGGAGATGGATTTGCGTAGGTGGAGGTCGTCGGCTGGCGTCATGGTGGCGTCAATGGCGGAGGACCTGCCAAGGCTCGCGTAGGTGGAGGTCGTCGTTTGGAGTCGTGGTGGTGTCGACGGCAGAGGACCTGCCAAGGTTGTCACCTCAATCTGCTCTGAAGATGAACCAGTGAAAGATGGCGGCGATGACACATGTGAGTGCGTCAGACTGGTTTGAGCCCCGGACCCGGCAGATGGCTCGGTCGGGGTCTCCGGCTTTAGATGTTAGGCTTAGGTGAGAGGTATGGGTATGTGGCCCAGCTTGCACCCCTTCATCATTCGGATAGGAGTAGCGGCAGATGCTGTCAAGACGACGGATTCAGGCATATTGTTGTTATACTTTGTAAGGTTCTCGAGAATAATCAATAAAATGGCCGTATGCATCTCCCAAATGCAGAGGCCGGGGGCCATCCTCCTTTTCGAAAAAATAAACCATGAGGCCGAGGCGGTCACGGTCACACTACCTCGAGAGCGGGTGCCAGTGCTGCAGAAAGACGAGGAATTTGAAGAATGAGTCAGATGCCTTCCACGAAAAGACCTTCTCAATCACTACTTTTTTACGAGTCGTTCTAAGAGTCCAAGACATCGCCGCAAAAACGAGTCAGAAAAGGCGGCGATGACAGTTATGATTAATTAGGCGCAATTGTTCATTGATATAGATTTTAGTTGCACAACGATAATTAATTAGACACGGTGTAACGTGTGGCATGATCGTTCCATGCACAAATCTCTTAATGACCTCTTTGATCAGTATTGCTTCTTAAGGAATTTGAGAGGATTTGAATTCTAAGGATATTGCTTTATGAAAGCCTTTTGGATTACGGGATTGAGGTCTTACCGAAGTCATATGGAATATTTTCTATGCCTCACCTTACATAGTAATCTCAATATGAGCACAAACCTCATTTTGATTTTCCTTTCAGAAGTCCAATGCACTTACACTCTATGTCTCTTCCCTTTATCAATCCTCTAAAATTCTTGTGTTTGTGTCCTGTTCACCAACCAAAGCATTCCCATGTCTTTTTAATGGGACAATTCTCATGCTTCCGAATCATTCAGTAATCCACGGTACACAACATCTCAATTCTACGGTTTTTTTATTCCCAGGTTTCCAAATTCATGCAATCCAAATAAAAATCACAAAGATGCATGGATAAAACAAATACTAACTAGCGGAACAGGCCCTTCTAGTCAAACAAGCTAGTGTGAACGTCAATATGCTTGATCACAGTCAAATCAAAACTGTCGATAAAATTGCTTAAATAGTGCTGCGCATGACTTAAAAAAAAGGTTCCTAGTCGAAAGCCGGCTGTAGGAAGCATGATGAGGAAGTACAGATGAAACAAACAAGAGTGCATCCCTTTCACGTGAAGACGGTTGTAGTGCCAGTGAGCCCGTTGTTGTGAAGAGTAAGCTTTGAGACGTTTCTGAGTGATGCTACCACTATTAGAATCTGGTTTTGAGCCGAGTTCCATAACTTTACCGAGTTCATTCTATCAGAAACTCGGCAAATTTTTGTCTGCCGAGTTTCATTCAAAATTGGACTCTGCAGTGATAAGCAACTCGGTCGAGCTCTGGCTTTGCCTAGTTCTAACAAAAACGACTCGGCGAACAAAAACATTATTTAAACATTCGCTGAGTTCCCGATGAAAAGAACTCTGCAGTATTAATGATTGTCGGACCCTGTCCAACCGAGTGTTGTGCGCCGAGTTTGGCACTCGGCGAAGTTTTCGCCGAGTTTATTATGGGCTCTGCCGAGTTTCTTTGAAACTCGGTAAAAAGGGCGATTTTAGTAGTGTATCCACCGAGGCAAGAGCTCCAGCTTGGTCGTGAGGCCAAATGACCAAAAGAGGAGAAGATGACACTACCAAACATATCATTTCCTCCGACGAGATGCTTCCATCTCCATAAAATATTTGAATGAAAAATGAGCGCACAGTGTCAGGAAATTTCTTAACAATTCCAGAATAGGTTTCTAGTTTACCTCTACCCTCTGGAAGAGAACATTCTACTTCTTTAGATTTCCTAATGAGCTTATCTCCTGGAACACTCGTTGGTTCTTTTTGAGATAAATACATTGATGGTCACTGAAGTTGAGGTCAAAGCACACTATGGTCATTGTACTTTAGAATAAAACCTGCACGCAGCGGTGGGAATTCGAACCCTAGATCTATTGGCTGCAATCTACGGAGGATAACCACTGTGATAGAACATTTGACTGTAACTTAAAGATCTTTTTTCTTTTATGTAAGAACACAAGCATGGTGTTGGTGTTGAGCACTCCAACGCGTTCCATCAATGTGGGGAACATAACACACCAACATGGCTAGCTGCAACCAATCTGGTCAACAACGGGGCTCAGTGACCTGACCGCACTGCGACCAGTGCCTGTTGCCGAACCAAGAAGGACAGTCATGCGGAGACACGGTTCTAAAAATAAACTCGAGAAAACACAGAAATCCAATGCAAGAGATGCACCTACACAGTGATGTAAACTATATTTGCCACATACTAAGCATTATATTCTTTTTTTTAGAAAAGGAGGAATACCCCTGGCCTCTACATCTCGTCTATGCATATGGCCAATTTATTAATTATTAGCACAAAACCTTATAAAGTCGTACAACAGTAAGACCAAAGCCACCATCTTCGCAACCTCTGTCGCTACTCCTATCTAACTGATGAAGGGGCGCTGATGGTCTGGGCCTAATACCAAACAGACCTCGCAGCCAAACCTAACATCTAAGACCTGAGGTCCCAACCTGGGCCTTTGCCGGGTATGGGCACCCACCAGTCCGGCGTGCTCCTCAACCAGGCCGCTTGCCGGGTATGAGGCCGCCACAACCACCTACCACATATCCATCTTCAGAGATGTACTTGTTGCAACGGCCTTGCCCGGTCTCACCGCCGCCGACGCCACCACGACGCCAGACAAAGATCGACCTCCTGCAGCGTGTCCGTCACCACACATCTGACGCCAAGCCTCCGCTGCTCCATGCTGCCAAGAGCCGCCGCCAAGAATATGTAGAAAGAAACACCGCTCCACCGAAAGGGAGGCAGCACACCCCCACCCCTCACCTGCAGACCATTCCATTCGATCCCAATGTCCTTGGCGTCGCCTCCAGGAAGGTTACGGTGCACAGGGCGCCGCCGACGCCCGATCCGCATCGGATCTTGGGCTTTCACCCGGACATGGGTCGGAGAGGAGAGATGGTGCCCTCAGCAGCGCCCCCAAGGAGGAAAGCGGCGCCAAAAATCGGCGTCGCCGCTGCCGGCCAGCCAAGGCGGCCAAGGTTTCCCCCGGACACCGATCTGCTCCACCAGAACACACCGGAGGTGGATCCGGCAAGATCCAAACCGAACCGGGGACTGGGAAGGGATGCATGGAAGGGAAGGGGCCAATACCTCCAGATCCGGCACGCCTGCGGCTCGCCGTCCTCACAGCCGAACCCTCGAACACGCACGCCAAGACGCCACGCCAGCAGGGCCGCCGCCCCTGGATCCGATGGCCTCCGCGAAGAAAGAAGCGCCGAAGACCCCGCCGCCACCTTCCCTGGTGGCGGCGAGGGGGGTGGGGGAGGTGGGGGGAGGCGGCAGCGGAAACCCTAGACTCCTACCAACTAGGGATGCATACGGCCATTTTAGTATGAGTACCAAGATAAACATGGTCCTCGGAATTTTTTTAAATGAGTATCAAGATATTTTTTAATGAGTGATTCTACCACACACCAAACTTGATCCTTAATAAATGGGGGAAAACCCCTGTGCATCATCTATCAATTCTAGAAATTGAACTCGGGTCGTTAGGCTGCACAATCGCATGCCCAAACACTGAGCCAAGGCTCTCTTGCACTAAGCATTATATTCTTGACGTCTCCTACTCTCAAACAAGTGTGCCTTAGTTTTTTTTTTTGCATTGATTTTGCTAAAGGCTGGTATGAAGGGCAAGTGCTGAAACTCGGTGACTTATGAAGACTCATGAAGTATGGAGAGAACGCACTTCAACAGTGGTCGAATTTATATGGATGATTAGCTACACATGGCGCAGTTGCTAGAGAAATTTATATCGGCACGAGGAATTCCTGCACACAATTTCTTCATAAACATGGAAGTCTCAAAGCCTAGAAGATCTTATCATCAAATAAGTAGGATCCTTGCCCACTGAGATTTTTTCGGCAGTGAAACTGGTTACAAATTGCAGGGCACGCTAGGTCATGAGAAGAGTAATTGCCTCAAAGACAAGGCAGCAACCTTTACCACTTGGTTCGTATTGTATCAGTTGAACTCTACGTAGGTTAAATATAATGTTTTTTAACCATCAAATAGATAGAAGAAAACGGGGGAAGAACCCTACAAAGTCAGAGTACACACAACCTCCAGTATCGAACAACACACACATACACACACGCGCGCGCGCACACACACACACATAAAGAAAACAACACCCTCAGAGCAAGTAAAATAAGGTGACGTAAACGGTCTATAAGAATTTAAATATTGTATTGTTGCTCAGTTGGAAGAGAGAAAATAGGAGAGAGAAGAGAAGCGGGCCCTAGACTTACAGCCGGATGCAGCACGAGCTCCAAGAAATTTTGAGAGAGTGAAATGTGGGCGATATGTTGGGACGCAGCTTCGGTGCCTTAAAGGCATCTGCCTTTAGGTCACTGACGTGGGGTCAGCCATCTATTGAGCCCACATGTCATAGACACAAAGGCAGGTGCCATAAGGCACCGAAGCATAGTCCGATATGTTGATAAAATAGTACTTCCATATAGCTAACTATTATACATGTTGCAATTACGTTGGTTATAGATGACATGTCAACATACTGTAGCCAACAGTTGGCGATAGTATTAACCATGCTCTCAAAGAGCTACCCATAGCCTAGGCAAAAGAACAGTTTTAGAGTGCGAACGACATTCAGGCACAAACGAACACCCATCCACAAGACAACATCCTGAAAGATGCCCCCACCGTCGAGGTTGGTGTTTATCCTTGTTGTAGCTGTTCTGCCGCTTGGGTTGTAGTCAAACAGGCTAGTGTGAACATCAAGGCGCGTGATCGCTGCCGATCTAAGCTATCGACAAAATTGGTAAAATAGTGGTGTGTGCATGACTTAAAAAAGGTTCCTAGTCAAAACTCAGAACACAGAATCAGAACAATGTTAGAGAAAATTGTGGGAAGCATGGGCAGGAAGTACAGATGAAACGAACAGGAGTGCACCTGTGCACGACACTGCAGCCCACTTCACGTCATACACTAGATACTCAATATACAAAAACCCACACTGTATTTTTTCTGTTTAATATGAAAAGATTTGACATAGTAATCATAATGTGTGCAGATGAAAAGGGCAACTACGACTCGCTTAAAATCAGAATAGTATATGTACATGCAAGAAATATGCTGCACTGCAAGCGGAGCTACAGGACTGTGCAACTTGTGCAATGTTTCCCTTCACAATTTGTTTATTTCAATCTTGTGCCTATCAACACATACGATTCCCACCAAACATCCATGTTCATTGTCATCATTTATCGTACACGAGTTGGCAACCAAATTGTGTGCACGGTATTGCAAACGACTGTCTTAATGACGCATGATTGGTTAACGATCACACACATTTCATTTTCGGGCACACGGTTGGATTTTGTAATGATACCTTATCACACACAGTTTGGCACTAGCTAGGGTTTGTGATCGGAGGGATTAATAGCATAATTTTTCACTAGTGACTGGAGCAGAGCTCAAGAGCAGTCACTTCATTTATACTCCAGTATCCGCAACAACTTTAACCATACTATATTACTCAATATGTAGATGCGAGATCAAAGCAAAATAAAGACTATATATAGATGCATGATCAAAGAAAAAAAGAATTACTATGGCTTCCTTTGCTTTATACCCCTCCCATGTTGCTCCAGCGAGCGAAGCGGACGGGGAAGCCTAGCCGCCGGCCCCAGTGCGCCCCTTCCCTTCTCCTCCCTCGCCGCCACCGGCCCGCGCCGACGGACAAAGCTGGTCAGCCGCCTGGCAGCAGCGAGGCTTCTCTTCCCTTATCGATGTAGGCCGACGCGGGATAGTGGTGTTGGACGGCCGCGCCGCGTTGGCGATAGGTGCAGTGGCTCGGTGGCTGGAGGTGGCGGCGGGGCCGGCGCCGGGCGCTGTGACCTCGTGGCGGCAGATCCGCGCACTACGCCTGGAGATGTGGCGCTCCTGTTGCCCAGCGGCGGGTGGCATAAGTGGATGCGGAAGAGCGTCGTCCTGGCAGCGCAGGCGGCGGGTCGGCGTTAGGCACATAGCTTTCTCCTGGGACCCCCTCACACCCCCCCTGTGGTCCTCGGAGCGGATCTGGATGATGGCGGTCCCCCTCGCGCCCCTCTTGCCTTGCCAGCCCGCGCTACCGAGGCCTTCTTGCTCGCCTGATCTGGTAGCTGGGTGAGGTTGGGGGGTTAGTGGCTCTGGATTGGGGGAATCCCTTGGCCGTCTCTGCGGCCACGATGCCGATGGCGCCCTGGGCGTCTCCCTACTTCCTGATGGCAGCATCGAGATCTGAGACTACCCTATTCCTCCATGTTCCGGGTGAAAACCCCAAATCCTCGGACTGGGTGGCGGCGGTGCTCTGGCGTCGTTGATCTTCTTGACGGTGGCACCTTGGAACTGTGGCATGGTGGTCGGGGATGTGGCGATGGCGGTGGACTACCGGATATCTTTAGTTGGCTACCGCTTGGCTACTTGCGGTTGATGTGTTCCTTGCAGACGGCCGTGTTGAAGTTTGGGGTGTTGCTTGCTCGGTGAGGTAGTTGTGCTCTCATTCTCTCCTTGGCAAGCTATTGATCTTGTTCTTCCACTCAGGGTGAGTGGCTCTGCTTGTCGACGGCGTGGCGTCCTCCGATCCAGGACGAGAAGGCAGGGTGCCTTCTTCGGGGGTAGAGACAGATGGTAGTCCAAGTATGGTTGGCCTAATGGACGTGATGGACCACGGTCTTCGTTTGACGTAGGGCTGCTCCTTTGTCCTTGCCGCGTCGTCTTCACGATCTTGTTCGCCGAGAGCCTCGATGCCCAAGCCAGCGCTTGTGCATTCGAAGTTTGTTAGTGGCTCTTTTGATATCTTGTATCTTTGCCCTTTTTTGATTATTTGTTTGTTCTTCTTGTGTACTTGGATCTGGTGATCGATGTTGTCGTGGTTGCTTTATAATATTATAAGCGGGGGAAACACTTCTTTTGTTGTTTATAGGAATTTTGTTGGAAAATTTTCTTTAAAGCCCTTTGTTTCGTAGGAAAATATTCTATCATATGCGTCAAATGATTTTTTTCCCTTTATGAAACGAGATACATGTTATCTCACTTCCGATTTTTTTTTATGTTCCTATGATATTCCAAAGAAGGGCTAATTATCATGTCGAACCAACAAATGAATAAGTAAAATAATATCTATCATTAATCCCCCTTTTGGTCAGTCACACACTTTTGCAGAAAGCGCCCTGTAATTTTTGAGAATTATCCTACAATCCGTCATTAATATATCGTCCAAAAAGAAAAATAATGTCGACTTTTATTCGCTTGCGTGCACTAGGTACGATGCACGCCGGTGAGCTTTATACAATTGGGAGAAAAAGTAGCACTTTGGGGAATCAAACTAAGCACCTCCGGTAGGAGGTCCAACTTTGTAACCGACGAAGCTTAGCTTCTGTTTGTGATTAGTACCACGTGGCGGACGAGGCGATTCAGTGCCCAGTCTCAGCTGCATCCATGATGAAGAGATACAAAAGAAATAGTAAAAAAATTCAAAAAGATCCATTTTTTGCATTGAAGATAATTTGGTGCGTGAGGTGCGCTCCGAATTTCACATCATTTGGACATCAGAGTTGCTCTCGGCAAAAAAGATAAATTTAGGGTCTGTGAAAAAATCTATTGTTCATGTACACAATTTGCCTTTTTTTGCTAAGAGCTACTTATATATCTAAATGATCTGAAATTTAGAGCACACCTCGCACACCAAATTATCTTCATGCAAAAAAAACTCTGATTTTTTTAATTTTCTTTTCACTGGGCTCAGAAATAGACATTCGCTCATTGGCCCTCACTAGTAGAAAAACACCTATTAGTCCCGATTCGTAAGGGCCTTTAGTCCCGGTTCATGAACCGGGACTAATGGGTCGTTACTAATACCTCCCCCCTTTAGTCCCGGTTCTAACACGAACCGGGACAGATGGTCCTACACGTGGCCGGTGCGCCGAGCCCAGGCAGGGGGGCCTTTGGTCCCTGTTGGTGGCACCAACCGGGACCAAAAGGCATCCACGCGTCAGCATTCCAGTGGCTGGGGTTTTTATTTTTTTTTGAAGGAGGGGGGGGGGGTTGGGGGTTTTGGGGGTTAATTTAGGTGTTTCCTATATTGTGTTAGCTAGCTAATTAATAGAGAGAAGTGTCCTCTCTTATGTCCGTGCTTGGTAGACGCTACGTACTATATACACATAGCCCTCGACACACTAGCTAGTAAGAAAATGAAGGGAACCATCGAGTACAGAAGTTCGTCATGCATACCAAGAGAAATGATCGATCGACCTCTCCTTCTCCGAGAGTTTGGTCGAACAATTTAAAACAAGTTTTCGTATCATGTACGTCCGACGCTACTGGCTACATACATGTACAATTACAGTCCCCTAGCATTTGAAATCAACTTCCACATGGTATTCTCCGGCTTTATTGATGACGTGGTCAAGAAAGAATCCCGCCAATTCCTCTTGAATTGCTTTAGTGCGATCTGGTTCTAGGAGTTCATTCCGCATCTGTCACGTCTAATTTGAAGAAGGGGGTTAATTAATACATATATATATATATGAATGAAACTCAACAAAAATGATGGTGTAATAAAATGAAATTGTGAATATTATTAATTGCTTACGCACTTCATATTGTCTTGGAGAGTAGCCCCGCTTGTTTTTCAAAGTCGCGTTGTAGATGAACTCGCACGTAGTATCCACAGAAATCATTCCTTGTTCCTGCCACAAGCACTTTACGAGAAATAGAGGTCAATCAAACTGATAATGAAGCATTATAAATGGCATTGATGAAAGTATAGCTATAGAATCAACGGGAGATGCGCACAACTAGCTAGCCACTAGTACTTACTTTCGGGTATATATATCGCAGCTCCTTCAGCAGTCCCGGTGCTTTTGCGGTGAACTGTTTCCAAACCCTGCAAGACAAAGAAAATAATTGTTATTACTTGAGATATCAGGAAATGAACAAAAAGTTGCCGCTATGGTGCGATAATGATCGGTTAATTGCACTTACTTGCTGAGCATTTCAGTCATGTTCGCATAGGTGCTGGGATCTTTCCGTCTCGAGTCTAAGACGGTTACTAGTCCACGCTCAAGCTTAATCTCTAGAAGAATATAGTGGAACCTGCGCATGCATGCATAACTCATCAATTACATTACTATAACCTCGCTCGAGTAATAAGGGAAACCGAATATGCAAACGAGCAGTAACACTCACTTGCCGTTATAAGGAAAGAGTATGGTATCTTTGTTTTGATTTTTCATCAACGATTGTAGCAAGTTGTCCTCGGCCTCTTTGACGTGCTTTTCAACCAGAAATACATCTATGATATTTGTGTTAATGAACCCAATATCATAGATTTCATTTTTTTGCACTCGACGATCTTCAATCTGCATAATATATTGAGGATAATTAATTATAAATACATGCAATGAAAGAGCTGAGCTATATATAGAGACTTAATGACAGAAATAGTACTTACAGGCAGTAGCAAAAGACCGTTAATTTATCGATGGCCTTTTGATTGAAGAACACGAAGAACTCCTCAAATGGAACACACAACAGATCAGTTTCAACGAGGTCGTGCTCCTCTTTAATGTTCAGATACAAACAATTCGTCCCCCCAGACTCTCTGCAGGTTTTCATGTACCAAGTATGGAATCTTCGCATCATCGTTGTTAGAGATTTTTCATCTTTGACGAGAGGCTTCCCGTGATCAGATTCTGTGTTCTTCCACCTTCATGTATTCAGGAAGTGCATCGTCAGGCAGGTAATCTTGTAGATTGCCGTAGCCAGCCACCATCCCCGGAACATTAGCGACGATGTTGCCGCTAGACACATTGAGCGGGAGGCACGATTGGTTTGCTTGTTCGCCGAGCTGGTCAATTTTTTTCTTAGCTGCTCGTTCTTTTGCTCTTTGATGTTTGACAGTACTTCCCGACCGCTCCGCTTGGAGATATGTCTGTTCAGTAATGCGCTCATAGTTGGTTCTCGGCGAAGACTTTGCCGGTTTCCTCAGGGCAGCCAGAGTGCGCTTCGCTTTCACCGGATCTACCTTCTCCTCCGGAGGTGGACGTCTCTTTGCTTTCAACCCTGCAAACCAGTCATCCACTTCGGTCTACGCGGTCTTCGCGTTTTCCTCCTCGG
Organism: Aegilops bicornis; assembly: GCA_021605145.1. Classification (NCBI taxonomy): domain Eukaryota; kingdom Viridiplantae; phylum Streptophyta; class Magnoliopsida; order Poales; family Poaceae; genus Aegilops; species Aegilops bicornis. The sequence goes on from CM038675.1 coordinate 114,609,749, forward strand.
TCCTCTCGTACGGTAACTTCTCTGGAGTCTTCAGAGAAGGACCGTATCTGTATTTCCTCCCACCTTTGGCTGTACTGCTAGACGCCGGCGGAAGCGAGCCAGGCGGATGTCTTCTTTTTGCTTGCTTACGAGGCGGAGGAGAAGGACTACGACGCCCGGAGCAGCCGGGCGGCGGCGGGTCTCTTCCGCCCTTGCTGACGAGGCGGAGAAGGAGGAGGCTGGATGCTCGGGCGCGCCGGCGCAGGCGGAGAAGGAGGCGGAGTGCCGCCACGTGCCGGAGAAGGAGGCGGAGGGCCACCACGCGTGCCCTGATCGTCACTCGCCGGAGGAGGAGGCGATGGAGGAGGCGGAGTGCATTGACTCGCCGGAGGAGGAGGAGGAGGCGGAGGCGTCCAGTTCGGAAGGTTGATGAGCTCCTTCCGCCATAGGCATGGAGTCTTCAGAGCAAAACCCAGCCTAGTCTCCCCTTCACCGGTAGGGTGGTCAAGCGGGAGGTCCTCAAATCCCTCCGTTATTTCATCCACCATCACCTTAGCATATCCTTCCGAATCGGTGGCAGTGATAAGTTGTGCCGGGTCCACTAGGATAAACTTGGCCAATAGCTGCCTTGACCTTCAAAGTCATCCATCGCGCCATAATGTGGCAACTTTGAGACTCCGTGATACCATCCACGGGATAGCCGGCAGGAGCCGTCAAAACATGCTCCGGCTGAAGCAGCTCGGTGGAAGCCACACTGCTTCTCCGCTGAGATGGCGGGGTAGCTTGGGGGGAAGCTTCGGCAGGTCGTTCTTTGTGATCTGCTGCTTCTCGTTCCTCTTCTCGTTCCTCTAGCCCCATTACCCTTTCGTGCAGTGCCTGCAGTTGGTCCTGCTCCAGTTTCTTCCTCCTCTCGTGGGTTTTGTAACCCCATTGCGCCCGGAAAACCAACCTTCCACGAAAGGGAGCCTGGCGTGCCTCGTGTCCGTCCAGGGTGCTCAGGATTCCCAAGGGCCATTGTGAGCTCGTCCTTCTCCCTGTTTGCAAGGAACGTCCCTCGTTGCGCTGCATCGATATAGTGTCGAAGCTTCCTGACTGGTATTTGCAGTTGCTTGTCCGTCCACTGACGCTTCCCTATTACAGGGTCCAAGGTTCCGCCAGCCCCGAAGAACCAAGTCCGGCAACGGTCTGGCCAGTACATTGTCTCTGGTTCCATCCCTTTTTCAAGCAGATCATGCTCAGCCTTGGACCACTTAGGCCGGGCTTTGAGGTAGCCACCTAGCCCCGTGCGATGGTCAAGCTTCTTCTTCGCACCAGTTTGCTTGTTTGTCGCCGACATCTTCTTACTCTTTTCCGATGTCTTGTGGGCCACAAATGCGGGCCAGTGATCTTTGATCTTCTCATATTTGCCGATGAATTCTGGTGTCTTATCTTTGTCGACAAACTGGTTCAGCTCTTTCCTCCACCTCCTCATTAGGGTTGCCATATTCTTAAGAGCACAAGACTTGATTAATTGCTCTTTAACTAGCTTCTCCGGATCCTCCTCTGGCGGTAGGGTGAAATTTGCCTTCAACTCAGTCCAAAGATCTTCTTTCTGCATATCATTGACATAAGACACCTCAGGGTCTTCCTCCTAAGGATTATATCATTGATGGATGCTGATCGGGATCTTGTCCCTAACAAGAACCCTTGACCGAGAAGAAAATGCCTTCCTTGTCCGCATGGGTTCAATCGGTTCGCCGTCAGGCGAGATTTCTATGATCTCAAACTTTTCATCCGAGCTCAACTTTTCTTGGGCCTCGTCTCCTTACGAAGTTGTGCTCGATCCGGAGGGCTAGAAATTATAAGGAAGAAAGACGAGAGTAATTAATATGTGTACATATACCAAAACAAGGGATGCATCAATTAACTAGTCAGCACGGGCTTAACTAATATATATATATACCTGGCCGGTCTCGGTTCGGTCACCGGAGCGATCAAGACGGTCTCCTTCGCTTGTACCTCCATTGTGTCACCGGAGCCATCATGAACATAGTCCTCTTCTTGTACCGGCATTAATGGGTCGAAGCCATCATGAACATAGCCCTCTTCTTCACCCAGTCCGTGTCGTTGAGAAATGACGCAACTTCATCACTTCCTTGTGCGATTATGTGCCCCAACATCGCTTCGCTTTCTTCGCCTCGGGAGTGCTCCATAGTTTCGCAAATATTTACAACATGTCAATTATTATTCAAACATGGTATATATATATATATATATATATATATATATATATATATATATATATATATATATATATATATATATATATATATATATTAGTGGCAAACGAGAACTAGCTAGCTAATCACAATAAGGAATCATGTTAGTTTGGGTGGCCTCGAGAGAGTTAACTTGTCGGGTAGGGGCGCGGGCGGAGGGGGTAGGAGACCAACATCGCTTTCTATCTAGGGTTTGGGGTCGCCTCGACACAACGCTTCAAGGGTTAATTTGGGTGGCCTCGAGAGAGTTAATTTGTCGGGTAGGGGCGCCGGGAGGGGTAGGAGACCAACATCGCTTTCTTTCTAGGGTTTAGGTGTCCTCGAGAGTTTTGGTCGGCGAGAGGGCCGAGGGGGTGCTGCCGTTGTATAAGTTATCACGATCGAGAGGGGGTATATATATCGACCGCCCTCATGTCGAAGTTATCTCGAGGGGGTTATATCGACAACGACGCGACATACATATACATGGGAAAATAATGTTATCGGGGAGGGGGTATCGGTACCCCCCCCTCGTGTTGAAGTTTCTTCTTTCTCCTCTATCTTCTTCTTCTTCTACCTTCTACTCTTATTTTTCTTCTTCTCGCGAGAAAGGAAAATAAGGAAAAGGAAGAAAAGAGGAACAAGAAAAAAAAGAAGAAAAAAAAGAGCTGAAGAATAAAGGAATAGAGGAGAAGAAGAAAAATAGAAATTTTCTATTTTTCTTCTTCTCCTCTATTCCTTTCTTATTCTCCTCTTCTTTTTCTTCTTATTTCCTCTTCTTATTTATTTCTCCTCTTCTTCCTCTCCTCTTCTTCTCCTTTCTTCCTCTTCTTATTTTCCTTTTCCTCTCATTCTTTTAGTATTGCTTGTTTTAAAAAATGTTCAAATAGAAAATTTGAAAAAAACAAAGGTTTTGACTAATGCATTGTTCATATGAATATACAAACATTTGCATATTTCTACAATAATTAATATCACCAAAAAAATCTATGAACAGAAAAAAAACTAACTTTTATAAAAATCTATCTTTTGCATATATGAAAACATTAATACACATATGAATAAAATATATATATATATATGAAGAAAAACATGCTCTGAACAATTTTTTTATACATTTTGAACATCTACATACACATAGCCACATACATACACATATACATTATATATATATATATATATGAACAAAAATTAAACTAATAAAAGTGAAAAAACAGAGCCGGTGTGGCGGGCGGCTCACAGCGGGACTAGATGACGATGGCGACGGTGGGGCGGCGAGGCGCCGGCTGGGCGGGACGATGGGGCAGGGGGCTCGGGCGGCGAGGCGGACGGATTGGCCCGGGAGGCCGTGACGAGGACAGCAGAGGCTCGAGGAGGCCCGGCGACGAGGACGGCGCGGGTTGGGGGACGACGGCCTTGGCGGCGGCGGGCGACGGCAGGTGGAGCAGCTGGCGGCGCCGAGGAGGGTCGGCCATCGGAGGGGGCAAATCATGGCGATGAGATTCTGAATTTTTGCAAAGTGTTTGCTTATATAGCAAAGTCATTGGTCCCGGTTCGTGAAACCAACCGGGACTAATGCACCCTTTAGTCCCGGTTGGTGCCACCAACCGGGACCAAAGGCCTCTTTTTCGGCAGCCCAAAGGGCGGGAAGCGGCGGCCTTTGGTACCGGTTGGTGCCACGAACCGGTACCAATGCCCCCCCGCTTTAGTCCCTGTTGGTGCCACCAACGGGACCAAAGTTTAGTCCCACCTCACTAGTTGAGAGGGGCGCGCAGTGGTTTATAAGCCCCACTGCTGCACCTCTCTCAACCTCCTCTCCATTGCAGGCTTACGGGCCTACTTGTTACTGCTATGCCTGATGGGCCTGCTGGCCCTGCTGCGGGCCTGAATCCTGGCCCATGGATGGGTTTCTAGTCGTATTCAGGCTGTGGTGGCCCAGTAGGTGGCAATTGTTTTGTTTTTTTGTTTTCTTTACTTATTGTTGCTATATTTATTTTTTTTCCAGTTTTTTTGTTTTGTTTTCTGCATTATTTATTTTCTTTTGTTTTTTGCTTTATTTTTTAATTCTTTTTACTTTTAGTTTTAGGAAAATTATAAACTTTCCGTTAGTGCCATTACTTTTCAAATTTGAAAATACTTTTTTTGTTTTTTTGTTTTCTTTCTTGCTTTATTTATTTTATTTTGTTTCTACTTACAACAAAATACTTATTGTTGTTTTTTTGTTTTGATTTCTGCATTATTTATTTTCTTTTGTTTTTTTCTTTATTTTTCAATTCTTTTTGCTTTTATTTTAGGAAAATTATAAACTTTATGTTAGTGCCATTAGTTTTCAAATTTGAAAACACTATTTTTGTTTTTTTTGTTTTCTTTCTTGCTTTATTTATTTTATTTTGTTTCTACTTACAACAAAAAACTTATTGTTGCTATTTTTAATTATTACGAGGGCCGAATCATAAGACATTAAAGCATTTCGAATGAACTCTGAAAAAGTTGAAAGTTGGTATGGTATCATACTCGTCAGTTACAAAGTTGGCATGGTATCATCATAATAGTTATGCGGAGAAAGTCTTCACTTTTTCTTCGCTTGTGTCATTTCCTTATTGCGCCGTAACCATGGATAATCTTCATCGTTTATCATGATGCTGGGGTCAGCCTTGACTTTGAAGGGAGGAATTTCATGAAACTTTTCATAATCTTCAGACATGTCTGTCTTGTCCTCCACTCCCACGATGTCCCTTTTTCCTGAAAGAACTATGTGGCGCTTTGGCTCATCGTATGATGTATTCGCTTCCTTATCTTTTCTCTTTCTCATTCTGGTAGACATGTCCTTCACATAGATAACCTGTGCCACATCATTGGCTATGACGAACGGTTCGTCAGTGTACCCAAGATTTTTCAGATCCACTGTTGTCATTCCGTACTGTGGGTCTACACATACCCGCCTCTGACAGATTGACCCATTTGCACTTAAACAAAGGGACCTTAAAATCATGTCCGTAGTCAAGTTCCCATATGTCCACTATGTAACCATAATATGTGTCCTTTCCCTCTCGGTTGTTGCATCAAAGCGGACACCGCTGTTTTGGTTGGTGCTCTTTTGATCTTGGTCAATCGTGTAAAATGTATTCCCATTTATCTCGTATCCTTTCCAAATCAATACAGTCAAAGATGGTCCCCTGGACAACAAGTACAGCTAATCACAAACAGTGTTGTCATCTCTGATACGTGCTTCCAACCAACTGTTGAAAGTCCTGATGTGTTGACATGTATTCCAGTCATCACACTGCTCCGGGTGATTGGAGCGCAGACTGTTCTTGTGTTCATCGACATAAGGGGTCACCAAGGTAGAGTTCTCAGAGAACTGTAGTGTGCTTGAGACCAAGAATATCCGTCCCTGCATATTATTGAGTCCCTTCCAAGCGTGCCTTTTCGGTCAGTCTCCCCTCATACCGCGATTTAGGGAGACCCATCTTCTTAAGGCCAGGAATGAAGTCAACACAAAACCCGATGACATCCTCTCGCTTGATGGCCCATGGAGATGCTTCCTTCGGCCTAAGCGTGGTTACGGACATATTTCTTTAGGACTCTCATGAACCTCTCAAAGGGGTACATATTGTGTAGAAATACGGGGCCCAGAAGGACAATCTCGTCAACTAGATGAACTAGGACGTGCGTCATGATATTGAAGAAGGATGGTGGGAACACCAGCTCGAAACTGACAAGACATTGCACCACATCACTCCTCAGCCTTCGTATGATTTCTGGATCGATCACCTTCTGAGAGATTGCATTGAGGAATACACATAGCTTCACAATGGCTACTCGGATGTTTTCCGGTAGAAGCCCCCTCAATGCAACCGGAAGCAGTTGCGTCATAATCACGTGGCAGTCATGAGACTGTAGGTTCTGGAACTTATTCTCTGGCATAATTATTATTCCCTTTATATTCGACGAGAAGCCAGTCGGGACCTTCAAACTGAGCAGGCATTCAAAGAAGATATCTTTCTCTACTATCGTAAGAGCGTAGCTTGCGGCACCTACATATTGCTTCGGAGGCATGCCCTCTTTTTCGTGCAAGCGTTGCAGGTCCTCCCGTGCCTCATGTGTATCTTTTGTCTTCCCATACACGCCCAAGAAGCCTAGCAGGTTCACGCAAAGGTTCTTCGTCACGTGCATCACGTCGATCTAAGAGCGGACCTCTAGGTCTTTCCAGTAGGGTAGGTCCCAAAATATAGATTTCTTCTTCCACATGGGTGCGTGATTCTCAGCGTCATTCGGAACAGCTAGTCCGCCGGGACCCTTTCCAAAGATTACGTGTAAATCATTGACCATAGCAAATACGTGATCACCGGTACGCATGGCGGGCTTCTTCCGTGATCTGCCTCGCTTTGAAATGCTTGCCTTTCTTTCGACAATGATGGTTGGTCGGAAGAAATCGACGATGGCCTGTACACATTCTTCCCGCAGCTTGCGGTATATACTATCGGTGTCAAGTAAACAGTGCATGCATGCGTGGTATCCCTTGTTTGTCTGTCCTGAAAGGTTACTGAGAGCGGGCCAATCGTTGATGGTCACGAACAGCAACGCCTTTAGGTTAAATTCCTCCTGTTTGTGCTCATCCCACGTACGTACACCTTTTCCATTCCACAGCTGTAAAAGTTCTTGAACTAATGGCCTTAGGTACACATCAATGTCGTTGCCGGGTTGCTTAGGGCCTTGGATGAGAACTGGCATCATAATGAACTTCGCTTCATGCACATCCACGGAGGAAGGTTCTACATACATAGAGTCACGGGCCAGGTGCTGTGATTGCTGCTCTGCTCCCCGAAAGGATTAATGCCATCCGCGCTTAAAGCAAACCATACGTTCATTTGCTCACTTGCAAACTCATCCCAGTACTGTCTCTCGATTTTTCTCCACTTGTGACCCGTCGTGGTGCTCTCAACTTCCCGTCTTTCTTACGGTCCTCACTGTGCCATCGCATCAACTTGGCATGCTCTCCGCTTCGAACAGACGTTCAACCGTGGTATTATAGGAGCATACCACATCACCTTCGCAGAACCCTCTTCCGGGGGCTCGCCACAACATCACTGTGGTCATCTCTGACGATTTTATACCGTAATGCACCGCATACCGGCATGCGTTCAGATCCTTGTACGCGACCATGTAGAGGATGCGATCATTAGGGCATGCATGTATCTTTCCGTGACCTCCAATCCTAGAGGGCATACGACCTTCTTTGTTGCGTATGTACTGTCGGGCAATTCGTTATCCTTTGGAAGCTTCTTCTTCAATATTTTCAGTAGCTTCTCAAATCCTTTGTCAGGCACAGCGTTCTCTGCCTTCCACTGCAGCAATTCCAGTATGGTACCGAACTTTGTGTTGCCATCTTCGCAATTGGGGTACAACCCTTTTTTGTGGTCCTCTAACATGCGATCGAATTTCAGCTTCTCCTTTTGACTTTCGTATTGCGTTGTGACGCCCTCGATTCAATCGTACACTAATCATACACGCAAATGTGTACGATCAAGATCAAGGACTCACGGGAAGATATCACAACACAACTCTAGACACAAATTAAAAATAATACAAGCTTTATATTACAAGCCGTGGGCCTCGAGGGCTCGAATACATAAGCTCGAAAACACAAGAGTCGTGGAAGCAACAATATCTGAGTACTGAGACATGAGTTAGACAAGTCTGCCTTAAGAAGGCTAGCACAAAAGCAACTACGATCGAAAAGGCAAGGCCTCCTGCCTGGGAGCCTCCTAACCACTCCGGTCGCCGACGGTCTCCACGTAGTAGTAAGCATCGGCGGTGGCATCCGACTGGCTCCAACATCTGGTTGCATCAACCGGAAAGAAGAAGAAAGTGGGAAAAGGCGGAGCAAAGCAACCGTGAGTACTCATCCAAAGTACTCGCAAGCAAGGATCTACACTACATATGCAACATTATCAAAGGGAAGGCTGTATATGTGGACTGGGCTGCAGAAGTGCCAGAATAGAGAGAAGGCCTAGTCCTATCGAAGACTAGCATCTTCTGGAAACCACCATCTTGCAGCAAACAAGGGAGTAGAGTAGTAAAACTTAAAGTAGCAGAAGTGTTATCAACCTCGGCCAGAGATCCTTTCTCGACTCCCTGCGAGAAAGAAATCCCAGAGCCATACTATCCAGTTATCATCACAATCCAGTTCTAGTTGTATCGATCGGGATACAACTCCAAGTGTCCGTTACCGTAGGACAGGCTATCGATAGATGTTTTCTTCCGCAGGGTGCACCAACTTACCCACCACGCCGCTTAACTTCGCCGGACACACTTTCCAGTGGTCATGCCCGCCTCGCCAAACAATACGCCGCAACCCGACCTAGGATTAATAGAGAGGCCAGACGCGGACTAAACCTATGCCCCCAGGGTTCATGGGCCATCTCCCCGGGAACTCCTGCACGTTGCGTACGCGGTCGGTGAGCAGACCTAGCTACCTTCCCAAAAAGGCAGGAGCTTACCAGTCCAACCCGGCGCCGCTTCGCCGGCCGACGTCTATTAAGCTTCGGTGATGTATACGACGCAGAACGCCCATACTATGCCCACGTGATGGTTAGTGCTATCAGGCCGAGGCCCCTCGGATCAAATATCCAAATCGTAGTGGATTAGGAACGCAGCGGTAACAAGCGAGACTCACGAAAGATGTGACCCCGCTGTTCTGCTCCTCGAGGACTTGCGGCAAGGGCTAGGAATGCCCTACCGCCGCCGTAATTATCTCGCGGCACCTTCCAGTGTCAACCCGCTCCACATCACTGCAAATTAAGCACGCGGGTACCCCTCAGGGTCGACCCGTCTTTCCAAGTAATAGTGGTGAAGTCCAAGTAACCGTGTGTCCAAACATCAAGGGGAAAAACCCGAGGAATCACCCCCGATGAATTCCACTAGATGTAATCATCAAGGTGAACGTAAGAGGAATCACCCCGAGGTTCACACTTGAGGGGTTGCGCGACAGAGTCGTATCGGAAGTGGTTAAGGAGGAAATCACCCTCGATGACCACGCATCGGATAGCTATACTACAGGTTAATATCGGAAGTGTTGTAGAGGTTTCACCCTCGGTACTCGATAGTAACCCAAAGAGTGTCGAGCAACTAAGGGAAGTGATGTGCGGTGTCGGGTCCTGGTCTTCGATCCCGTTGATCGGGTCTTCAATGATGAAGCAGGGCAACAAGGACAAGGTGAGGAGGGGTCACCGATGGGTCTCTAACCAACCTATACTAAGCAGTTTAGGATAAGGTGTAAGGTACAACAAATACAAAAGGTGCTATGCATCGTAATAGGTGCAAACAATAACAAGAGCAAAAATCTAATGCAAGTATGAGAGAATGGAATGGGCGATATCGGGATGATCAAAGGGGGCTTGCCCGGTTGCTCCGGCAAGAGAGAGGGTCGCCAACACCGTAGTCGAACCGGCCAGCAGCAGCTTGGCCGGTCTCGTAGTCTACCGGAGAGAAGAGGGGAAGAAACAATGAATACAAAGTAAACAGATGCATATCGATACATGACATGTCAAGAAGCGATGCTAGGCGTGCCCTAACGTGGGTATGAGGGGGGTACTGGTTATAGGGGAAACATCCGGAAAGTATCCCTGTTTTGGGTTTTCAGGCAGGAGGGCGGAGGGAAAAGTTGCAGGTTCGATAGGTTAGGGGTGTGTGGCGGACGAACGGACTGCGATCCGGATTCGCCTCGTCGCTCGAGCAACTTTCATGTTGAAAATATTTTAATCCGAGTTACGGATTAAAAGACATGATTTTTAAAAGATTTTAATAATTTCTGGAATTTAATTAATTAATTAATTAATTCGAAAAAAGTATTTATGACGTCAGCATGATGTCAAGCTGACATCATCAGTCAACAGGGTTGACTTAGTCAACCCTGACAGGTGGGTCCCGCATGTCATTCTCTAATAACTAATTAACCTAATCAAGGTTAATTAACATTAGTTAATTAAGTTAATTAATGATTAGGGTTAATTAATCAGAATTAATTAATTAATTAATTAATTAATTAATTAGTTAGTTAATTAGTTTTAATTTACTTTCATCCTATTTTTATTTCTGTTTTAATAAAAACCGTTCCTTTTGGGGGGGTGGGCTCCCATGTCATTGGCCCCGAGGGGCAATCGGGCAAGCGGGCGCTGGCAGGGCGGGTTCAACCCGAGGCCATCGGGGCCGGGCGCCGAGGTTAAGACGGCGGTCGGGGTCGCAGCCACGGCGCGACCGGCCGGGAGCGGCTGGCGCAGGCGACGGTGGTGGTGGGTTTTGCCCCGACGGGGGGAGGGCGCCGACAGGGGCGTCCGGGGCGGCCGGAGGCGTCGTCGACGGGATTGAAGAAGAGAGGGAACGGGGTTCGGGCGTAGCATGGCGTGTCGAAGCCGGCGACAAGGCGACGGGCCACGGGCTGACGGAGAGGAGAGAGGGGGCGAGGGGGAAGGCGGTCGGTGGGCCGTGGCGGAGCTGCTGCCGACGGGAGGGGAAGAGAGGGAACTGGGGTCGGCGAGCTCACCGAGCGCCTGGGGTCTAAGCGAGCGGCTCGGTGGAGGCGGTGACGACCGGCGAGGAGGCGGTTGGGGCGAGTTCACGGCCGGGAGGCGGAGGGGTCGGGATCGACCATGGGCGGCGGAGCTTCGTGCTTGGGGGCGACGGAGGTCTCGGTCGGGAGTCTCCGCCGATCCAGATCGGGCGAGGGAGAGGGTGGGCGCGTGGGGGAAGTGGGGGGGGGGGGTATGTGGGGGGCCGGGCCGATGGGCGGCCAGGGAAGTTGGCCAGGCCGGGGTTTGGGCCAAGGGTTTCTCTTCCACACTTTTTGTTTTAAATTTTTGAAAAACTTTTATTTCTATGCCTATGTTTTCAATATGAAGTTGAACCGGTTTGAATCAACGAGAGTTTAGTCACAAAGAATCGAGGTGACGTGGCATGAATAGCGTGGGATTACTTGTGCGTGATTATCCCAAGGCCACAATTCTCCTCCACTACAAGAAATCTCGTCCCGAGATTTAAGAGGGGAGTAAGGGGGAAAGGTCTGGTTACGAAATCCTAACGAATCTTCTCAGTCTTGGTTGATCTTCTTGAAGAGGCCGATCCATTACCTTGACATCTTCATTTCTCTGCTACAGGTCATCATGGTGATGCCGCCCCTTTTCTCGGTAGCTCCAACGCATTTCATTTAATAGGTAAGGGGTTATTCCGCGAGCGAACCTGCAAGGTTGACTATCCGGTAGCTAACATCGAGGAAGGTGGCGGAAAGTAACTCGAACTGGAACTTAAGAAAATATCAAGAGCAAAGTAAGAAGGTACCATGAGAAGTTTCAAGCGGGTAGGCAATCATCCGATGCCTGAAACAGGGTGCAAAAGGGTTCAGAGCAACGGGAATAAGTATTGCGTCCGATACCAGAATAGATCAACAGCAAGTGGCCCGTGAATTACATACAAAGTCAAGCGTGAGGAGTAACTTCGCAACAGGGGTGTACAGGAGAGTCAGGTTTCGATCCCGTGAAACTGTGGGTTATGGGCCCACCATGTGGTTAAAAGTAGAAAGGTTGGTGACATCTGCTCGATCATGTTAGCTAGGCATGTCAGAGGAGAGTCCGAGGGTCATGTCGGCAACATCATAGGTACCAAGGGCGAGGGACGAAGAGAACCATTTTCCTGCTCGTTGAACGAGGCGGACCAATAGGCAAGGTTCTCGTCCATCGGTGGTTACCGAAATGTCACCAACAATAGTAATGTGGTCTTCTGGCGGTGTTGTAACACGAGGTGCTTGCACAAGCAAAGGATTATTACCGCTTATCTCATGTAGATCATAGAAAAGGTTTAAACAAACCAATGGATGGAAAATATGATCATCGATTAAATGTAACAATGGAAAGGAAAATATGTTTAAACACATAATTCAAGGGTATATCCTTCCCAAGGACAAGCAGAGCAAGATATCCACGACAGGAGATAATGTAGAGAACCCTTTAGGTAAGGGGAGAGAAATTTCATGACATTACCCATACAACGGTGTTTGGATAATTGAGCAAGAAACATTTAGCATTGGGCTCCGAATGTTCTTGTTGAAAACCAGAGTATCACAGACATGCTTCGAGATAGCATTGGCATGGTCTTCAGGTGAAGATCGGACTTTGGAATCATGAAGGATCCATCAGGAATAACTTGTAGAAACAGTATTACAATTCCCTCATGGATGAAAGAATAACCCTGCTGAAAAGGAATCTATAATGATAGGTCCTCCAGCCGGGGGGGGGGGGTGCTAGGCATGACATCATGCTATCAAGGCCAACAAAGGATCAACGTCATAACTCTTGAAAGTTGTCCCAACCATCATATCTGACCGAGATTCAGATCCGATTGGTGTCCGGGATACCTCAGACTTAGGATACCCGAGAAGACAAGGTGCAACGCAAATTGGCAAGATGACAATGTAAGATTCTCGGGGAAAGGAACTATGAAGTGATTTCCGCTAACAAGAGTCCATCATTAACCCAAGGAGAGGACAAGGAGGTGTCTGGTGAACTCAACGGCAATTCACCGAGATTTCCAAAAGATGGATTTCCACAATTAAGTGAACAAGGAGATAACATTTGTCATATCAAATGATATAAGGAAGTATGCTCGAGGAAACATACACAATTAAACATTGGTGAAAGGTGCTAGAAAAATGGGTTGGGTTGTGTCGAATGGTGATTCAATAATCAATAGCCTAAGAATGAACTTTCGACCATTAACTTCAAAGAATAGGGTTGCTAGAAGGAAAGAATCCAAACAACACCGTTCACTTGATGGTACCCCGGTTGGAATCAACACGAGGACCAAGAAAGAATGGTGATGGTGAGAAGTTTCACCATACCAAGAATCCTTAAGAGGTGGTGAAATTCTCACGACATTCTTGACATAAAGGATGGTAATACTCCAAGGTAAGGACGAACAAATGCTGGATAGCAAGCATCTTAAGGTATAACACAAAACACGAACATCTTGTGTTGAGCGGAAGGCAATAAAGTGGTCGATGACAACACAAACCATCGAGGGCAAGGATGGTATTTCTCATCATGAATCCGGTTGATATCCTGGAAGAGCTCATAAGGTTGATGATGATCACGACACATTTTTCGAGAGATTTCATGAAGATGTAATCAATCAGCACGACATCAAGTCAAAGGAATGATGAAGCCAAAAGTCATTGGAACCATGGGTACGACACAAACTCGAAATCAAGCTTGATGTACAAGGTCAAACGGTATGACGAGGGAGATCGATTGTAAGATTAGCTCACCGTCGAAATATGTGTTCCGAGAAGAAGGACCCGTAGCACGCTTAAAATTTAGCATGATAATGATATAGCCGATCAGGCTAGGAATGATGTGATCAGGTACAAACTCGTACTTATAGAAGCTTAACGAAGAGTTGTTGAACCGTGAAAGCGGACTCGGTTCAGTTATTGGTGTCTTTGAGTGTTTAATATCTCAGAGCCCGTGAAAAATTGGAATCAGTGGGAATGTAGCACTTGATGAAGAACTCATAAGAAGTTATGCAGTTCCAAGATAATCTCGAGATACCAGGGGGTAATACTCGACACAAGATCAAAGCAAAGGTTGGACTGGTGTATTGATCCATAGGAGACAATTGATTTAACCTGCACAAGACATGATATTTAAAAGAGAACATGGTCGGAACCACGATTGCAAAAAGGCCAGATCTCAGATATAAGATGAGCTTATACCAAAGGAAAAATTAAATTTAAGAGAAGCTTTAATGATAAGATCTACATCGTGTCCATGGGCATGAACACAAAGTTCAAGGTCGACTCCCACTTCTCCAATGCATAACCTTTCATTCACTTCTCACCTTCGAGGAAGTTGTAGTGTTGAAATTTTATCCGCAAAATACCAGAAGTGTATGACTCATGAAACTGTCGAGTTCACACATATTAAGGAAGGCATAGGTTCAACCCATCAGGGTATCGTGGAAATATATACCACAAGCTTCAATAGAAATACCACCAGCTCGAAAGCTGAGCAGGGCTGAGAAAGCAGAGGATACAATTTACCAAAGGTAATATGTATCGGAGAAAGAACTCACAAAGTGATTAATATGAAGGACACCTTTGTCGGATAATAATCCAACAAAGGATATGGCGATCCACAATGGGCTGATATGAGTATCGATACCCAATCGAGGAAGAAAGATTGCAAATGCATCGGTTTGTAGAACAGCTGAATAGTTCAACGCTTAATTAGCAAAGTAATTATGATTTTCAAATCAAGGGATCAGGAGCAAATGCTCTGATCAAGAATGGATAAGCTGAATAGACTTAGGGGTACAATCAACAACAATTGGATTGGTCGAGAACCAATTCCAGTTGAAAGAATGGCAGCTCAGCCAGAAAGGTAATTTATAAGGATCAATGATGATTATGGTGTTATGAAACATATTGAGTCAACAGACTCAAAATGATAATGACAAGGAATGTCAATATGACTACGAGACTTATGGGATTAACCATAATGCAAGCAATAAGAATTTCAAGAGCCAAAGGCTCCAGAGGGTTTTCGGAGGATCGAATAGTATTTTGAAGACTTTTCTGAAACACATGAACAACTGGGGTTGAGCGGATACTCGACAAGTGCGAGGGTTTATTTGAAGGGGTATTCATGTAGCAAAGAACTGCTAGGCAGTAGGCACAAAGTATTCTCGGAACAATAGAGAAAACTTCGGGGTATCTTGTAATAACAAGATCAATGGGGGATGATCGTATGAATGGCAAGTGTAAGTAGTTATCCAAACGGATTTATTGGTGGTCAGGAATAGCAAAAGTGATGGGCACAACGTCTCGAGAGAACATCAGAGAATATCTTCGGAATCTTCTGAATAATGTATTTATCATCTGAAGTGAGGGGCTCTCCGGGAGAAAGTACTTGCGAGAACCTAAAGTTAGTCTTACTTTTAGCAAATTCATTTAACCCGAATAGAAGAGAGTTCAGAGTCCCAGAGTAAAGGTCGAGGAGTAAAAGATCCTAATACCACCCAATGGCGACATGGGCCCGTAAGGCACACAGCCAAGTTAGTAAAAGTTTTTGCAATGTCTAGACTCGACTTCGCCGTGGAGTTGGAAGGGGATTCCTACAGCAATCGGCTCGATACCAACTTGTGACGCCCTTGATTCAATCGTACACTAATCATACACGCAAATGTGTACGATCAAGATCAAGGACTCATGGGAAGATATCACAACACAACTCTAGACACAAATTAAAAATAATACAAGCTTTATATTACAAGCCAGGGCCTCGAGGGCTCGAATACATAAGCTCGAAAACACAAGAGTCGTGAAGCAACAATATCTGAGTACGCATACATGAGTTAGACAAGTCTGCCTTAAGAAGGCTAGCACAAAAGCAACTACGATCGAAAAGGCAAGGCCTCTGCCTGGGAGCCTCCTAACCACTCCTCGGTCGTCGACGGTCTCCACGTAGTAGTAAGCATCGGCGGTGGCATCGACTGGCTCCAACATCTGGTTGCATCAACCGGAAAGAAGAAGAAAGGGGGAAAAGGAGGAGCAAAGCAACCGTGAGTACTCATCCAAAGTACTCGCAAGCAAGGATCTACACTACATATGCAACATTATCAAAGGGAAGGCTGTATATGTGGACTGGGCTTGAAGTGCGAGAATAGAGAGAAGGCCTAGTCCTATCGAAGACTAGCATCTTACGAAACCACCATCTTGCAGCAAACAAGAGGGAGTAGAGTAGTAAAACTTAAAGTAGCGAAGTGTTATCAACCTCGCCAGAGATCCTTTCTCGACTCCTGCGAGAAAGAAATCCCAGAGCCATACTATCCAGTTATCATCACCATCCAGTTCAAGTTGTATCGATCGGGATACAACTCCAAGTGTCCGTTACCGTAGGACAGGCTATCGATAGTTGTTTTATTCCCTGCAGGGGTGCACCAACTTACCCACCACGCCGCTTAACTTCGCCGACACACTTTCTGTGGTCATGCCCGCCTCGCCAAACAATACGCCGCAACCCGACCTAGGATTAATAGAGAGGCCAAAGACGGACTAAACCTATGCCCCTGTGGTTCATGGGCCATCTCCCGGAACTCCTGCACGCTATGCACGTCTGGGTCGGTGAGCAGACCTAGCTACCTTCCCAAAAAGGCGAGGAGCTTACCAGTCCAACCCGGTAGCGCGCCGTCAGCCGACGCGTCTATTAAGCTTCGGCTGATGTATACGACGCAGTAACGCCCATACTATGCCCACGTGATGGTTAGTGCTATCGGGCCGAGGCCCTCGGATCAAATATCCAAATCGTAGTGGATTAGGAACGCGGTAACAAGCAGAGACTCACGAAAGATGTGACCCCGTTGCCCGTCCTCGAGGACTTGCGGCAAGGGCTAGGAATGCCCGGCGCCAGAATTATCTCGCGGGCACCTTCCAGGTCAACCCGCCTCCACATCACTGCAATTACACGCTGCTGGTACCCCTCGTGGTCGACCCGTCTTTCCAAGTAATAGTGGTGAAGTCCAAGTAACCGTGTCCAAACATCAAGGGAAAACCCGAGGAATCACCCCGATGAATTCCACTAGATGTAATCATCAAGGTGAACGTAAGAGGAATCACCGAGGTTCACACTTGAGGGGTTGCGCCACAGTCAGATCGGAAGTGGTTAAGGAGGAAATCACCCTCGATGACCACGACCGGATAGCTATACTACAGGGTTAATATCAGAAGTGCTGTAGAGGTTTCACCCTCGGTACTCGATAGTAACCCAAAGAGTGTCGAGCAACTAAGGGAAGTGATGTGTGTGTCGGGTCCTGGTCTTCGATCCCGTTGATCGGGTCTTCAATGATGAAGCAGGGCAACAAGGACAAGGTGAGGAGGGGTCACCGATGGGTCTCTAACCAACCTATACTAAGCAGTTTAGGATAAGGTGTAAGGTACAACAGCAGATACAAAAGGTGCTATGCATCGTAATAGGTGCAAACAATAACAGATAGCAAAATCTAATGCAAGTATGAGAGAATGGAATGGGCGATATCGGGATGATCAAAGGGGGCTTGCCTGGTTGCTCTGGCAAGAGAGAGGGGTCACCAACACCGTAGTCGAACCGCCAGCAGCTGGCGTCGGTCTCGTAGTCTACCGGAGAGAAGAGGGGGAAGAAACAATGAATACAAAGTAAACAGATGCATATCGATGCATGAATGTCAAGAAGCGTTGCTAGGCGTGCCCTAACGTGGTATGAGGGGGGGTACTGGTTAGGGGGAAAACATCCGGAGAAGTAATCCCGGTGTTTTGGGTTTTCGGGCAGAGGAGCCGGAGGGGAAAAGTTGCAGGTTCGATAGGTTAGGGGTGTGTGGTGGACGAACGGACTGCGTATCCGGATTCGTCTCGTCGCTCGAGCAACTTTCATGTTGAAAATATTTTAACCGAAAGTTACGGATTAAAAGACATGATTTTTAAAAGATTTTAATAATTTCTGGAATTTAATTAATTAATTAATTCGAAAAAAAGTATTTATGACGTCAGCATGATGTCAAGCTGACATCATCAGTCAACAGGGTTGACTTAGTCAACCCTGACAGGTGGGTCCCGCATGTCATTCTCTAATAACTAATTAACCTAATCAAGGTTAATTAACATTAGTTAATTAAGTTAATTAATGATTAGGGTTAATTAATCAGAATTAATTAATTAATTAATTAATTAATTAATTAGTTAATTAGTTTTAATTTACTTTCATCCTATTTTTATTTCTGTTTTAATAAAAACCGTTCCTTTTGGGGGGTGGGCCCCATGTCATTGGCCCCGAGGGGCAAGGCAAGCAAGGCTGGCGGGCGGTATGGGTTCAACCCGAGGCCATCGGGGCCGGGCGCCCGAGGTTAAGACGGCGTCGGGGTCGCAGCCACGGCGCGACCGCCGGCTGGCAGCGGCGGCGCAGGCGACGGTGGTGGTGGGGGTTTTGCCCCGACGGGAGGGTGCGAGGGTGGCGTCCGGCGGCCGGAGGCGTCGTCGACGGAGGGAAGAAGAGAGGAACGGGGTTCGGGCGAGCTGCTGGCGGGTCAAGCCGGGCGACGGCCGACGGGCACACGGGCACAGACGGAGAGGAGAGGGGCGAGGGGGAAGGCGGTGCGGTGGTCATGGTGGGAGGCTGGCCGACGGGAGGGGGAAGAGAGGGGAACCGGGGTGTGGCGAGCTCACCGAGCGTGGGGTCTAAGCGAGCTGGCTCGGTGGAGGGCGGTGACGACCGGCGAGGAGGCGGTTAGCGAGTTCGCCGCCGGGAGGCGGAGGGGTCGGGATCGACCTGCGGCGCGGAGCTCGTGCTTGGGGGGCGACGGAGGTCTCGGTCGGGTCTCCGCCGATCCAGATCGGGCGAGGAGAGGGTGGGGCGTGGGGAAGTGCGGGCGGCTAGGGTTTGCCGGGGGGCGGGGGGTATGTGGGTGGGCCGATGGGCCGACCCGGGGAAGTTGGGCCAGGCTGTGGGTTTGGGCCAAGGGTTTTCTCTTCCACACTTTTTGTTTTAAATTTTGAAAAACTTTTATTTCTATGCCTATGTTTTCAATATGAAGTTGAACCGGGTTTGAATCAACGAGAGTTTAGTCACAGTAACCGAGGTGACGTGGCATGAATAGCGTGGGATTACTGTAGCGTGATTATCCGGGCGTCACATGCGTCCTTGCATCGACAATGACCCTGCGGAGATCATCATCATCGGGCACATCGTCTGGTTCCTCTTGATCTTCAGCAGCTTCGCCTGCAAAGATCATCGCATGTCGCCCCGGTTCCTCTTGATGTTCAAGAGCATCACCGTATTCGGGGGTACATAGTTGTCATCGTACTCTTCTTCTTCGCCGCCTTCCATCATAACCCCTATTTCTCCGCGCCTCGTCCAAACATTATAGTGTGGCATGAAACCCTTGTAAAGCGGTGGGTGTGAAGGATTTTCCGGTCAGAGTAAGACTTCGTATTCCCACATATAGGGCATGGACAACACATAAAACCATTCTGCTTGTTTTCCTTAGCCACTTCGAGAAAATCATGCACGCCCTTAATGTACTCGGAGGTGTGTCTTGAACCGTACATCCATTCCCGGTTCATCTACGTGCATTATATATAATTAAGTGTGTCAAAAATCATTACAGAACATCATGAATAGATAATTAAGTGACCAAATCAATAGAAGTTCATCATCACATTAAAACCAAAGTACATATATAGTTCTCATCTAACAACATAAAGCTCTGCAGAGCATCTAAATTAATTAAACCATACACTGAAACTATGTAAAACATTTCAATGCGAAAACAAATGCGATTATAATCGCAACCAATGTAACAACTGATCCAATGGCATAATGATACCAAGCCTCAGTATGAATGGCATATTTTCTAATCTTTCTAATCTTCAAGCGCATTGCATCCATCTTGATCTTGTGATCATCGCATTTACATCCGCAGCATGCAACTCCAATATCATCTTCTCCTCCTCAATTTTTCTAATTTTTTCTTTCAACAAATTGTTTTCTTCTTCAACTAAATTTAACGTCTCGACAATAGGGTCGGTTGGAATTTCCGGTTCAACAACCTCCTAGATAAATAAAATCTATGTCACGTTGGTCGACATAATTGTCATAAACAATAAATGAACCAATAGTTATGAAAAGATAATATATACCACATCCGAATCATAGACAGGACGAGGGCCGACGGGGGCGGATACCAAAACCATCGCACTATATAAGATGCAATAATAAAAGTAAGAAAATTATACAAGTATCTATATAAACATACAAGTAAGAATTTTTTTTCCTTTCAGAAAGAAGATAAGATAAAAACAAGAGGCTCACCACGGTGGTGACGGCGACGAGATCGGCGCGGGCGATCGACGGCGGTGAAGACGGGGACGAGACGTGACGGACCGCTAAACCTAGACAAATATTAAGGAAAATAGAGCTTGGAGGTCGAGCTTGGAGAGGAGAAAGCTTAAGTAGTGCGGCTCGGGCATTCCATCGAACCATTAAGCTCTCCCCTCGCCTGCCACGAAAAACAGAGCACTGGGAGTGCTCTGCTCGCGGGCGAGGGGTATATATAGGCAACTAATTGGTCCCGGTTGGTGACTTGAACCGGGACTAAAGGGCAGCGTTTGGTCCCGGTTCGTCCCACCAACCGGGACCAATGGTGGTGGGCCAGGAGTGAGGCCCATTGGTCACGGTGCGTCCCACCAACCGGGACCAAAGGTCCAGATTTAACCGGGACCAATGGCCCACGTGGCCCGGCCGGCCCCCGGGGCTCACGAACCGGGTCCAATGCCCCCATTGGTCCCGGTTCTGGATTGAACCGGGACTAATGGGCTGGCCGGGCCTAGACCATTGCCCAGTTTTCTACTACTGCCTTTATATTGAATCCCACCAATGTTGGTGATTCCAGTGCACTTTGCGCCATGTCAGAGAACAATCAAGGCATTGTCGTCACCGCCAAGATCTCTTCCGCCGCTAGGATGACTTCAAGTGCAACCCCTTCCCCTCCGGCTTCTCTTCCCCCGCCGCTGCCTAAGGCATCCCCAGGGGCAATGCCCTACCTGATCTGGCAGCGGCAGACAGCAGCTCCCAGTGCGGCGCCATCCCTTGAGCAGGGGGCTCGGGCGGTGGCCGACGGCGTGACGCTCCCCGGGCGCGCGTCGCTGAGCTCTAAAGCGTTAGTGGACGGCGGTGGTTGTGGGCATGGGCCGTCGCCTAGGCGCTCCTGTTGGTCCGCACGTGGGTGGTGGCCGTGCTGGCAAAACGAGGTGCGGCGGTGGCAACGTCGGCGGACCCCGGGGGGGGGGGGGGGGGGCTGCAGATATGGTGGCGTTGCTGCTCATGGAGCCTGGGCGCGCTGCTGCAGGAGCTCAGGCAAGATGCGTCCTGGATCCGTGGGGGTCTTCCCCTGGATCTGGAGATCGGCTTAGGACCTTATGGCTGCTTGTGGTCTTCGGCAGAGGCTGGGTGGGTTCATGTGGCCCCCAGTGCTGCCTCTGCGCGGCCGTTGCTAGCCTTGTTGCTGCCGACTAGGTGGGTCGGGGCTCCAGGCGCAGCGCGGGATATGGCGTCTTGGGCCACCGAGATGGCTGCTGCTAAGTAGTGAGGTGGCGGCTCGCTGCTGGGAGCTTAGGTCGTGCGCAGCAGGCGGAGGTTGGTGGAGGATGGCTGGGGTGGTGCTCGTGGCGGACCGGCTGCTCTGGTCAGAGGCATAGGAGACGATGCCAGGCGAAAGTCTGTCTCCGGGTTTGGTCGGAGCTGGCAACGGCAACGTCCGTGGGCGTTGCTACCTTCTTGAGGGCGTTGTTGTGGTGAAGTGCACCTCTGCCTGGTCGTTCCCTGCTCCGAGGGAAACCACAGGACCGTGCTCTTTCAGATCGGATGATGGCGGCGGCCTGCATCGTTCCCCTCTTGTGGGCATCATTTCTGGAGTAGGGATCAGCTGGGAGACCAGTATTGATTTGACGGTGGTGGTGGTGCGGCCAGTTTGGGGTCGACGGTTGTTGTTCGGTGGTGTCATTGGGGTTCGGCGATGGTGCCTTTGGCATCGTGGGACAGCCATCTGTTCCCCCCCTCGTGAAGGTGTCTCACCCATGTTGCTAGCTTGCTCAAGACCCTCCTATGGCTACCGATGTGTTGCGGTGAGCTCCGTGCTCTTGGTGATGTCTCGGTTCTTTGCTCATTGATGGCACAAGATGCCTCCCCAACTTGCTAATCGTCCTGATACCGTGGCGGAGCCCCCCAGTCAAGGTTCGTGTTTAGTTGCACTCATTGATTGTGGTAGCTTCTGAGTTGTGTCGTGGTCTCGGTACACACACTAGTTAGGTGCGTTAGGCTACTTGCAAAGTTCGAGTATTGTGATCCCTCGACGACACCCCACATCTATAAGTGTCTTCCATGGCGATGGTTCTTCTGTCTACTAGCTTGGTGTGCCCTGTGTCGGTGTTGCTTGTACGGTTTTTGGCCCGGTTTCCCTCATAAACGGGGTCACTTTGTTTAGGTTTTTGATCCAGTTTCCCTTATAAACTGGATCAGCCAATGCTTAAGGGGAAACTCTTTGCTTGGCAGTTTTTAAGCAATATATTCAGGTGGAGATTCCCTTCCTCCGGTGACCATTCAAAAAAAAAAGTGCGATGACACGGGCCTTCACCAGGCTACATAAGCAGTAGCTGCAACCCAGCTGAAATCAAGAAGTAATTAAGACCTTTATATTTTTGTACTGATCCGTGAGTTGAGTTGGCAAATAAGAAAATTATGTTCTCTCCCCCCTTGCTCTTCTGCCAGCTTTGTGCGTGATCGTTCTACTATTATTCTCCTAAGAACTAGCGATGGTAAATAAAAGGGAGCACCTATGGAATTTACCGCATTAAAAACACGTCTTTACGCATTTATTCCAAATGTCTTAGGGCGTCCGAGCGGAAGGACTACTCGATGACGATTCTTAAGAGGAACAAACCGCCGAACTGGCTGGTGGTCGACGAGGTCACCAATGACGACGACTCCGCCATCACTCTACATCTGGACACGATGGACCTGTTGTATCTCTTTCTTGACGCTGAACTGGCCAATGGTCGACGAGGCTATCAATGACGCCAACTCCATCACCGCTCTCTTCACCCATATGTAACACCTCAAAATTTTAACATTGTTTTATTAATTAAAATTTTACCAGAAAATTAAAATTTTATTTTTCTGGATTTATTCTTGATCTCAGAGCCTCTCTTTTCCCCTAAGTTGTGGAGTTTTCACCCGTAGTAAAAACTTTCCAATTATTATTGGACTTGTTTACCCTCTCAAATAAAATAATTCTTTTATCAGTGGGATTATCTATATAATTATTTTCCCCTGAGCTTTATTTCTCTAAATTGGTTTTTCATAAGTTTAGGACCCCATTTGCACTACAACCCTTTGATAAATTCATTTAAAAATCCCACAAAAATTTTGGGATGTCATGTGATGTTTTTAAATCATTTTTATGCAAGAAGATATTTCATTCTTTGGATATTTTGAGCTCTACATCAAATTTTCAAATCTGGTCCAGTGGGTAATTTTACACTACAACCTATTTAAATATTTCTTTAAAACTTCTACGAAAATTTTGGGATGTCAGTAGGAGCATATTATTCAACTTTATGCAAGAATCCAGGGATGTTCTTTGAAAGATTTGAGTGAATCATCCTCATCTTCATTCTGGTGCAACTTGGTGATTTGTACTGCAACCATCTTCTAACTTGCTCCTCTACCCATTAGCTTTCTCTTGCTTGTGGTACACCTTACCAAACCATTAAGTCCAGGAGATAAGACCCATTGGGAGATTTTTGGTCCATGCAATGATGCCATTTACCTTCTGTCCAGAACTGAGGTTTTGAAAAACTTCCACTAGCAAGTTTCTTCTTTTGCCCAAATGACCTTACCACCCTCTTTTGCAATTAAAGAGACACTAGCCTGGAGAATTTGGCCACTCCAAGAAATGCCTAGGTGCCCCTGACATTATGACAAACACCTTATGGGCATGATCAATTTTGACATGATCTTTGTTTTGCAATGAGACCTTGCACCTCTGGACAATCTAGCATGTCCACTAAGCACCTAGATGATCCTAACCTAGGTCTGCTAAGTGCCAGCCTCACCCAAGCCCTGTAGCATGCAATCGGCATTTCGCTGAGCACTGGTGGGCATGCTCTGGCGCGCCAGAGCTGTTTGCACGTGCCGCCCGAGCCGCCGGCTGGCCTGTTCCCCAAGCTTATCCAATCACTGCCGCTGCAGCGAGGGCCAAGCCTCGACCAGACGCCCTCACGAGCACCACAGCCTCGCCACGCCTCCAAAGAAGCTGGTTAGCCGCCACTGCCGCCCGACAGCCTCTGCACTCGTCGGCGCCGCCCGAGCCACTCCCGCTCGCCAGATCGCCCTTGGAGCAGTGCCCGCTCGTCCGCTAGCTCCTGCCGCTATCCCCAGCCCCGCCACGATGCCCTGCAAGGTACAGAATGGCGGTCGCCGACGATCTTATCCACGGTCGCCGCAAACCGACCTCGTTGCGCTATAAAAGGAGGCCCCCGGGCTCGTCTAGCGACTCAGGCAGCCTCAGGCCACTCTCATGGCACCCCCACAGTCGGCAATCGTCTGGGGGAAGCCGTCTTCCCCGACTCCGGCCGGTTCGGCCGCCGCCATGTCCCAGTCCGTTTCGTCGCGAGCCGAGCCCCTCGAGTCCAATCAGTGCCACCAACCTTCTCCCCTCACCCTTGCGGAGCCGTCCAGCACCTCAAACGCGATCGAAAGCCACCGGAGTTCAAACCCCCAAAACTCCCGAAGCCACCGGTCGCCGCGAAGCTCGCCGCCGCCGACTCACCCCGTCCCCGCCGGCAAGTCGACCACCAGAAGGACCGCCCTGATCTTGCTGATCCATCCCTGTCCTTGGATCCCCGTGGGATGCCTCCGTTCGCCGGCGGCGATCGCCGGAGCTCCGCCTGCTCGGTCGAAGGAGACAGCCAGCGTGATCGGTCAAACCTGACCAGTGGGCCAGGCGGGCCCATCGTCAGTGACCCAGCGCCGGTCCACGCTGGATAAGTGAAGGCGTATTCCCAGAGTACGTCTTCGACGTGTATTTATCCGAAGGTTTTTCTTTTTCTGTTTTATTTAAAAACCAGAAATTTGACTAAACTTTGACTGGCTATATCTTTTTAAATAAAACTCCAAACGAGTTGATTCTTTTTTCAACCTCTCTCAAATTTAGTCTAGTTTATTTTAAGATTTATTTGAAAAAATTTCAGACAACTTTTTTGCACTATTTTGAAACTATGTGTTAATTTGAATAATTTCAAAATTAGGTTTTCGAAGAAGAAGGCAATTTTCAAATATGCACCTCACTTGTATACCCTTGAAGGCAAGCATCCTGAACCCTGGCATAATATTTGTGATGTGTTGGTTGATGCGATTATAACACCACCTTATTTCGGAGAACTCGTTATTTTATGTGGTGACGCGATCATTTGCATGAATGCATATTGGAGATTTCCTTGTTGTTGGAAACAGATATACTTGTGATGATATTCACCCTCGAATGCCTTGCATGCATGCCGGAAAGAAACCCGGGAAAGCCTCTGCCTTGTGTAGGCGTGGGCTTGTCTCCGGTCTCCGTCGGGACGGTTATGTCCGGTATGGCATGGTGAGGAATAACGAGTGGGCTTGTCTCCAATTGGAATATATATTGGTTACACCTATCATGCAGGGAATTTATAAACCTCCTGAGTCGACCGTAGATCGAGTCTTGTTCCAGTAACTCCCATACTTGTTTCGTACTGCCACTTGTCCCTGCCGCAGGTAGGGTACGGTTCAGTAAGTTGTCAACCCCTTTCTTGGCACACACCGTACAGAGGGGCCATGGTGGAAGATACCGGATGCATCCGGTAGGCATGCCACCTGGTCCGGGGGCATGGGTGTTTCCGGTTGGGACCGAGAGGGGGGCACCCCTTAGAGCGTGCGATATAAATTTGATCCCATGCTACGCGAGGTTGTAGCCTCCCCAGTTAGAGTTTTACTTAACAAGTGTCGTGGGTGATTCCAGACACCGTAAGTTAAGCTGGTGTGTGCAGGTCAGGTGTGTTTTCAATTAAAAGATCGTAGACGGAATTAGTCCCGATGGACTAAAGGAATCCGTTACTCGTGGGTAAAGAGTACACCCTCTGCAGAGATTAAATCTATTCGAATAGCCGTGTCCATGGTTAAGGACTACAATCTGGGCGGGTCAAGTGTCGGTCTTAGTGTCGGTCTTCGGAGGAGAAACTACTAAACCAGAACATGGATCATGACGTGTGACATATGATGATTGTGATTATTATTATTATGGACTAACCCCTTTTATATTTTTTGAAGTATTGAGTATCCCTAGGACGGTCCTACCTCCTGGATATTCACTGTGATTATTTATAAGCCCTTTATGTGGTGTCGCTGAGACGCCCGACTGTGGCATGCTTATTATTTATGAGCCATTTATGTGGTGTCGCTGAGACGCCCGACTATGGCATGTTTATTATTTATTTACTTTATAAGCCCTTTATGTGGTGTCGCTTAGACGCCCGACTGTGGCATGCTTATTGCTTACATTATAAGCCCTTTATGTGGTGTCGCTCAGACGCCTCAATCGAGGCACGCCGTTATTTACTATCCTTTCAAGGCGTCGCTGCATAATTCGATCGGGTGCATTTTATTACTACGCTGTTATTGCATATTCATGTTGTATATAAATAACCTACTTGCATGCATTAGGGATATTGTTTTATGACCGACGTTAGAGCATAGAATATTTCAGTGCATGATTATCATTTATATTATACCCGTGTTCATAATGTTTGCGAGTACATTCAAAGTACTCACTGGCTTGTCCCTGGCTGTTGTCTTGGCTAGATTTCTTTCATGGAGAGGAGCGTTGCGATGACCGCCCCGGAACCTAAGCAACGGTGACAGCAGCCTCGCGAAGATAAGAGTTAACCTGGTCAGTTGTTCCTGTGGGAAATAGAGTCCCATAGACACTGATGATCCACAAACCGCTTCCGCCATCAACCACTAGAAACCATTTGTTGTACTCATAGGCCAGAATGGTCTTGTACTACATATTTTGTATATTGCTTGGATTTTCTGTATCAAGTTGGTGCCTCATCAGCTAACAGTAATCCTGGGGCTGGTGAGCACAAGGGCCATTTTCCGGGAAATCAATACCCGGAAAACCGGTCGTGACAAACTTGGTATCAGAGCCAAGCTGACCATTGGCTAATCCTATCTTAGCCAGGTCGAAAAACTTAGGTAAACCAACCCACCAGACCTTAACCAAACCCCCAGCCAAGCTTCTCGTGCAGGATAGCCACACAGTGACCCCGACACTTTTGGCAGTCGGTGCACAACCTTTCAGCCTAGCATGTCAATCACGCGCCAGTGACCGACCCCTAAATTGTCCCATTCGCAAGCGTGCGAAGGAAGACTCCGTCCCCTTTTTCTATAAAAAGGGCACGCTAGCCTCAACTCAGCACCGCACAACTCTTTCCAAACCAAGCTAGAATGCCTGGCCCCGTCATGCACAATGAGACGACAGCAAACAACCTTGGAGGTTTTGTGACCGTGCTCGCGAACCTCACCCGCCGTGCCTTTGCATTAGAAGAGCCCCTAGAATATGTGGTGTACCAAGGGTCCATGAGAGGTGAGAGCCACACCTGGGCCACAGTGCACATCTATGGTAGGGGTCTGTCGCCAGAACGCCCCTACAGGTTCACCGGAAGGACAACTTTCATTGAGCCACAAGCCATCCAACTAGCTGCCCGAGAGGCTGTAGTTCAACTCCGGCACTTGTCGCCCAGAGTTAACTGCCGCTCATTCTACTACTACCCCAGCCGTAACGGGTATGGTAGACCACCCCAAGTTGCCAACGGAGATCACGAGACGGATCCTGCTTTGTTGCATCTAGTGCGCTATGTGAGTGCACTAGAGGATATGTTCGATCAAATCACCATTGATCTGATCGCAGCTCGTGGAGAGCTGATTCGCCGAGCCCCGGCAAGAAGGGAAGATGAGCCCGACGCCGACAACCAAGTCGTGTTGTTCGGACAACCAATCGAGACCTTGAGGTCAGCCCCAGCCACCAACCAAGGTGCTTTGATGACCCCAGAAGTGCTCCGTCGCCTTTTGGGAGCACACTCCAACGGGATTGTGGCCAACAATCCCCGCGATGGTCATCATCGCTACCCCGACCCTGCAGTTCCTCAACCCCCTCCCACTAATCCCGACGGTGAGAACCGTGGAGAAACCCCGACGTGCGCAAGGCAAGCCCGCTTAGATATTAACGTGGTAGACTGAGTCACCCGAGCAGTACCGAGTCTTAGTATGTCCTCGCCTTGTAACTGTGTGATCCTCTATCGCCGTAATTAAATACTGTTTGCCTGTGCACCTCTATTTTTGTAATAGCCATGCATGAGTATGTTGATGTGCGACTGCATTTTTAATCTCGGGCATAGTTGCCAAAGACCAGCCTCGACGACGCGAAGTTTGTGCTATGAGTAAACCTTTTTGGTTTCAGCTAACAGGAATGATATTTTCAAAACAACCCTTAACAAATCTCGAGGACGAGATTTTTCTTAAGGGGGGTAATGTTGTAACACCCCAAAATTTTAACCTTGTTTTATTAATTAAAATTTTGCCAGGAAATTAAATTTTTATTTTTCTGGATTTATTCTTGATCTCAGAGCCTCTCTTTTCCCCTAATATGTAGAGTTTTGACCCCTAGTAAAAACTTTCTAATTATTATTGGACTTGTTTACTCTCTCAAATAAAACAATTCTTTTATCAGTGGGATTATCTATATAATTATTTTCCCCTGAGCTTTATTTCTCTAAATTGGTTTTTCATAAGTTTAGGACCCCATTTGCACTACAACCCTTTGATAAATTCATTTAAAAATTCCACCAAAATTTGGGGATGTCATGTGATGTTTTTAAATCACTTTTATGCAAAAAGATATTTAATTCTTTGGATATTTTGAGCTCTACATCAAATTTTCAAATCTGGTCCAGTGGGTAATTTTACACTACAACCTATTTAAATATTTCTTTAAAACTTCTACCAAAATTTTGGGATGTCAGTAGGAGCATATTATTCAACTTTATGCAAAAATCCAGGGATGTACTTTGAGATATTTGAGTGAATCATCCTCATCTTCATTCTGGTGCAACTTGGTGATTTGTACTGCAACCATCTTCTAACTTGCTCCTCTACCCATGAGCTTTCTCCTGCGTGTAGTACACCTTACCAAACCATTAAGTCCAGGAGATTCGACCCATTGGGAGATTTTTGGTCCATGCAATGATGCCATTTACCTTCTGTCCAGAACTGAGGTTTTGAAAAACTTCAACTAGCAAGTTTCTTCTTTTTCCCAAATGACCTTACCACCCTCTTTTGCAATTAAAGAGGCACTAGCCTCGAGAATTTGGCCACTCCAAGAAATGCCTAGGTGCCCCTGACATTATGACAAACACCTTATGGGCATGATAAATTTTGACATGATCTTTGTTTTGCACTGAGACCTTGCACCTCTGGACAATCTAGCATGTCCACTAAGCACCTAGATGATCCTAACCTAGGTCTGCTAAGTGCCAGCCTCACCCAAGCTGGTGTGTGCAAGTCAGGTGTGTTTTCTATTAAAAGACCGTAGACGGAATTAGTCCCGATGGACTAAAGGAATCCGTTACTCGTGGGTAAAGAGTACACCCTCTGCAGAGATTAAATCTATTCGAATAGCCGTGTCCATGGTTAAGGACTACAGTCTGGGCGGGTCAAGTGTCGGTCTTAGTGTCGGTCTTCGAAGGAGAAACTACTAAACGTAACATGGATCATGACGTGTGACATATGATGATTGTGATTATTATTATTATGGACTAACCCTTTTATATTTTTTGAAGTATTGAGTATCCCTGGGACGGTTCTACCTCCTGGATATTCACTGTGATTATTTATAAGCCCTTTATGTGGTGTCGCTGAGACGCCCGACTGTGGCATGCTTATTATTTATGAGCCCTTTATGTGGTGTCGCTGAGACGCCCGACTATGGCATGCTTATTATTTATTTACTTTATAAGCCCTTTATGTGGTGTCGCTTAGACGCCCGACTGTGGCATGCTTATTGCTTACATTATAAGCCCTTTATGTGGTGTCGCTCAGACGCCCGACTGAGGCACGCTCGTTATTTACTATCCTTTCGAGGCGGCCGCTTGCATAATCCGATCGGTGCATTTTATTACTACCCTGTTATTGCATATTCATGTTGTATATAAATAACCTACTTGCATGCATCAGGGATATTGTTTTATGACTGACGTTGTGAGCATAGAATATTTCAGTGCATGATTATTATTTATATTATACCCGTGTTCATAATGTTTGCGAGTACATTCAAAGTACTCACTGGCTTGTCCCTGGCTGTTGTCTTGGCCAGATTTCTTGCATGGAGAGGAGCGTTGCGATGACCGCCCTGGAACCTAAGCAACGGTAACAGCAGCCTCGCGAAGATAGGAGTTAACCTGGTCAGCTGTTCCTGTGGGAAATGGAGTCCCGTAGACACTGATGATCCACAAACCGCTTCCGCCGTCAACCACTAGAAACCATTTGTTGTACTCATAGGCCAGAATGGTCTTGTATTACATATTTTGTATTTTGCTTGGAATTTCTGTATCAAGTTGCTGCCTTATCAACTAACAGTAATCCTGGGACTGGTGAGCATAAGGGCCATTTTCTGGAAAATCAATACCCGAAAAACCGGTCGTGACACCATACACCATGGACATGCTGCAACTCTTGTGTGGCAACATTGCCCTACTAAAGGGTTGCGCTGCACATTCTATTATTCAGAGATGCATGGCTCGGGACATCCTAACATGGCCACTAGGAAGTAACAGGGGGGAAGGAGTGGACGACAACAAACAATTCGCTGGGTGGACCGCCCAAAATGAAGGCAGCTACTCTGATCTAAATTTGGATATGAAAGTCTTCTTTCGTTTAGGGTGAAGTAAGACCAAGCTCATAAGCTTATTATCCTAGGTCATATACGCACAGGCTGACCATCATGTAACACATCCGACGCTCTCGACACGTTCAATACCGCTGATCCGTAATGGACACCATGTTTTCTCTCGAGATTTTTTAGGTTACATCATACTACCAAATATAATGGGTAGTATTAAACCGATCCAACGGTCCTGGTAGTTCTACCCGTAACTGTAATTAGCGTATACGTGTGATTAGTCCGCAGAAGATTAGCGGCCGCCGTTCCACACGCTCGCCTCTTCTCTCCCTGCCTGCTCTCGATCTAAATTTCTTCCGGTCAGATTCAGATCAGAACCGCGGCGCCTCGTCTGCTGGACTGCTAGTACTTGTTTCAACCTGGACATTCAGCGACGGCCTCTGCCGATTGCCATTCTGGATCACGATCTCAGATGGCCGCTAACGATTACCATTCTGGAGTTCTCACACATGTATCACGATCTAGTGATCTTTCCACAGATCAATATCTCAAGGTATATATATAAATCTATTTTGTTTGATGTGTTCATGCTTTAGTAATTGTGATCAGAAGATAAACACACATTTAATTTATCATTTTTTGTCAGCTATGCTTTCTATTGAAAAAAATGGAAAGAAGGAATAAAGAAAAGAAAATCTTTCTACACAACTTGCTTCAATCTTTAACCCATGCACTGAAAGTTCGGGTTTAGCTCGAATGAGATTATTAACTTCTACACTTCTTGTAGGTAGCAAATTTAAAACAATACTTATCGAACATGTATCTATTACAATGTGTATATATACTTGTTAGAAAGAAAACATGTAGCGTTATCGCGGGTGTTGTCTCTTTGGCCCTCTCTATACTCAAATCCTGGATCCTCCCCTGGGAAGAGGAAGTGATCTCAGGGAGCAGCCGGGGGTGGGGTCCGTGGCCTGGGGCTCCGAGCGATGTAGAGAGCAGCTCCTATGTGTCTGAGTAGATGGCCGCGGGCATCATGGCGCGGCTTCGTCGAATCGCGAGGTGTGCCTATGTCAATGACCTCGGCGTGTCCTTAAGGCCTTAATATACTACACAAATGGTGCGGTAGTATTGATAAATCTGGTGCGTTCGTCCACTAAAATGGATGGCTCATATGTCTTAGATATAATGTAAAAGGTTCTTTCTCTCCCGTTGCAATGCACACGGAGATTTGCTAGTATATCCCTAAGTATTGTCCAATTTCTCAATTATCAGTGCCCTATTTCAACAACGAAGACACAATTTTCCGAAAAACAATGAACACGCAATACTGATCAACATTTATAATTTTATATCGGTCATGATAGCTGAATTGGTAGAGCGTAGGCTCCGTTTTGTGGAGTCAGCCTCACTCCTCTTGGCTTGCCGTCGATGGGATCATGGAGCGACTCCGGCTGAAGTTGTGGCGTCCGCATGTGTCACTCCTGGTCTGTTGGATGACGACGATTGCTGCCGTGTTGTGCAAGGCCTGTACTCGGAGAGATGCTAGACTTACGGACATATTCTCGTGGGATTTTAGTTACGGACTACAGTGGAGAGTTGTGGTTGGAGAAGATTAGGGAGGAGAGGTCCCACTAGCTAAAATCAGGGGTGTTGGTTGGCGAGGAAGGAGCCCGTAAAATCAGTCCGTGCAAGAATCCCGTAAGTGTAGGATTTTCGCTGTTACTCGCTACTAGGGTCACACACAGCATGGCTGTCCCTGTAGCACACTCTTTTTCCGTTTACAGGAGGTCACAATGTTGATGTTCTTAGACTAGCTCATCACAACAACAAAGAAGCAGAACAGTTTCAGCTCGCATGCAAGTAGTTCCCCTTGTCTCCCAATCCCACGAGTTCATCACAAGAACGATAAAGAAGAAGATCACCCATCCTGCTTGCATGTAAGTTGTTCCCCGTCTCTCTTGGCAGCCCATCCAAAGACCATGCATCGTGAGAGAGGGATTGCAGCACCCGAGCTCCACTGCTCCCTATATTTAAACATTTTGAAATTTGTATTTTTGAGGTTACAAAAAAATGTGAAATTTTTCACGGGGATACATATAAACATTTCGAATACCCGTGGCAAGTTTTGGTAGAAATCTCGATTTGTTTTGGGCTGTAGAAAAAAAAACAAATTTCTGACACTATATAGGAGAAAAGGTGTGCCATTTTCTGTCAGAAATATCTCTTTTTTGTATTTCCCAAAATACAAAGTATTTTTGTTTTCAGCTTTTTACCAGGCCTTAGGAATGTGTGTATGTATTCACGTATTTGATATAAGATTTTTTTAAGCAACAAAAATGTGTTTTTCAAAAATTTCAAATACCAGGAGCCCTGGAGCCCAGTAGCTGCAGCCACTTTTCGCATGCATCGTTCCCTTCCACTATGAAGAACAATAGGTGGTACTAGTATCATGTTGCTCTATGCTACTCCATCCATATTTTATAGCACGGGTTCCCTGGAGGGAGATACACATCGTGCCACAGTTTTATTTTATTTTTCTGAAGCAACAATATTTCACTAAATGAATGGAAATTTATTATTCGTGAGGCTATGAGCAGGGAGCCAGGGAGCACGCAGTCCCTCTAGGACAACGTGTGAAGTTTGGGTGGTAGACCGTATGAAGCCATTTTTTTAGATCAGTCCGTATGGAGCCTTATATAGCGCAAGGCACTGCAGTTATAGAGCTTAGGCTGCTTGTGATCTTATGATGTGCACTCGAAACAAAACACTGTTCAGCAGTGAGCTTAAGTATTCGCAAGAAACAATGATGATTAATTAGACATAAGTGTTCGCTGATAAAGATTTTAGTTGCATAGTGATGATTAATTAATTAGACACAGTGTGACGCGTGCAACGATTTTTCCTTGTACAAATCTCTTAAGGGCATCCTTGGATTGCATTATTTTTGTAGAAATGTGAGAGGATTTGAATCCAAATGATATTTTTCTATGAGAGCCACATTCATATGAGCTCAGACCTCACGTACATTTTCCTTTGAGAAGTATTTCGAAATTCATGCAATCCAACAAAGAACTAAGATGCATGGATAAAACAATGGCTAACTGGCAGACATGGCCTTCTAGTCAAACAAGTTAATTAGTGTGAACAGCAACATGCTTGGTCAGGCTCAGCTGATAATTAATGTGCACAAACTCACACTGGTTTTTTTCATTTACTAATACACAAAGATTTGACAAAGTAATCATAATGTGCAGATGAAACTGGCAACACTACAACTCAAAATAATAAGAGTACTGGGTACATGTGCGTGCATTGATAGGTTATAGGCGTTGGGTACTGACTCATGGAAGTATCTTTCAGCAACCTTCTTCATATTCCATACTAAGTGAGGTCCATATTTTTGGGTGACAAATCCTTCGGCTATCCACATTCTCACCAAAGGTTCCCTCTTGATCACATAATTTTGAGGAAATGTACTTGGATGAAGCAAGCCTCACTTGGGATGGCAGATCACTATAACTCAAAGATAAGACTTGCTTTTTTTCGATAAAGGGCATTTCATTGAATTGAGATATCGAGTTGATACAGTCGCATCAAAAGAACACCCGGCCTTCCAATTTTTTTTAGGGAAATTTTGTCCCTTCCAAAGTAGTACTCCCTCCGTTCCAAAATATAGTGCGTCATCGGTTCCCGTGCTTCAGCTTTCACCATAAATTTAACCAACGTATTCAAAAGAAGTTTTCAATGTCTTTTTTTAAATTTATGGTCAAAGTTGAATCTCGGGAAATACGAGCGCACTATATTTTGGAACTCCTCCACATTACTTGAGTTGTCAGAAACTGGGCAGCCTGGTACTTGGGCCTCTGTGTTTCCTCTAAGCCTTCGGTACATGGCCCATTAGATCATTACATAGGTGCCTCGGTCCATCAATGCCGTACCGATCACGGTAAGCTGCTGGGGCCTATCTTATCTTCTCCACCACTGGCTGGTCTACCACAAGCGCCGCCGCGCTGTTGATTCCCTCCTTCCTCTCATGATGTTGAGTCAGTTTCCTGTTCCATGTCCATCGCTGTCATATAAGAACATGCCAAATCTTTCTTTTTTTCGAACCATGCAGGTGAACTGCATGTGAAATATATAGATATCTATATCTATATCTATATCTATATACCTTATACTAATGAAGCAAGGTGCGTTTCACCAAATTTTTCATCCGTTCACCCATATTATTATTATTTATATTTTTGTTGTTACTACCCAAGGTAATACTAAATTTCTGTTTTTGTGTTTTTCGCCCCAAACAGAAAACAAGCAGTCCCGTTACGTACATCTCCTGGGCCGCCATGCATGGGCTTGTTGAAGCAAAAAGAAATTAATAGCATTGTGAAGGAATCGAACTCAGGACCTCCTCTCAGAATCAGCAATGAGC
The DNA here is from genome assembly GCA_021605145.1 of Aegilops bicornis. NCBI lineage: Eukaryota > Viridiplantae > Streptophyta > Magnoliopsida > Poales > Poaceae > Aegilops > Aegilops bicornis. Next base: position 114,644,951 of record CM038675.1, read on the forward strand.
AATGAGCTATCAACTGAACTAATAGTCCCACATCGCTCTTTTACACCAATTTCCATTAACTTATATATACAGACGAATGCAAGAATCAACGGGCAGAGATGGAAAAGAAAGCAAACAGACGGCTAACACTTGAGAGCCGGCCAACAACGCAGGCCATTGATGGACAAACAGCCAGAGGTGAAGGAAAGACAAACAGGCACTACACGAGGTATGATATACTCTGTTTCTTGCAAATACAGACATTGAGACATCACAGGTATGAGACGTTGCGGCTGGTCTCGTCGAGCAAGTAGGAACTTGGTGCCAAGCAAGATGGTCGATGTGTTTCGCCGTTTGGTGTCTACGTCAAATAGATCTCTAGATTACCTAGCTCGCTTTCTGTTCTTATCATGCAGCCGACGTACTAATTGATCAGATGTTTTGCTGGTACGGCCGTCCGAAAAGTACTCGACCGGATCCAAACTAGAGTACTTTTTATGACGTATTGGCATGTGATGTGGTCCAACAAATTGCTGTCATACGCTATCCATCGTGTTTCAATTTTTTTTCTCTTGCATTGCCCAAACTTCTTGTCGAAGGGCCATTGGCCGTACTTTATTAGATAGGAAAGAAATACAAGCTGGTTAACAGTCTAGGCGCACTAGAACTGAAAACCAGAGGATGTTCTCCTAGAACAGCGATGGACACACTTGAGCCTGAACAAACAAGCATGGTCAAACCTAGTCACACGTGAGCTTGAACAAACAAGCTTGGTCAAAACTAGTCGCCCAGGTCGGAAAATGCATCCTGCTGAATGTCTTCACGCACCAGATCCAGCACTCTATCTGTGCTGCTAGCCGTCTGGTCAAAAAAACTTGGAGCTCCACTCCATCCACAGCCTCCAGTGCGTCAAAATCGCAATGTAGTCAAGTTGCGACTCATCATCTTGGGCACACCGGCCCTTGCCTGCAGCCAGCTCTCCTTGATGCAGCTAAACCGGTCATCTGGCGTGATGAATTGAGCCCCCAACCAAAAATGTAACACGCTCCAGACCAGGCTATGTCGCCAAGTCACTGATACAGGCCGCTCTCCACATGTGTATATCCTCCAAGATCAGATCCCGAACCTTGTCAGGAGTGCTCGCCACGTTGTCGAATATCCTTGCATTTCTTTCCTTCCAGATTCTCCAATGTAGAAGGATGGCAATTGTATCAAAATTACGCCTCATTTGCTTGGGGATCCCCGCCCTAGCATCGCCCAAACTTCTTGAGGGAAGCTCCTCTAAGCTAACCTTCCGGCTGCTGTGGCAAGCATGCATGTCCATGTTCGGTGCTTTCAACAGCAAGCAATCTTCTACGGGGTAGGTCTTGTAAGTGGGAGCATAGTAAATAAATATGATTTATCTAATCCATTGTATTAAGGAGTTCTATACTTCTGCTTCAAGCGAAGACTATGCTGTTATTAATTTGGCTATATATAGTGGAGAAGTCAAAGAGTATCCTACTTAAGTAGTTGCCTTATTTGTAATAACAACACTAACCTGAAAGTTAAGCACACCAACTAAGCATGATTTTTCTCTAGAGGCAGTTCAAAGAGCTCAAAGTGATATTTTCCTACGTAATCAAACTGTAAAATGTACACTGTCAAATTGTTGTCATCTTCGTCATCTCCTCCTAATTGCACAATATTTCTTTAATATTAATTTCACCACACCATAATTATTGTACTTTTCTTACTTGAGAATTATTTCACCACAACCAAATTATTGTACTTAGTATGCTAAACAACACGTTATTTCTAATCCTCAAACCAGAGTTCGGGTAATTCCTAAAACTTTACTTCTCATGCGTGGTCATGGCCTTTAGTAAGATGTCATCTGGTAGTTTCACAATAAAAGAAAAAGTAATTATCCCGAAATTTATTTTATTTTATTTGTGTTCAGGGGTATCTCTCATGTATCCTAAAACATTTTTTTAAAGGTCTAGAGGCTATTTTTAGTCACCAGTGTTTGACCCCCCCCCCCCCACCCTTGTCGTTGATCCTTTCCGAGCTTCAAAGGTCCTACCACAAAATGCCAGTTCACTAAGGTATTCTATTCTTTTTTCTGCTTTTGTGTCTCTACTGTAGTCACATGCCATACAATTCCTCTGAATGAATTACTCCCTCCGTTCCCAAATATAAGTATTTTTAGAGATTTCACTATAAACTACGTAAAAAGCAAAATGAGTGAATCTACATTTTAAAATATGTCTATATACATCCGTATATAGTTTGTAGTAAAATATCTAAAAAGACTTCTAATTAGGAACGCAGGGAGTAGATAATAACGCGCATCTTCTTATTTTTATATGTTTTGTTATCTGGTTGCTCTGGTTGATAAAGGGGAATTTGCATAGGTGCACTTAAAATGATTACTGTTATAGCAGACGTATGACTTGCATGGTTTAATTTGGTACATTTTTGTTGCACCCAAACATTAGGTATATAAACATGTTCATCAAGGTTGAGAAGTCATTATCGAATTTGAAATTATCAGGATCTCAGGCATTGTCAGGTTGTTGTACGTCATATAGAGCAAGAAGAGTGCCAACCAGGACGTGACAAGGTCAAAACAAGCATAATCCTTTCATGTTTTCTTCCTTGCTCATTTCGTTGCCTCAACAAAACTTAACACTTGTATTCCCGTTGCAACGCACGGGTAATTTTCTTATTGAATTGAAGTGCACACCATTTTTATCTCCCGTTGCAACACACGAACATTTATAAAAATGTTGTGAGGAGATTTTTGTTTTATAAAAGGAGGTTGACCCCCCGGGAGAGGCGTTTTGGCTCCTGGGTCCATGTGATCCCTATATCTCGGCCGCACATGCAAGCATTGAGATCCGAACCAGCAACCATTGTCTGCTCTATACTGAAGTAAAAAAAATGCAGAATACACTATGGACCCCCATGTGTACGTATAACGTGGGCTTGGCTTCTCGGACGCTGCCGCTAGGGCGTAGTTACTGGTGTTGACGAACCTGGACATGGACACCTGATACCGATGGTTAATTTGGACGGCTATCTCCGTTAGCCAGGTCCACCTCTCAGTTGGGAATAATGAAGGGAGACATACCCCACCAGCTCGACCTCGTGATGACAAAAAATAACGACGTCGATAACTGTCACACGTGTGTTGTATCGGGTGGTTGTGCCGCACGCCTCATGTGGCATGTAGAAGAATCCGCCCGCACGACCGCGTCCGGGCGCGCGCAGTCACATCCCGCACGTCTGGTGTGTGGCAAAATCGCCCAAACGTCCGGGCCAGACGACTGCGCTGCCCGCACGACCTAGCCGTCCCGACCTCCTTTCGATCCCCAGTCCGAACTGCCGCCATCGTCTCCCACCTCTCTGTCCCCTACCTCCATCGCCGTCCTTCTCACCGCTAACCACACCCCCCCCCCCCACTCCAACCCCGCCCTCCCAAGACGACCAGCTAAAAGCAGGTGAATCTCCGATCTCGTACTGTTTCTCGTCCTTCTTCTGGCCAGAAATTAGAAATTACAAATTTACCAACGAAGATGGCGAGTGGATCCACGCTATCGGGGCAAAACACCACACGGTTTTGTGTGTATTCGCATTTGCCAACCAGCATACGCCAGATCTGCCATGTACTACGCTAGAGTTGAGCTTAGGTTCTCGGTTGGCTTGGTGCAAGTAGTTGGTAATGAAGGATGCGTAGGAATCCCTAAAAAAGGGAGAGAAAGGAGAAATTTGGCATAGGGAGGTAGGAAAATTAGTTGCCACTTGTGTCTAACATCAGTTGCCACCTATTTTTTACGGATTGTTGATGCGTTCTTCTTCATGCAGTGATTGAGAACACATTGGCAGAAACAAAATGCAGAAAGAATGAATCACGAAGATGGCACTGATCCTTGGGTTTCTCAAACGCCAAAAACGCCCCTTGGGATGTAGCAGAGTACAATCAACTCATTTCTGCAGGGCCGTTGCTGCCACTACTAGAGCAGTACGCAGTCATTGGTATGATGCATGATAACAAGAAAAGAACATTTGCCATGTTCGCGACGATGAAGATGACATTCTACTTATGTCATACAATGTCATTTTTCGTAGGTTCTTATGACCAAAACACATTCAAGGGGGCACCATGGCAAGTTCAGTCACAGGGCGCTAAAACTGACAAATGTACAGGCAACCAACTTCATCTAGCTAATGTAGCAAATCAAGATAACGCATGCGAAAATGAAACATACTGGTGTGGACATGAAAATTAAACTTGCAAAGGATGGCAAAAGACTCACGAGTTATATCGGAAAAAATGTAAGACCTTCATGCAGCACGTGGCATCAGGTAGCAACCATGTACTTGCCACCGACGTCATACACAGGTGAGTCCACAAAAGTGAAGTTGCGGACGGTGAATTAGCAGAAGAAACATAGCTGACATCTGCAGTTGCCATGCCTGGACAACTGAAGTTGCCATGTATGATCAAATGTGATTGCAATGTATAAACAACCGTGGATGGCAAGTGTGAACAAATCTGTGTGGCATGGTTGGACCACTACATGTGCCATGTTAAACAAACTACAGTTGCCATGTAGTGACCAACTACTACCATGATCACAGGTTGTTACGGTGGGACTACATCGGCAAACGTCTCATGGCAAGCTTCACAGTTGCAGGACAGCGCTATTGCAGATAGAGCACATCAAATTGGAATGACAGACCACACAAGATGGACACATGCGGCACAACAAGGTAAGAAAATTTGAACCACAAAAGAGTACCGCATTTGTTTTTGTGGGAATAGCATGTGAGGAAAAGAAGATCTATAACGGTGGTGGTGGAAAAAACAAACAGAAAACGCTACAAAGTGGTCGTGTGCAAAGAGTCATATATTTTCTTCGGGATTTGCCAATTGCTTAAAGAGTGTGTGCAACACTAATGATTGATCGCATTTGCCTAGTGAGCTCAAGCCTAGAATACAAGTTTTGATTGCTAGAATATACTGGTTGCCATGTATTGGCAGCAGTAGTTGCCATGTATGTTGGACTGCAGCTGCCATGGATATAGAATCCAAGTTTTGGTACTGAAAGAAGCTGGTTGCCATGCATTGGCAACAGTAGTTGCCATGTTTGTTGGACTGTAGCTGTCATGACTGGAGAACTACAATTGCGATGCATGTCCATATGCAGACTCACGGCTTGCTGTGTGAATGATGTCATGCCAAATCACAATGCAGTTGCTGTACTCCGTTACGATAAACATGCCATTCAAGCAAAATCTTACGCTCGTACCTGTTTTTTCATTACAGGGTCTTCAACTACAATTAACAGCGGCACAGGGACATCTACTGCAGGGAGCTCTGAGCGCACAGAAGACGCGTTCCACCAGCCAGCCAACAATCATGCCACAAACAATGCCCGAGTCAGTGTCAGAAATGGCAACCATTCCAGCAATGCCGACAAGCACACCTTTGAACACCAGCACTAGCAACACTCAAGTAGATGAAACTGCCGCCGATACTGAAGTGAATGATGAAACTGATGACGAAGCACAAGGGGATGAAGATGGTGGGCAATCAGAAATCATGGTACCTCAGCCACCGTACGTTGGAAAGATATTTGATTCGTTCGCAGAAGCAAAGGAATTCTACCAGACATATGCAAAGTTCCATGGGTTTGCGGTCAACACCGAATACCATAGGAAAATTAAAAAAAACTAACGAGTACAGCAGAGGTGAGATGAGGTGCTACAAGGCACGAAGGAACAAGAAGGATAAAGGTGTTGCGCCTGTCGCTCCGGAACTAAAGAGAGGTATCATTCTCAAGACGGAATGCCCTGTCCGGTGTAAGCTGAACGTAGATGGAGCACGGTGGGTGGTCACTGAATATTTTGACGAGCACAACCACGAACTCATAAAGAAGTTCGACCTGGTAAAATTTCTGACCGCCCACAAAGGATTCACAACCCCTCGAGAAGAAATTCATAAAGCTGCTACATGATTGTACCATCGGTCCATCAAGAATGGTCCAGATGCTATCACTAATCCACAGCAAAAATGGGACTCTGAGTAGCATGCCCTACATACCAGCTGACGTCACAAACCTAAAGGCAAAGTACCGTAGAGAGAGCAAGTTGGCTGACATAGAGGCCACGATGACCTACTTCGATGAGAAAGCGAAGGAAGATCCAGATTTCTTCTACAGGATAAGATTGGACGATGAGGACCGTGTCAGGAACATGTATTGGGTGGATGGTGCTGCAAGAAGAGCCTACAAACATTTCCGAGATTGCATTTCATTCGACGCGACATATCTCACTAATATGTACAAGACACCATGCGCTCCATTCATAGGAATAAATAACCACAATCAGTCATTGCAGTTCGGATGCGGGCTCGTTCAGAACGAAGACGCGGATGGGTACACTTGGCTATTCAAGACCTTCTTGGATTGCATGGATGGACTTGCTCCAATGAACATAATAACAGACCAGGATTTTAGCATGCGTGCAGGCATAGAGGAGGTCTTTTCGTTGGCACTGCACAAGCACTGCAGGTGGCACATTATAAACAAGGCTGAGGAGACGCTAGGACCGTTCTTTGGTGACCGTCCAGAGCTGCACAAGGCATTCGAGCTGTTCATGGACCACAGCTTGACGGTGGAGGAGTTTGAAAGGAGCTGGATGGCCATGATTGAAACATATCAAGTCCAAGACAACGAGACGCTTGCTAGCATGTGGGAGAAGCGAATGTACTGGGTGCCGGCCTACTTCATGTAGTGCTTCTTCTCGTGTCTGCAGACTACGCAGCGCAGCGAGGGGTTCAATGCTGTTTTGAAGTGGTACGTGAGCCCTGGCAACTCATTGCTACAGTTTGCCAAGCAATACACAACTTTGCAACAAAAAATACTAGGATCTGAGCTACAGCAAGAAGCGAAAACCACGCTAAAGCGGTCAAAATTACTAATGTATTTACCGATGGAGAGGCAGATGAGCAAGATATACACCAGCAAGATCTTTAACAAGTAAGTCAGTTGTGTTACAATCTTATTTGCACAAGCATGAAGGTAGTAGGTGCCATCTAGAATGCAATGCAGTTGAAAAGCTTATTTGAAAATGATGATTTCTTGAAAATTAGTCATTGAGTACAGAATAACCATGATATGTAGTTGCCATGTTTAATGAACTACAGTTTGCCATGTTTAATGAAGTACAGTTGCCATGTTTACTCAACTGCAGTTGCCATGTTTAATGAAATGCAGTTGCCATGTTTAATGTACTGTACTTCCATTGGGCATGTTGGTATGGAAATGCCAATGCCAATTAAAGATGTTTTGCAAGTTGCCATGTTTAATGAACTGCAGTTTCCATGTTTAATGAACTATAGTTGCCATGTTTAATGAACTGCAGTTGCCATGTTTAATGTACTGTAGTTGCCATGTTCAAACGAAATCTACTTTCATTGGCCACGACAACATAAGGTGCTACAAAAAACATCACACAAGAGTTTAACAAAAACACACAAAACTTGCAGATTCCAGGAAGAAATAAAGCGTGCCAGCATGTTCACGGCTTTCCAAGTGGACGAACATACATTCAAGGTGTGTTCTATTTTGGGCATGTCGGATTCAGAACCTGAAGACCCGGACAAGGGAAGGAACTACTTCGTGAAAGCCTCGATAAGCCAAGGCGAATACTACTGCCATTGCTGCAAATTCGAACGGGACGACATTGTGTGATGTCACATACTAAAAGTATTGGACATGAACGCGGTGACACGAATGCCCCACCATTTCATAAGGCGGCGATGGACTTGGGACGCTGACAACGCATTGGCGCCGCAAACAACAAACGCAGTTTTGGCTGTGCATGACGAGATACCGGAGTCAATCATGGAAGTCGTGAGGCACGCTGTGTTGACAAAGAACTATGTTGAACTAATTGATGAAGCGTGCAAGAGTGATGAGACAGCGAGGGTCGCAGAAAAACACAGGAAGGCCCTGAAAAGAGAGCTTGATGAGATCAAGACGAGGAAAGCTGAGGAAGCACATAGGTTCCCCGCACATCAAGTGTGCCTTCATCCACGGGGCCATCATCTAAAAACTCGGAGGTAGGATCTGGAACAGCAAGCACACAAACCCAGGTCAGGAACCCGCCCCGTTCCATCACAAAGGGGCGCCCAAAAGAGATAAGATACCAATCGGGATTGGAGATTCAAGCAAAACACAAGAAAACAAAGAAAGGGACGGGCAATCCGTAAGCAATATTGGAGCACTGTGACATGGTCCTTGGTGACATTTTTTTTTGTAATCTAGATGTTCTAAAAAAATTTAAAAATGGGAGAATGACTCTTGAGGGGCATCCGAATTTGAAGGAAAATGCCATGAATGGATAACTACAGTTGCCACATGTATGGTACTTAATTTGCCATGTTATGTATACTGAATCTGCCATGTTATTTATACTGAATCTGCCATGTTATGTATAATGAATCTTCCATGCTATTTTATACTGAATCTGCCATGTTATGTATACTGAATCTGCCATGCTATTTTATACTGAATCTGCCATGTTATTTATACTGAATCTGCCGTGTTATTTATACTGGATCTGCCATGTTAGTTCTACTGAAATATGCCATGTTATTTGTAATGACTCTGCATCGCGTAGATTTCCGTGTTCAGTCAACGCATTTTAGTCACACATAGTGTATCGTGTGCAAACTATGGGAAACAAGTTGAAAAGGGTCACGTGCAGCAATCGTAGAAAGGTTACGGCTACATGATCAAATACCATGCTAGCCGGTACAGTTAGCAATGAAAAAAAAGAACCAAACAGCCAAATGAAAAACGACGATAACTTTCACTAACCATGTCTGATGAACTAAATTTGCCATGTTTTCAAACATCGTAGACGCATTCGAAACACCAAACTGGTGCTACCAATGATGAAATCATAATAATAATGATAAACATAAATGTATCTGCTGTCACGCCTAAATAGGTTCACATACACACATATATTACAGAAAATATTCAAATGTCGCTCACACACCACCACTACATACTAGGCTACGCGGAGTTGTAGTCATAACATAGCACACGTACATAGTTTTGAAAAGAACAAAGGTAATACTTTACATTCCTCGGCAACAGGATGTTAGGTAGGAGTTCAGTATGGAGCACCACGTGATCACTTGTACTTTTTGGTGACTTTCTTTATAGCTTCCTCTAGGAACTCATGTGCTTCGGACCGCGTGTTGAAATCTTCATTCGTCAACCAGTTCTATGTGTAAATTTTGCGGAGCTCAATGACCATTGCAGCTGTGACAACAGGAACCAGTCTACCTTCCCACTTTGCAAGGTATTCCAACGTGTGAAAGCCACAGTCCGTCCTGTACAAGAAAAGAATCAGGTGAACTCACAAGGACAGAGATAAAAATAATAAACTTCAATTCAGAGGTGACAAAGAGGGTTAGCATTGGTGTAGAGGACACATAAAGAAAGAGATGGGAAATTACTTGTTTCCTTGCTTCGTAGTCGCCACGTACTCAATTGGAAAATGTCTGATCTGGACCTTTGAGTGTTCGTAGTGACGGTTCCATGTCTCTTTGAGGTTGTTGATGAAGTATTCATCATGCGTAGTAAGGTCTGCATCAGCTGTCGAACGCATTGAATCAAGCACCCCAAAATGTTGGTTCTTCAGGTCAAGGCAGATCGCGTAGTGGTGACCACACTTGTCGTGTGGGTCGTGTGGTGCAAGCTCCTGGAACATGGGGAACAGGACCTGCAAGTAAAATGAAGGAAAGAAGAAGCAGAGTTCACATGAAGAACAGAAAATGGTGTAATTGGGAAAATGACGTGTAAGGATATCACCGGTTGTAGTAAGAGGCACATGAGTGACATTAAGCAGGAAGGGGCCAAAAGTAGAATCACAAATTTGCCCTGTATTTTAGTTTGAAGTTGCCACATAGTTTGTACGGGGGTGCAAATCAAAAGTCAGTTTACATGGCAGCTGTTGCCACATGAAACGGCTGTCACATAAACAGTGTGTAGCCCACATGTGAAGCATAGCTACTGGCAAAAAACATACCATGGGAGGAACAAATGTGCAAAAAAGGAAGAAGTACTCACACATTTCTTCATTTTGAGCTTGAATTCACCATGCGCAGCAAAATGCTTCCTCAGGATTTTGTGGTGGAAGTCACCATCCCATATTTTGTAGGTCACACTATAATGCATGATTGTTTTGTCGGGAGACATATCCATATGCTTGTTGATGAAGTCAATCCCACATGCAACTACATTCGTCGACATTTTACCGAGTGGCCTCACAGAGTCGGCAAGATCACCCAGGTCGACGTACGTCGCTTCACATTGTATGACCTTGGTTCTGTCCAAACATGAGCTGTATGAAAATGATATAACACGAAAGAATCATGTCTACTAAGTAAAAAAAGAAATAAAACATAAACAGATCATATCTAGAAATAGAAAAAAGATGAATGGTAAAAAGAGCAAAACAAAATGAGAGGTTATGTGGTGTGGTCATTACGCTTTCATCTCCTTCATGTGATTGTTGCTGGCCCTCGCGTTTCCAAAGCGCTTGACAATATCGTACAGCTGGTTATGCTCCTTTGTGGCCTTGCCTTCGGGCTCGTAGTCATCCACGGGAGGTGGGTGAACTACCCTCTGCTGCCTCACAGAACCAAGGGTGGCACTTCTAATGGGATCCTCAGATACCGTCTCAGCAGGCACGTTGGAACTTAATTGCCCCTGACCTCGTGAGGACCTCCTCTGCAATGCTGCTGATGGAGTCCTGGATTAGGGGGTATCCGGACAGCCGGACTATATACTTTGGCCGGACTGTTGGACTATGAAGATACAAGACTCAAGACTTCGTCCCGTGTCCGGATGGGACTCTCCTTTGCGTGGAAGATAAGCTTGGCGATTCGGATGTTAGATCTCCTTCTTTGTAACCGACTTTGTGTAACCCTAGCCCCCTCCGGTGTCTATATAAACCAGAGGGTTTAGTCCGTAGAAGGAGGGCAATCATAATCATAGGCTAGCTCCTAGGGTTTAGCCTCTACGATCTCGTGGTAGATCAACTATTGTAATACTCATATCATCAAGATCGATCAAGGAGGAAGTAGGGTATTACCTCCATCGAGAGGGCCTGAAACTGGGTAAAACATCGTGTCCCCTGCCTCCTGTTACCATTAGCCTTAGACGCACAGTTCGGGACCCCCTACCCGAGATCCGCCGGTTTTGACACCGACATTGGTGCTTTCATTGAGAGTTCCTTTGTGTCGTAGCGGCAAGGCTCGATGGCTCCTTCAATCATCAGCAACAACGCGGTCCAGGGTGAGACTTTTCTGCCCGGATAGATCTTCGTGTTCGGCGGCCGCCGCGGGCCAATTAAGCAGCCATCTGGAGTAGATCGACAGCTACGCCCCTGGCCATTAGGTCAGGTTCGGAAACTTGAACTACACGACCGATATCCACGGAGACTTGATCTTCAACGGATTCGGGCCTACGCCAGGAGCGCTGAACGGTCATGACGAGCACGACCCTGATCTGCTGTCAGACAATATTCGGGATATCGCACATGCAGTAGCTCCGGACCTAAATCCGGGGCAGATCACGTCATCCGAGGATGGGTGGATGGACCCCGCCCCGGAGGCCGCATACTCATCGGCGGTAGAGCCGAACATAGACTCCACCTCCAAGGAAATCCGTGTCACCGGACCCCCGGACTTGTGTCCGGCTGTAGGTTCCAGACCGTACGCGCCCGGGCCCATCAGATCCGATTGAGCTCCGGTAATGGAGTTCACCGCTGCGGATATCTTTCAGCACTCCCCCTTTGGTGATGTGCTAAAATCTTTAAGGTCCCTCTCTTTGTCAGAGGACTCTTGGCCGAACTATGTCCGGCTCAAGGGGGATTCGGACGACGAAGAAAATCTCCGCCCACCCACCACCCACTTAATAGCCACTGTCGATGACGTAACAGACATGTTTGACTTCGACTCCGACGACACCGACGGTACGGACGTCGGTGCAGGGGACGATTTGGAACCACCGCCCACGGGGCGCTGGACTGCCACCTCATCATATAATATATACATGGTGAACACGCCTAAGGAGGACAATGGCGACAAAAAGGACACAACGGAGGATAAAACCCCCGGACAAAAGCCAAAACGATGGCACAGACGCTCCTCTAAGTCCAGCCACAGTAAAAATAGCGATAACAGCGCTGGAAAAATCGACACCCCAGTCAACTCCAAAGGCAACAACGACCATATGGACCCAACGATGGAGCCGGATGAGCCAGGTCACACCGAACACAGTCCGGAGCAGACGCCCGATCACAGCGATCCCGAGGGCCGAACTCATCAACCTGCCTCCGGAGAAGAGTACAGTCTGGACGACGATGCATTCATCATCCCGGAAAAACATTTGGAACGAGATAACCTCCGCAGAAGGCTTATGGCCACTACGAGAATCCTAAAGAAGCAGAAGCAAAGGTTTAAGGCCGCGCAGGAAACGCTCAACCGCAGATGGAATAAAGTGCTAGACACTGAAGAAAAATATGGCGATGATCGCCACACAAAGAGCTACCCAAAGCGCAAGTTGCTGCCAGAATTCGACGATGAGGCCATTCTGCCGAAGAACAATACGGCCAATAGGCCATACCAACCATTTCATGACCGCGATAGAGCAGCTACTGACGCCGCACACGATTTACGTGAGCTCCTGGACAAAAAGGCCGGCGCGACCAGGTCCATCTATGGATCTAGAGGACATGCTCCGGCGCAGGACTACGGTCACCAAAATGATCAGACTAATCGAATACCAGTTCAGAATCAACACCGGACACAACAACAGTCGACAACATGCCACAACATGTCCAGATACAGAGGGGCTGCGCACCCTCTGTGCTTCACCGAAGAGGTACTGGATCACGAATTTCCACAGGGATTCAAACCCGTGAACATAGAGGCATATAACGGAACGACAGACCCTGGGGTCTGGATTGAGGATTTTATCCTTCATATCTACATGGCTCATGGGGATGACCTCCACGCCATCAAATACCTACCCCTCAAGTTGAAGGGGCCAGTTCGGCACTGGTTGAAAAGCCTCCCCGAAAATTCAATCTGAAGTTGGGAAGAACTTGAGGATGCTTTCAGGGCCAATTTTCAAGGGACCTATGTCCGACCTTCGGACGCTGACGATTTAAGTCACATAATTCAACAGCCTATTGAGTCCGCGCGTAAGCTTTGGAAGATATTTCTCACTAAGAAGAATCAAATTGTCGATTGTCCGGACGCCGAAGCCCTAGCGGCCTTCAAGCACAGTATCCGAGACGAATGGCTCGCCAGACACCTCGGCCAAGAAAAGCTGAGGACAATGGCAGCCTTAACAAGCCTCATGACCCACTTCTGCGCAGGTGAGGACAGTTGATGACCCACAAGTATAGGGGATCTATCGTAGTCCTTTCGATAAGTAAGAGTGTCGAACCCAACGAGGAGCAGAAGGAAATGATAAGAGGTTTTCAAGAAGGTTTTACGTGCAAGCCTTTGAAATAGCAGGTGATAGATAGTTTCGTGATAAGATAAATAGTAACGAACAAAAAGTAAATAAAGTAAATAAAGTGCAGCAAGGTGGCCCAATCCTTTATGTAGCTAAGGATAAGCCTGGACAAATTCTTATAATGAAGAAGGAGCTCCCGAGGACACACCGGGAATTATCGCCAAGCTATTTTTCATCACGTTCATAAGATTCGCGTTCGGTACTTTGATAATTTGTTATGTGGGTGGACCGACACTTGGGTACTGTCCTAACTTGGACAAGCATCCCACTTATGATTAACCCCTATTGCAAGTGTCCACAACTACAAAAAGGAGTATTAAGGTAAACCTAACCACAACATTAAACATATGGGTCCATATCAGCCCCTAACGAAGCAAAGCATAAACTAGGGTTTAAGCTCATCACTCTAGCAACCCATCATCTACTTATTACTTCCCTATGCCTTCCTCTAGGCCCAAATAATGGGGAAGTGTCATGTAGTCGACGTTCACATAACACCACTAGAGGAAAGACAACATACATCTCATCAAAATATCGAACGAATACCAAATTCACATGACTACTAATAGCAAGACTTCACCCATGTCCTCAGGAACAAACGTAACTACTCACCGAGCATATTCATGTTCATAATCAGAGGAGTAATAATATGCATAAAGGATCTGAACATATGATCTTCCACCAAGTAAACCAACTAGCATCAACTACAAGGAGTAATCAACACTACTAGCAACCCACGGGTACCAATTTGTGGTTTCAATACAAGATTGGATACAAGAGATGAACTAGGGTTTTGAGAGGAGAAGGTGCTGGTGAAGATGTTGATGGAGATTGACCCCCTCTTGATGAGAGGATCGTTGGTGATGACGTTGGTGATGATTTCCCCCTCCCGGAGAAAGTGTCCCCGGCGGAACAGCTCCGCCAGAGCCCTAGATTGATTCCGCCAAGGTTCCGCCTCGGGCGGCGGAGTTTCGTCCCGAAAGCTTGCCCCCGATTTTTTCCAGGGTAAAAGTGATGATATAGCAAAAGATGGGCACCGGAGGCCCACCAGGGGGCCTAGGAGATAGGGGGTGCGCCCTCTGCGCCCTCCTGTCTCCTGGACAGGTGTGGGCCCCCTGGCCTATTTCTTTTGCTCATAAATTCTTATAAAATCCAAAAAGTTGTTTCGTGGAGTTTCAGGACTTTTGGAGTTGTGCAGAACAGGTTTCCAACGTTTGCTCCTTTACCAGCCAGAATTCCAGCTGCTGGCATTCCCCTCTTCATGGTAAACCTTGTAAAATAAGAGAGAATAGCCATAAGTATTGAGATATAATGTGTAATAACAGCCCATAATGCAATAAATATTGATATAAAAGCATGATGCAAAATGGACGTATCAACTCCCCAAGCTTAGACCTCGCTTGTCCTCAAGCGGAAGCTGAAATCGAAAAATATGTCCACATGTTTAGAGATAGAGGTGTCGATAAAAATAAAATACGGACATGAGGGCATCATGGTCATTCTAATAACTGCCACATATATAGATTTTTGTCATATGATTTCCCATGTTCAAGTATTAAACAATTCACAATATCAAGTATGGTTCAAAAACTTCATTCGGAACCGACAAACTATAATCTCAGTCATTGAAGCAATTGAAATTTATCGTAACATCGGAAAGAGTCAATAATAGAGCTTTTCAGCAAGCTCACATACTCAACTATCTCGTAGTCCCCTATAATTATTAACACTCACGCAATACTTGTGGTTATAGAGTTTCAAACGGACACTGAGAAAGATAGGGGCTTATTGTGTTGCCTCCCGATGTATTCACCTTTAGGTGAAGTCTACAATAATAGCCGGTGCCAACTTACATCCAATTGGATATATGTATTATGATCTTTCAAACATGAGGAGCTTGCCAAAGGATAAAAATAAAAAGGGAAAGGTGAGCATCACCTTGACTCAAGCATAAAGTAAAACATAAACTAAAAGATAGGCCCTTCGCAGAGGGAAGCAGAGGTTGTCATGCGCATTTAGGGTTGATGCATAAAGTCTTAGTGCAAAAGAACGTCACTTTATATTGCCCCTTGTATGTGGACCTTTATTATGCAGTTAAATCGCTTTTATTACTTCCACAACAAGTTCGTACAAAGTTTATTTTCTCTGCACTAATAAGTCATATATATTTAGAGAGCAATTTTATTGCTTGCACCGATGACAACTTACTTGAAGGATCTTATTCAATCCATAGGTAGGTATGGTGGACTCTCATGGCAAAACTGGGTTTAAGGATATTTGGAAGCACAAGTAGTATCTCTACTTGGTGCAAGGAATTTAGCTAGCATGAGGGGAAAGGCAAGCTCAACATGTTTGGAAGGTCAATGACAATATACTTTAACTGAGATGTCGGAAAACATAAACCATTACGTTGTCTTCCTTGTCCAACGTCAACTCTTTTAGCATGTCATACTTAATGAGTGCTTCACAATCATAAAACATGTTCAAGATAATATATTTATATGTGAACTCCCCTTTCCTTATCACTTCCTATTAAAATGCAACGATGACCAAGGCTACGTTCATCAACTCTCAACAATTTTTATGCCTCATACTTTCTATGTGTGAAGTTATCATTGTCTCTTTTGTTCTTTCTACTTTCTCAAGATCATAGCAACATAGCAAAGCCCTTGACTCAACACTAATCTTTATTATAGATAGCACACAGACTCGCTTACATAAAGAGATCACAATGCAAAACTCAAAACTACTTGATATCAAAACTTCAATCTACTAGATCAAGATACTACTAAAAGGATCAAACTAAATAAGCGGTAAAGATAGGAGTGTGATGGTGATACGATACCGGGGCACCTCCCCCAAGCTTGGCAGTTGCCAAGGGGAGTGCCCATACACATGTGATTATTTCTTCGGAGCTGGTGGAGTAGGAGTTGTTGATGATGTAGGCTTGTCGTCCGTCTTCCAGGGCATCGGCTCTCCATCATAAAAGGATGATCGAGTCTCCGGGATCCTTAAATCTGCAGCCAAACTCATTCGCTTGAATCTATATTCATACTCACAGTTCTGGTTTTGCAGGTCATAGATCTGGGCTTGGAGGTGCTCGATTTTCTCTTGAAGTTTGAAGATGGTTTCCCCAATGACTTTGGCATCCAGCTTGTGGTTGTTGGTGAACTCCGTGATCATCATATGGTTGGCATTGAGTCCACGCTCCACCATCCCTTGACACTTGAAAACTTCTTGCTCCGCGGCTTCGAGCTTTGTCTCCACGCTCCCGGTACGCCTTGGTCCCTCCACATCGCGGATGTGCAGCACCCCCTCACGCACCTCAATGATTTTAGGATGATGCAGCACCTCCACGATATAGGGGTTGATAACTCTCTCGAAAAACTTGTCCTTGGGAGCGCTTGGAGACGACATGATGCTCTAGATCTGAAATAGAAACAGCTCGGAACGAAAACAGAGGATATTTGCGTGATACGGTGGTAAAAACCTTCGGGAGTATATATAATGAATTTTCTTGACCAAAATACGTAACATAAAGAAAAGCGAGTCCGGGAGGCACACGAGGTGCCCACGAGACAGGGCGCGCCCTACGGGGGCCTCCTCTCGTGGGAGCCTCGTGTCCCTTCGGACTACTTCTTTCTTCCTAAAATTCTTAAATAATCCAAAACTGATAAAAATTTCCATTAGAGTTGTTTTGGAGTCGGTTTACTTACCGTACCATGTACCTATACATTTTCGAGTCCTAACGCTCGGAAAGTGTCTCTTATGTATTCCTCAGGGGTTATGGTTTCAATAATATTAGTTTCAACATTGATAGGATTACCTGAAATATAATGTTTAATTCTTTGATCGTTTACAACCCTCGGATTTGTGCCTTCGAAGTTGTTGATTTTTATAGCACCAGAACGATAGACGTCCTCGATAACGTAGGGACCTTCCCATTTTGTGAGAAGTTTTCCTGCAAAAAATCTTAAACGAGAGTTGAACAATAACACATAATCTCTTACGTTAAACTCACACTTTTGTATCCTCTTATCATGCCATCGTTTGACTTTTTCTTTGAAAAGCTTGGCATTCTCATTTGCTTGGGTTCTCCATTCATCAAGTGAGCTAATATCAAACAACCTCGTCTCACCGGTAAGTTTGAAGTCATAATTGAGCTCTTTAATAGCCCAATATGCTTTGTGCTCAAGTTAAAGAGGTAAATGACATGCTTTTCCATAAACCATTTTATAAGGAGATATACCCATAGGATTTTTGTATGCAGTTCTATAGGCCCATAATGCATCATCAAGTTTTTTGGACCAATTCTTTCTAGATCTATTCACAGTCTTTTGCAAAATTAATTTGAGCTCTCTATTTCTCAACTCTACTTGACCACTAGATTGCGGGTGATAAGGGGATGCGATTCTATGATTGACATCATACTTAGCAAGCATCTTACGGAAAGCACCATGAATAAAGTGTGAACCACCATCAGTCATAAGATATCTAGGGACTCCAAACCTCGGAAAAATAACTTCTTTAAGCATTTTAATAGAAGTTTTATGATCAGCACTACTAGTTGGAATAGCTTCTACCCACTTAGTAACATAATTAACAGCAACTAAAATATGTGTATAACCATTGGAGGCAGGAAAAGGTCCCATATAATCAAAGCCCCAAACATCAAACGATTCAATAACAAGAGAATAATTCATAGGCATTTCTTGACGTCTACTAATGTTACCTATTCTTTGACATTCATCACAAGATAAGACAAACTTACGAGCATCTTTGAAAAGAGTAGGCCGATAAAAACCAGATTGTAGTACCTTGTGTGCAGTTCTATCTCCAGCCTGGTGTCCTCCATAGGATTCAGAGTGACACTTGCGTAGGATTTTTTCCTGTTCATGCTCAGGCACACAACGTCTAATAATACCATCTACTCCTTCTTTATAAAGGTGTGGATCATCACAAAAGTAATGTCTTAAATCATAGAAGAACTTTTTCTTTTGCTGGTATGTGAAACTAGGCGGTATATATTTAGCAACAATGTAATTAGCATAATCAGCATACCATGGAACAGTACGAGAAACATTGACAACCGCTAATTGTTCATCCGGAAAACTATCATTAATAGGCAGTGGGTCATCAAGAACATTCTCTAACCTAGACAAATTATGCGCAGCAGGGTTCTCAGCTCCTTTCTATCAATAATATGCAAGTCAAATTCTTGGAGCAAGAGAACCCATCTAATGAGTCTAGGCTTAGCATCTTTCTTTTCCATAAGATAATTAATAGCAGCATGATCAGTGAATAGTAACTTTGGAATCAACAATATAAGGTCTAAACTTATCACATGCAAACACAACTGCTAAGAACTCTTTTTCAGTAGTAACATAATTTCTCCGAAAGCAATATCAAGAGTCTTACTAGCATACTTGGATAACATTCAATTTCTTATCGACTCTTTGCCCTAAAACAGCACCTACAAAGATAATCACTAGCATCGCACATAATTTCAAAAGGTAAATTCCAATCAGGTGGCTGAACAATAGGTGCAGTGATCAAAGCTTTCTTAAGTGTTTCAAATGCTTCTACACAATCATCATCAAAGACAAACGGAATATCTTTTTGCAATAAATTAGTCAGAGGCCTAGAGATTTTAGGAAAGTCCTTAATGAACCTCCTATAAAAGCCGGCATGACCAAGGAAACTTCTTATACCTTTTATGTCCTTGGGACATGGCATCTTTTCATTAGCATCAACTTTGGCTTTACCAACTTCAATACCTCTCTCGGAGATCTTGTTCCCCAAGAAAATGCCTTCATTAACCATAAAGTGACACTTTTCCCAATTCAGGACGAGACTGGTGTCTTCGCATCTCTGCAAAACTCGATCAAGGTTGCTCAAACAATCATTAAAAGAGGATCCATAGACGGAGAAGTCATCCATGAATACCTCACAAATCTTTTCACAAAAATCATAGAATATAGCCATCATGCATCTTTGAAAGGTAGGAGGTGCATTACATAAACCAAAAGGCATTCTTCTATAAGCAAAAGTACCAAAAGGGCAAGTAAAAGTAGTTTTAGATTGATCCTTTGCTGATATAGGTATTTGGGAGAAGCCAGAATAACCATCTAGAAAGCAAAAATGTGTGTGTTTGGATAGTCTTTCTAGCATTTGATCAATAAAAGGTAAAGGGTAATGATCTTTCTTAGTAGCTTTATTTAACTTAAGAAAATCAATTACCATCCTATAACCTGTAATAATTCTTTGCGGGATCAATTCATCTTTATCATTAGGAACAATGGTAATACCTCCCTTTTTAGGGACACAATGGACAGGGCTTACCCTTTCACTATCAGCAACGGGATAAATAATACCTGCCTCAAGGAGTTTTAGAATCTCCTTTCTTACCACCTACTTCATTTTGGGATTTAATCGTATTTGAGGATCTCTAACTGGTTTGGCAACTTTCTCCATTGAAATTTTGTGTTAACATAATGTGGGACTAATGCCCTTGAGATCATCCAGAGTATATCCAATAGCAGCTCAGTGCTTCTTCAGAGTTTTCAATATCTTTCTTCTTCTTTCTCTAAAAGGTTAGCACTAATAATAATAGGATATATTTCTTTTTCATCAAGATAAGCATACTTAAGTTTATCAGGTAAAGGTTTGAGTTCAAACACAGGATCACCCTTGGGTGGAGGGGGATCCCCAAGAATTTCAACGGGAAGGTTATGTTATAGCATAGGTTCCTGTTTAAGGAACACTTCATCTATTTCTTCCCTTTCCTTCATGAACATATCGTTTGCATGGTCTAGCAAATATTGTTCTAATGGATCAGTTGGAGGAACAGCAATGGAAGCAAGACCAATGATCTCATCCTTACTAGGTGGTTCCCTTTCACGAGGTTGTCTACTAAACTTAGCAAAATTAAACTCATGAGACATACCATCTATGCCAACAGTGACAATATTCTTTTCACAATTAATCTTAGCACTAGCAGTGTTCAAGAAGGGTCTACCAAAAATAATGGGACAAAAGTCATCTTGTGGGGAACTAAGAACAAGAAAATCAGCAGGGTATTTAATCTTCCCACACAAGACTTCAACATCTCTAACAATCCCAATAGGTTTAATTGTGTCCCTATTAGCAAGCTTAATAGTAACATCAATGTCTTCTAATTCACCAGGTGCAATATCATGCATAATTTATTTATAACGATCATAAGGTATCGCACTAGCACTAGCACCCATATCACATAAGCCATGATAACAATGAGCTCCTATTTTAACAGAAATAACAGGCATGCCTATGACATGTCTACGTGTCTTAGTATCGGGTCTAGCAATATTAGCAATCTCACCCAAGAAAGAAATAACATGCCCATCTAAGTCCTCATCCAAGAGATCTTTAACCATATCAATACTAGGTTCAACATTAATTTGCTCAGGAGGTGTATAAGTCCTAGTATTACTCTTACGAACAACAGTCGAAGATTTAGCATGATCTTTTATCTTAACAGGAAAAGGAGGTTTTTCAACATAAGCAGTAGGAACAATAGGATCACTATAGGTAATAGTCTTTTCTTCGACTATAATAGGTGCAACTACTTTCACTTCAACAGGAGGATTATATTTAAACCACTTCTCTTTAGGGAGATCAACGTGAGTAGCAAAAGATTCACAGAAAGAAGCTACTCTCTCAGAGTCAAGTCCATACTTAGCGCTAAATCGATTTAAAAGGATCAGGTATCCATAAAAGATTTAACACAATCGAACTTAGGTGTCATACGTGACTCCTTACCATCGCCGGAACCCCAATCTTCAGAGTTGCGTTTAATTCTTTCCAATAAGTCCCATTTGAAATCAATAGTCTTGAGCATATAAGAAACAAAGACAGGAAGTATCGAGCAAGTTGCGATTATTAAGAGAAAGTCAGCGCATAAAAATTCTGAATAATCATTTTCGAGAGAGCTCATGATTGGGGCATGAATATAACATTGACTTAAGCCTCACCCAAGCTTGAGCGATGCTTTCTCCTTCGCGAGGCCATAAATTATATATGTAATTAGGATCACGATGAACAAGATGCATAGGATAGAACTTCTGGTGAAATTCCAGCTTCAATCGCTTATAATTCCAAGATCCCGTATCATCACGTAGCCTATACCATGTCAATGCATCTCCCTTCAGAGATAAAGGGAAGACCTTACATTTAACAACATCATCAGGAATACCTGCAAGCTTAAATAATCCACAAACTTCATCCACAAAGATAAGGTGTAAATCGGGATGCAATGTTCCATCTCCTGCAAATGGATTAGCTAGCAGTTTCTCTATCATACCCGAAGGAATCTCAAAGTGAATATTTTCACAAAGTTCAGTAGGTTGAGGAACATCTCTTTGCTCTTCTGGGTGGGGCGAAGATACCCCAAACAGGCCCCTCAAATGATAAGTTTCCATAGTGACAAGTAACAGAAAATTTCAGCACACTATATAAATGTTTCCTTACCAAGTTCCACTCACCAAAAGCGCTACACTCCCCGACAACGGCGCCAGAAAAGAGTCTTGATGACCCACAAGTATAGGGGATCTATCGTAGTCCTTTCGATAAGTAAGAGTGTCGAACCCAACGAGGAGCAGAAGGAAATGATAAGCGGTTTTCAGTAAGGTTTTCTATGCAAGCACTGAAATAGCAGGTGATAGATAGTTTCGTGATAAGATAAATAGTAACAAACAAAAAGTAAATAAAGTAAATAAAGTAAATAAAGTGCAGCAAGTTGGCCCAATCCTTTATGTAGTAAAGGATAAGCCTGGACAAATTCTAATAATGAAGAAGGAGCTCCCGAGGAAACATTGGGAATTATCGTCAAGCTAGTTTTCATCACGTTCATAAGATTCGCATTCGGTACTTTGATAATTTTTTATGTGGGTGGACCGACACTTGGGTACTGTCCTAACTTGGAAAAGCATCCCACTTATGATTAACCCCTATTGCAAGCATCCGCAACTACAAAAAGGAGTATTAAGGTAAACCTAACCACGTCATTAAACATATGGGTCCATACCAGCCCCTGACGAAGCAACGCATAAACTAGGGTTTAAGCTTCTGTCACTCTAGCAACCCATCATCTACTTATTACTTCCCTATGCCTTCCTCTAGGCCCAAATAATGGTGAAGTGTCATGTCGTCGACGTTCACATAACACCACTAGAGGAAAGACAACATACATCTCATCAAAATATCAAACGAATACCAAATTCACATGACTACTAATAGCAAGACATCACCCATGTCCTCTGGAACAAACATAACTACTCACAAAGCATATTCATGTTCATAATTAGAGGAGTAATAATATGCATAAAGGATCTGAACATATGATCTTCCACCAAGTAAACCAACTAGCATCAACTACAAGGAGTAATCAACACTACTGGCAACCCACGTGTACCAATTTGTGGTTTTAATACAAGATTGGATACAAGAGATGAACTAGGGTTTTGAGAGGAGATGGTGCTGGTGAAGATGTTGATGGAGATTGACCCCCTCTCGATGAGAGGATCGTTGGTGATAACGTTGGTGATGATTTCCCAGGCAGAACAGCTCCGCCAGAGCCCTAGATTGGTTCCGCCAAGGTTCCGCCTCGTGGCGGCGGAGTTTCGTCCCGAAAGCTTGCCCCCGATTTTTTCCAGGGGTAAAAGTGATGATATAGCAGAAGATGGGTGCCAGAGGCCCACCAGGGGACCCAGGAGATAGGGGGACGCGCCCTACAGGGGGGGCACGCCCTCCTGTCTCCTGGACAGGGTGTGGGCCCCCTGGCCTATTTCTTTTGCTCATAAATTCTTATAAAATCCAAAAAGTCGTTTCGTGGAGTTTCAGGACTTTTGGAGTTGTGCAGAATAGGTTTCCAACGTTTGCTCCTTTTCGAGCCAGAATTCCATTTAGGCATTCCCCTCTTCATGGTAAACCTTGTAAAATAAGAGAGAATAGCCATAAGTATTGAGATATAATGTGTAATAACAGCCCATAATGCAATGAATATTGATATAAAAGCATGATGCAAAATGGACGTATCAACAGCTGGTTGGTCCGTAGAGGCACGTGCGACCCAGGCACACCCGAAATTAGGGATGGCAACGGGAAGCCACGGCGCAATAAAAACAAGCGTCGAAACAAGGAAGAAAGTCAGGACAACACAATGGTCAACGCCGGATTCAGGGGCCATCGACCCGGTCAACAAAATAAGCCATTTAAAGGCAGCAAAGAGGGACTGTCCGGCCTGAACAAAGTCCTGGACAAATTGTGCCAAATTAATGGCACCCCCGAAAAATCTGCGAACCACACTCACAGAGAATGCTGGGTCTTTAAGCAGGCCGGCAAGTTAAATGCCGAACACAAGGGAAGGGAAACACCAAGTGAAGACGAGGATGAGCCTCGCTAGCCGAACACTGGGGGACAGAAAAAATTCCAACCAGAGGTAAAAATAGTAAACATGATCTACGCGACTCAAATACCAAAGTGAAGGCGCAAACGCCCGCTCAGAGACGTACACGCTGTAGAGCCCGTTGCCCCCAAACTCATCCCCTGGTCGGCCTGCCCGATCACATTTGATCACAGGGACCACCCGAATAGTATCCAGCACGGAGGATCGGTTGCCTTGGTGCTCGACCCAATAATCGATGGATACCATCTCACTCGTGTCCTCATGGACGGCGGCAGTAGTCTCAATCTAATATATCAGGACACTGTCCGCAAGATGAGGATAGACCTATCCAGGATCAGCCAAAGTAACACCACCTTTAAAGGGGTGATACCAGGCGTTGAGGCCCACTGCAAGGGCACCCTCGTATTAGAGGTGACATTCGGTTCTCCCGACAACTTCAGAAGCGAAGAATTACTCTTCGCCATTGCTCCCCTCCGAAGCGGTTATCATGCATTGCTCGGAAGAACGGCCTTCGCTCGCTTCAACGTAGTACCGCACTACGCCTACCTTCAACTCAAGATGCCCGGTCCACGTGGCGTCATCACCGTGAGCGGAAACACAGAGTGTTCCTTATGTGCGAAAGAGTATGCGGCGGCTCTAGCAACCGGACACTAAGCGGCCTCTCCTATCAGAACGCATGATCGGTCGTTAAGACCACGGACACGGTTAGACGAGTCCGGCACACCACCGTCGGTACCAGCCCAGATAAACCTGAGCTGGGTACTATACACGTAATCCCATAGAGGGCATCAGGGGCTGCAAACATATAATAAAGCCCACCTTTTGGCTTGACCTTATTAACAGGCCAATGTCTTACACTCCTGCTATCCATTGATAATAACCAACTCTTCGCACGCTTACGCCATACTCTTTTACATGAGTTTTCCTTTTAACAGACACCATTCGTGCGACACCCTACCAGGACACGGCACAACGGAGACAAAGGCGCATACGTGCAGCAGGGCCCCGCTCAAAGGTTTCTCTTTAGATTAAGCCCCCGTGTAAACCTTCTTTATTGTCTCTTGTTGCTTGACATCCCATGGGTACTCAATACACCCACATGGAATACTGGCGTTATTGGAATTTCTCCACGACAAAGTAACGGACGTACCTGGAAATACATGGTTCATAATCAAGGGCGCTACTCAGCCCAGTATATGTTATATAGTCCGAATACCTTCGGGAGTTTTCGGCGTCGCGAGTTTGGCCTTATATGCATCAGCTCTGAATCATGTCTTTGGTCAAATGTTGGGTTTGCCCGGCTCCTGGGTTTGCTGCCTTACGTTCCGCTTCTATCGGCTAAGGCGGCCAAAGGAGAACTACTATGATTGTGCCCTGGTTATTCCGGATGAGCACCTCAGTAGAGAAAGCCAAAAACTGACTGTCATGATATAGCGAGAGACTGGTCAACCACTCGAGGACTCATCGGAATCTTCGGGATTCCTCCGCATTAACGAAGGGACGTTTTCCGGCCATGTACATACGCGCCCATATCCGGATGCACGCGAAGGTACCAGGGGCTACAGAGTAGCCCCACCGTCAAACTCCTATGGCTAAGTGAAAGTGTTAAAGCTATATAGTCGGGTTGCCTAGTTTGACGTGCGATCACCTCCTTAATGGACCAAGATGTTGGACCAAGTATGATTACGCACATTTTTGCGAACACCCTCGCATTGTATGCGTGGGGGATGAAGCCAACGACTGCTAACTTTCAGGTTATATATATATACATCAAACGCCACACAGGAGGCACAATAACACTTTCGGCCAAAAGTATAAATATAGCCTCTATAATTAAAGTATAATTGTTTCTGCAATCGAACGACTTGTCACTCGAACATGACACTCTTCAAGCACTGAGCCTCTATTAAACGAGCACCTTTCTGTTACCTGCTCAAAATAGTGCTCGGCTAGACCCTGGCTTCCTACCGGATTCCGGGTTGCAATGATGGCGGCCTCCATATCCGCCCAATATGTTTTAACACGGGAAAGAGCCATCCGCGCACCCTCTATGCACGCCGACCTCTTCACAGCATCGATTCATGATTCAGCGCCAAGGAATTGTTGCACTAAACCAAAATAACTGTCCGGCCTCGGCCCTTTCGGCCATAGATGGTCTATTACAGACCTCATGACAAGACCGGACAACCTATGGAGTTCGGCCACAGCGGCCATCCTTTCACTCAATGGCAACGGGCGCGTTGGAGCACTGAATTGCGACCAGAACAGCCTTTCCACTTCACTATCTTTTTGATTCTTGAGGAACTTGGTCGCATCAGCCGTACTTTTTGCCAGATCCGCATACGTGTCTGCAACACTCCAGAGCCGATCCAGAGGAGCGTACTTTGGATCTAAGAATGTCATCCGCAACAAATAGGGGCTTCCAGTCACGATCTCTCCGTCCTGTCGAAGCTCCTCCCGCGCATCCCTAATTTTGGAACGCATCTCCTTGGCCGCATCAAGGGCCTTCCTCAGGTCAGCCGACTTCTCCTGGCTCTCCTTTTCAAGGAGCTCATACCGGCTGGCGGGGTCTCTCAGCTCCACACCCATCTTGGCTATTTTATCTTCGCTTCAGCGATGAGCAGCCTATTTGGCTCTCAAAGCTTCAGCCGCCTTTAGGGCAGCCGCATTGCTAGCCCGGGCTTGTTCCTTGGCTAGGGCAAGTTCCGCCATCAGGGCCTCCACGGCAGCAGCTCCGTCTGCAGCCAAAGCATATCACACTAACATTATGCTCCTCTTAATATTTCCTATAACAAATGAGGAAAACAGAGCACATACTCTGTGACTCGTCAAGCCGCTCGTTCACAAGCGTAATGTTGGCATCCACAACTTCAATTTGTAGCCTCAGTTCAGCGAATTCAGCGGTCCGGTCTACCGCCGGACCCTTAGGCACATGCGCATGAATAAAGTGCGATCATTACTTGAGAGTGTGATCCTGTGTTTGCCGCCTAGGGCTGGCAACCAGAGTCTCAGGGGCTACTATCTATACGGAGCACACCTAGCGCATGCAGTACAACCAAAAAATTACGTATATACCTCAAAGCCTTTGAGAAAGCTCGTAAAAGCTTCATTCAACCCGCTTGTGGCGGATGAAATCTTCTCAAGCACCGTGCCCATTAACGCACGGTGATCCTCCGAGAGAGCAGCTTGCTCCAGAAGGCCCGTCAGCGTGTCCGGTCGGCCACCGGACTGTACCGAACCCTTCCTATTGCCACCCGTGGAAGCCGAACGCTCCGGGCTCAGGGCGGCCGAAGTGTTACATTCTGTCCTCGGAGAATCTGGACTCCTCCGTGACAACACCTCGGGGTCGTCCGCCCCATGGGGCGGAGAGGCGGGTGGGGTTTCACTCTCCATCATCTCCGGAAGAAGATCTCCCGAAGACGAACTCTGTCGAGAAGAGCTGCTAGCCGGACTGCAAAGGATGGATCCTGGTTATTATTCTCGAAGGAGGAAGCAGTAGCTTTGTATTTATGATTAACATACAGCTCGGTGGAGGGCTGGCCCGTTTGCGGGCATGGCGCGGTGAGGATGCCCTCCGGGGCAGGGCCCCCTGGTGAAGTTTTCTTCCCTTGTCTAGGCACCTCCGTTTCCAAGTCTTCAGAGGCGGCCCTCTTCTTCCCGCAGGGGGAGGAGACCTTGGATTCCCCTCCCCGACTATCCTCCTTCGTGGAGAGAGTAATTCCCCCGGTTTGGATCTGCAATGTGTGAAGCTCTGCTTCTCTACTCTTCCCTTCGTGTTTCCCCAAGGGCACTAGATTTAGCACACGTCTAAGCATCCTGGCTATTGCAGGGCTAGGCGAGCCTTCGGGAAGTGGCGCCGGACACCTGATTCTCTCCGCCTTGCTGAGCCAATCCTGGCCGCGGAAGGTTTTCAGAATAATGTTGTGATAAATATAAACGAAGTGTTCGGTTTCAGGGTTACTTACTTGGGTATCTGGGCGGTTGCAGCTCAGGCCCACATCCTCGGTGGTGTCCGGACACTTTACTTGTGGTCCGAAGAATAACCTATACATCCCTTCGAGCATCATGCTGAAGAAGTGCTGAATAGTTCGCGGACCTTCCGGGTTGAACTCCCACATCCGGAGAGGCCGACGTTTGCACGGCAAGATCCGTCGGACTAACATTACCTGAATTATGCTGACAAGACTGATGTCCCTCTCAAGAAGCTCCCGAATGCGGCTCTGCAATGTCGGTACGTCATTAGCAGGCCCCCAGTCCAGTCACACGTTGGCCCACGACGCCAGTTGAGGCGGAGGGATCGAGCGGAAGTCGGGGGCAGCTGCCCACTATGTGCCTCTGGGAGCCGTGACGTAGAACCACCTCCGTTGCCATAGATCGGACACCTCCGGGAAGAAGCCCTCTGGCCAAGGGGCATCGGCGTTTCTTCTTATTATAGCGCCTCCGCACTCCGCGTGTCGCCCCTCGATCACCTTCGGCTTTACATTGAAGGTCTTGAGACAAAAGCCAAAGTGTGGGGTGATGTGGAGGAAGGCTTCGCACACGACGATAAATGATGAGATGTGAAGGATGGAGTCTGGAGCTAGATCATAAAAATCTAGCCCGTAATGGAACATGAGCCCTCTCACGAAGGGATCGAGGGTGAAGCCTAGGCCACGGAGGAAGTGAGAGACAAATACGACGCTCTCGTTGGGCTCGGGAGTAGGGATGACCTGCCCTGGAGCAGGAAACCTGTGCTTGATGTCGGCGGTCAGATATCTGGCCTCCCTAAGCTGCACAATGTCCTCCTCTGTGACAGAGGAGGCCATCCACCAGCCTTGAAGGTTGGATACGGACATGATTGAAGATCCGAAGTGCATAAGCTTGAGCTTCGGGTGTTGGAACTCGAGATGCGGAAAGGCGCAAGCATGGTAAGAGAGAGGGATAGGCCTCGGCCCCTTTATAAAGGGGGTGAATATCAAGCGTCCTCAGCGTAACCGTTTGGGACTTGCCTAAAAACACGGGGTTATACCAATAGGCGTAGTGGGGTTGCCCGCACCCGTATTGATGGGAGTCCCGCAATAAGGAGAACACGATCACTGCTTCGACGAGGCGTGCTAATAAAACCGCCTTGCAGTAAATGGCATGGCAGGCCGAGAAAAAACCGGTTCGTATCAAGCCAGGCCGCGGCGTAAGGGCGCACCGTGAAAAATTTCCAGCAGATTAGATTTGTAAGGTGTTATGCTCTCTACGGTGGTGTGTGGAAGTTATCTTGCAGAGCCGGACACGGTTTAAGTGTTCGAGATTTACTTTGGAGTATTCGGAGATGGAACCCGCCTTGCAATGTCGAAGACTATTTGCACGCCGGACTCATCGTCATTGAAGCCTGGTTCAGGGGCTACTGAGGGAGTTCTGGATTAGGGGGTATCCGGACAGCCGGACTATATACTTTGGTCGGACTGTTGGACTATGAAGATACAAGACTCAAGACTTCGTCCCGTGTCCGGATGGGACTCTCCTTTGCGTGGAAGACAAGCTTGGCGATTCGGATGTTAGATCTCCTTCTTTGTAACCGACTTTGTGTAACCCTAGCCCCCTCCGGTGTCTATATAAACTGGAGGGTTTAGTCCGTAGAAGGTGGACAATCATAATCATAGGCTAGCTCCTGGGGTTTAGCCTCTACGATCTCGCGGTAGATCAACTCTTGTAATACTCATATCATCAAGATCAATCAAGTAGGAAGTAGGATATTACCTCCATCGAGAGGGCCCGAACCTGGGTAAAACATTGTGTCCCCTGTCTCCTGTTACCATTAGCCTTAGACGCACAGTTCGGGACCCCCTACCCAAGATCCGCCGGTTTTGACACCGACAACTGCCTCCTCAATCCTGCGGTAAGCTTCATCAAGTGACGGCGAAATCTCCTCAGGGGTGCCTACAAGGATAAAAAAAGTGGGTTAGGATACCTGGAAAACAAAACAAATGTAGTGTGAAAGAAAGGGTGCAGGATATGAAATGTAGGTACAAAAAGTAGGGAGTTGCCATGTGGAGGTGGAGGCAACTCCAGTTGCCATGTGTAGTGCATTGTAGTTGCCATGTGACAACAACTATAGTTGCCATGTTGTATCAACTCCAGTTGCCATGTGGTTGCCGAATGGAAAATGTAGCATGGCAACAAAAATGTAGGTGACATGGTGTAGCAAATCCAGTTGCCATGTGTAGTGCACTGTAGTTGCCATGTGACAACAACTACAGTTGCCATGCTGTATCAACTCCAGTTGCCATGTGGTTGCCGAATGGAAAATGCAGCATGGCAACAAAAATGTAGGTGACATGGTGCAGCAAATCCAGTTGCCATGTCATCACATAACAGTTGCCATCACAAGTGAGAGCCCCCAAAAAAATGCTTGGGACAAAAGTTAGATTAAACAGATGTATACAAGAAAATGATAAGCGCAGAAGAAATGTACCTTGCACGATCGGCTCTGCGAATTTGACAGCCTTCCTGCCCTCGACCATTGGCTGCACCATCATTGCGGCCATGCCTATCGGGAAAGCAAAGGCAACTGGCGTAGCATCTTGCACCACTGGTTGATCTTGACTGATGCCAAGGCTAAAGCGCGGTGGGGTGAAGGCCATTGGATGCCTCTCATGCCTACAGGCCGGACCGCGAACAAATTGCGGGGTAGAATCCAAGGGTGAAAGATCAACAAACATTTCTGAATCGGCCGCTGCAGAATCATCGGGCTTATTCGTAGGGCGGGGCGTGTTGTCAGCAGTATCAGTCACAACTTTCTTGACGATCTTCTTGTTTGGGCTGTAGGGGACACTAACATTGACTGGGAGCTTGGAAGTGTGCAGATTTAAGTTGGGGTTCTCCACGGCGGGTAAAGACGCGGTCTTCTCCAGACGTTCACCTCCATCACTCGTGCCCGGCTTGCCACCTGAATCAGTTGTACTCCGGTCTTCCGGTTTCTTCATAACATTGCTTTTGGTAGGTGGTGGGAACAGTGTGGACGCAGGAACATAACCAGAGTCATCTCTGCTGCTCCTAGCTACAGCCGATGCGTTGGGTATGCCTGTTGATTTCTTGCGGGGGCTATGACGCCTAGGTGGAAGACTATCTCACGAAACGGTCGCCTTAGCAACCTCTGCACCACCAGGAGCTGGAGCTGTTGTGCCAAGACTCTCACCTGTGGATGGCATATCATTATGAACTGTCGCCTCAGCCACTTCTGTCATGGACACAGGAGTGCCACCACACACGCGCTTGGAATCCGTGTCAGATGAGCGGGAATCTTCCTTGCTTAGGTTGGTCTCGGGGGCATCCACTTCAACACTTGCTGATGGGGTGGCATGGCTCACATTAGCATCCTTCATTGCCAGCAGAGTGGGCAATATTTCAGCAGTCCTGGCAGATACCGACTCGTCACTCCCCGATGTACGGATGCCTGTTGTTGTAGCCTGCACATCTACAATCGGCGGAGATGGTCGGCCGCTTGCGTCAGAGCTAGTGGGAACAGTTGACGGTGCAGCAGCAGTTTTGTCGACTGGCGCCTCATGAACATCTGAGTTGCCACCTGTCGACAACTTTGAATGAAGGCGTTCGAGTGGGTCCCTAATGATATGCTTGGTCGCTCGTGTAGTAGTCTTCTTCACCCTGCAAAGGAAAAGCACATGAAAAGTATTAAAAAATGAACAAAAAATATTTGCCATGGTAGCCATCTTAAAAAATGAAAAAAATGTGTGATGTGCCAGGGCTGCCATTTCAAAACTAGGTATGGGTGAGCACACAAGCCAATGGAAAGCTGGTAGTTGCCATGTAGGTGGAATAAGAGTTGCCATGTGGCCTAGTTAGCAAATGCCATGCAGAACAAGCACGAGTTGCCATGGTAGCCATCTTGAAAAATAAAAAAAAATGTCTGATCTGCCAGAAATGCAATTTCAAAACTAGGTATGGATGAGCACACAAGCCAATGGAAAGATGGTAGTTGCCATGTAGGTGCAATAAGAGTTGCCATTTGGCCTAGATAGCAGTTTCCATGCAAAAACAAGCAGGAGTTTCCATGCAGTTAAAAGAAAGAGATCATTGAAAAAACAACAGTTGCCATGTGGGACTGATGGCAGTAGCCCATGTGGCAAGCTGAACAGCTGCATTGAAAAGCAAAAATATAGCACTATGGCAATGAAAGAACAGGGATAACCTACTTCTTGACTGGCTTTCTCATGTCTGGCAACACGACAAGATCCCCGGTGTTGGACGTGGTCGTACGAGGAGATGACCTGGTGGAAGGGGTGTCACCAGCAATGGGGGCACCTTTGTTCAATCGAGCAGAAACACGGGTTGGCGTTGGTGCTTGTTTCTTCGTAACTGCTCGTCCACCAGCTGTCGCCTCACTGCACGTATAAGAAAGTGGCAAAAAAAGGTGCCAAGTGTCAGACACGAAAATCATTGCCACGCTTAGCAAAACAAATGCAAAAAAGGGTCAGTCTTTTTCAAAAGATAGACAAAACAAAACACTAAAATAGAAGTCGAACCTCCTCCTAGCAGCTACGGTATCGGTCCTAGACCCTCTTGCCAGGAGAGCCGTGCCCAACATCCTCTGGAGCCCTCCCCCTCTTTGAGGGCGACACCCCCTTGCCTCTCGCAACTGTATGTTCTTTGACTTTCTCCGGTGAGGGGACATCTGGTGCAGCCTTGCCCTTCTTACCACCTGCACGAACTTCAACATGCTCATCATCATCGGTGTCGTGCTGCACGTTCTCCATGTCATCGTCATTGTCCTTGTTGAGAGCAGCATCTCCATCTAGTTCATCTTGTGTGTCAGGAAGCTCTTGGAAACTGTTGTAGTCGTACTGGCACGGCAACCAGTTGGCCGATGTGTCCATTCTGCAAAAAATGTAGTGAATTGCCTCGCAACCACGTCTCGGTCAGAGCCATTAAGGGACGTCCAACCTTCAACCAACTTCCCGAGCAAGCTGGTCATTCCGGATGCAAACTGCCCAATTAGATGCTCAACAGGTGCCCTCGCCTGTGCACAAAACAAGAAGCAGCAGTAACCAACCATATTAGAGTCACTTGCACAAGATCAACAATAATCCAAAGCAACCATAGATATATATCCTTGATTACCTCAATAGGACAAGACGGAGCTGAGTGCACCGTCCATCCACTTTCCAAATTTTTTAGGCCCCCCAAATACGCTGTGGTCTATAACATGCTTGGCCATCAGCTGGAAATAACCAAAAAAACAGCTACGATGTAAGAGAGAAAATAATGAACACTAACTAACAGTTTATGTATTGCAAATAAAAAAAGAGAGGAAGAGAATAGAAGTTTCAGCACGGATGATAGAGTTGCCATGTGGAGTGAGACATGGATACTATGCGCAGACAGCCATGGCTAACAAGGTAGTCATCTCTTGTTAGCCATAGCCGGTTGCCATATGAGGATTTTTTCATATGTTATGCAGCAACAAAATTGGAAGAATGCAGTGTAGAGAAAGAAACCAGAACTAACCTGCAGTTTCCCATATTTCGTATCAGTTACCCTGTCTGCAGCAAGCACAACCATGACAACATCGTAAGTCCACACAGAAACAACAAACTTGTGTGTAGGCGGCGGACCTCCTGTCCCAGTGAAGTCCACGGTGGACAGATCAAGACAATCGATGTACATGAGCTGATGTACAACAATTTAAAAAGGAAAAAATATCAGTTGCCATCATGGTATTTTGCAAAAACAAGCTAATGTATGTTCCTACAATCATCAAGTTGAAGGGCATGAAAAGAAAGAAAAAGTTGCCATCTGTCTGTGTTAGTTGCCATCATGGTATGATGGCAGTTGCCATCTTGTTATGATGTTAGTTGCCACAATGTCACGATCATGGTTGCCATGCATAATCAAGGTGTTAAGAGTGTTTGCAAAGGACTGGTAAAAAAATACCATTAAATGTAGTCGACAACCCTTCTGGTACATCTTGTTTGAGAATGCATCATGCAGGAAGTCCACAATGAACTTACACCAATTCATGTTCTTCACATCTTTCAGTTTCGCCTGCACTGCACAAATTTCAGGACAACAAGTTGCCGCATCAGAAATCAAATGAAAAAACATCAAAATAACTCGCAGTGACTAGCTTACACATGACATCGGAGCCAAAAGATTGAAGGAAATAAAGGAGTAGAGATAGATCATTCACCAGGATGGGGAAGCATTTGTTGCTTGGGCGAAGAGAAGTGGTCCGCACGAAAACAGCTGAGATGAGGTACATGAGTAGCTTCATCTTAAAAACCTCGCCATGGGTTGTCATGGCCTCCAATGAATTTGCCAGGAAAGTCGTGTTTGGCATGGATGCCATCGCTAGAAACAAACGGGGAAACAACGTTTCCTCAATCTTATTATTGACCTCATACGGTACTTTGATTTCTCCAACGGGCACACCCAAAGTGAAGAACACGGATTCCTCGTCCAACGGCAGTCTTCCACGTCCCGGAATCACAAATTCCCTGGAGGTGGGGTCGTAAATCTCACCAAGCCAGTCGCATACAGGGTTCACTAGATTCTTGCACCGGACATCCATCAGAGCCTGCATACCCATCTCAGCAGCAGCTCCCTTCTGATCGTCGGTAAATCTGTCGGTCAATGAAGTCAGGCGTTCCTGTGAAGCCCTATTGCGATTACGTTTCTTCTTCTGCTAAACAGACAAATGATCATTTGTTGCCATGTTTTCACTGTCATGAAAATTTAGTTCCTAACAGACGATTGCAAACTCAATGTGACATTCAAAAACATATGGAGGGGGGAGGAGGGAGTGGACAGTTACATCATCGCCGTCTTTTGTCCGTCCAGTTGCCCGATTCTGCTGCGGTACATCCATGAAATCATCATCATCGCCTTGGTGATCGCCGCGAGCCATTCTTCTGAGGTAAGAACAAACCAAAGTGTCAGGGTGGAAATGAAAAGTATGAAGTACGCAGTTGCCACCTAACATAATGTACTTGCCACATGGGCTCAATTGAAAGTGGCAAATAGTGAAGGCAATATCATATGAACACACACACACACCCTATGATTGTCAAACCATAATGTGGCAACTAAACACATTGGCTTCATTTGAAAAATGTACATATCGTAATGCACTTAAAACAAATGTTGAAGTTGCCATGTTAGCAGAAGATATTATGAAAGAAAGGCACAAATCTTCCACTGCACAAACATATAATGTGGCAACTCACACCCTGTCTTCATACAAAAATGAGTTTCCATGTGTTCAAAGGCAAAATGTGCTAGGTTGAAATTGCCATGTTAAAATGCAAAACAATTTAAAAAAGAGTTGAAAACATCTACTAAACAACCTGTAATGGCAATTCACACACTGACCTCATATTAAAAATGAGTTGCCATTTAATACGGCCAAATATGTTCAGATATCACAAGTCAGTGTGGCAAAACACAAAATTGGGTCTGTAGTACAGTGAATTTGCCACATTATCTGGCCTACAACATGGCAACAGCCATAGTGTGTTCACAGAAATACTTGCCACATGGAAAGCATATTTGTGGCAACTGACATAATTGATCAGGAAATTAGTTGCCATCCAGTGCACATAGTTGCTGAAACTGCCATGACTACCTATTTACTACACTTTACCATGCCTACAGCATGGCAACAGCCATAGCATGTGCACAAAATTAGTTGCCACATAGAAAACATATTTGTTGCAACTGTCACGGTCGATCAGGAAATTAGTTGCCATACAGTGCAGATAGTTACTGAAACTACCATGTCTGCCTTCATACTGCACTTTGAAAAACAACTACCTAGATCTAGGGTTCATTGGCAACTATCATAACCTGAAATTCATCAACAAAAATCTCCCTGCACTGATCGCAAATAGCATTTCGAGGCAAAACACAACTATCGGACATAAAAACGACGGCCCAATCCCAAGGCACAACCAAGTTGTGGCTGCGGACAGGCTGAACCACACCGGCGTGACCGCCACCGCGGCGGCGACGAAACTGCTCAATGCCACCGAAAACGGCAAGCGCAAGACTCCGCCGCCGCCGGGAACGCCGGCGCGTTGCAAACCCGCCTGAATCTCGATGAATCTCGAGCGAAACATCGACCGCGGAGGAGAGGCGAGAAATGCAGGCAAGGATTTTGAGCGTGGGAAGGAGCATTACCTTCAATATGCAGGCGCTCCGGCGAAGACGCGCCGGTCCGGCGAGTCCCACCGACAGCCGCAAATGCCGTCGACTCTTCCGCCTCCGCCGTCGCCTTCTCGTCTCGCTTTTTCTTCCAATCGACTGAACTGCGGGCTGGGTTGTGCGAGTAATGAAGTGGGAAGTAAATGGAACCGTGAGGGGAGGGGGGGGGGGGGGGGGCGAATTGCGCGACGTGGTTGACGGCAACAGCAGTCGGGCATGGCGTGCGGGCGCAAAGCAGTTCCACCGCACGCCTCCGAGTGGCAACCTTTGACCGCGGGGAGGCAACCGGCGTGTCGGCGAACTCTCTCACACACCACACACGCGCCTTGTCCTACGTCGCACACAAAATCAGCCAAAACGTGTCAAGATTCGTGCAGAAACTGCTGGACGGCGATGGAGGCGTGTGGTTGAGTTGGCTAACGCCCATACATGTGGGTGTTAATGTTTTCGAAAAATAATAGGTGCTGACGTTCATCTGCGCGCCCGCCGGATACAGCCCTGGAGATCGTTTTTTACAAGTGCTGCAAAAAAGATGTTTGAATTGCCAAAGATTCAGAAGCTGAATCTCAGGCTCAGTTCATGGTGCATGAGCAAGGTAGATGTACGCCGACCCCTGGTGATCAGTGAGTTAAAAATTCACAGATTCAGAGCAGCACATGTGCCTATGGCGTTAGTATACCAAGCGGTAATAGAGACAGCCGTGGCCAGGATGGCAACATCATGAGGAGTCAATTTCTTTCATAAAGAAAACACTTGGCATGGATCTAGCCTCATCTCACAGCTTGTGTGCAGCTGAGGAATTCCAGAAGAGGAACATAACTGAAGAATATCTGGGTCATGTACTCATGGGTCTTCAGGTTGTACTTCTCTACCAGCATCTTCCATGCTTCTTCAAACTCTTCAATCATCAACATGTGGTTCATAACTTTATGGAACTCAGCTCTGAACTCACTCCTCTTTGTGTACATTGGCCCTAAGGTCTCCTTTGCTTTCTTCAGCACGTGCCATTTGCACCACCGGTGAGTTGTTGTTGGCAAAGTGTTCTTAATTGCAACCTCCATTGCCCTGCATTGGTGTACAACAAAGAATCATTTGTTATTGGCTAGCCCATCTGTTAGAAAAAATCATAGTGCATGAGGCAGAAATTTTCTCTAGGACAAATACAATACAAGCATTATCTGTCAGGATGGTCAACGGAGGGGTGCCACCCATCATTCGGAAAAATTATTTAAAATCACACTCAAAGCTTTCCATCTGCTCATCCCAAAGAAGTATCCCAGCTATTATAATGCTCTGAAAGTGGTTGTTCACCCCGACGAACAAGCCAATAGGCATGTCGTACAGATTTGTTCTGTAGGTTGTGTCGAATGTTTACAACATCACCATAACAGATGTACTAATTGCTACTGCTCCCCGTTGCCCACATGAAGATCTTGATCCGGCTATGTGCATCAGGCTGAATCCTGAACACAAATTCCTTGTCCTTTGCAGTTATCTCCGTAATTACATCTATGGTTTCCCTAACATCATCCTCTACACATTCCTTGTTTATTTCCCCGCACATATTTCTCAGTGTTCGTTTCATAAACGGATCCTTATCGACATCTCCAAATAAACTTAATGCAATACTATAAACCTTTGTGACATTTACAGTATTCTGCCTCAGCTGTTTGCCTGTTTTACGAGATCATTTGTGTACACATCGATGTGCTTGTGTGACAGCCAGTTCACTTTCTCCCCACATGTAGTTGTGAGCGAGTGGTTATGGTTTGCCCCTGTGTCCTGTAATGTACCATCCATTGTCATGGGTTCGAAGCAATCGTATCATCGTCGAGCACTCGCACCGGCAAGACCTATTGTTTTCTTTTATTGGTTCTCCCTGCAACCATAGCCCCTCCACCCCCAAACTTGGAATCAACACTACTGGATACACACATATCGAATGAGGAAAGCATAAAGTTTCTCTTGTAGAACAGAAATTTCGAATGACCAGCCGCATACAACCTCTTGCATGCATTTCGTCTTCTAGGCATTAAGCCCGCTCTTTCGATATCTCATCCCAAAACCATGCTCCTACAAATACAGGTTGTAGAAATCATAAGCCTCGCCTAGTGAGTCAAAAGTTAACACAATGGCTCAACTACATGCTCACCAAGCTTGTCCGCATAGCCGCGAATCGTCTGCTCCAGCGTGCAAACTCTGTCCGGGCACGGTGTCCTGTCAGGAGGATGTTTCCCAACCCTCATCCTGCATTTCAACAAAAACATGCTCCCATGTTTCAATTACCAAGATTGACTGCATCTGAAACTTTCCGTACTTCCAAAAACACAAAATCAAGCAGGGTGGCACACACATCATACAGTTGTTTTTGAGAACACAATAACCAAAAATATCACGGATGGCAAGAACAGGATCAATACCTCTTTGTCCAGCTGAACCTCCATTACTCTTGCATGTGGATCCATCTTGCTAGTGGACTGAGCTGAACCTCCATTCATACTCTCTGCACGCTCATCAATCTGAGCATTCTGCTTAGACTCTATGCTCACTTTGGCCTCAATTACTTTTGCGTTGTCCCCTTCGCTCTCAGTGAAATCGGATATGGCTCCGCCACCAGCAGACACTTGTCTGCTTGCCGTACGGATCACTGCTTCTTCCTCTGAATCCTCCCCGCCGCAATCTCCAGTAACCATACCCTGCTCCCACCTCCGTCTGAAAAGAGCAATCACTAGTGAATCCAGTTGCCATATAGATATATCAATTTTTATCTACGTATGGTTTTAGTTTTGGTCTGAGACATACACTTGATTGCAGGCACATTGGGAGACATTCGCACAGCATCCGTGTACAGCTGGCTCCAAAAGCAATACTGCAATTTTTTCTTCTGTTCATCAACCTGGCTGAACATGTCCTCTATTACTGAGCTTCTATTTTCCTCAACCCTAACTACCGCATCCATCAGCATGGGCATAACTGTCACCTCTATCACAAGCATAATGTTGTACATCCCCTGAAATATAGTGAACAAAACGTGTGACCCAAGGTCTTTGTCTATGCAAAATTATTTTTTTATTTTTTAGAAAAGGAGGATGACCCCCGGCCTCTGCATCTGGGCGATGCATACGGTCACTTTATTAATTATTCTCACAAGACCTTACAAGGTAATACAACAGTAAGACTAAAGCCGCCGTCTAAGCACCTCTATCCAGCTGATGAAGGGGCGCAGATAGCCTGGGCCTAATACCAAACAGACATCACAGCCAAACCTAACATCTAAGACCTGAGAACCCATCCAGGACGCGTGCCGGGCATGGGTCTCACCGGTCCGGCGTGCACTCAGATGCCGCCCGCCAACTGCCACCGCTCCATCTTCAGAAATGTACTGATGCAGCAACCTTGCTCGGTCTAGCTATCTTCGACGCCACCACGACGCCAAACGCCACCTCCTCCCTGCGCGCAAATAGCTGAGCACGTCGTGGTCGCCACTGATACACCTCAGCGCCATGCTGCCAGGTATCACCAGCCGACACAGCTTGAAGTCCTTGGAAGATCTGTCGTGCGTAGCACCCGCCGCCGTGCATGACAAAGCGTAGCACACTGTCGGTCGGGCATGACTTGACATCACCACGAAGCTCCGTGCAAGACGAAGTCGCTCCACCTCCTGCCTCGACATCCAGCGCTGCTCATAAGCGATGCTCCCAAGAGAGAAACGACACCGCACTGTCGCCATCGTCCGATCTGGAACACCAGATCCTAGGATTTCCCCCAGAGCAGCACGAGTGGGTCGACAATAGTTACACGACGATGCCTTCATCAAGGTAACGGCGAGAACGCCGCCATCACCTGCCGTCGGCTCGGTTTTCACCAGCAACCATGTCTCCCCTACTCGCAGGCGGGACAAGATGATGGATCTTGAGATCCGATCACCAAGCCTCTGGCTGGCCATCTCGGGAAGAAGATGACCACCACGTCCAGCAGTTTCACCATGCCGGGCACGCGTTGCCGTCGGCACCCCCATGGTGCTTAGAGGCCGACAAGCCCCGACGAATCCCATGCCTCGCCAGCCGCCATGGCCCAGACCCCGGCACCACCAGATCCTGATCGGATCGGGGTCCAGGGCCCCAAGCCGTAACCGCCGCGGAGGCAGCACCACTGGACGGTGCCTAGCTCTCCAGCCCGCCGCCGAGTCATCGCCGGAGCTCCGCCGCTCCACGCCGCCAAGCCGCCTCCGGGAACTCGCGCCTCCGCCAGAGAAGCCACAGCCGCCGCGCGTTGGAGAGGTCTCAAGCCGCAGCCGGTCTTTGCCCGGTGGCGCTGTGCGGTGGCGGCGGGGGGAGAGAGATCGGCGGGTGGGGGGACGAGGGGCGGCGGCTAGGGTTTCCCCCGAGGAGATTGCAACTTTATTTTCTTTTATTCAAATTATTATCATGGCATAGAATTCACACCTCCTACACCCCTACAGGGTTTTCCTTTGTAGTAATTTCTGTGCTCGGCAACATCATGGCGTGCCACGTCGTCTGCAGGTGCCACGTCGTCTGCAGGCCATTCATGCTCCCTTCAGGTCTTGTATGAAAAATGTACAAGCTTTAATCTGTTAGCAACCAAACATTTAATCATGTTGTATAATGGATCAGACATGAGTTGATAACACACTTATGCTTGGAAGATCAGTACAAGCAGTTAATCGTTAACTTATTGATCTATCCACGCATAGAGCACCATACATAGATTAAGCTAACACAATGCCTAAGATTATATTAGGATGCACGGGTGCATTTATCTGGATCTAGCGATACAGGAACATGACAGTGAACGCCGCCGTGGAGATAGCTAGCAAGAGCAGAGTGGCCATCAAGTTGGTCACCGCTAGCATAATGTTGAGCCTAATCAGGCCTTGGACTCGGAGAAGTTCTTGGCTGAGCCGCCTGGATCTGCTCGGCAACTTGTGCTTCTTGATTTCCAAGCAGGTACCTCTTCCCTTTTCGAAAAAAAGCAGGTACCTCTCGTAACCCTCCTGCCACTCGTAAAATTTGCATTTCCCCGAGTGCATGTACGAAAATGAGAAGGGGATCAGATAAGTGAAATCTGCGTTGGATTAGTACAAGATAGATCTATTTTGGGACAAGGACTCACATATTTTCTGGGGCGCTTGTGGTATCGATCTTTTGGCCTGGATCCGTTGAGTCTACACAGAAACGCCAGGCTCCGCAAAACGGGCAGGGAATCGTGTGGAGGAAGGTGACGGCGTGGGCAAGCACCGCATAAGTACCTCGAACGGCACCATTTGCGTAGCGTCGGTCCCCCGTCTGTAACAAGACGGCGTTAGTGTGCCACGTCAATTCGCTCGCCAGAGGGGTGGGCCAGGGGTCCACTTTTTATATCACAATACGCCTGAGAATACTATGTTGTACGGGAATCTCGAAGCAGAGGTGTGGTCCAGATTTCGGGTTCATCTGGACCCGAGAGCCGAATTGCAACACCCCCTGCGGCTTCTGCATGAGCGATGCATGCAGTCACTTTATTAATTATTCATAAAAACCTTATAAAGTAATACATCAGTAAGTCTGAAGCCATCATCTCGGCAAAATTTATCGCTACTCCTATCCATTTGATGAAGGGGTGCCGATAGTCCGAGCCGAATACCAAACAAACTTCGCACCAAAGCCTAACATCTAAAGTTGGAGGCCCCAACAAAGCCACACTGCCAGGTTTGGGACACACACCCGTCCGGCGCACTCTCAGAGGCGACGGCAGCCATCTTCCACCGCTTCATCTTCAGAACAGGAACTGACGAATCGACCTTGCCAGGCCTGTCGTCGACACCATCATGACGCCAGATAGCGCTGTCCTCCGGCGCGAGTCCGTCAACCCGCATCAGACGCCGAGACTCCACTGCGCCACGCCGCCGAGATCTGCCGTCGTCGACGCGGAACATGGAATCCGGCTCCACCACTAGGCCCTTCCAGTCAGCACCTGCTACAAAACGATGCCCCCGGGAGGGAGAATGACATGATGTCGTCATCGCCCGATCCGGGACTATCCAGATCTAAGGTTTCCCCCGGAGCATCCCAAGCGTGGTGCAGTGACCTGCAACGCCTCGAGAAAGGAACGACGTCACAGACGCCGTCGTCATTCGTCATGCCATGACCACAGGGAGCCTCCAGCCGCCCCTCACCGGTCCCTCCTCGCACCACCGGCCAGCCGAAGGCAGACCGCGACGGTTCTTTGCAGGTCTCCAGATCCGCAGCCACCGTTGCCATCCATTTACAAGGAGAGTAGTCACCCTTTGAATGGAGTGTCGCCACCGCCACCGCCACCACCCATCAGGTCAACTACTCCGCCATCCATGGTGCTCCGATTGCCACCGTGCAGTATGGGTGCCAGCCTAACTTTCGCCCCCGGTGTCCCCGCATGAAGCGCCCCGTCCGCCCCATGGAAGAACCACCGCGACCACCCGCCTAGGAGCCTATGGCACCAGGCCCGCCGCCACCGCGGCCCTAGCCGGCGGCAGGGGAAGGATCGAGGGAGGCTGCGGCTAGGGTTTGGGGAGCCCCTGGCGTCACCCGAGGGGAGGTGAAGCGAGGGGGTAATTCACGTTGTGAAGAGGGAAACACACATAATCTTCCACCGTTTTCGCTCTCATGTCATCGTTTTAGTTGTATACGTCCCGTTGTAAGGCATGGGCGATTTTCCTAGTTGCATATAACAGGGCCTTCATTGAAAATCTAACTGAGATTTTTTTAAAGGGAAACCCTAACTGAGAATACGAGGCGTTTCTGGTCCACAACGCCTCCAAAGTCACGTCAGTGTTTTTCCAAAAGTCTCATATGCTTGATATATTATGGCATTTCTACAAAACGCCTCCAAATCTGAACTGGCGTTCTACAAAAGCCTAAGATGCTATCATATATGGCGGCGATTTTTAGAACGACTTTGATCTAATATGGTTTGAGGATGTTCCTAGAAAGTGCCTTGTAAGCTAGGGACTTTTGAATGTGTTTTTGTAGAGGGCCTTAAAGAGAGACAATCTATGGCATTTCATTTGAACTGCCTATGAGAAAACACCTAGGATGCTTGACCTCGGTGTAGTGTATCAGGGTACAACGACGCAGAGATTCTTTGATTCATGCGAGCCTGCTCGAATTGAGGCCCCAACAGCACCACCTTCAGATGCCACTCTAACTCTGGACTGTTCTATGCCTAAAGAGTCGCTGTAGAACAAATCCTCAGCAAAAGACCTGAGAGGCAGGTCCCACCGCGAGCTTTACCAGATGAAGGAGGAGATGGACTCCAGCTAGTGCCATCTGTCACACGAGCTTTGCCCGCCAGTGACCTCTAGCAGCAAGCAAGTGAGAGGTAGAGGTGACGGGCCTCACGGGCGGGGAGGTTGGGCTACGCCCATGTCGCCTGCCTTGAGTGGCACAGAGGGTGTTATTGATTTTCTCCATCTCGGTGTTGTCGATAGTGCCAACTTAGTTGTCACACTAATGTACAAGATCATTGCGGTATGCTAAGCATTAAAGTCCTGATGTCTCCTACTCTCAAGCTAGTCTCCCTTAGTTTTTTCTTGCATTGATTTTGCTAAAGGCTGGTATGAAGAGAAGGTCCTGAAACATAGTAACTTATGAAGACACACAAAGCAGAGAACACACTTCATTGGTGGTTGCATTTATATGGATGATTAGCTACACTTCGGTGTGGTTGTTAGAGACATCTATATCAGCACGAGAGATTTCTGCATAATATTTCATCATAACTATGGGTATCTCAAAGTGTGGAAGATCCTATCATCAAATAAGAAGCGATAAAAAACTTTACTAATCATCATGTTGAACCCACAAATGAAGACGTAAAATAATCCCTAAATATTGTCCAATTGCTCGATTAAATGCCGTATTTCAACAATGAAGACGCAATACTGATCAACGTTTATAACTCCTACCACTCATCATAGCAAAATCAGCACAGCTTAGCCTATGTTTTCAAGAATCAGCCTCTTGCTTCTTGGTTTGGCTTGGCAATGAGCTCAAGGGGCGTCTCCGGCTCAAGTTGTGGCGTATGCATGCCGGCATGCATGTTTGGTGTCGTCC
This sequence comes from Aegilops bicornis, assembly GCA_021605145.1. Taxonomy (NCBI): domain Eukaryota; kingdom Viridiplantae; phylum Streptophyta; class Magnoliopsida; order Poales; family Poaceae; genus Aegilops; species Aegilops bicornis. The sequence continues at coordinate 114,689,251 of CM038675.1, forward strand.
AATGCTGTTGGGCTGTTCCTGAAGGCCGCTACAACGACAGATGATGAGGAAATGGAGATTACTTGGCATTTGTGAAGCCATGAAGTGATGTACCACTCCTAGTCTCTTCGATGCCCAGGATCGCTACACGCTACTAGTTCGGACGCCTACAGCATGGCTATATCACACTCATTTTTCAGTTCACCACAGTCCCTACAGACAAATAAGCACACATCTGTAGGACTCCTCCATTTCGAAGCTACAATGTTGATGTTCTTAGACTAGCTCATCACAACAACGACCAAGAAGAAGATCAGCAGTTCACGCACGCATGCAAGTAGTTCCCCATGTCTCCTAGTCCCACAAGTTGCTCTTGGCAGCCCATCCAAAGACCATGCTTTGTCTCTCCTTCCCTTCAATTCCACTATGAAAGAACGATATGTGGTACTAGTATCATGTTGCTCTATGCTACTCCATTCAAATTTTATAACATCGGTTAGCTGGAGGGAGATAAACATGCTTGGGTAGACCCCCCTCACAAACCGTATAAGGGCAGTATGGTCATGTACTAGCGTAGACGTACACAACCAATCCCAAATCCCTCCCTCCTGGGCCTGGCTAATTTTATTTTTTATTTTTATTTTTAAGTACTAGCGTAGACGTACACAACCAATCCCAAATCCCTCCCTCCTGGGCCTGGCTAATTTTATTTTTTATTTTTATTTTTAAATTCAAAAGGTATATGCGTGATGTAGGATTTGAACTCCAAACCTCTTGATTTTACTTCCACCCACGGTAACCAACTGGCACAGCGCACTTGTTGTGTTGGTTATTTCTTTTAGTCTTATTATAGTTAATTTCTCAGCCTACTTTTCTTAGAGCGCTAGGCCAGCCACCATCGTTGGATGAGAAAGCTTTGGCTGGTTGGATTTGACTTGACAACGTGGCTTCCCATAGGTAGTTTGCACGTAACAAACGGAATTGATTCCGATTTGTTTCCTAAAGCTGTCCAGCGGAAATTACATGTCCTTCTAAAATCATCATGCGAGTATAAATTAAGGGTCTGTTCATGAGTAGAGCGTTTTGGTGCCCAGGCTCATCTGCACCCGGTTAGAAAAAAATTCGTAAAAACAAAACAAATTCAAAAATTCCAAATAAAATTTATGTGGTAGACAATTTGATGCGTGAGACCCGCTCTAAATTTTAAGTCATTTGGACATATGAGCAGCTCTCAGCAAAAAAGACAAATCGGGCCAAAACAGTACATGAACAGTAAATATTTTTACAGACCCCTGATTTGTCTTTTTTGCTCAGAGCTGCTCATATCTCCAAATGACTTGAAATTTGGAGCGGGCATCACGCATCAAATTTTGTACCACACAAAATTTATTTAGAATTTTTTGAATTTTTTTAGTATTTGATTTTTTTTTTCGGTGCGGTCTTGAATGAGCTTCGGGTGCAGAAATGAATTTTAAATGCATTTATCTCTCTCTCTCTCTCTCTCTCTGGAAATTAAGTTCAATGAATTTTTGTATGCCATACATGATCATAAAATCAGACGCATATTAAATTTTTATGCCTAGCCCTAGCTCCAAGGATGAAAAGGTTCGCGAAATTGAAATTAGTTAATCAATTTGAAAATCATGAATTTGATAAAAAAAATTGCAAAATTGAAAAGCTCATTGATTTGAAAAAATGTTCACGAATTAAATACTTTTTCACAGGAGGCTGACCGACTAGGCTAGCCCATTGTTGCTCGCAAAAATGGGGAAAATTTAAATAACAGTTTTACGTAACTATATAAATTATGATTTTAAATACTTTTTTCTTCAAACCTAGCACGGATGCCTACCTTGGGCATGCCCAGAAAATACAAAATTTATCAAAAACCAAAACAAATTAACATGGTGCCTTGAATTGGTCATCAAGGCCATTTCAAGGATGTCGGGAAACAAAATGCTCTCAGATGGAGCCTTCTGGTCGAACACCCTCCATTGAACATGGTGTCTTTTTGTACATTCATTAAATGACCTCAACTTATGCCAGGTGGCATGCCCATAGTAGGCATCCATGTCATGTTTGAAAAATATATTTAAAATCATAATTTAAACAGGTACTTCAAACTATTATTCTATTTTCCCCTGTTTGCGCGCATGACAGTGAACCGGCCCAGTCGGGCGGCCTCTCGTGAATAAAGTATTTAATTTGTGATTTTTTTCAAATTTGTGAACTTGTTTTTAAATCAATGAACTTTTTTCAAATTTGTGAGCTTCTTTGCCAAATTTGTGATTTTTTTTTCAAATCGATGAACGTGTTTCCTCCTTGGAGCTGGGGTGCTTGTGTGTTGCAGGGCCGGTCCATCAAAATTGAGGTCCCTATGTCAAAATCTAAGATGTCCCTATGTTGTTAGAGAAAGACGTCCGACTGGGTCAAGTTGTCTTCTATGGCAGACTGCGTGCATAAAAAGTATTTTGAGGTGTTCTTTTTAGTAGCCTTAATATTTTTTAGGCATTTTGTGAAACGCCTAGAAACAACAAAGGTGTTTCCTCACATGCCTCAAGTGAATGAGGCGTTTTGGCATTTTAGAAAATATCTCCACAATGGCAGGAAGCCTACAATTAATAATATATATACTTATAGAAAGTTGAAGTCATAAAGGCTATTTCCTTCATCTAATCATAAAAACATGTACTGTCTAGCTGGTCGCCCATGTTTTTTACAAGCTTTATTATTCGAGAGGTCGCTAGACCGAAAAGTAATAAAACGAACTATTTCTTGAGAGATTGATGGGTCGATGGATTGGTTTTGAGCACCGGCCTAGTGTGTTCTTATATACTTTGTGCTATTTTAAACACCAATGGGCAGCGTGTGGCAGACTGTGTAGTCTGAAGGACGAGGTAACGAGCTCGATTCCACGAGCGAACTTGCCTTTTTTTCCACGATTTTTATGTCTTCCTTTGAATGGCAAGTGGCCTAGCGCCTGGTGGGCCGGCCCAGTTGTGCGTGGTAGTAACGGCGCGCTCGTTCGTACACAGATCGCGTATCGAAGATATTAATGCGAACAATATACTTTCAGAAAACGACCATCATACCCTTTATTATGAAAAGGTATGGGGTAATCATAACCGTTGATGTGTTTAGAGGGGGTCTACCGAAGCGGAAGTGTTCATTAAATGAATGCTACTTTCTCCATTATTCCTCGTGGCTAGCTACGAGCAGGGAGCCAGGGAGCACGCGGCTCCTCTAGGACCACTTTTATTTTCTCTTGTGAAGTTTCGTTGCTAGTCTGTATAGAGCGCAAGTCCAAGGCACTATAGTTATATAGCTTAGGCTGCTAGTGATCATATGGTGTGCACTGCGAACTAAATACTGTTCAGTAGTGGGCTTAAGTATTTGCAAGAAACAATGATGATTAAGACACAAGTATTTGCTGATATATATTTTAGTTGCATGATGATGATTAATTAATTAGACAGGGTGTGATGTACGCCACGATCTTTCCTTGCACAAATCTCTTCAGGACCTCTTTGGACTTTATTATTTTTGTAGGAATTTGAGAGGATTTAAATCTTAAGGATATTTTTCTTTAATAGTCTTTGAATTATAGGATTGAGGTAACCAAATTCGTATGGAATCTTTTCCTATGCCTCGAACTCCAGAGTAATCTCAATATGAGCTCAAACCTCATTTTTATTTTCCTTTGACATGTCCAATGCACTTACAGTCTATCTCTCTTCCCTTCATCAATCCTCTAAAATTCATGTGTTTGTTTCGTGTTCACCAACCAAAGAGTTCCCATGTTTTTTTTATGGACAATTCCCATGCCTCGGAATCATTCAGTATTCTATGCATGATTCGCGAAATCTCAATTCTATGATTTTTTTATTCCCAGGTTTTCAAATTTATACAATCTAATCCAAAGAAAAATCCCTAAGATGCATGGATAAAACAACTGGGGAACATGTCCTTCTAGTCAAACAAGTTAGCGTGAACGCCAAGATGGTTGATCACGGTCAGATAAAAACTATCGATAATTAATTTTAACATAGTGTTGCACATGACTTAAAAAGAAGTTCCTAGTCGAAAGTCAGAACACAGGATAGCAAGCATGTTAGACAAAACTGTAGGAAGCATGATGAGGAGGTGAGGACGAAACAAACAGGAGTGCACCGCACTTGTGCACTACACCCCTCTCCACGTCACACACTAGATAATCATGGGTGGGTACATACATGATTGGAGACAAGGGGATCCGATGTCTTCTATTTTTTTTAACATTATAGTTGATATGTTGGCAATTCTAATAGGAAGGGCTAAGGAGGCTGGTCAGGTGGGTGGCTTGGTGCCTCATCTAATTGATGAAGGTGTATCTATCCTACAGTACGCCGATGATACGATCATCTCTACTCCTAGTATAGCAGTTGGTGAATAGTCCACCGGTTATTTTTCGCTGGTTTTATTTCGCCTCACCACTTTCGTTGGTTTTATTTCGTTGGTTTTATTTCGTCTCCCTCCCACCTGCCTTTTCGCTTCACCACCCACATAAATCCATCAGATTAGTTACCATATAAAAAATAAATTGCAATCAATCAAGTATTGATGGGATATTTTCTTATATTGATGTGATTTTCCCTTTCTTATCATCAATCATCTCTACTGCCTAAAAAATGCGTAGCTTTCCTTTTCCTGCCAACCGACCGTGTCCCGTCTCCCTACATCCGCCCTCGTTGCTCTGCCTCCCGCACGAAAAAACCCCTCTCGTTTGACCTCCCCCAAACCCCGCACGATGGAAAAACCCAGCCGTCTGCTTTCCCTCCTCTCGACCGCTCCATACGTCCAGATCGCGGCCCCATCCCCATCCTCCTCTCACGTCACGGCGGCCGATGGACTGCTGCCACCACCCTCCTACTCTCTCGCCGCCACCGTCCTCCCGCTCGCTTCGCCCGCCGTCGCCACCAATCCCGGCAAAGCGCCCGTTCTGCTATGTCGCCTCCTTTCCCCATCCAAGCCTGATCATGGCAACGCGCCTCTCATGTGTCCCGCGGTGAGGTTTGGGAGGCGCGACCACAATCGATGGGGATCTCACCGCGGACCCGTCCATTTGGGATGGAATGTTGCCTCCGTTGCGAATGGGATCGAAGGAGGGACTACTTCGTCAAGGTCGGCGAGGCAGCGGCCGATTGGGAGCCTGGTTGTGAACATGGGAGTTCGTCCCCATGGAGGCGGCGGCTGTGGAGATTGGATGTGAAGCAACCCCACTTGCCGGTGGTGGAGGCTTGCCGTCCATGTGATCCTTTCTTCTCCCGGTATCCCCATTCCTTGCCTCCCATTACAAAAGCGAGCATGAATGAGAGCAGGGGCTGATTTTCATCAATTCATTTCTCATATTTTTAGTTGCTTTTTTGAGATTATACAAGATGCTCGCGATCTGTTTTGTCAAATTACTTGGATCGTCTTATGGAATTGACAGCCATCTTATTTTTCACCTCATGTTATTTCTTAATCCTTGTCCCACTAGGCATCCACTACATGTTTGGTAATGACGTGATGTTGAGGCGGCTAGGAGAAGCTCAGCAGCCAGATCAAGGTCTATCGAGATGGATCTGGGAGCCAAGCGATAGTTCTTCTGTTAAATTTTGGTTATTATCTTTTCTATTGTTACGATTGTGGGATGGTTGATTTTGACTCGGTGTAACATTTGCATTTGTTTCCCCAGCTTGTTGGCGATATGCGTGTAATCGCGGCAACTAATCAAGAGCGAGGGCAGTGCACATCAGAGCTATGCTGAATGTAGTGCACATAGGTAGGTCAACATATTTTATAGCTCTTTCAGATGTAAAAGCATATGTTGCATAAGAAATTATTATCTTCCAAGCATACTCACATTTCACTAACAAACAGGGGGAGGTTCAGACTTCAGAGCAATGATAAAAAGGTATGTTCCTCACTCTTTTGTTGGAATTTTAGTTCCAAGTTAACATGATTTCTTATGCGCTTCATAAGTCATGCATTTGCTTAATTAGGTGATAAGTAGAGCAAAAAAAATGATCATGTTATTGTGGGGTTTGTTTAAACTCCAGCATAAGGAATTCTGGTTTAAGAAAAAAGACTTTTGACTTCTTTAATTACAAATTGATTGCAACATCGTGTTAGTATGAGATTTCGCACATCTTGTTATAATATTTGTGAAGACATGCATTGCACGTGCACTTGGAAGCGGGCCCGCACCAGACGGCGCCGACGCTGAGCCGGGCCACCTTCTCCGTGTATTCTTGGAGCCGTGGCTGGCCGATTTACATGAAATTAATTCCCCCAGTTCTAGCGGCAAATATAATACACATAATCCATATTATTATGCACTAGTGCGTGTGTGTGAAATAGATGGATTATGGTCCTGTACCTAATAAGATGGATATGTGTGTGTGTTAGAGAGAGGGAGAGGGGGAGAAAGAGTGAGGAAGAGGGAGGGAGAGTGTGTGTGAGAGGAATTGATGGTAAAAAAGGTCGCCAATGTCGTAATATTGAACTCTTAAAGTTAATGTGGCCCCGTTGCAACGCACGGGCGTTCTTCTAGTCTTTATGAAGCATGACTTGGCAAAAATGAGAAATATGAAGCTGGTGTTATACTTATTTGAACAATTGACCGGGTTAAAGATTAACTTTCACAAAAGCGAATTGTTCTGTTTTGGAAGAGCCAATGAGGAACAAGAGACTTATATGCAATTATTTGGGTGCAAATTGAGAAACTTACCTTTTATGTATTTAGGTATACCAATTCACCATCATAAGCTGACAAACAGAGAATGGAAGTGTATCGAGGATCGTTTTAAAAAGAAACTGAGTTGCTGGAAGGGCAAGCTCATGTCATACGGAGGCCGATTAATTCTGATTAATTCGATTCTCACGAGTATGCCTATGTTTCTCTTGTCTTTCTTAGAAGTCCCAGTTGGAGTTAGGAAAAGGCTGGACTTTTATCGATCCCGATTCTTCTGGCAGAGCGATGAACTAAAAAGAAAATACAGAATCGCCAAATGAGATATTATCTGTCGACCGAAAGACCAAGGGGGTCTTGGCATTGAGAATCTTGAGGTCAAGAACAGATGTCTTCTCAGCAAGTGGCTGTCGAAGTTATCTGTCGAGACTGATGCCACTCGGGCGCAGATCCTCCATAGTAAGTATCTTCACTCCAAAACTTTGTCCCAGGTGACAGCGAGGCCGACTGACTCACCTTTTTGGAAAGGGCTTATGAGTGTCAAATTAGTCTTTTTTAATAGGACAAAGTTTATTATCAGCAATGGTGCTAGCACACGATTCTGGGAGGATACTTGGCTCGGAGAGACACCCCTTGCACTTCAATACCCGTCTCTGTATCGTATTGTTCAATGACGTGATGCTTTAGTTGCAATGGTACTTCAATCCATTCCCCTTAGTATTCATTTCAGGAGGACGCTAGCCGGTAATCGTTGGCAAGAGTGGCTCCATCTAGTGAGTAGACTGATGCAGGTTCAACTGTCTCAATAGCCCGATCAATTATGCTGGAAGCTTACTAGGTCTGGAGAGTTTACAGTTAAATCAATGTATCTCGATGATATCAATTCAAGCTCTATTCCTAGTTCCAAATATGTTTGGACAGTCAAAGTTCCTTTGAAAATTAAAGTGTTTATGTGGTTTGTACATAAACAAGTCATCTTAACCAAGGACAATTTGGCAAAGCGTAACTAGACAGGACCTACTAGGTGTAGTTTTTGTGATCGGGATGAAACTATCAAACACCTTTTTCTTGATTGCCCATTAGCCAAAGTTCTATGGCGGACGGTCCACATTGCTTTTAACATTACTCCTCCGAGTTCTGTCAGCATGTTATTTGGAACGTGGCTTAACGGGATAGAGTCCGAAACAGCGAGACACATTTGCGTAGGAGTATGTGCTTTATTGTTGGCAGTCTGGAACTGCAGAAATGATTTGGTTTTTAACAGAACAACAAATATTCATTTTTTGCAGGTTATCTTCCGAGCCACTGCGTTGATCCATATGTGGTCGCTACTCACTCGGACGGAGGCCAGGGAGCGTTTGGTTACTGGATCTATCCGATGGGAGATGGTAGCACGAGCTATTTTCAATCGATTTGAATGGCGGTCATTGTAATAGGATAGGCAATTAGTTTTCTTAATGAGCTTGCCTCCTGGAACACTCATGGGTCATTTTTATCTCTATATGGCATACTGAAGATCATGCCAAAGTGATGAATGACCTAAAACAATGTACTATCAAAATCAACCCTGTCCTCGGCAACACCGAATCCAGAACTATGAGAAAAGTACTCCAGAAACTCTGTCTCCATGAAGGAAATGTGTCATGCATGTTTGGTGGCCAATAAAGAAGATGGATCATGGGATTTCACCCAAGACAAAAAGTTCATGCAATTGCCGGATAATTCCTTCAACAAAGGAAGGACAAGTAAGACCGCCATTACTAGGTATATATAGGATGGCAGAACTACACTCTTCATCCCATAACTCGAGACTCGTTACTTGAAGATCGCAACCAAAATCAAAATCACCCCCCCACCCCCAGAAGACACTTGTATTGAGCACCCCAACGCTTTACATAGACGTGGGAAACACAACACACCTACAAGGCTGCAACCAATCGGATCTACAAAGTGGCCCAGTGACCTGACCATGTACGCTGCGACCACCGCTTGTTGCTGAACCGAGAAGGACAATCAGGCGGAGATGCAGTTCTAAAACAGAACTCGACTAGACACAAAAATCCAAAGCGAGAGATGCAAGCCGCACTATTTGAAGGCAAACTGCCCCGCCGCCGGCCCCAACACCACCGCCTTTCAACCACCAGTCCACCAAATGAAGGAGGAGGTCTCCTGTCGGCGCCATCTGCCACATGGGATTACCCACTAGCGAGCACTGCCGGCAGCCAAGGGAGAGACAGAGCATATGGGAGGTTGGGCTCCGCATGGAGCGATTATGACGCGAGGGGAGTTCTAGATTGTCCCTATCCACTAGTAGAAAACATGGTATACGTTCGGGCCTGGTTAGCCCATTAGTCCCGGTTCTGTCACGAACCAGGACCCATGGGCCCATTGGTCCTGGTTCGTGAGGCCAGACCCCCATTGGTCCTGGTTGATGAGGCCAGGGGGCCTGCCGGGCCTCGTGGGGCCATTGGTCCCGGTTAAATGCAGCTTTGGTTAGGTTGGTGGCGAGGCAGGACTAATGGGCCTTGCTCTTGGCCCACCATCATTAGTCCTGGTTGGTGCCCTAAGCCGGGACCAAAGGAAGGTCTTTAGGACCGGGTCAAGCCACAAACCGGGACCAATGAACAGCCAGAAGAGAGGGCTTTTGTGTGTAAAACATTAAAAGCAAAAAGAATTTTCATAAATAAATAATAAAGCAAAAAAAGAAAAGAAAACAAATAAATAGAAACAAAATAAAATAAATAAGTACAAACAGAAAAAACTTTAATAAAAAAGTAGAAACAAAATAAACTTTAATAAAGTAAAATAAATGAACTATAATAAAATAACTAAAAATAGCAACAGTAAGTAGAAACAAAATAAAAATAAATAAAGCAAAAAATAAAGAATTTTCATAAATAAATAAAAGAAGCAAAAAAGAAAAGAAAATAAATAAGTAGAAACAAAATAAACTTTAATAAATAAGTAAAAACAAAATAAACTTTTATAAAACCTCTAGTATTATTGAAACTAAAATTATATAAAATAACAAAATATTTTGTTAGAAACTTTAATAGGAAAAACAATTATCATAAAGAATTTTATGTTAGAAATTAAAATAACAAAATATGTTTTTGAATATAATGATAAAACACAGTAATATTAAATAGCAGGAAAAACAATCACTCAAAACTCTATTTTTATGGTAAAGCTATTCAAAAACTAGTGATTCACACAAATTTCCAAAAATTCAAATTTAAACTATTCAAATTAGAAAACAAATGACACTAACATAAAGTTTATAATTTTTATTACCTAAAAGCAAAAAGAATCACTGAAAAACTAATAAGTATTTTGCTGTAAGTAGAAACAAAATAAAATAAACAAAGCAAAAAATAAAAAAAAATTAAAACAAAGTGCCACCTAGAGGGCCACCATGGCCTGAATACGACTAGAAACCCAACAATGGGCCAGGATTCAGGCCCGCAGTAGGCCCAGTAGGCCCACAGGCACATAGTGACAGATTAGGCCCGAAAGCCTGCAGTTGAGAGGAGCTCGAGAGGGTTGGCGCAACAACGCTTATAAACCACTCTCGAGCTCTCTCAACTAGCGAGGTGGGATTAAACTTTGGCCGCGACGCGGGCAGCATAGGGCCTTTGGTCCCGATTGGTGCCACGAACCGGGACCAATGCCCCCCCTTTCGTCCCTGTTGGTTTCATCAACCGGGTCCAAACGCCTCTGCTTCCCGCCCTTTGGCTGCCGAAAAGAGACCTCTGGTCCCGGTTGGTAGCACCAGCCAGGACTAAAGGGGTGCATTGGTCCCGGTTGGTGCCACGAACCGGGACCAATACTCTGTGTATATAAGCAAAACTTGTGAAAATTTTCACTTCTCATCTCGCAGTTGCCGCCTCGACGACATCGACGTCGCCAGGCTGCCGCCCCCGTCCGCCGTCTCCATCGTCGCCGTTGCCCTGCCCTAGCCTCGATGCTCCCTGCCCCGACCTCACCACGCGCTGCCCCGACCTCGTCGTCGCGCACGCCGACCGACCTGTCCCGACCTCGCCAACGCGCACGCCAAGCGCCCTGCCCGGCCCGACCTCGCCGCCGCTCGCCTGCACTATGAGGCTCACGCGCGTTCCCCACCCCTCTTCCCTCCCAGCGCCCCAACTCCGCCGTGCGCTCGCCCCAACGCTGCCCCCCCCCCCCGACACCGACGACACGAAGGCCCTGTTCACATATATAGATTTTTTTGTTCATATTGTAGTAGATGCTGATGATGACGATGATTCATATGCAAAAGTTAGGATTTTTTTCTGTTCATATATTTTTTTGGTGATATTATTGTAGAATATGCAAATTTGAGTATGTTCATATGCAAAGAATATGTCATTTTTGTAGAATTTTTATTTTGTTCATAGAATTTTTATTGTTTTTTCTGTTGTAATTTTGTTCATAAATTTTTAGGATGAAAAAAAAGAAGAAGAAAAAGGGAGGAGGAGAAGTTTCATTTAGTTTTGGGATTAATTTAGTTTATGTTTAGTTTAGGAAGAAGGAAAAGAAAAAGGAGAAGAGGAGGAGAAATAAATAAGAAGAGAAAAAAAGAAAAAAAGAGGAGAAGAAGAAAGGAATAGAAGATAAGAAGAAAAAATAAAGTAATTTCTATTTTTCTTCTTCTTCACCTCTATTCGTTTCTTCTTCTCCTCTTTTTTTTCTTCTTTTTTTTCTTCGAACTTCTCCTCTCTCTATTCCTTTCTTCTAGGGTCGAGGGTTTGAGGGTTCGAGGGTCGTCGAGGGTTCGAGGGTCGAGGGGTCGAGGGTTCGAGGGCGTTCTATGGTTCTAGGGTCGAGGGTTGAGGGTTCTATGAATGTTTTCTATTAAAACTCGTATTAAGTTTGTTCGATGAATGTTTCATGGGAGAGAGGGAGTAAAAACTCCTCTGACATGAGGGGGAGGAGTCCTCCTCCGGTTCCTAACTCTCTCTGGAATTCAACATGAGGGGGGGTCGATATACCCCTTCCCCGATAACTTCGACATGAGGGGGGGGGTCGATATACCCCCTCCCCGATTACATTTGTTTCCATGTATGTATGTCGTTGTTGTCGATACACCCCCTCCTTTACCATGTATGAGGGGGGAGGAGGCCACCCGAACCCTTTAAGCGTTGCCGAGGCCACCCCAAACCCTAGAGAAGCGTCGAGGCCATTAAGTAATATAATTCCTAGTTGTGAATAGCTATAGCTAGGCCTACGTTTGCCACTAATATATCCATCTGTCATATTTGCAGAAACTATGGAGCACGACCGAGATGAGGAAGCAGAACGGGTGTTGGGGGACATAATCGCATCCAGAGCTGATGTCATGTCGTATCTCAATGAAAGCGATGGTCTGGAAGGAGAGGGTGAAGAAGTAGGCTATGGTCCTCGAACAATGGGGGAGACCGTGACCGGTGACCGAATGCCAGTGCAAGAAGGAGGCCGTGATGACGGCTCCGGTGACCGAACAGAGTCCAGCCAGGTATATATATATATATATATATATATATATATATATATATATATATATATATATATATATATATATTAAGCCTGTCTTGACTATATCTAATTGATGCATTCATTGTTTTGGTATCTACACATATTAACTCTCGTCGTTCATCTTATTTCTAGCCCTTTGGATCGAGCACAACCCGGTAAAGAGGCGAGGCCGAAGAAAAAGTTGCGATCGGATGAAAGGTTCACGATCACAGCAATCATGAGCGATGGCCAACCGATTGAACCCCTCCGGACCAAGGAGGCATTCTTTGCTTTCGATGCGGGGTTCTTGTTAGGGACATGATCCCGATCAGCATAGAGCTATGGAATCAGCCTAAGGATGAAGAGCTTCAAGTTTCCTTTGTCGAAGATAGACAAAAAGCTGATCTTTGGAAAGCGCTGAAGGTAATAATCACCCTACCGGAAGAGGACGATCCGGAGAATCCAGTTATAGAGCCATTGATCAAGTCCTTTGGTCTCAAGAAGATGGCAGATCTAATCAGGAAGTGGAAGAATGACCTGAAAGCAAAGTTTGTCAACAAATACAAGAAACCAGAATTCATTGGCCGGTACGAGAAGCTCAGAGATCAATGGGACGCATTTGTGGCCAACAAGACATCGGAGAGGAGTAAGAAGATGTCAGCCATAAACAAGATAAATGCTGCGAAGAAGGAGCATCACCATCGCACGGGGTCAGGTGGCTACCTCAAAGCCCAACCGTTATGGGCCAAGGCTGAGAACGACCTGCTTGATTAAGGGGTCGAACCAGAGACATTGAACTGAGACCGTTGCTGGACTTGGCTCTTCGGGGTTGGCGGAACCTTGGACCCTGTAACAGGGAAGTGCGTTTGGACGAGGGAGCAACTGCGAATACCCCTCACGAAGCTTCAACACTATATTAACGCAGCGCAGGAAGGGACTTTTGTTCCAGACAGAGAGAAGGACGATCTCACAATGGCCCTCGGGAATCCTGAGCACCCTAGACGGACACGAGGCACGCCAGGGTCCGTTCCGTGGAAGGCTGGGTTTCCGGACCCAGGCCGTTACAAATGCCAAGAGAGGAGGAGGAACGAGATGCAGTTCGAAGCAAGCGACCTGCCGAAGCTACCCCGCCATCTCAGCGGAGAAGCAGCGTGGATTCCACCGAGCAGCTTCAGCTGGAGCATATCTTCATGTCTCCTGCTAGCTACCCCGTGGATGCTATCACGGAGTCTCAACTTTGCCACCTTATGACGCAATGGCAGAAGTACAAAGTCAAGGCGGTTGTCGGCTCTGTTCGACCTCCTGAACCCAACGCAACTTTTCACTGCGGTCCAATTCCAGAAGGATATGCTAGGGTGACGGTGGAAGAAATAACGGAGGGATTTGAGGAGCTCGTGTTTGACCACCCTACCTGTGAAGCGGAGACTCGGCTGGGTTCTTCTTTGAAGACTCCATGCCTATGGAGGAAGGAGTTCATCAACCTTTCGAACCGGACTCCTCTGCCTCATCCTCCTCCTCCGGCGAGTCAGGGCACTCCGCCTCCTCCTTCGCCTGCTCCTCCGGCGGGTGATCAGGGCACTCCGCCTCCTTCTCCGCCTGCATCGGCGCACCCGACCAGCTAGCCTCCTCCTTCTCCACCTCGTCAGCAAGGGCGGAAGAGACGCGCCGCCGCTCTGGCTGCTCCAGCGCGTCATAGTCCTTCTCCTCTTCCTCGTAAGCAAGGAAAGAAGACATCCGCAGCCGCTCCGTCTGCTCGGCTTGTAGCAGTACAGCCAGGTGCGGGAGGCAATACAGATTCGGTCCATCTCTCAAGCCTCTAGATAAGTTACCATACGAGAGGACCGTGGAGGAAAACGCGAAGATCGTGAAAGCCGAAGTGAGGAACTTCTTTGAAGCCATGAAAGCAAGCAAACATCCACCACCGGAGGAGAAGATAGATCCGGTGAAAGCGAAGCGCACTGTGGATGCCCTGAAGAAACCACCAAAGTCTCCGCCGAAAGGCAACTATGAGCGCATTATTGAAAGGTCATATATCGAAGCGGAGCGGTCGGGAAGTACTGTCAGTGATCAAAGGTTAGCAGAACGACAAGCTGGGAAAAAAATTGCCCAGCTCGGCGAACAAGCGAACCAATCGTGCCACCCGCTCAAGGTGTCTAGCGATTTCGTCGCTAATCATCCGGAGATATTGACCAATACTAATCTTGGAGATTACCTGCCTGACTCTGTACATTATGATTTCTTGGAGGTGGAGGAACACAAATACCATTACGGGAATCCTCTCGTCAAAGATGAAAGATCTCTAACAACAATTATGGGAAGATTCCATGATTGGTACATGAAAACCTGCAGAGAGTATGGGGGGGAGGAATATTTTGACGCTGAGAGTTAGAGAGGAGCATGACCTTGTTGGAATGAACTGTTGAATTTTCCATTTGAGGAGTTCTTCGTGTTTTCAATCAAAAGGCCCTCGATAAATTAATGGTCACTTGCTACTACCTGTAAGTACTACTTCTGTCATTAAGTCTCTATATATAGGTCAGCTCTTTCATTGCATGTATACATAATTATCCTGTATGCAGATTGAAGATCGCCGAATTGAAGAAAAGACAAATCGGTGATATTGGGTTCATTAACACAAATCTCATATATGCATATAAGGTTGAATTTCATGCCAGAGATACCGAGGCCAACTTGCTACGATCGTTGGTACTAAATCAAAACAAAGCTATAATACTCTTTCCTTACAACATCCATTGACTGTTACGGTCTTGTGCATATTCAGTTTGCCTTATTACTCGAGGTTATAGTAATGTAATTGATGAGTTATGCATGCGTGCGTAGCTTTCACTATATTCTTCTAGAGATTAAGCTTGAGCAGGGACTAGTAACCGTCTTAGACTTGAGACGAAAAGATCCCCAGGAGTATGCGGGCATGACTGAAATGCTCGAGAAGTAAGTTAAATCGATCATTATCGCATCATATCGGCAACTTTGTTCATTTCCTGATATCAAGTAATTTTTTTCTTTGTCTTGCAGGGTTTGGAAAAAATTCACCTCAAAAGCTCCGGGACTGCCGAAAAAGCTGCAATTTACACACCCGAAAGTAAGTACTACTAGCTAGTTCCGCGCATCTCCTAGTGATTCAAGCGCTAGTTTCATCAATACCATTTAGCATGCTTGCTTAATTATCAGTATGATTGACCTCTATTTCTTGTAAAGTTGTTGTGGCAGGAAGCCGGGAATAATTACTGTGGATACTACATTTGCGAGTCCATCCTCCACACGACCTATGAGCGGGGCTACTCTAACAAACAATATGAAGTGCGTAAGCAATAATATTCATAATTTTATTTTATTACCATCATTTGTGCTTAGTTTCATTCATTCATATATCTGTATTGACCCTCTTCTTCAAATTTAGCTGTTTCGGATGCTGGATGAACTCCTAGCACCAGATCGCGTGCGAGCAATTCAAGAGGAATTGGCGGCACTCTTTCTTGACCATGTGATCGATAAAGACGGAGAATACCATGTGGACCCTGAGTTCATATATAATTAGGGGATCATATTGTAGGAGATCTTAATATTGTATATATGTAGCCAGTAGCGTCGGATAGACGATATACGAAAACTTGTTGTTCGACCAATCTCTCGGAGAAGGAGAGGTCGATATCACTTCTTCTCTCTGTATGCATATGTTCATGACGATCTTTTGTTTCCTTCATTTGCTTACTAGCTAGTGTGTCAAGTCCCCTCTATACGTATAGTACGTAGCGTCGACCAAGGACGAAGATAAGAGAGGACACTTCTATCTATTAATTAGCTAGCTAACACAATATATGAAACACCTAAATTAATCCTCCAAAACCCCCTAACCGAACCCCCCCCCCCTTTCAAAAAAAAAAATCCAGCACCTGAAATGCTGACGCGTGGACACTTATTGGTACCGGTTGGTGCTACCAATCGGGACCAAAGGCCCTCCTGTCTGGGCTCGCCGTAGCGGCCACGTGGAGGCCCATCTGTCCCTGTTCGTGTAAGTACCGGGACTAAAGGGCCGGGACTAAAGATATAGGGCTTTAGTAACGACCCTTTAGTCCCGATTCTAAAACTGGGACAGATAGGCCTTACGAACCGGGATAAATGGCCCTTTTTCTACTAGTGATTTTATAGACTGTGCAAACCCTCTTGTCACCCTTGGGAGGCAGAGAATAGTTAACTGCTGCGACACAGTTCTCTAAACTATATTTACGACATACTAAGCATTATATTCCTGATGTCTCCTACTCTCAAGCTAGCCCCCCTTAGTTTTTTCTTGCACTGATTTTGCTAAAGGATGGTATGAAGGGAAGGTGCTGAAACTCGGTGGCTTATGAAGGCTCGTGAAGTAGGGAGAGAACACACTTCACCGATGGTCGCATTTATATGGATGATTAGCTACACCTGATGTGGTTGTTATAGACATTTATATCAGCACAGGAATTTCTGCAAAAAATTCTTCATAAATATGGGCGTCCCAAAGCCCAGAAGCGATCTTAACATCAAATAAGAAGGATCCTTTCTTTGCGGATAAATATGCAGGATCCTTGCTCCGATAGATTTTTTTTGGGGGGGTGGGGGGGGGGGTGGGGTGTGAAACTAGCTACAAATTACAAGGCACCTCACAGATTTCTTTGACTGCCATCTATTCAAGTTAAACATGAACCTTTTCTACAAAAAGCCCTGGAAATGCAACAACCTGTAAAAAAATGGGTCAAAAAAACAACCTGTAAGAAAAAAATACACTTATGAATGGTACATAAAAAATATGATCAAGCAAAAATATATTTCTAGTTTCTGTGGGTTACACCACTACACATAATATGGCCGCATTAAGTACGTGAGATGTAATCTAGGAGTGATTTCACTTGTAAGTTAAATGAACAAACCGACTCTTGTGGTTGAGTTCAGTTCAAAGATCCATAGCAGAAAATAAAACATTTGTATCTAAACTATTCATAGTTTGTCCTGCAAAGAGGCCATCGCAAGCTTGAGGCGTCGGCCTCCCATCGGTAGTATGAGGCAGTCATCGGCATATGATT
Source organism: Aegilops bicornis (assembly GCA_021605145.1). Taxonomy (NCBI): domain Eukaryota; kingdom Viridiplantae; phylum Streptophyta; class Magnoliopsida; order Poales; family Poaceae; genus Aegilops; species Aegilops bicornis. Next base: position 114,706,513 of record CM038675.1, read on the forward strand.
TGTGATACAGCTTGAGGCAGAGCAGATTTGGCAAGTCTCCAAGGACGTCTATGGCATTGGTGCGCAGCCCATTATTGCAAAGAGTAAACACCAAGACGTTTCTGAGTGAGGCTACCCACCGAGGCAAGCGCTCCAGCTCGCTACGACCAAAAAAAAAAAAGCGCTCCAGCTCGCCCATCAGGACAAAGCTGGTGACCAAGAGAGGAGGTGACTCCACCGAAGATAGCATTTCCTCCGGTGAGATGCCATCTGTCCATCAAATATTTCAATGGAAAGCGAGAGAGCCCACAGATTGCTTAATGAATCCACATAAGCTTTCCAGTTTACTCTTCCCCACGCGAGGGGAGCGTTTCGATTGCATTGGTTAGAGCATGCACTTCTACATGATATTGAAGTAAAGACGTACGTTTAGGCCTGAAAAAATCACACGTGAGAGGGAGTGTTCACCTATAAATGTATTGCCTAATCTCTTGGTACTACTTAGTAAGTGACATGATTTGTGGCATGCAAGTGCGGGGGCACTGAGTCCTTCACGTGTGCTCTTTTGGTTTTTCATTTTTCAAGCTCTTACATCTTTTGAATAAAAAAATTAAATTAACGTTTATTTTCATCTTCGTGTTTCTCATGAAGAGGGCTTTCAAATAAGATCCATTTTGAATACGTTTTGATGAATTTCAAAAATAAATGTTAACTTTCAAGAATACGTGCAAACAATACAATCATGATTTTATACGCCCGACAAAAAAATCTTCAAATTTTATCCATGAAACTTGGTAAAAGCGAGCGAGTAAATCACAAGTTTTAGATAAAAACTTGTAAGTTTCATTGTCCAAAACTTAAAACTAATGGTAGCCGTCACCTTCATTGTCCCTTGTGGGGCGTTGTCATGGAGCTTAGGTGATATAGGGCTTAGTGTGGTGTTGTTCTCAGTTCCTCTTATATTTCATTTCGGTAACGTAGTCGCGTGTGTGATGCATGATCCGGTTAGCCTGGGATCGGCATTGTTGGAGGACTACCCCATCCCCTTGTATCGTTCTACTGTGTACTCTGTGTGATTGGTGCTTTATATATAAAGCAGGATGAAAGCCTGTTTCGAGAGAAACTAACGGTGGCCTCGTACATGATCTAGCTAATCGCGAGGCAATCAACCGGCCGTGCAAGACTTTACAGGTGCGTGCCCCCCCCACCCGCGTGCCCCTGCGAATTTCCGGTGTTTGTCAGATGTCTTGTGTCTCCAAGTTATTTAGATGACCTATGAATCTCGGGAAATTGAAAATACTAGGTTTTTGAAGCATAGATACTTTGGAAAAAATTACAGATACAGTCTATTTAAAAAAAAACCCTTCCATATATTAATTAATTTAAAATATTCATACAATCATCCGTTACAAATTCAGCCACGCAGGGCGGAACACTATTAAGGAGCACACCATCGGACCTATTATTAAAGCTGAACTTCGCAATCTCGTGCGCCGTCCTATTAGCCCTTCTGTTAATCTTGAATATCTTGCAATGTATCATTAATTTGGATAAACTTAATGCTTTTATCTTTAGATCAACCAGAGAAGACCTGTCTAAAAGATCATTTCCTAGGAAAGAAGCCACAAAATTACAGATACAGTCTAGATCCTTGTTGCTCAACAAGATGCTCCCTTCGACATCCGTCGAGGCTACAAGCTAGCTAGGAAGAGGCAGAATGTTGATGCTCTTTTACTAGCTCATCACAACAACGACAAAGAAGAAGAATACCCATTCGCGCTCGCATTTAAGTAGTTCCGCATGTCTTCCATTCCCACGAGTTGCTATTTGTAGCCCATTCAAAGACCATGTATCGTGTTGCTCTATGCTACTCCATCCACATTTTATAACATGGATTCACTGGAGGGAGATACGCATCGTTCCATGGTTTTTATCTTTTTTTTTCTAAAGCTGTAATATTTCACTAAATAAATGCTATTTATTATTTCTTGTGGCTATGAGCAGGGCCAGGGAGCACGCAGTTCCTCTAGGACAACTTTGATTTTCTCTTGTGAAGTTTTAGTGCTAGTCCGTATATGTTGGAATTTGCTAGTGGGCTTTTGGCCCAAAGCCTAATAAAAATTCTGAAATTCTCTTTGCCCATTCATGCATATATGTGAGTGGAGTGAGTGAGGCTAAAGTTTACTCCCACCTCATAAGTTGAGAGAGAGTTGCACCTCTTTATAAGGTGAGCTCATCTACCACTTGTATGAGCATAAGAAGAGGAAACCTACACGCGCGCTCCTCCTCCTTGCTCGCCTCGCCACGCCTCGTCACGCCGCGCCGCGCCGCGGGTTGCGGGTTGCGGGATTGAGCCGAGCCGAGGAAAGAGCCGATTCTTTTGGATCGTGCCGACTCGGACGTGGGGTTTACTCCCACGACCTACCCGGCCCGCACTATATAGTCAGGCAGACGTCTACCCTAGCCGCCGCCGCTTCGTATGGTTTCTCACCACCGTTCCAGATCATTGCGCCGCCAAGCAAGTCTTCTCCATCCCTCCTTTCGGCGTCACTACAAGAAAGTTGTTAATCTGTGACAGTCGCTGTCCATCACAGACGTGACAAAAAACCGTCAAGCATGGCTTCGCGTGACGATCCTTCAATCCGTCATGTATATCGCGTCATAATTTGCCAACCCATCCATCCTTGACGGATTTTGGTTTCCGCCATGATCCATGACGGTCTTTCTCCGTCATCGATCTGCCCCTAGGCCCGTTCGGCCCGCCCAAGGCCCGATCCCCTATGACGGACTGTTCCGTCACGGATTTACATGACGTGTAGTAAGATGAGTCCCATGTGGCGCCAACGTGGGTCTGACGTGGCGCCAACGTGGGTCTGACATGGCGTCGTGCAAGCCCATGTAGCATTCGGCCCAATATGGTCTGGCCCATTTATTTTTGTATGGCCAGGCCTATTAGCCCATTTTACCGTAGCCTGGTTGGCCCGTTTGTTTTGGGCTGACCCATTTCTACTTGTTCAATATTCACATCAGCCCATCAAAATCACAGGCCACTCATGTTTTTTGTTTAACCACAAAGTCCGTTTCCAGGCCCACTTCGTCCGGCCCATTAGTGTTTATTCAACCCGGCCCGTCCCATTTTTGTTTTTACGCACAATATGTGCTAACATTGAGCTTACATATCAAGATCCACTAACATCAGAAGACAAAGGCACAAAATCACAAAGATAGAAAAAAAAACACAGCATCAGAAAGCACAAGTAACATTGGGCTTACATCTCCACATGCACTGAACATGGAGCAGCAAAATGCAACAAGTTTGCTTCCAACAGTGTGCAGTTTGCACAACAAAAGCATTACAAAATAAGAAGGTTGGTTCCAGCGGTATATTACATTCACATGGCTTCCATGCATCAAGTAGAGAAAGACACTGATCTTGGACTCAAACAACTTACCCTTGAGCTGATCTTTGTTGCAACTGACTTAGCAAAAAGTCTAGTTTTGCATCCATCGCAGCTTGCTTCTTCCTGTTCTCCTCATCTCTCTTCCTGTGCTCCTCGTCTTGCCTGATCCTTGCTTCTTCGGACCCCTTCAACAGCTTGGTCAAGGTGTCAACACGTGCCCGAAGCTCGACATTGTCCCTCTTCTCCGTTGCCACTTCTGCACTGGATCTCGCATGGACATGCTGGATCCCCACATGCTGAAGAAACCTTGGCTTCTTAGTGTGCTTAGCAAGCACTTCAGCTACAGCCTCGGTTGCAGAGTTTGATTCCTGACCATCTTCTGTAGGTTGAGAGGCCTTGTTTTCCATCTCAGTCTAACAATGCAAGCGACAATCATGGTTATAAGACGGCTTAAGCACAAGTAGAGAACACGACAGCAACAAGCTTACATATATCGTCTTTGTAAGGAAAGCTATCATGTATCCTTTACAACTAGACATTTGTGATAACAGTTAGACTAATCTTTTTTCTGTGTGGAGGTGATTCAGGTTATTCATATATACTATCATCTACAGCAAAGTGGACTATTTCCTGAATTAACTACAAGTGAGTAATGTTTAAGTCAAATTATTTCTGGAAGTAAATCTCTAATATATATATACTAAAAGATAAGACAATATATATACTAAAAGATAAGACATTGAGTTTGGCCAAAATTGCAATATACAGGGCATGTTTTTCAATCGCTACAAATCATATCAGTTGTCTGAAAAAGGGTACAATCATACATGATAGACTATTACAAGATAGTTAAGTGAACATGTTAACATTTTGTATTAAGATACGCCGACATTTGATTATCAGTTTTCAATCAGGTAAAGTGACTCAAACAATATTAGTTCTAGCCATGCAGAAAGGTAAAAATTGATGGTTGGTAGTCTTTTGAAGCTGACTTACAATTGCAGCTTGCACGACATCAGTGTAGCTTTTCTTTTTCTTGCTGTAGTGACACTCCTTGAACAAATCCAATGCAGTGGGTTCTTTATCTTTGTATTTGTCGCCCTGGAAACAACAAATATGAAGGCAAGGGAGCATCGTACACAGTTACTACATGGACACAATAGTTTACATGAACCTATGGTCATGAATATTTCTCACGACAATGCACATCCAGAGCCACATGTTTGACTTACCAGATTATCACAATGCACAGGATAACTACGCGTGCCAGTAGTTTGGTGAAACTTAACTTGAGCTCGATTATTTTTGTTAATTTCACATATCCCCTACATCAATAGACCGACTACATGTAAGGCACACTTTCTAGATTAGCATATAGAAGGCGAGAGATTGGTCTCGAGGAAGAAACATACCATCTTTTTGGGATCCTTCCAGCTTTCCACCAGCTCATTCCACTGCTCATCAGTCATCGAGGGGACAGGAGAAGTTCTCGTCACCAAATGGAGTGGGTGAGGGTCAAAAAACTCTTTCTTTAGCCTATATCGTTGTTGGCGAGTCGCACGTTTCAGCATTTCAGTACAAGCCTTCCTAACTGGCACATCATCTACGTCCATCTGAAACTTGTTCTAGTCCCATGAAAAAACATGTGTAAGTATCATGATTGCACATAATTAACACAATAGCACAAAATTGACAGGCTGATAGCCATTAGAGGGAGAAAGGCCTGGACTATGTACTTACACCAACTTTGCCTACGAAGTTCCTGAAGATGCCATCTCGTACATGTCCATACGGGTCCTTGTAATCCTTCCAGTAACTTAAACACAGGCATATGGTGTCTGACTGTGACGTTGCATTCAGTTGCAAACTTTGCAGCAAGAAGAGGTGCCTCCGGCCTTATCCTCCCTTCTGGAATGACAAGCGGTAGTTTGCCCTGTCGGCGTCGAGTGATCCTTTCCAGGCCTTTTCCCAAATTGGGGCCCCTTTCCCTTGGATCTTCATAGGATTGTGGACCTACAAAGAAAGTAAAATCAAGAATTGGATACAATTAGACCGTAATTACAAAGTATAGAAGTGTACTAATAAATGGAGAACATCTTTTCAAAAGGAGTAACTGTAACAACATGAATTAAGCTCACAAAAAAGCCAAGACAATATATTGGTAACCATATGGCAGCAACAATTAAATGGAATATTACAGTTCACATGTTATCTATCATGTTGGTGTGTTTCTCATTGTTACAAATGCACAGGTTACCTGGAACTAAAGACACGGTTCGAGCAGATTTCGACAAGGCAATATCTTCAGCAAAGACAGAAGAAGAGAAAACTAAATCATGATTTCAGATTAGACCATAAGCTGTCAGGTCTGTACATATCTATATTCAGTGAGTATATGGATATAATCCATTGCAAGACACACACTTTTAAATTACGAAGTAAGTAAATTGTCCTTATTTAAATACTGTGATTTTAATAAATGAGCAATGGAGTTGTCCTTGAGAATATCATTGTCCTACAGCACTGGAATGACTCATAAAAAATTATGCGCATATATGGTATAAATTAAGCTTAGTAATACACATGAAGTTGCAGTCAATAAGATAAAAAATTATGGTTTATATTAAGTATAGTTTAGACAGCAAGATGCATAGAACAATAGATTGAACAAGAAGTTTAACTCTAATAGATGCTACAAAGATTCAGGTTATAACATGCCTTCAGAGTTCTTGTTAGGTTGGGTTTCCTGATTTGGTTGGGCACTACCACCAGCTTTGGTGGCCATCTCATTGTGACCACTACCACCAGCTTCGTTGGCCATCTCATTGTCGTCATCACGATGGGCAATAAGATCAGCTCCATTGGCAATCCAGTTGTCATCGTCACAATGTGCAGGGTCATCATCTTTTTAGAAAAAATCATCTAGTGAGAGTGTGTTCATCATGCAATCCGAGCTAATTGACTAGGCTAGCAATCAAAATAAAAAACATAGTAAGGAAATTGCCTTCAACACCATGGTCATCAAAGTTGGGAATAATTTCTTCAGCTTGGCGGGCACAAGCCACAGAAGCAGTTGGCTTATCGATGACACTTGGTGTCTGATGTTTAGGATCCAACATCTCCTCACTTTGAGTACTTGCATCAGCATCTTGTAATAGAGCTTTCTTCGACCTTGTGACTCGCGAATTAGTAGGGATGTCCGCATGAACTCTCTTAGGAGGCCGAGGCTTGACTCCACCAGGGGGCATGGCCGCAGATCTTTTCTTGCTAGTTTTCTGACTAGTCTTCTTACAGCCCTGATAGATATGAAGACATGGTTTAATCAACAAACTGTAACAAAATTCTGCTGCAATGGCAAATAGGCAACATATCTAAGCAATGAATGACTAGATGGAGGAATTTAGCACCTTAGAGTTTGAGCTAGCAGCAGGTGTGGACTGCAGTGCTTCTGTTTCATCTACTAAACTATCATCGGACGACTCTCCTGCACTGGTATTGTCCTCGTTAGGATGGTACTCAGCTTCAGAATCATCAGAACTATGCTTGGGATTTTTTTTTCAGGTGAAATGACAGTTTTGGCTGCAAACAGTGTTGATAGTGCGGGAATTCCAAGTGATTGCAGCACTGAATTGTTCCTTATGCATATTTTGATGCGCGACTCTTCCAAAGGATGCATCGGTGGTTCTAAGATGAGTGAACACAATAACAAGAATTACTATGTGTACAATCTGTACTTAAAAACAAATTACTACTTTTGTTATTAATTTGGCAAGAATATGTGACCCAAATCTACACTTGACAGCACAAGACCCTTATTTCAAATGTACGGCCAGAACTCTAATGAATAAGAAACACTAGCAATTGAAATCAAGCACAAGCAAAAAGCTTTTACCACATATCCTTTAGACATATATATGCATGAACAACAAATAGGCAGGCGTGGGGTGGGTTAAGAAGGTATACCTGCTATCTTCCGTCCTCGGGGTCTCTTCGCAGCAGTCTTCTTCCCCATCAGTGTGGCAGATAGGTCCTTGAAGCAGCGCAGTGTGGTGGCGGCGACAACTTGTTCTAGGCTTTGGTGGAGCGGGGGGGAGGGGGAGGGAGGTCTTGACCGGCAGTTGGGGTGGGTTAGGGACCGGTGATGGAGGCGAAAGAGCAAGGGGAGTCGTGCTCAGCAGTGGCGCAGTGTGGTGGCGGCGACCCTTATTCTAGGGTTTGGTGGAGGCGGGTGGTAGGGGGAGAGGGGGTCCTGACCAGCAGTGGAAGAGGACGGGGAAGGGGAGGGAGGGGATTCGTGCTCTGCAGCGGAGGTGGAAGGGGAGGAAGGGGAGGGAGGGAAGCTGAGCTCGGCGGTGGAGGAGGTGAAGCCGTGGCCGGAGATGGGAGAGGAAGGGGAACGGGAGCGAGGAGATTTGGTGATTTGGCGATTTGCGGATGAGGGATGGTCGTGCGGTGGGGGTTAGGAATTTTGTGTTTGTCAAATTACTAATACGCCCTTCATATGGTAGTGGTGGATGAATGGATATGTGTAATTTTTGGGAACATTGCTAGGCAATGGCGTCAATTCGCGTTGTGTTGTTTTTGCCTTGGCACGGCTGGAGCGAAAATTGTAGCGTGCGCGCGCGCTTTTTGCCGCCGAGCCGTATTTAGAACATTCTAGAGCATATATATCACAAGTTTATTATTTGTTACTGTAACTGGTAAGACATATATTTAATTATGCACTATTATTAGGAAATAATTACTAGAATGAGCAAGACATATGCGCGTACTTTTTTCCAAAACATGTGGAAACGATGACATAGTATAAAAAACCGGACCGGACCGACGGTTTGACTAGTAAAAATTTGAACCGACATCCTTACCAGTTCGATTATCGATTTAGTTTTTCACAATAGCTATGTGTCAATCGCCTAGAGGGATGGACGGGGCGGTGGCAGCACGGCGGTGGGAGGAGGTTATGGGGAGGGCGGGGCGGCGAGGCGCGGGCGGTGGTGGCTGGCGGTTCGGCCGGTGGTCCATGGGGCGGTTTGAAGAAGATTCTCCGGGAGGGTTAAGTTGGCAACAATATGTGACCCAAATCACGACTTCAGGTGACTGGCACCCAGCCAGTCCCTTAGTTTGTAAACTATGAGCGAGGGAATACAAACTCTACTAAACTTGGTTACACGCGCACCTTCTGAAGTCACCATGACACTTGGTGCCGAAAATGCGATTTTGATGATCGCATTGACGAAGAACGTATGTTGCACCTTTGATTAATACTGTGGTGATTGTGGTAGTTGTCATCGAAATGAACAACTTTATTGATTGGGTCATCTCCACCCGAGTTGATCTCCATGCCGAACTTTGTTCTTTGTATCATCGAAACGAACAACTTTATTGATTGGGTCATCTCCATCCGAGTTGATCTCCATGCCGAACTTTGTTCTTTGTATCATCGAAACGAACAACTTTATTGATTGAGTCATCTCCATCCGAGTTGATCTCCATGCCGAACTTTGTTCTTTGTATCATCGAAACGAACAACTTTATTGATTGGGTCATCTCCACCCGAGTTGATCTCCATGCCGAGCTTTGTTCTCTGTATCATCGAAACGAACAACTTTATTGATTGGCTCATCTCCATCCGATTTGATCTCCATGTCGACCTTTGTTCTTTGTATCATCGAAACGAACAACTTTATCGATTGGATCATCTCCATCCGAGTTGATCTCCATGCCGAACTTTCGGCAACAACTTTCTATCGAAACGAGAGCACACCATCTGAGGTGTAGGACGTCGACCCGTGGGCGGCATGGGCTCCGGAGTGGATGGACGGAGAGCTCGTGAATGGAGCGCATGCTCTTAGAAGCTTTCCAAGGAGCCACGCCCGGAGTTGAGGAGCCACGCCCGAAGTTGAGGAAGACGAGTACCTTCAAAGAAGACGGGTACCTACACTACTTAAGTAGCTTAAAAATGCAACCAAATTCATATAGAAATATCAATTCAAATAAATTTTTTAACTAATCAAGTCATTTTGCAGTTTAAAAGAAATATAAGTTGAAATAAAAAAACGAGTAATCAGGTCGTTTGGATTTTGCAGTTTAAAAGAAATATCGGTTGAAAGAAAAAAAATAAAGTAATCAGGTCAACAAAAATATCGGTTGAAAGTTGCAGTTAGTCAAAGTTGGTCAACAAAAATTCATTCAAAGAGAAAAATACAGATACCACGTCGATCACATATTTTAAAAATACGCTATCCATTATACCTGTTTCTACCCGTGTGGTAGAGCGCGTCCAAGGGGGAAGGGCTCGCGCGATGGATCAGCCACCGCGTCTGGTCTCTCGCGCGATGGACCAGTCAGCGCGTCTGGTGGCTAGCGCGAGATCTCCTTCCGTCTCTTCTTTCCTTCCTTTTCTTTCTTTCTTTTCTCTCTCAGGTCCTCACGATCCCTCTTTCCCCACGATGGATCAGCGCTACCCTCTCTCTGTTTCCTTCGATCCCTATTTCCCCACAATCCGGTGCCCTTTTCCTTCTATCCTTCTCACGTGTTGTAGGGGCAGGTGGGATGAGACCTTGGCGTCAGGGGGGTTGGACGGTGCCGGACCCTGGGCCGTGGGCGTTGCACCGGCCAGCACGGCAGAGCAGCTCGCGTCGGCTCCGGCAGGAGGGAAATGATCGCGGGGGTGGGGAGAGAGCTACAGGCGAGAGGGGTGGGCGAGTAGGGGGCTGAGTCGCTCATGGCGCTGCCATAAACGCACAGAGCACCATTACTGCATGCCGGGTCACTGGTCACCACACGCTCTCCCTCTCCGTGCATTAGTTGAAGAAACCAACCGTGTCACAGTGTGCTTCTATGCTCAATTAGGGTATACAAAGAAGCTAACGTTAGTGGCTAAGGATAGGTGCACTGTTTGGATTAAAATCAGTTTCTGCGGCAAACTTTGATGCCTGATGCACTGGGCTTCCATAGGGTATTTTGTCCAGACGTTTTGGGTAGATGGTCAGGGTAGTAAGGAGTGTCATTCTGCCAAGTTACACGACCAGGACTGTTGGCTAGCTTGGGGTCGCTTCACAAAGGTCTAAAATGACCGGAATTGTGTTTGGGAAGATAGCATCTAAACTAGATACAAGGAACTTGATTTTAGGCCATATTATGAACATACATGAGCCATATGAATTTCAGTAATAATTTGTGAACTTGAATAGCCAATTGACAGCACACATATGCCATCCTCACAACATCTGGTACAGAGATAATATATTGTCAGGCATACAAGAAGGATTACAACCACAGCGACTTCGTTAACACACTGACACGGATACGGATCACAGCAAGGATCAGCGGTCATTGGCCTATCAACGCAAACAAAATAATACTCCAGATACTGCCATTAGATGACAGTATTACAGAGCCAAAAAGCACTATACAGACCAACTTAAGCTTGCAGCACAACCTTTTTTCAGCATCTCCTTCTCAGCCTTGTCAGCAATGCCTGTCAAATATTTCAAAATTAGAAGTCCATTCAAACTGTAGATATTCAAAAGAGATGTTGTACTGAACTGAACAAACATGTAGTGCATAAACATCTCAGACTCCCATGTACTGTGCTGAACAAATCATATGTATCAGTGAGAAGAAAAACACCTCACTCTATCCTGTACTGTACTGAACAAGCATGTAGTGTGTAAACAGCAACAAGATATTGCAGTAGCAAAGACAAAAATTATCATGTAGTGTGTAAACAGCAACAAAATATTGCAGTAGCAAAGACAAAAATTATGCAACACGAAAGAGACCAAGAGAAAAAAATATTGTCATCCACATCATACAGGTTTTGCAAAGAATATAGTACACTGGAAGAAGAATGGAGATAGTACCTTTTACATTAAAACATCTACTCGTCATCGCTGTCGACATCCATTGTGGCACCTCCTTCGTTTTCACTGCAATACTCCAAACCTGTATCATCTTCTTCATCTTCGTCGCCACCTTCATACACTTTTGTGGTTTTATCTTTCATCAAACGGGCAACAACATCAGCTTCAAAAGTAATGCCTTGCTCATGATATCTATGCAAAGGCTTTTCAGATGTAAGGTCAGAAACTGATGTTCTCCTACCCTCCTCTTCACAACACTCCTCCTCTTGATATGCAGGACCACTAAAAGGTACACCCTCAGTTTCACTAATATTGAACAGATGCCTATGGTCGAATGTTTGCACAACTTGCAAACTTTTCCCATAATTCGTGTCTGGCAAATAAAAGACCTTACTAGCCTGAGTAGCCAGAATCAAAGAATCGTCCTTGTACCACCAACTTCCAACATGTATGCTTTTGAAAAAACCATCATTTTTAAGTTCAGTCTTCTTTCCATCAAGTTTAAACCAGTCACATTTAAACAAAACAACTGACCTATTGTCCAAGTTATAATCTAGCTGAATGATCTCTTTCAAGGTTCCATAAAAATCTATGACCTTATGGTTATGTTCGCCTTCGGTCATGACTCCACTATTCTGTGTCCTCTTGTTGCTATCACAAGCAACAGTGCTAAATCTAATCCCATTCATTATGCACGATGAGAATTTCCGGACTCTCCGATCAGGACCACATGCCAAGGCAAAGAGATCTTCTACCTCTTCACCATCCTCATCTCGCAGCCTCATCATCTGCGACAACACACAAACACATACATTAGAATCTGCACTGAAATTTGACAACCAAAAATTAAAACTAGATGTTAATGAAAACTAACATAGTTCCTGAACCATGTCTCAAATTTTTGTTGAAGCTCTTTATCACTGTCCGGCAACCGTTTCCTCTTTAACTCATCTCTGAACATACTGTAAAATAAAACAAATTAGTCTCGTGACATATGTACAACACAATGCAACAAACGCAAGTTTCAGAAGTGACAACGTACTCGATATATTTCTTAGCTTGATCACAGTTGTTCAACACATACCACACCATCTGGTCAAATTCTTTTTGCTCATGCACATATTCATATTCATATCCTGAAGTAAAATTAACTCCATGCCCAAAAACGTCAACACCATAGGCTTCTTCATCTGAAAAACCTACATTTCTTGGTTTCCGATTAAATATTGTTTCAACATCATCCATGTATTTGGAGCAAAATGTCAGGCATTCATCTGCAATATATGCCTCAGCAATCGAACCTTCTGGTTGCGCCCTATTCCTCACATAGCGCTTTAAAGTATATAGCCTTCTTTCAACTGGGTACATCCACCCATATTGCACGGGACCTCGAAGCAATGCCTCTTCAGGTAAGTGTACGGCAAGGTGCACCATCACATCAAAGAATGCAGGCGGGAAATTTTTCTCAAGCTTGCACAAAATTACAGGGATTTCCTTCTTCATTTCATCCAAGACATCCCTATTAAGAGTTTTGCTGCACAGTTCTCTGAAAAACTTGCCTAACTCAGCTATTGCTTCATATATATATCACTGTCCAAAAATCCTCTCATGCCGGCAGGTAAGATTCTCTGCAAAAGAATGTGACAATCATGTGTTTTCAGGCCTTGTACCTTGGTTCCATCAGCACTTGTGCATCTTGAGATGTTGGAAGCAAACCCATCTGGAAACTTTAACTCTCGTAAAAATTGACAAAATGCAACCACTTGTTCTTTGGACAAGGTATATCGGGCCCGAGGCATCACATATGAGTTTCCCTCCTTCCTCAATTGCAACTCTTCTTTAATATTCAAATCTTTCAGATCAATCCTAGCATTAAGTGTGTCCTTTGTCTTACCCTCCAGATTCAGAATTGTCCCAATGAGGTTTTCACAAATGTTTTTCTCAATGTGCATGACATCAAGATTGTGTCTCAGCTTCAACTTTGCCCAATACTTCAAATCCCACAAACAATCCCTCCGGCCCCAAATTGGCACATGATCCTTCTTGTTGCCCAGTCGAGCAACTTCCTTTTCCTACTTTCTTGGTGTCTCCCAGGTCTAACCTTCTCCAATTCTGCTTGCAACTCTTTCTCGGAGAATTTACGGCTCATCATTGCTTTCATGAAGACCAACAAATTCATTGTTTCTCCGTAAACGATGACCCCTTGGAAGGAAAGCGGTAGTGACCAATATACCCAATTTTACTCCTTAGGCTGTAAGAAAGAGGGTGTTTGTCACAATGAATACATGCAAAATAGCCTCTTCTTGATGCATACGAAAGAGTGCTCGAGCTGGGTAATCGTGAATGCACCATAGAACTGCAGCATGAAGATCAAACATTTTTCCACTAAGAGCATCATATGTACGCACACCCTCCCAGAGCTCAAGTAATTCTTCTACAAGTGGTTGCAGAAAGACATCGAAGTGCTTGCCAGGTGATTTGGGACCAGGAATCAGCAAAGCCATCATAAAATTTGACTGATCCATGCATGCCCAAGGTGGAAGGTTGTATGGTATAACAAATACAGGCCACATACTATAGGTTGTGTTAAAATTTCCAAAAGGATTGAACCCATCAGTGGCAATGCCAAGCCTAAAGTTTCTGGCATCTTTTGCAAACTCTGGAAATTTTTCATCAAAATCTTTCCATGCATCACCGTCTTTTGGATGACTCAGTTCCTTCTCATTGGGTTGCCTCTTTAGCTCATGCCATTGTGCTTCTTCTGCACCTTTTTTGGAAAGAAACATCCTCTTTAGCCTAGGCACCAACGGAAAATGCCTCAACACTTTCTGTGGAATCTTCTATCTAGCAGGGTCTTTCCACCTTGATAGTCCACAAACTGGGCAGTTGTCATGATTGGCATATTGCTTTCTGAACAAAATGCAATTATTCAAGCACACATGTATAGACTCATACCCAAAGCCTAATTCCTTTAGAAGATTCTTTGCTTCCTTATATGATTTTGGGAGTGTATTGGGTTCAGGGAATGCTTCGGCTAATAGCTTTAAAATTTCAGTAAATGCACTATTCGGGATCCTATGGTATGCCTTCAAGTGAAGAAGCTTTACCACAAAGGGGAACCTTGAAAACTTGGTACAACCATGATAAAGCTGTCGTTTTGCCTCCTTCATCACATTCTTCTAAAAAGACTCATTCTCAGAAGGGTTTCCACCATTGTTAGCATCTTGATTTTCAGTTTCACTCTGAGCTTGTTCTACTGCTGTGCGTAGGTCTTCAAACATCTCTTCAAACCGGTCAGTGCCATTGTCACCATCCTCAGTGTCATGCACATCAACAGGTTGTTCAATAACATCTACATCAAAGTCTTCTCCATGATATATTGTGACGCCCTCGATTCAATCGTACACTAATCATACACGCAAATGTGTACGATCAAGATCAAGGACTCACGGGAAGATATCACAACACAACTCCAGAAACAAATTAAAATAATACAAGCTTTATGTTACAAGCCAGGGGCCTCGAGGGCTCGAATACATAAGCTCGAAAACACAAGAGTCGTGAAGCAACAATATCTGAGTCTGAGACATGAGTTAGACAAGTTTGCCTTAAGAAGGCTAGCACAACAACAACATCGATCGAAAAGGCAAGGCCTCACATGCAGGAGCCTCCTAACTACTCCTGGTCATCGGTGGCCTCCACGTAGTAGTAAGCATCGGCGGTGGCATCGGCTCACAGGCTCCGTCATCTGGTTGCATCAACCGGAAAGAAGAAGAAAGGGGGAAAAGGGGGAGCAAAGTAACCGTGAGTACTCATCCAAAGTACTCGCAAGCAAGGATCTACACTACATATGCAACATTATCAAAGGAAGGCTGTATATGTGGACTGGGCTGCAGAAATGCCAGAATAGAGAGAAGTCCTAGTCCTACCGAAGACTAGCATCTTCTGGAAACCACCATCTTGCAGCAACAGGAGGGAGTAGAGTAGCATAAAGTAAAGTAGTAGTAGTGTCATCAACCTCGGCCAGAGATCCTTACTCGACTCCCCGCGAGAAAGAGATCCCAGAGCCATACTATCCAGTTATCATCACAATCCAGTTCTCATCACCATCCAAATTCTCATCACAAGTATCCAGTTCTAGTTGTATCGATCGGGATACAACTCCAAGTGTCCGTTACCGTAGGACAAGCTATCGATAGATGTTTTCTTCCCTGCAGGGGTGCACCATCTTACCCACCACGGTCGCTTAACTCCGGCCGGACACACTTTCCAGGGTTATGCCCGGCCTCGGCCAAACAATACGCCGCAACCCGACCTAGGCTTAATAGAGAGGCCAGCACGCCGGACTAAACCTATGCCCCGTGGGTCATGGGCCATCTCCCGGGAACTCCTGCGTTGCGAACGCGGCCGGTGAGCAGACCTAGCTACCTTCCTAAAAAGGCGAGGAGCTTACCGGTCCAACCCGGTAGCGCGCTCGATCGGCCAGCGTCTATTAAGCTTCGGCTGATGTATATGACGCAGAACGCCCATACTATGCCCACATGATGGTTAGTGCTATCAGGCCAGAGGCCCCTCGGATCAAATATCCAAATCGTAGTGGATTAGGAATGCTCGGTAACAAGCAGAGACTCACGAAAGATGTGACCCCGTTGCCCCGTCTCGAGGACTTGCGGCAAGGGCTAGGAATGCCCGGCCACGCCTCGTAATTATCTCGCGGGCACCCTCCAGGTCAACCCGTCTCCACCTCACTCGCAATTAAGCTCGCGCGGGTACCCCTCAGGGCCGACCCGTCTTTAGTAACATGGCTCAGTGTAAAGTCATAGTAATCATAGTAACAGTGTGTCTAAACATCAAGGGGACCCGAGGAATCACCCCCGGTGAATTCCACTCGATGTAATCATCAAGGTGAACGTAAGAGGATTCACGCTCGAGGTCCACACTTGAGGGTTGCCTGACAGTCGTGTCGAGAAGTGGTTAAAGAGGAAATCACCCTCGATGACCACGACCGTATAGCTACACTACTGGGTTAACATCAGGAGTTCTGATGAGGACTCACCCTCGGTACTCGATAGTAACCTAGTATTGTCGAGCATCTAAGGGGATAGTGATGTGTGGTGTCGGGGCCTGGTCTTCGATCCGTTGATCAGGTCTTGATAATCCGGTAGGCGATCGGGACAAGGCGGGGGTCACTGATGGATCACTAACCAACCTATACTAAGCAGTTTAGGATAACAGGTAAGGTACAACAGTAGATACAAAAGCAGGCTATGCATCAGAATAGGAGCAAACAATAACAGTAGCAAAATCTAATGCAAGCATGAGAGAACGGAATGGGTGATATCGGGATGATCAAAGGGGGCTTGCCTGGTTGCTCACGGCAAGGAGGGGTCGTTGTCGACGGCGTAGTCGATCACCGGGGCATCGGCTGACCTCGGGGTCTACCGGAGAGAAGAGGGGGAAGAAACAGTAAATACATAGCAAACAGAGTTAACACTAAGCATGACATGACGATACGTAGCGCTAAGCGTGCTCGAACGCCGTACTACATGTTGCAGACGAAGTGGGGAAACATCCGAGGGTGAATTCCCGACGTTAGGTGGATTCCGAACAAGGAAAAGAGGGGGAAAGTTCCATGTTCAGCATGCTAGGGGCATGTGACAGATGAACGGACCACGTATTTGGATTCGTTGGATTTTTCTGAGCAACTTTCATATAGAAAACATTTTCATCTGAGCTACGGTTTAATTTCTATCAATTTTTAAAGTTTAAACAATATTCTGGAATTAACTAAATTAACAGAAAAGGAATTATGACATCAACATGACGTCATAGAGAAGTCAACAGTCAGCAGGGCGGCTGACCAGGTCAAACCTGGCCTGTGGGTCAGCCAGGACCCACATGTCGACCTCTGTTAGTCTAACGGTGTATTAAACTAACTAATCTAGGTTAATTAGCTACTGGACCCCACCTGTCATAGACTAATTAGCTAAACTAATTAGTTTTAATTATTAAAACATTTTAGTTAGAAAAAGCGGCGGGGCCCGCGTGTCAGTGGCTGGGGCCTGCCCAGTCAGCACAGTTGACCAGGTCAACTGGTCAACAGGGGGCCAGGGGCCCCACTGGCAGTGACCCAGGGGGTGGCCCCAGGTGTGCCAGCTCAGCGGTGGTGCCGGAGCTAGCTCCGGCGACCAAATCCGCGGCGGAGGGCGCGGCTGTGCGTCGGGATTCGCTGTCCGGCGGCCAAAAGGGGCGCGGGCGGGCGCGTTCGAACGGGGAGATCGTCCCGCATCGATCTAGAGTGACCCCAAGTGCGGGGGTGGCCGGAGTGGAGCTCAATGACGAACGCGGGCGGCGCCGGAATACGGGCATCTCCGAAAACCACGCTACGGGCTGCGTTCTAGCTAACAAACGGCGCTAGCGAGTTCTACGGATCTCCAGCAACTCGACGGAGGCCACGGCTTGGCTCGGAGATGGGGCGGGGTGAGCGCAACGAGCTTCGCCCGGCGAACCCTGCGGTGATGGCGACGGAGGCACCGCAAGCCGTCTACGGTGCATGAGGAGGAACCAGAGGAAGGAGGAGGGTTTGGAGGCTTACGGCGTGGCACACGGAGGCCCTCGAGTGCTTAGGAGCGCAGCGGGTCGACGGAGTCGGCGACGGACGGAGTGGAGGAGCTCCGGTGATCCACGGTGGTCGCCGGCTCGATCCGGGCGATGAAGTGGCCTCCGGCTCGGACGCGAGGCCGGGGAAGAGGGAGAAGACGTCTACGGTGCTTGTGGACAGGTCAGGAGGACGAGACGACTCCGGTGGCCATGGTGACGACGGAGGATGGCCGCGGGCGTGCTCGTGTCAGAGAGAGGGGTGTGAGCGAGCGAGGAAGAGAGAAGGGGGAAATGGCGAGGCATCCAGGGGGAGTGGATGTGGCGGTAGGTGAGGGGAGGCTCGAGGCGTCGGCGCTCTTATCCACCGTGGCTGCCAGACAGGTGGTCGGGCGACGAGCCCTCAGAGCGGTGCGCACCGGGGAACAGGAGGAGGGCGTGATGCAGGGAGGCTGGGCCGGCTTCTTGTGGTGGGCCGAGGCCCATGGGAAGAAGCCTTGATGGCAGTGGGCCGGTCGGCCCGATTGAGGGGGCTTTCCTTTTTTATTTTAAAGCTTTTTCTGGTTTTAGCTATTTCAAGCCATTTAGACATTTTGCAAAAATATCGGTTCACCACCAATATTACCAGAAGAATACTTTCCACATGATGAACATTTTAGTTTTCATGTTTGAGAATTTTGAATTTCACACAGAATTTGAATTTGAATTCAACTGGAATGTGAAAGAGCATGAGACAATAATGATCAGGCACATGTTTGGCAAAACAATTAACTTAACCACAGGGGTTACTGTAGCATCATTACACCGGGGGTGTTACATATATCCAGCGGGTATATGTACTTTCCATGCCATACGTCAGTATGTGCGGGTTTCGCAACGGTCTGATGCTGGTAGTTATGATTAAGGCATTTTCTACATGGGCAGAGTATTTTATCATCCTCACTGAATTTCTCTTGAATGAATTTCATAAATTCTTTGACAGCTTGGATGTACTCACGGGAAAACAATGTACCATGAATCCAACGTCTATCCATCTGCACTGCAGAAAAAGAACCAACTCAATCAAAGGTTTACCCCGGCCATCAAATTAAAATGTTCAGTATAGCAAACTAAAATATGTTCAGAATTATAATTATATTGCTTCACACTATAGTGAACACAGTTCATCAAAAGATTTTTCTTTTGCTCTAACAAAGGAACATTCACCATTTGACAATATTTCACTGATTATTCCACATTAAAGAGGTCTACAAATCCGTAGTACATATTTTGTACACACCTGTTTGCTCAAAATGTTTGTACAAGGGTAATGATCTTGGGTAGTTGGATGCAAGGAAATTTATAGGCATGATCCTCTCATAATCTACTTACTATAAACTCATCTTGTCTCTTGGTGTAGGGTTGATTTAGTTATAAAATTTAAAACAGAGGAATACATGTCCTTTGGACCACCCCAAAACAGAGGAATGCATGTCCTAGAGCTCGAGCTATTAATTCATCAGCTTTGCTGGATGAAGGCTGAAACTGTAGTAGGAATCACAGCTCATGTAAAAAATGCTGCTGATATAAAGTGCACAAAGTTATTTACAGATTGTGTAACTTCATTGCCGTGGCAAAGAATACAATGGGCCCCCGAGCTGATTTTAAATCCGTGGCAGATTATGAAATCCAAATTATATACTCAAGCTGATGTTGATTTATCAGTTTATATCTTTCTGAAAAGCTGAAGCTAGCAGGACCAACAGCTCATGTATCATACCTCTAGATCTAGATAGACTGAAACCTAAAGGGAAAAAGTTCACCCAGAAGGGAGATGAATGCCAGAAGCATTTGCTCTGCATCATACCTCTAGATCTAAATAGGCTGAAACCTAAAGGGAAAAGTTCACCCCAAATTCTGAAGGGGAAAATTGCAAATCAGAATATTTAGTCAACAAATTCTGAAGGAGAGAGAGATGATTTCTGCCGGGGACATACCGCTCGCTCCTGGCTGACATTGATGTAGGGAAAGAACGGGGGCTTGTCCGGTGAGCAAGTCTTGAGCGTGGCAGCTCGTCCATGGTAATTTGGATTGTTGGCGTGGCAATGGCGGGCGGACCCTAGCTTGTCGACGCAGCAAGGGCGCCCGGCGGCGAGGCAAGAGGCTGAGATGGACCACCCTGCCGGATCTAACCACCCTCGCCCGGGCAGTCGTCGATGGCACTGGCAGCGGCGGCGGCGACGGTCGACGGGATCTGGAGGATTGAGAATCGGGGAAAAGAAAGTCTCCACTGCTTTTTTACGGGAAGCAACATAACACATAATACATTATCATGTGTCCAATGGAACCCTACGTATCCTCACGGTTTTATTTTCTTGAGCTGGTCGACCGACATGTGGACCAACGAATGGGCATGTACGCCACATCGGCGGGAGCACAATCCGTGACGGTCCGGATGGTGTATATTAAAAAATGCTAGGCCCGACTAAGCCCGCTTGGTCAATCCGCGACGGATTCTGTGACGGTAGCCCGACGTCCGTCATCAAGGGCCCGCTGTTTTCGGGCCCAACCACGGCTTACAAATCGGTGACGGTAGTTGTGACGGGTCACTGTTTTCCGTCATAATTCATGACGGATTCTAGGAACGTCAGCACGAATCCGTCATGGATTAACATGTTTCTTGTAGTGCGTGCACCGGGAGAAGGGACAACAGGCCTCTGGAACCCCGCCTCTCATGCTCCTGTACAGGAGAGGGGCGATCAGGTTTTTGGGGAGCGCACTCACGCGACTGCTGGCAGCAACGACTTCGCGAACGACGACTTCTTCCCCGACCTCGGAACCTCATCCTCGACGACATGGGCGACAACGTCCATGCCGGCGGTGCTGCTCCGGCTGCACCGTATGTGATTCTATCGTTCCTGTTCGAGATCGTGGTAGAATTCATGTTTCTAGTATGTGCCCTAGATGTGATCTGTTCATCTGCTATGCTAGTTCGCATGATTAGTTCAATCTCTGCTACTGTAGTCATGATTTATCTTCTATTTATTCAGATTAAATCTCGTAGTAATTTGCTCATATTTCCAACAGTATAGAGCCTTAATGCAAGGCACTGCAGTTTTAGTCCTATAGAGCTTAGGTTGCTTGTAATCTTATGGTGTGCAATGCAAACAAACAGTGAGTTTTTTTGCGGGTGAAACAATGAGTTTTTTTCCGCCATCATCATCGAAATGCTGTCCTATCTTCAGGAGAGAGATCCGCATCATCCTTGCCAGTCTGACCAACCGTCGACGCCACCCCCCTACGCTCGTCCATCCCGGCATGGAGACTCTGGAAGATCTATCGTGCGTAGCACCTGCCGACCTGGCATGACAAAGCGTAGCACCTATCAGCCAGACATGACTTGACATATCCACCGAATCTCCGTTCAAGATGAAACGTTCCTCATGTGCCGTCCATCAATAAAAATCTCGTTAGTGGTTCCCATTTATGTCCAGATGGTTTTAAGTTGGTTTTTGAGTCCAATAAAGTTGTAATTTCCAAGTGTGGACAATTTGTTGGAAAAGGCTATGAGTGCAGAGGCTTGTTCCGCCTATCTTTGTCAGATATTTGCACTAAAGTTATTAATAATGTTTGCCACAATAATGAGTCGGATCTTATACATTCTGATCTTTTTGAGATGAATGGCGTGTTGACAAAAGGTGAAAAGAGATATTTCATGACGTTGATTGATGACTCCACTAGATATTGTTGTGTGTATCTTCTGAAATCAAAAGATGAGACTTTAACTTTTTTCAAAAACTATAAAGCTGACGCAGAGAACCAACTTGATCAAAAAATTAAACGGCTTAGGTCCGATCGTGGTGGAGAGTATTTTTCCAATGAATTTGATATGTTTTGTGAAGAACATGGTATAATCCATGAGAGGACGCCTTCCTACTCACATATGTCTAATGGGGTGGCCGAAAGAAAGAACCAAACTCTAACTAATTTGGTTAACACCATGTTAGATACATCGGGTCTTTCCAAGGAATGGTGAGGGGAGGCGCTAATGACCGTGTGTCTTGTCCAAAACCGAGTTCCCACAAAGCATAAGACCATGACTCCATTTGAGGAATGGGAAAGGAAAAGGTTGAAACTCTCTTACCTACGTTCTTGGGGTTGTTTGGCGAAAGTCAATATACCAATTCCCAAGAAGCGCAAGCTTGGACAAAAAACCGTGGATTGTGTTTTTCTGGGCTATTCTTTTCATAGCATTGGCTATAGATTTTTGATAATAAAATCTGAGGTATCCGACATGCATGTTGGTACAATTATGGAGTCTAATGATGCAACTTTCTTTGAGGACATATTTCCTATGAAGGATATGTCAAGTTCATAAAATCAGGAGATACCTACTCCATCTAGTGATGAACTCACTGTAATTCCTGAACCCACCATTGCGATGGAACACGTTGAGAATCCTGTTGAGGGTGACAATGAAACACCTGTAAGGAGTAAGAGACAGAGGACTGCAAAGTCCTATGGCGATGATTTCATTGTGTACCTTGTGGATGACACACCCTGGACTATTTCAGAAGCCTATGCATCTCCTGATGCTGACAACTAGAAGGAAGCTGTTCGCAATGATATGGATTCCATCTTAGCTAACGGAACCTGGGAGATCACTGACCGTCCTTATGGGTGCAAACCTGTAGGATGTAAGTGGGTGTTCAAGAAGAAGCTTAGACCTGATGGTACGATTGAAAAAGTACAAGGCACGGCTTGTGGCTAGGGGTTATAGCCAAAAAGAAGGTGAAGACTTCTTGGATACTTACTCACCCGTGGCTAGACTGACCACAATTCGGGTGCTACTATCACTGGCTGCCTCACATGGTCTTCTCGTTCATCAAATGTACGTTAAGACGGCTTTCCTCAATGGAGAGTTGAAGGAGGAAATTTACATGGATCTGCTAGATGGTTTTATAGTACTGTTCGGGAAGGAAAGGTGTGCAAGTTATTAAAGTCTTTATATGGCCTTAAACAAGCTCCTAAGAAGTGGCATGAGAAGTTCGAAGAACATTAACTGCTGTCGGCTTTGTAGTAAATGATGGTGACAAGTGTGTACTATCGCCATGGTGGGGGCGAAGGAGTTATTCTTTATGCGTATGTCGATGACATATTGATCTTTGGAACCAAACTTGATTTAATCAAGGAGGTTAAGGATTTCTTATCTCATTGTTTTGAGATGAAGGATCTAGGAGTAGCTGATGTTATCTTAAACATCAAGCTGTTGAGAGATGAGAATGGTGGGATCACACTTTGCTTGATCTCACTATGTGGAAAAGGTCTTGAGTCGTTTTGGGTATAGCGACTGCACGCCTTCTCCAACTCCATATGATGCTAGTGTGTTGCTTCGAAAGAATCGATGGATTGCTAGAGATGAATTGAGGTATTCTTAGATTATTGGCTCGCTTATGGATTTGGCGAGTGCCACGAGGCCTGACATCTCTTTTGCTGTGAGCAAGCTGAGTCGATTTGTGTCAAAACCGGGATATGATCATTGGCGTGTGCTTGAGAGAGTTATGCTCTACTTGAAGAACCTTTGCGAGCTATGGGATTCACTACACCGGGTATCCAAAAGTCTTTGGAGGGTTATAGTGACTCGAACTGGATATCTGATGCTGATGAGATTAAGGCCACAAGTGGTTATGTTTTTACACTTGGTGGTGGCACTGTTTCCTGGAAGTCTTTCAAGCAGACCATCTTAACAAGGTCAACTATGGAAGCAGAACTCACAGCATTAGACACTGCTACTGTTGAAGCAGAGTGGCTTCATGAGCTATTGATGGACTTACCTATGGTTGCAAAACCAATACCCCCTATCCTGATGAACTATGATAATCAAACTGTGATCGTCATGATAAATAGTTCTAAGGACAATCTGAAGTCCTCAAGGCATGTGAAGAGGAGATTAAAATCTGTCGAGAAGCGAGGAACTCCGGAGTTATTACGTTGGATTATATCCAAACGTCAAAAAACTTGGCAGATCCCTTCACAAAGGGTCTATCACGTAATGTGATAGATAATGCATCGATGGAGATGGGTTTGAGACCCACTGCATGAGTTTTCCATAGCGGTAACCCACTCTATGTGATCGGAGATCCCGTGAAGTAGAAGTGGGAGACAAGCTGTTAAATCGGTGAGAGGAGAGTATCCTTATTTTAATTATCCCACTCCGTGAAGATGCAATACTCTCCTGATCTGCAAGGCAGGTTGAAATCTATCTTAATGTGTTCCAAGTGGCTTATTTGAGTAAGCAGAGATGTTGTCCTGCAGAGCATCTCCTGAGGAACACACCTATATGAATTTGTCTGTTAACGTCGCAGTCTGTGAGAAGTGGGTGCTGTCTAATAAATTAATAAAAGGCCCTGGAGTACGACGTATACGCTCCGCCCGCGGGGAAGCCTTGCGGCAGCCCAGTATCGGTCAAGAATTTGTGTGTAATTAGTCTCGCAGAAAACTTGTAGTTCAAGGCATAGTCCACTATTCAAGTTGTGATCTAGTGTAGCATAAATCTCTAAGTGGAAGTTCAACTTCACAGTCTCCACTAAGCACTGGTATATAAACAATGTTTTGGAACCAAATGGTGAAATGTGCCAATGAGGCTTTGCGGGGGATTGTTGTAATTTGCTAGTGGACTTTTGGCCCAAAGCCCAACTAAAATTCTCAAATTCTCTTGGCCCATTCATGCACACTTGTGAGTGGAGTGAGTGAGGCTAAAGTTTAGTCCCACCTCATAAGTTGAGAGAGGGTTGCACCTCTTTATAAGGTGAGCTCTTCTACCACTTGTATGAGCATGAGAAGAAGAGACCTACACATGCGCTCCTCCTCCTCGCTCGCCTCGCCACGCCACGCCTCGTCACGCCGCGCCGCGCCGCGCCGTGGGTTGCGGGATTGAGCCGAGCCGAGGACAGAGCTATGCACGTTGTCTATGTTTTTGCTGCTCGGGAAAAATTAATGAGTCATTAATTAATAATTAACGAACGCGTTAATTGCTGACCAGTTTCCGATTCTTTTGGATCGTGCCGACTTGGACGCGGGGTTTACTCCCACGACCAACCCGGCCCACACTATATAGTCAGGCAGACGTCTACCCTAGCCGCCGCCGCTTCGTATGGTTTCTCACCACCGTTCCAGATCATTGCGCCACCAAGCAAGTCTTCTCCATCCCTCCTTTCGGCGTTGATACGTCTCCAACGTATCTATAATTTTTGATTGCTCCATGCTACTTTATTTATTGTTTTAGGCAATATTGGGCTTTATTATCCACTTATATATTTTTTTGGGACTAACCTATTAACCGGAGGCCCAGCCCAGATTTGCTGTTTTATGCCTATTTCAGTGGTTCGAGGAAAAGGAATATCAGACGGAGTCAAAACGGAACGAAATCAACTAGAGAAGTTATTTTGGAAGGAAACCCACCTGATGGACTTGGACCCCACGTCAGAAGATACGGGAGGTGCTCACGAGGGTGGGGGGCGCGCCCTCCCCCCCTAGGCGCGCCCCCTGCCTCGTGGGGCCCCCGTAGCTCCACCGACGTACTCCTTTCACCCATATATACCTACGTACACTAAAACTTCCAGAACAGAAGATAGATCGGGAGTTGCGCCACCGCAAGCCTCTAGAGCCACGAAAAAGCAATGGGGACCCCTTTCCGGTACCCTGCCGGAGGGGGGATCCATCCCAGTGGCCATCTTCATCATCCCGACGCTCTCCATGACGAGGAGGGAGTAGTTCTCCCTCGGGGCTGAGGGTATGTACCAGTAGCTATGTGTTTGATCTCTCTCTCTCTCTCTCTCTCTCTCTCTCTCTCTCTCTCTCGTGTTCTCTCTCGTGTTCCTCTATGGCGCGATCTTGATGTATCCCGAGCTTTGCTATTGTAGTTGGATCTTATGATGTTTCTCCCCCTCTACTCTCTTGTGATGAAGTGAGATTCCCCTTTGAAGTTATCTTATCGGATTGAGTCTTTTATGAGAACACTTGATGTATGTCTTGCCGTGATTATCTGTGGTGACAATGGGATATCATGTGCCACTTGATATATGTTTTGGTGATCAACTTGCGGGTTTCGTGATATTGGGAACCTATGCATAGGGGTTGGCACACGTTCTTGATTCTCCGGTAGAAACTTTGGTGCACTCTTTGAAGTACTTTTATGTTGGTTGGATAAATCTGAGATTGCGTGATGCATATCATATAATCATGCCCACGGATATTTGAGGTGACAATGGAGTATCTAGGTGACATTAGGTTTTTTTTTGATTTGTATCTTAAGGTGTTATTCTAGTACGAACTCTTTTATAGATTGATCCGAAAGAATAGCTTTGAGGTGGTTTTGTACCCTACCATAATCTCTACGTTTGTTCTCCGCTATTAGTGGCTTTGGAGTGACTCTTTGTTGAATGTTGAGGGATTGTTATATGATCTATCTATGTTATTATTGTTGAGAGAACTTGCACTAGTGAAAGTATGAACCCTAGGCCTTGTTTCCTATTATTGCAATACCGTTTACGCTCACTTTTACCGTTAGTTACCTTGCTGTTTTTATATTTTCAGATTACAAAAACCCATATCTACTATCTATTTTGCACTTGTATCACCATCTCTTCG